>JAWDJE010000004.1:3077500-3821250 GCA_035047345.1 Bradypodion ventrale | reverse complement strand
CCATCTTACAGGCTGCTCTCGCTGCTGCAGGTTTTGGCTCGAATTTCTCTGTCCTGGGTTTGCATTTGAGCATCTTCTGTAGTCAAAGAAAGAATACATCACAGCTACAGAAACCCCCATTTTGGACGGCTGTGGGACCTCATTCTTTTGTTCACACTGGCCAAAAAATGATGCCGAGGCTTAGTGGTTAAGACGCTGAACATGACAAGTGGAAAGTTGGCAGGTCGAGACCCGAGTGCTGCAAGATGAAGTGAGCGCCCGTCATCTATCTCAGCTCCTGCCAACCTAGCAGTTTGAAAGCAAGAAAGTGCAAATAGATAAATAGGGACAGCAGGAGAAATACCGTAACAGCATTCCGTGCGCTCTGGCATCTAGTCATGCATGCCACATGACCACGGATACATCTGCAGATGCAGACGGAGCTGGTTCTTTGGCTGTAAGTGGACATGAGTACTGAACTCTAGAGTCAGATACAACTGCCTTTCAATCAAGGGAGACCTTGACGTTTACTTTACCACAGCCTAAAATGTCTTCCAACTGCCTTTACCACTCCCATAGCAATGGACACATTTCTTTTTTGGACACAACTCCCAGAATCCCTTGACCAGAACGGTGGTTGAGCAGCTCTGGAAGTTGCAGCCCAATAAAATAAACTGGCCATGCTCTCTGATCCAAGCAGCCGATGTCGGGCTCTTGCCTTAGGCCTGAAATACCTGAAACATCCCATCTGCCTCCCAGAGGAGGTCCCAGGTCTGTCCTCCCTTTCCCAGAAACCTGGTTCTGGAGGAAAGGAGTTTGCAATGAAACAAGCTGAAACCTGAGCTGCCCTTTGCTCTTCTTGACGGCTACGGCATTCCCATCTTTGGCTAATTTGTCCTGTAGGATGCGTTGATGCTTCATCCATGGGAAGAAGGCGGCGTACGATAGTAGCCCGGAGACCTTTCTGAAAGTGTTTAGAAGGAAGTGGCAGAAAGGACGTGGAAAAGATGAGAACGCTTTAGTGGAGGAAAGGGGAGGCTGAGAGACGGTTAGAAGACACAGAGGTCACCTCTGATGAAGCTGAAAGCTTCCAGCTGGACATCTACATCAGGGATGCCCAACCTTTTCGAGCCGCGGGCCGGTCACGTGGTTCAGCAGGCCGGTCACGTGGTTCCTCCCACTGGAAGCGGAAGTAAAACCCATTACTATTTTGCAACAGGATAAGAGAGATTTTAAGTTGCCATTTACTCTGCTTAAAACAGGGGTGCCCAAACTATGGCCTGTGGGCCAGATCCAGCCCCTGTCGCCAATTCATCCAGCCCACGCCACCATCGTCGCTAATGGAAGCAGAAGCAAAACGTGCCCACATGCGTTTTGCTTCCGGTAGCGATGAAGGTGGCATGGGCCAGATAAACGTGTTGGGGATCTGGCCCATGGGCCATAGTTTGGGCACCCCTGATCTACATTATTCTGTGGTATCTGATGCCTTTTGGGGTGGTGGGGTAGAAGAAGACGTCTGCTTGTGTTTCCTAAAGCCATGTCTTGTGTACATTTGTAAATAAAGGACTCTGATGTGTGCACCCTTTTGCTTTCTTCTCTCCCCGCCCCTCCTAAACCAAATCCAGTTGTGCTTCTACAGCTGCTGCCACTTCTGCAATGTCTCCTTCCAGGACACTTTAACAGGGAGGGGGACCTGTGGCTTGTTCAGAAAGCAAGCCCCCCACACACACACACAGCCAGGGCTGGTTTCATTTGGGGGGGGGGGGAGAGAGAGATTGTCTCCTCCTCTGGGTCAGGTCAGAAGTTTCCATCCCGGGTGGGTGGGAGCTGCGCATGGATTGTTTAAGGAGGCAAGCGAGGAAGAGGAGAGGCATTCCTCTTGTCAGAAGGGGAGGAAGGCAACCATTCCAGCTGCACACAGCCTCAGCCCCTCACCCTGCACCACCAACCCTGCTCTAAAGGGCACTTGATCCTACTATTTGCCATTGTGGGGATGGGACGTCTGTGCCACAGGTTTTTCTGAATTTGGAAAAGTTTCTTTTGCTGGACTACAGCTCCCAGAACCCATCAGCCAGCATGCCTATGGGTGAGGAGACTTCTCACCTCCTTGGGCCAAACTACAGTATATTACAGACCACTCTTCATTAGAACTGAAATAAGAGTGCTCCAAAGGCAGGACTTAGACATGCACTTTCATGTCTTAGACTGCGGTGGCTTAGTGGTTAAGACACTGAACTTGACAACCGGGGAGGTCAGGAGTTCGAGACACCTGCCCCAGCTCCTGCCAACCAGGCAGTTCAAAAGCAAGAAATTGCAAGTCAGGATCTTAGCCAGGATTCTAGATGCGGGGGTGTGTGGATTTTTCAAGAGGGGCAAAAAAAATTTGGGAGGAGGGGCAACAATGTCACATTCACATATATAACATTGGCATCATGAGAGGGCTGTTAGCTCAGGAGGGTTTTCACACACACCAGGGGGCCCCTCTGGCTACGGCCCTCTTGCAAGTAGATAAATAGGTACCACTCCGGTGGGAAGGTGACAGCATTCTGTGTGCTCCAGTGTCTAGTTATGCCTGCCACATGTCCATGGAAATGTCTGCAGACGCAGACAGCACTGTCTCATTGGCTGTAAACAGATGAGCACCCATACCCCTAAAGTCAGATATGACTGGCTTTCGAGCAAGGGCAACCTTTACTTTTTCCATTTCTTAAGAAATGACCTTCACAAAGGCAACCTAACTTGTAAAACATTTGGTGAGAAATGATTTTGGCAATCAGATGCTTTCAGCAATTAAGGAATTATCTCTCCTAATGATGGGCCATCTGTAATGCATAATTCAGTCCCTAGTCTCAGGTGCTGGGGAATGAGCTGTAGTGGAATTGTAGAACTAGACAGGACCCCTTGAATCATTGAGTCTAATCCCTTGCTAATAAGGGAAATCCAGGCCTAAAGCATTGCTGATGAATGGCTATCAATACTCTGGGTTAAAATCTCCAGTGAAGGAGAGTCCACCACCCTCCAAGGCCGCTCATTCCAATGAGTTGGTGGTGTAGGATCTACCCTTTGGTATGGCTGTTAATGCCCTGCAGGTCCCAGACTGGGACCAGCCTGAGACGTGAGGTTTTCTGGACCTCTATATCTTGCTGGCAACTAGCCTGTTAGAAAGAAAGAAAGAGTACATTTTAAAGTGGGTAGTATAGTAAAACCCTGACTTACATATAGCTCGAGTTACATAAAATTTGACTTGCTTAATGATTTTGTGCTAAAACCATGTCCCGATTTACACGGTTTCCTATGGGTTTGCTTCGAGTTACATAAAGATTCTTTTTCCTATGGATGTGCTTCGATTTACATAAAAAATTCATTTTTCCTATGGGTTTGCTTCGAGTTACATAAAAATATGATTTAAGCAAAAGCCTACGGAACGGACTTTTTTTCCTGTAAGTAGGGTTTTTACTGTACTTAAAATAGGGACTGCGGTGGTTTAGTGGTTGAGATGCTGTACTTGACATCTGGAAGTTTGGCAGGTCAGCAGTTTGATTCCCGAGTGCTGCATGATGGAGTGAGCGCCCGTCTCTGTCCCAGCTCTTGCCAACCTAGCAGTTAGAGAGCAAGAAAGTGCAAGTAGATAAATAGGGACCACTTCGGTGGGAAGGTAACAACGCTCTGTGTCTAGTCATGCCTGCCACATGTCCATGGAAACGTCTGCAAATGCAGACAGCGCTGGCTCTTTGGCTATAAACAGAGATGAGCATTGAACCCTAGAGTTGGATACGACTGGCTTTCAAGCAAGGGCAACCTTTAGTACTTAAAATCTGCTTCTGTGACCTCATATAAGGCAGAGACTAACTCACGCATTGAGTCCCCATCAGTCAGTCTAAGTCAAGGAGGTCTAGCTTTTCTTCTGGTTCTGCAAAACAACCAGTCTCAGCTATCACTCAGCCATCTCCTTTTATTCCACTATTCTTGTGCCCCTTGAAGAGAGGCAGCAACATGGAAATTTATTTATTTATTTATTCAATTTGTATAGCCGCCCCAATCGACGTGTGATTCTGGGCGGCGTACATAAAATCCCCAACGTTTAAACAACAGAAACCCTTAAAATTCCTAAAAACACTGAAAAACTGCCTCCCACCCACACCAATTAAATATCTAGTTTAAAACTATTAAAAGCACGAGTGATATTTTATTCCTTGCATACTTGGCAAACAGAAAGACCAGCAACCAGTTTATCTATTAGGGCGGAATATAAATCTATTATTACAGGGGTGCCCAAACTATGGTGGGGCCCAGTTCTGGCCTGATGCCAATTCATCCGGCCCACAACAACCTTGTCACTCCCAGAAGTGGAAGTAAAATGCACCTAGAAGTGGAAGTAAAATGCACCCGCTTCCAGGAGTGACGAGGGTGTCATGGGCCGGATGAATTGGCATCGGGGTGGGGTGGGGTGGGGGGCAGATCTAGCCCCCAGGCTGTAGTTTGGGCACCCTTGAACCATGTGACCGGCCCACAGCCCAAAACGTTTGGGCACTTTTGTATTATTAAATCTATTAAATTAATTAAATTACAAAAAACGGTGTGTGGGGTTGGAGGCGATTCCTCACCACTCGCCTTTCTTCGTAGCATTACGAAAACCCATGAAATGAGACCTTTCTTCAAGAGGTGTCTCTGCTTGGCCGCCAGGCATCCCCTGTGGATGCACATTTTCTCTGCTGATTCAGCACTGGGCCTGGCACACGCCCAATTCGCCTCTCAAACATGTTCTCATCCCGCAGCAGGACGTAGGGTAGGGGGGAAGGAGAGAGAGAGAGAAAGAGAGGGAGGGAGGCGCTCAGCTGTCCTAATGGAAAATTGGCAAGCAGCAGCAGGGCGAGTGGAAATAGTGAGATCCAGCCCAGAAAAATGCAAGTCCCCAAAGGAAGAGGTCAGGCGGGAGATAAAGCAAGTTCTTGCTGGAAAATGCACACACTGCACGGAGACAGAGAGGGGTTCAAGCCCCAGGAGTGGTATAAGCAGGAAGGACTGGGGAAGGACGTTCCTGCCTGTTACGGCAGACTTTGTGGTTAAGACGCTGAACTTGACGTCTGGAAGGTCTGCAGGTCAGCCGTTCGAGACCCGAGTGCTGCATGACGGAGTGAGCTCCTGTCATCTGTCCCAGCTCCTGCCAACCTAGCAGTTCAAAAGCAAGAAATTGCAAGTAGATAAATAGGTACCCCTTTGGTGGGAAGGTCAACAGTGCTCCCTGCACTCCAGCATCTTGTCATGCCTGCTACATGTCCATGGAAATGTTTGACAGCACTGGCTCTTTGGCTATAAACAGAGATGAGCACTGAACCCTAGAATTGGATACAACTGGCTTTTGAGCAAGGGTGACTTTTAACCTTACCTTCATGGCAGACGGTTGCAGGACACCAGAGCGAAGTCGCCCAATTCATTGCTCTGCCTTAGGCAAAAATAGTTACTCATTTCCCTGCATTAGAAGAGGCACCAAGTAAGTTTTCGTCCAAGAGATAAAACCTCCTGGGAAGATTTTGTTATCAGAAACAGGGACGCCTTTGAAGTGGTCGCCATGTCAGGCTGTGTGTCAAGCATGCCAGAGAGTAAACAGAACAACAACAACACACAAAAAAGCACGTGGCGGCACCTTAAAGACTAACTCCTGTAGTTAAATGTGAGCTTCTGTGGATCAAGTCCACTTTCGTCAGACATAAGAGTGAGACTTTATGGCATTATTTTATACATATTGGGTATAGAGTTATGCCATGATTGGCTGGCATAACAGGTAAGTTTGCAAATCAGTGTGACTATTGACAACCAGTAGTGACAGAAGATCCCTTCCTTGTGGCCGGGACGGAGAGGCTGCTGCGGCGCCGGGCGCCGGAACCACCACCCCCCCACCGCCGGCATCCTGGGCCCCACCCCGGGCCAGGGCACAAAAGGCCGCAATGGCGGCAGGACTCCGCTGCCGTCCCTGGACTTCCTTGCGGCCAGGGCGGAGAGGTCCCACTTTGAGGCTGCCACCCCATCCCTGGACTTTGTTTTGGGAATTTTCCCCTGTAGTTGTGACTCTATTATTATATGATAGTTTTGTACTATGCTGTTGTATATTACAATGTGTAGTTTTTTGTAGATTGAATTTTGTATATTGTATTGTTGTGTATTTATTTTGTATATTATTGATTTATGTTGTGATTCTTGTGAGCCGCCCTGAGTCGGTGTATGCTGAGTGGGCATCATACAAATTGAATCAATCAATCAATCAATCCCTGGTTGGGGTTCAGATTTATTGCCATGAAGTTTGATTCTATTGAGTTGTAAAGGGTTAGTAGATAGATGCAAAATAAACATTCTGGCATTACAATCTGCTAATGAGTTAATTAGACAGAGGCATCTTTGTTTCAGCACTGGGACTAGTTTTACCCAGAGTCCAGCTCTGGAGCATAATGGGTGAGTTGCTGAGCATTTGATGAGTGCCCATGGCTCTAAGGATTTACCCCTAAGCCAGCCTTTCCCAGAGGTGTGGGACTTCAACTCACATCAGTCTGTGCCAGCTGGGGGGTTATGAAAGAAGGAGCATCCATTTGGACTGCAGTGGCTTAGTGGTTAAGATACTGAGCTTGGTGACTGGAAGGTTGTCAGTTCTAGACCTGAGGGCTGAGCAATGGAGTAAGCTCCCGTCTCTGACCCAGCTCCTGCCAACCTAGCATTTTGAAAGCAAGAAATCGCAAGAAGATAAATAGGTACTGCTTTGGCAGGAAAGGTAACAGTGTTCTGTGCACTCCGGTGTGTAGTTATGGAATGCTAGTGTCACATAGGGGAGGCGACTCCTGCATGGTTTAGTAAGCAGAGCCCGACTAGGGCCAGGGGAAGCAAAGGATAAAGTGTTTGGCCAAAGCTGGATTCTGCTTCACTCCAAGAACCGTAAAAACTGTCATCCCAACTTTAACATCCTCCAGATCTAAGCTGGGCACGGGTGCTACTGTGCTTATATATACACCCATGCACAGCTTCTGCTATGTGGAGTGGAGTTCATGCCTAGCGTTCTTCCTGGCAGGTTGTGGCCAAAACTATTTTGGTTTTCCAGAACCTGCATGGCAGGGAGTGGGCTCCAGGAAATCTCTAAGAGGTGCATGCAATCAAATAAAGCTAAAGAAAGCAACCCAGGGCATATGGCCAAGGAAGTGCCTTTCCATCGGGGCTGGCATGGGCTCAGGCACAGTCCCCATTAGAGGAATACATACATCCCTCTGGCCCTGCTTTGAGATCAATTCCCATTTTGTGCAGCTAATAAGCAAAGAGTGAAAGAGTGAGGCTCTCTCGGGGAGGGGGGGGGGCTGGAAAGACAAGCTAGAAAGAAAGTAGGTTAACACTAGCAATGAAGCGTTTCCAGCCTAATGTTTACTCTCTGGGACCAGTTACGTCTGCGCCAGCACCTCTCAGCCCATCTTAGTCCATGCTCCCATGATGGTGAACCTTGGCACTCCAGATGTTCTTGGACTTCAATTCCCAGAAGCCCAAGCCCCCTGTGAATCCGCACGAATAGATTTACTGTGATTCATCCAGCCTGCGCTACCCTCATCACTCATGGAAGTGGAAGTAAAACGCGCCCGGATGGTTAAGGCTCTTCTAGGTTGACCCTTCCTCTGTACGGGCGTGTTTTACTTCCGCTTCCGGGAGCGACAAGGGCAGCGTGGGCCAGATGAATTGCAGTAAATCCATTCGTGTAGATTCACAGGGTGCTTGGGCTTCTGGGAATTGAAGTCCAAGAACATCTGGAGTACCAAGGTTCACCATCATGGGAGTATGGCCAGATGTGAAACTGTCAAAATGAAGCCACCTTTGGTGAGTTCATTCTGCAGCTCCTTTCACCTGACCTAGTGTGAGAAAGATTAGCCAGCAACACAAGGTGGCCATTGCTCAGCGTATGCCTGATGGGGGTTAAAAAATATCACAATCTTCAAGGAGACTCTGTGCACCCCTTTCTTCTTATTCCAATAACACAGTCACGGTGTTGTTCCACAACATAATCTGAATTAAAAATAATAACCACTATAGGTCTGCTGACAAGTCAAAACCTCTTCCCATTAATTTCACTGAGACAGATTGAATGGGTTCTTGGAAAGCCCTCATTCACTTCAGTGGAGAAATGCTGAAGAATTTGCTGATAGATGTTGTCCAATGGAAACAGTGTGTCACGGGGGACCGGGTGGTGGTGGCGGTGCGGGGCAGGACCAGATTTGAAAAGAAAACCGCTCCCTCGAGCTTTTTATCTATGCTCTTAGTTTGGAATGCCGAAATGTTGAATCATTCCTTTGTGGGCCTTAAAATAGATTCTCAGACGGTTTCTTTTAACGGTACATTTAAAAATAATCTCTTCCCAACTTTCCCCCATCCTTTTCTCCCTCCTCCATCCTGTTCTTTCTCCCTTGGGACGTGTGTCTCGATTCAGAATTTGGAGGGATTTGGGAGAACAGTCAAAAGGCAAAGAGGTGAACATTTCACACAAAGTCCGGCAAAGAAGTGGCCGCTGCATTTCAGCAATGGGGGAATTGCCCATGGTTGTGGGAAAGGGTGATCTTGCTACATCCAAAGTATGTAAAACTAGGACAGGGAAGAGTAGCCAGGACTTTGCTTCCTGTGCAACATCTGGAAGTACTGTAGTGAGACACAGTACTGTATAAGCAACACAGAGTTGCCTGCAACTGGATACTTGGAGGGGGCAGTGAAGATAACATTCAAAAGTAGCATAACTAGGAACAAAGTTGCTTTTTGATACAATAGTAGCACAATAAATTGTGGCAAGTAATTAAAGAGATGGGAATACCAGAACACCTTATATGCCTCATGATAAATATGTACAAGAGTCAAGAAGAAACAGTTAGGACAGAACACGGAATGACGGAGTGGTTTGGAATAGGAAAAGAAGTAAGACAAGGCTGCATTTTGTCACCCTGCTTATTCAACTTATACACAGAATGTGCAACGCAGGGATGGAGGAATCACAATATGGGATCAAAATTGCTGGGAGAAACATCAACAATTTGAGATATGCAGACGATACCACCCTAATGGCAGAAAGTGAGGAAGACCTAAAGAAGCTCCTGATTAGGTTGAAAGAAGAGAGCGCAAAAGCTGGCCTGAGACTCAACATCAAGAAAACCAAGATAATGGCCACAGGTCCAATCAGTCCCTGGAAAATAGATGGGGAAGAAAATGCAAATTGAACATCCAGCCACTTATTATTGAAGGGAATTGTGTGGAACAGGTCTGGGTGTTTCGATTTCTGGGAATGGAGCTGAGGGATGATCTAACATGGGGAGCAAACACCAAAGCTCTGATGATGAAGAGAGCACAGCAGAGGTTAGACTTCTTGAGAATCCTCAGGAAGAAGAACAACCTTTCAAAGGTTTACCTGCTCTTGGCATTCTTCTACCACTGTACCATAGAGCGTGTGTTAACCTATGGTCTGTGTGCATGGTTTGGGAGTTGTACAGCTAGGGAAAGAACAATGCTGTCCAGGGTCATAAAGACTGCGGAGCGGATAATTGGGAGTACTCTTCCCACTCTAGATCAAATCTATGACACCAGGTGTTATAAGAAAACTGTAGAGATTGCGCAAGATAGTGCGCACCCCGGGAATGATCTCTTTCAGCTTCTGCCTTCTAGAAGAAGGTATAGGCTCATAAAGACCAGGACCAGCCGCTTGAGAAATAGTTTCTACCCAAAAGCAGTTCTGGCTTTGAATGCAGCACAATGCAGTCTATGAAGGAGCTTCTGTGTAGAGTTTTTAGAGTTTTAGAGTTTTAGAGCTTTTAGGGGTTAAATGTGTATATGTGGGGTGGGAGTATGTTGATAATTTTGTATAGTTGTATTTTGTTTAGGTTTTGTTGGGTTGTTAAGTGTCCCCCCCCCCCCCCCCCCAAATCTTGTTGTTCTGTGCAGGACAATGACAATAAAGATTTATCTATCTAAGAAGGAGAAGCAGTAACAGATTTTACTTTCTTAGGATCCAAGATCACTGCAGATGGAGATTGCAGCCATGATATAAAAAGGCGACTGATTCTTGGGAGACAAGCTATGAGAAACCTGGGGAACATAGTGAAAAGCAGAGACATCACATTGCAAACAAAAATCCTCATAGTCAAAGCAATGGGATTCCTGGTGGTAATATATGATTGTGAGAGCTGGACCATTAGGAAAGCTGAGTGCAGAAAAATAGATGCCTTTGAGATGTGGTGCTGGAGGAGAGTTTTGACAGTCCTCTGGACAGTGAGGAGAACAAAAAGGGCAATCTTAGAAGAAATCAACCCTGACTGCTCCTTAGAAGGTCAAATAGTAAAGATGAAGCTAAAGTACTTTGGACATCAAATGAGAAGAGAGGATTCACTTGAGAAAGCCTTGATGCTGGGAAAGGTGGAGGGCAAAAGAAGAAGGGGGAGGCCAAAGATGAGATGGCCAGATGGTATTGTAGATGCAATGGGCACAGAACTGGGAGGGCTGAGGAGAATGGTGGAGCACAGAGGTGCCTGGAGAACAATGGTCCATAGGGTTGCAAAGGGTTGGAAATTTACTGTGCGATTGAATAACAACAACAACAACAACAACAACAACAACAACAACAAAAAGTAGCACTTTAATTACTTTTAAGTGATTCCTTGAAAGGGCATTTTGACAAGAACTTTTCAAGTGTTGTTATAACATTCTCATATCTATCCTAAATTTCCCATGGAGAAACTTTTCCAAGTACTGTAAGGATGAATGGTAAACTGGCTGGATTACTCCGTGGTTTAAGTCAAGGTTGCAAGTTTGATTCATCTCTGTGCCTCCAGAGAGAAAAACGAGCTTATATAGCAATGGGCAAACTATACAGTCCCCAAAAGAAGGGGACAACTTCTGAGTTTTGTCTACCTGGAAAACTCTTGGAAAGGTTTGCCATAATGATTGATTATAATGATTGATGAGATTAGCCTTTACAAAATAACCTCCCAAGCTCATCTCGTATAGCAGTGATGGTGAACCTATGGCACGTGTTATTACAGTGCAGCACTCACCCACCCACCCCGGTGAATTTACATGGCCAAATGTGAATTTGAACTCATGCCTTCTGGGTTCTATTGTGTCAGTCTATCAGATGTACCACACACTGGCTAAGATATCCATACAGGTGAAACTCAAAAAATTAGAATATCGTGCAAATATTCATTTGTTTCAGTAATGCATCTTTAAAGGTGAAACAAATATATGAGATAGACTCATGACATGCAAAGCGAGATATGTCATGCCTTACTTTGTTATAATTGTGATGCTTATGGGGTACAGCTTATGAAAACCCCAAATTCACAATCTCAGAAAATTAGAATAGTGAGAAAGGGTTCAATATTCTAGGCCCAAAGTGTCCCACTCTAATCCGCTAATGAATCCGTAACACCTGCAAAGGGTTCCTGACCCTTTAAATGGTCTCTCAGGCTGGTTCAGTAGGAAGCACAATCATAGGAGAAAGACTGCTGATCTGACAGTTGTGCAGAAAACCATCATTGACAGCCTCGATAAGGAGGGAAAGCCCCAAAAGGTTATTGCAAAAGAAGCTGGATGTTCCCAAAGTGCTGGATCACAGCACATTAACAGAAAGATATGTGGAAGGGGAAAGTGTGGAAGAAAAAGGCGCACAAGCAGCAGGGATGACGGCAGCCTGGAGAGGATTGTCAGGAAAAGGCCATTCAAAAGTGTTGGAGACTTTCACAAGGAGTGGACTGAGGCTGGAATTAGCGCATCAAGAGCCACCACACAGAGACGGATCCTGGACATGGGCTTCAAATGTCGTATTCCTCTTGTCAAGCCGCTCCTGAACAAACAACGTCAGAAGCGCCTTACCTGGGCTCAAGAAAAAAAAATAACTGGTCTGTTGGGAACCAAGGACCCAAAGTGTGGAGGAAGAATGGAGAGGCACACCATGCAAGATGCTTGAAGTCCAGTGTGAAGTTTCCACAGTCTGCGTTGATTTGGGGAGTAATTGATGCAAAAGGGGCCCAAACCAAGTAATGAGCACATATGCATGTTTATACTTTTCAGAGGTCCAATATTGTTCTGTTTCCAATCCTTGTGTTAATGATTTCATGTAATATTCCAATTTTCTGATACTGTGAATTTGGGGTTTTCCTAAGCTGTACCCCATAATCATCACATTTATAACAAAGTAAGGCTTGACATATCTCGCTTTGTATGTAATGTAATGAGTCTATCTCATATATTTGTTTCACCTTTAAAGATGCATTACTGAAATGAATGAACATTTGCATGATATTCTAATTTTTCGAGTTTCACCTGTAATTCCCAGAAAGTAAGAAAAAGTGAGAAGAGTGAAGTATGTGCGAAAGAGACAGTGGTAGTGGTGGTGGAAATCTGCTCAAATAAGATTTCTCACCCTTGTTATTGGTCGAAGTCATAGCTTAACCCCTTCCTGTCAGCTCAACCCTGAGGTCACCCCCCCCCCCCCCCCAAGCTTTGTGTATAAAACCAAGTCCCATTCCTGTCCTGTAGCTTCCTCAAAGGCTAGTCTGAACCTTGAACAGCGTCTCTTTGTCTCTCCTGACAGGCTGCAAAGAGTTGGTCTTAGTCAATGCTGTCATCTTAGTTTGGTCCAATGTCACAGCTTTGGGCCATGCTGCTTGGGGGAATTATGAGGTCCCACCCCCCACCCCCCGCAAAAAATAAAAAATAAATTCCAAACCCTGGCTTGAGATCTTGCAGATCAGAAGAACCCTTTTGCCTAAGCAGGCTGGATTAACAAGCAAACTCATCAGATGCTGTACGGCGAGCATCTAGCAAGCATGGATGCTCATCAAACTCATTAGTTTCAGTTCTGGGAACACCACCAGAGAGCTGAATATTGGGGGGCCAGCAGGAGGAAAGATCAGAAACCCATTCCCAAATCACCCCTGGCCAGGGACATATTCCTTCTGACTCTAAAACAGTGTTTCCCAACCTTTGGTTTTTGGAATTCAATTCCCAGAAGCCAAAGTCAATCCCTCAAAGCACTGATCAGCCAATGTACTGATTTAGGGTTCTGGGAATTGAAGTCCAAAGACTAAAGGTTGGGAACCACTGCTCTAAAGCCAAGAGGTAAAGTACAGCCTGGGAGTAGCTTTCACCCCCAAAGCTATTTTTGTGGCCTACGAGCCCATCAGACCTCCCTGTTTCTCAGCCCCCTGGCCCAAAATATCAGAGGAAAATGAAACAAAACTATTTCTCCCCCTCAAAACAGGAGGGGATTTCTGGCTACTTTTATTTTATTTTCCTCTTCTTTCTTCTGCTTTGTCCATCTCCACTTTCCCACCCTCCCCCCATTTTTCTTTGTGCTTCTGGATGGCAAACCTTGGCACGACAGGTGTTCTTGAACTTCAGTTCCCAGAAGCCCTGATCAGGTGGTGTACTGACTTGGGCTTCTGGGAATTGAAGTCCAAGAACAGCTGGAGTGCCAAGGTTTGCAGGGCTAGGAGATCTCAGGAACAGAAATGGCCAAAGTTGATGGCCAGCCTTCTGCGGTCCTCATGCCCACAACCCTGTCGATTTAATTCATCTAATCGTTTTTAAAACATCTTGGCTTTGAAACAGTGCTGTCACCCCATCTTACTCCAGAGGTTTCCACAAGTATGGGTTCTTGCCTCTTGGCATGTCTTTCAGCTTTTCATGTTGCCAGAATCCACTTTAAATCTCAGTGCTTTGCTGTGGAGACGCTTTGATTCACATTTGAACTCTTAAGGCATCCAATGAAATGATGTGGAGCAGGGTGTGAATAGCCTCGAGACAAATTTGCTTTCCAGGCACTGTGCAAACACACCGTTGAAGTGGTTTTTAATTGCTTTGGGTCGTTTTTCATTGTTTTGCCGTCTGTACTTTGTTTTGAGAACAAGCAGAATATAAATCTCCCTTACTTTTTTATGTTATCTTTTGCCCATTTTAATAAATTACTAAAATCTGCTTTAGTTGGCTGCTTTGGCCAAAATTAAATGTGATCATTTCAGGTAGAATAAAAGGTGGCAGAAACAGGCTCAGAACCTCGGATAGTTATTCTCGCGAGACACGAAAGAAGTGACACAGGCAACTGTTGGATAGAAAGAATGAAAGCTATTACAATAACCAGAGCAAAGAAACAGAAGATGATTCCTTCTTCTTCTTCTTTGCTTCCTCTTCTACCCTTTCGGGTGTCAAAGGAGACAGAAGGTTCAGGCTCTGGTACTTCTAAGTGGCCTCCATGGGTGTTATTTGGTGTTCTTGTAATGTGTCTTTGATGTTGTCTCTCAACCTTCCTATGGGTCTGCTTTGTGGTCTTTGTCCTGCTCCACTTTCCAAATATGCTTTGTAAAGGGAGGGGGGGAGAGATATCTTTTAGAAGAAATGAGAATTCAAAAAAGGAAATTTAAGCCTAAACAAGGAATGCTGAGTGCCCAGCAGGGAAACACAATATCTGACCAGGAGAAAATAAAGAGAAGGTGGAAACAGTATACAGAAGTCCTATACCAGTGGTGGTGAACCTATGGTACACTTGCCAGAGGTGGCATTCAGAGCCCTCTCTGTGGACACCCATGCAGTCACCCTAGCACAGAGTTTGCCATGCCCCTCTGCCCAGCAGCCCAAATGGAGTGTTTCCTTCCCCACCTGTTGCTGTGTTGACACTTTGCGATAAATAAGTGGGTTTTGGTTGTAGTTTGGGCACTCGGTCTCTAAAAGGTTTGCCATCACTGGACTATACAGAAGAGATTTTTTAAAATAGGCAGATTTCTTTGAAGAGGAATCCTATGATGAAGAACCTGCAATTAAATGAAGTGAAAGTTGCCCCTAAAGCACTTGGAAGAAATAAATTACCACAGGTAGACAGGATATTGTTAGTACTATTTCAAGGCGCAGAGACGAAATCTGTAAAAATCCTAATAAAATACAATATAGTACTGTATGTCAATAAATATTTTTTGTCGGGAGGGGACAGTGACTCATAGACTGGCAACATTCAGTGTATATTCTAATACTCAAGAAAGGAGGTGCTTCAATTTCCCAAACAAGCAAGGTATTGCAACAAAGGATTTTCACTTTTATGAAAAAGAAAGAAAAAGCCTGATGTTCCAAGCTCGATTTTGAAAAGGAAGGGGCACTTGAGATCATAATGAAAATACAGTATCTAGTGGCTACTGGAGTATAGGAAATAATTTCAGAAGATCATTCTATGCTTCACACGCTACACCAAAGCCTTTAAATATGTGGATCATGAGTAACCATGGGTTGTTCTGAAAGAAATGGGTGCGCCTTGGCACTTTAAAAAAAGTATTTCTATATTGCCTTGTTTAGTGACTAGCACTAGTCGGGTGTGTGTATGTGTGTGTGTGTGTGTGTGGAATACAAATAGCATTTCCAATAAACACCCAGCTCACATAAATCAAATCCCACCCATATAATAACATCAATAAAAACAGCTAATTTAAGCAGGCACATAAATTTAATCAGATTTTTATCTGCCATTGTTTGATTTAACTCTCATTAGACACCCCTATTTAAGGGGAGGGTATTTTTAAAGGCCTCCTTAAAAAACTATGATTTTAATCCTTTCTTAAAAGCATAGACTAATTAATTAATTAATTTGACTTGTTTAGCCACCCCCTCGCCAAGGCAACTCCGTGCGGCTTACAACACCATTAACATAAAACACGCCAACACGTGATACACATGAATAAAACATCTTAAAAATCTAAAAATCTCAAATCTAAGAAGCTAAAATCCAGATGGCAGAATTGTTTGATAATCATATGAGCAGCGAGGGGGAGTAGGTCCGGTAGCCGCACCCCACACCCGCTGGCCCAACCTTGTCTTTAAATCTCTTCTAAAGGCCAGACAGGAGGGGAAAGGTTTGCAAAGGCTTGTATCTTGTTCCATAGTAGGAGAGCCACCATTGAAAAAACATGGTTCAGTGTTGTCACTCATTGTACCTCTCTTAGGGTGGCAATCCACAGAGTCAAGGGCTGCAATCATTTGATTGTCCCTGTTGCATAACCTGTATTATGGAAATGAAACTACTATCAGGACAGGACACGGAGAGACAGAATGGTTTCCAGTAGGCAATGGTGTCAGACAAAGGTGCATTTTATCCCCTTATCTGTAGACAGAACATTTCATTAGAAAAAGTCAGACTAGATTCAGATGAAAGAAGAGTGAAAATTAGTGGAAGGCACATGTCAGGAACTGCAGCAAGATGCTCTAGTTCTTGCAGGGCTGGGTCCCTAACCTGGAAACAGCTGCTCTAGTGCTTGCACTATTGGGCCCTTGACATACTCTCCCTGCACCTTATGGGCTCCACCTGGACTCTCTGGGTGGCTGGGTTATATCATAATCAGCTCTTTCTCCCAGAATCTACCTCAGGGTGCTCAAACCTTTTTGGCTATGGGCTGGTCACATTGTTCATGGGGCTGGTCACTATGGCCTCAGGGCCGGATCCGGCCCTGATGCCAATTCATCTGGCTTGTGAAGGCCTTGTCGCTCCCAGAAACAGAAGTAAGACCGTAGTTTGGAAGCAGAAGTAAAACCTTAATTTGGGCACCCCTGATCTACTTTAACAAGGAAAGTCAGTAGACTTTCTATTGCTTGGCTTCTAGATCTTGTGCCTGGTTCCTGCTTCCAAAGACTTCCTGCCTTGTTCCTGTGCGCTATCGTTTTCATCTGTCTTCTTGCTCCTTGAATCCCATCTTTACCTTATTCCAGCCCCAGAAGGTGCTTTGCCTTACCTATGCTCTTGATCACTGACTTTTGGCTGGCTTGGACTATGCTTTTGCTGTCTGGACTAATCCTGTATCTCTTTCTCAGCCTTGATTTTGAACTTGGACTCTGGACTGTGATATGGTTACTGTTTGGGTGGTTACCTGGTTGCTCCGGACTCTGGTGTCCGTATTGCCTGCTAGCAAGCCATGCCTTGGACTGATAGAACATCAATATTTTGAGATGTGCAAATGACACCATCTTTATGACAAAATATAATGATTTGAAACAACTCTTAGGGAAAGTGCCAAAGCAGGACAGCAACTGTATGTTAAGACCAAAAAAAAAACCTCATAACTACAAAAAAGTATAGTACTTTAATGCTGACAATGAAGAAATGGAAATAGTGAAAGATTTTGTGTACCTATCGCACTGCCGTTCATCAAACCTATCGCACTGCCGTTCAATACAGGTGGAAAAGCTATGTTTTCTATTACACTGAAAGTCAGATTTCCTCCGGTCCCTCCCACAGTAATTCTCATTGTCTCTCCATTTGGAGACCCAAAGAAGCAGCTTAAGCTTTCAGATGCCATTCTGAAAATCTTTCAGCCAAAATCCTGTTGCTCAGTTTAGTAAATCACACTAGATGACAGACATTGAATCAATGGAGATTTGGTGAGTCAACTCCTCCACAGGTCCCATTGATTCAAATGCTCCTCTAGAAGCCATGAGAATGCAAAGGCAACCATTTTGGCATCCCTTGCCGAAGCCAAATAGTTGCTGAATTTGTGCCTTCCTGACTTCAGACACTGCTTGATTGCCATTTCCACAGCGACCTGTTGGGCTACAATTCCCACAATCCCCTAGCCAGCATGGGGGCTGTAGTACCCCCCAAAAAATAAAGGTCACCCTTGCTTGGAAGCCAATCGTATATGACTCTAGGGTTCAGTGCTCAACTCTGTATACAGCCAAAGAGCCAGTGCTGTCTGCATCTGCAGATGTTTCCGTGGACATGTGGCAGGCATGCCTAGACACCAGAGTGCATGGAACATTGTTTACCTTTCCCACCGAAGTGGTCCCTAATTATCTACTTGCAAGTTCTTGCTTTCGAACTGCTGGGTTGGCAGGAGCTAGGATAGAAACAGCTCACTTCCTCATGCAGTACTTGAGTCTTGAACTGCCAACCTGTCGACCTTCCAGCCATCGAGTTCAGCATTTTAACCACTAAGCCACCACAGTCCCTACCCAAGAAAAGCAAACCTCAAATAATATTTTTTTTCTAATTTCTGCTCCTAGGTAAGAGCATCTTCTCTGGACATCTTCCTCAACATTGTTCCCCTCAACTAAAAGCAATGATCTCATCCTTCTGACAGTTACCGAGTGATAATTCTAACCGACGTCTTTCTCTAAATGTTCCACCAAGAACCTTGAGGCCAGCCTTGTGCTTTCTGTCGGTTGCTGATCCCACCTTCCTCCTCCACTCTCAAATCAAACCAAGGAGGTGGTTTCTCCTCCTGGTGGTTTTTCCAAGCCTCCCTGCGCACAGCAGGTGAAACGGCAAGGAGCAAGGCCCATTGGCCCCACAAGTTATATTCTAAACACTCACAGAGGGCACTCAAGATATATATATATATATATAAACACAGTCAACTAGAAATGAAACAGAAACAAACATAGTGCTTCTTTGCGTTCCCACTAGCACGTATCTCAGAGGCCCCATGCTGGGCACAACGCAAAGCATGTTTTAGACTAGAAGATGTCAGAAAGGCAGTGGAAAAGCATCCTGGACTTCTGGGCATTGTGTTCTGCCCGGCAGGGCTTCCTTTGGGAAACTGGGGAGAGCATTTCCATTACTGTGGCCTCTTTCAGGTAAGGCATTGATGCCCCTTTAAGTTCCATCTTAAGCTCTGGTCTTACTGGGATCCCTTCCTCTCCCAGTGACCTAGTCAATGTTTTCCTAAGCTCAGTTTTTCCCCCTGTTCAGTCACAGTTGACTCCAACCCTTTGTGACCCCCATGGACCATTGCCCACCAGGCATCTCTGTCTTCCATCATCCTCCTCTGCCCACCCAGCTTTGTGCCGATTGCATCTACAATACCATCTAGCCATCGCATTTTTGGCTGCCCCCTTCTTCTTTTGCCCTCCCCCTGTCCCAGCATCCAGACCTTCTTGAGTGATTTTATTTATTTATTCATTCATTCATTCATTTATTTTTGCACATTTATATCCCGCCCTCCTGGTGGGTACACCACTCAGGGCAGCTAACAACAAAAAGGGAAAGGGAAGTGGGAGAAAATACAATAAATAAAAATTACAATATAAAACAGTTCAACAACAATAGCTAAAACAAGACCTAACAACCCCAGCTAAAACCAGCATTAAAACACAAACAAACAAACAAATCATCATTAAAAAACAACCCTCCCCACCCTACCCTACCCTACCCTCGTTAAAACAGAATAACCAAGCTGGGGAGCAGCCCCTCACATAGGCGTGATGCCTTTCACATGTAGCTTCCTCAGTGCTGAGCACTAATAGAACACACATTTAGAGGCTCTTCAACGCATATTAGAGTCTTTATCCTGAGGAAGCTATATGTGAAAGGCTGGTTATACCAGAACAATCTTGATGTACTTTGGATTTGTCTTTACATTGCCCCTATATTATTATTATTCATATCACCACTGATATTGTCTTGGATTTTTAGGGGTGGGTTTCTATTGCTGGTTTTTATCTGTTTTTATTTGTTTTTATCTGTTTTTGCCCACTGTGTGAACCGCCCGGAGTCGGCTTTGGCTGAGTGGGCGGTATAGAAATTTAACAATAAATAAATAAATAAATTAGAAGAAGAATTCCACTTGATTTATCTATGAATTTTGAAGACAATTTGAAGACATGACTTTTGGATCTTGATATTTTGGAGTACTGTATGAAGCTAATACTTTACCAAATACATATTCTTTAAAGACACAGAACTTTGATTTGCTCTTTGAGTGGTTTTTGTCTTTTTTCTGGTATTCATACCGTTCTGCCATTCAGTGTACTTTTTGCTTGGGGAAGAAGTAGAAGCAGTGACAGATTCTACGCTCTTAAGATCCAAGATCACTGCAGATGGGGACTGCAGCCATGAAATAAAAAGGCGACTGGTTCTTGGGAGACAAGCGATGAGAAACCTGGGGAACATAGTGAAAAGCAGAGACATCACATTGCAAACAAAAATTCACATAGTCAAAGCAATGGTATTCCTTGTGGTAATGTATGAGTGTGAGAGCTGGACCATTAGGAAAGCTGACCGCAGAAGAATAGACGCCTTTGAAATGTGGTGTTGGAGGAGAGTTTTGAGAGTCCCCTGGACAGCGAGGAGAACAAAAAGGGCAATCTTAGAAGAAATCAACCCTGACTGCTCCTTAGAAGGTCAAATAATAAAGATGAAGCTAAAGTACTTTGGACATCAAATGAGAAGAGAGGATTCGCTTGAGAAAGCCTTGATGCTGGGAAAGGTGAAGGGCAAAAGAAGAAGGGGGAGGCCAAAGATGAGATGGCCAAATGGTATTGTAGATGCAATGGGCACAGAACTGGGAGGGCTGAGGAGCATGGTGGAGGACAGAGATGCCTGGAGGACAATGGTCCATGGGGTCGCAAAGGGTCGGAAATTTAGGTCAATCTTAGAAGAAATCAACCCTGACTGCTCATTAGAAGGTCTAATAGTAAAGATGAAGATGAAGTACTTTGGACATCGAATGAGAAGGGAGGACTCACTTGAGAAGGGCTTGATGCTGGGAAAGGTGGAGGGCAAAAGAAGGGGGAGGCCAAAGATGAGATGGCTAGATGGTATTGTAGACCCAATGGGCACAGAACTGGGCGGGCTGAGGGGGATGGTGGAGGATAGAGGCGCCTGGAGGACAATGGTCCATAGGGTCGCAAAGGGTCGGAATTGACTGTGCGACTGAACAACAAAAATGTGGCGTTAGCTGATCTTTTGAGCCTTTCAGGCATCTTCTCCTTCCCCACTTCAAGTCCTTGTGAAAAGCTGAAAAAGCAAGTAAAGCCCACCGTAAATAGAAAGAGCAAGTAATCAAAATTCATTGTATCAAACCAAGAGAGATGCATATATAGTTGTGCACCAGTCAAAAAGATGGGGGGTTGATAGTTTGCAATAGCAGCTCGCTTGGTGACTTAGTGGCTAAGACACTGAGTTTGGAGCCTGGACGTTCGGGTTTCAATACCTGAGGGCCACACTTGGGTGTGTGAAAGGAGCCTCATTTGGGAGTCCTGAGCGGAGTTTCTCCAGCAAAAATTTCAACCCAGAGTAATCTCTGATGCGAAATAATTATAGTTTGGGATAGGCTTTCTTGACACCCCTATGGGTCACTTCATAGGTATGTGCTGCCCCCTAGAGGCTACAATGTTGAACAAATGCATCAGGAGAAAAGCTTGGTTCCCCATTCAGCTGGAGATCCATGTCCAGTGTGGAACCAAGTAGAATGAGCAAAATCTGTCCAAGAAAACAGAGTTTATTTGTAAAATAAATTCCTTAAAGTCAGGTAAAAAGAAAACCGAAGCTATTTTGATATATAGCCTTTCACCAAAGCTTCTTCTGGGTTTTCTATAATACAAAATAACATAATTACAATCTATAAGTGTACATAGTATACTAGCATTTATCATGTCACATATATTTACATAGAACAACCTATAATACATAATGTAATAAACAATTCATGGGATAAGCTAATACACACCAGAATCTTAATACTTTACACAGAAAATTAAGACAATAAAACATACCTTCTTGTATTATTATTTTTATATCATACAATTTCTTAGCATCACAGCCTCTTTGTCTATTCTTTAGTGCCTACAATGTTATCTAAAGAAGAATTCAAGGTAGACTTATACTCCCTAAAGTTAACAGCTGCAAGCAATCAACCAGAGGCTTCAGTATACACAGCTGTAGTCCATGGAAGAAATAAAACTTATCTCTTAAAGTGAATGCCTGTTATATAATTACAGAAAGCAACTAAGTTCATGATCATAGTTTAGTAATTTATGTGGAGCCTTCTTATCCGGAATAACTACTGATTTGGTTTCAAGTTTGCCGGTTTACTAAACTTTACCAATTGTGACTCTTGCCATGTTATATATCTCATCACATGTCCATGCAACAAAAACTACATTGGGTTAACTTCTCGCCCTCTGAAAGTTCGTATCATGGAGCACTGCTCCTGG
Source organism: Bradypodion ventrale (assembly GCA_035047345.1). NCBI lineage: Eukaryota > Metazoa > Chordata > Lepidosauria > Squamata > Chamaeleonidae > Bradypodion > Bradypodion ventrale. The sequence continues at coordinate 3,799,305 of JAWDJE010000004.1, read as the reverse complement.
ATACGGAGTCAGATACTAACAGCTCCCCTGGCCTCCCACTTTATAGAAAAAGGACACTGTGAAGATGACTTAAGATTTGTTGCACTAGAAAAATTATCCCTTAAGAAATATGAAAGGGTTAATATTGATAACATGTTGCAATGCAGGGAAGCTTTCTTTATTCACCTTTTTAATTCTATGTCTCCGCATGGACTTAACCATGATCATGAGCTTAGTGGCTTTTTGTAATTATATAACAGACATTCACTTTAAGAGATAAGTTTTACTTCTTCCATGGACTACAGCTGTGTATACTGAAGCCTCTGGTTGATTGCTTGCAGCTGTTAACTTGCAGCTGTTAAGTCTACCTTGAATTCTTCTTTAGATAACGTGGTATGCACTAAAGAATAGACAAAGAGGCTGTGATGATAAGAAATTGTATGATATAAGAAAAATAATACAAGAAGGTATGTTTTATTGTCTTAATTTTCTGTGTAAAGTATTAAGATTCTGGTGTATATTAGCTTATCCCATGAATTGTTTATTACATTATGTATTATAGGTTGTTCTGTGTAAATATATGTGACATGATAAATGCTAGTATACTATGTACACTTATAGATTGTAATTATGTTATTTTGTATTATAGAAAACCCAGAAGAAGCTTTGGTGAAAGGCTGTATATCGAAATAGCTTTGGTTTTCTTTTTACCTGACTATAAGGAATTTATTTTACAAATAAACTCTGTTTTCTTGGACGGATTTTGCTCATTCTACTTGTGTTACACCGTCCTGCCATATTTCTCTTGATACAGTGTGGAACCAATGCAGGTTGGTTACAATCCTGGAAAAGCAACAGAGAAATTTGTTGAGAAGTTCATAGAGGCAAACTATTGAATCTATCCCTTGTTATTACATGGGGATGCTGCATGAACAGGGCTCTTTTATTTGTAGAACTGGGATATACAGAAAGCCCCCTCGAAGAGTGTGGTATATTTTACATTATCGAACCGCAATTGGGTATATCTTTCTCATGCTAGGTCAGGCGTAAGGAAGTACAGAATTGACCAAAAAGGTCTTTGTCAAGACCAACCTTCACAAGGTCAAGGTCGCCCTTGCTGGAAAGCCAGTCATATCCGACTCTTGGGTTCAGTGCTCATTTCTGTTTATAACCAAAGAGCCAGTTCTGTCTGCATTTGCAGACGTCTCCATGGACATGTGGCAGGCATGACTAGACACTGCACGGAACACTGTTTACCTCCCCACAGTTATAGAACTGCTAGGTTGACAGGAGCTGGGACAGAGATGGGTCTCGAGCCACTGACCTTACAGTCACCAAGTTCAGCATCTTAACCACTAAGCCACCGCAGTTCCTAGCCTTCGCAAAGATCTCAATAAATACTGAGGCACTTTGCAGTAATAACTGTATTCTACTAGTAGATGTGTAGTAAATATAAATGTGACATACTGGTCCAGGGAACACATCGGGGGACAGCAAGTTACAGACTCAAAGTGGCTGGAATGGAATTAGTGATTGAGAGACTGCATGACCAGTATGGGAGTGCATTTTTGTCAGACCTGGTCTCAGTATATCAGCTGCATGGACAAAAATGAATAACATCAAAATTCTCTGTTACCTCTTTGTGTTTGTTTATTTATTTATTTATGAGGACTTAAGTTTGGCCAATGGCAAAGCCAAGAAGGTGGCTTCATTTTGCCAGTTTAAAGTCTGGCCTAGACATGGAAGAAGAATTATCATTTGTCCTTCCAAGGAGTAGTCAAGGTTTTTATTTAGGATGGACTGATTTGACCTCCACAGTACAAATCTGCAATAGGGAGATGAATAGGGATCACTTTAGTGGGACAAGATCTTGGGGACATCAAAGGAGCCTCATTACGTCATCTGTAGGAATTGGGCCGTGAGGAGGCCCTTAGGATCCCGGAGGAGACTGGTCAAAGGAGCGACACGAGGCAAGATGGAGTGAAGACCAGTAGTTTATTGAGAAAAGGCTGCAACATATATAGGGAAAAAAGAGCAACGGTGGCAAGCTGTCATCTGACAGGAAAATTACCTCACCCACGTACCCGGGTTAATGGGGAACATCTTAAGGGAAGTTTATTAATTGGGGTAAACATGGACTTAGGAGTCCCATTGTTCAGGGATTAGGCAGGGGCAAACATGGCTTATTTGCGCCAGGGATTTCCCCCGAGCTGGGAGATGAGGTATACACTTAATGTCAAACAGGAGTCAGCTATCTGCTTACTTGGCAGAGCCGTAGGTCAGGTCACAGTAATTGGGTGAATCAAACCCTATATTTTATTCACCCCCCTTAATTTGGCGGCCGCAGAAACCACATGCAAGGAGCGTGTCTCACTGCGGTGGTTCCTAGCGTGCCGTTCCATGCCCTATGGGGCACGGGGAAACCGCATCTCCCCTTTATTTTCTATTTAAGGACCTGACTGGCGACCTTGCGCAAGAGCGGCGTCAGCTGTTGAGCGGGTATGACGTCACGGAATTTCTCTCTGGGGCGGCACTTGGAGATCAGCGAGGGAATACACTGAGCAAAACAACAGAGCGTAATGCCTAGTATGCCTATCCCCACCTCTACCTTAAGCACCGTTTGCAGCCACCCCCAGGGAATCCATGACCACAGGGAGTCCTGCCACCCCCATGAAGAATCCTCCTTGATGTCCCTAACTGGGGTGTGGAGGTCCGTGAGCTGGCTCTGTATCTTGTGGGTATAGTCTGTGGGGTTAAAGCAACACATGCCATGGACAGACTTGCAGCCCAAATGATGTGACTACAGGGGATAATCGATAGCTGCTTGATTATCCAGTATGGCATGGCGAAGCTCTGTCTGCTCCTGGCTGAGCAGCGCTATTGCTGAGGAGGTGTGGTTAGTGGCTTTTGCAAAAGGCAAGCCAATTGACCAATTCATTCTCCGAGCGTTGCTTATGGCTAAGCCTGGCCCACTGAATATAGCAAGGCAAGATAACGAGATGTGTCATTGATCTCTTACTGTGACCTGGGGAGATTCTAAGCTATCTCTGCAGCTTCTGGCATTGTGTAATTGTCTTTCTAGCACCTATGGGGAGGTGTGAAACTAACTGGGGATTGCCGGCTACCGGGTGCTCAATCTTTCCAAGCAATGGGCCGGTGCAAGCATGGGCCGGTCTGGCTTCCTTTGGTGGAAGCTGGCCGTTATTAACAATATACAGAAATTCAAGTGTCCCTTGCAAATCCCAACTGGAGCATTGTACAAGGCATGAATAAATAATAGCAACTGCAGGTAATAAAAGGACATTCAGCAGCTTTTCCGGAGATGAAGCTTCCCTTCTTGGTGGGGTTTCCTGTGTAACTTGAGTTTGGAGAAGTCTTGTTTTGGGGAGCACTGAGTATGCAAAAATGTTCATAGAAATGTCTTTGGAGATGTAAGTCATAAAGGCAGACAGACAGCTGATGACATCCAGGACAGTGACTGGTGCTGCTCTTGCAATCATCCGGGTCTGATTCTGGCCTCTGGGACCTGCATGGGGAAGAGACTTGTTTGGGAGATAAAAATTCTGAAAGAGTTAGTTGGTTTTTGCACTTATAGGATAGCAATTGCTGTGCAACTATGGGACGTGGTTTCCCCCCTTTCTGTTTGTTAGTCAATGCAGGACTTAAGCGTCCGATAGACCCGTTCCACAATCGCTTGCTCCTGCGGATTGTAAGGAACGCCAAAAGTGAGCTTAATATCCCAGGTGGCCCTGAAGGTGGCCAGCTGCCTGGAGCTATAAGCTGGGGCGTCAAGGGACGTCGTGTGCCGACGTTCGCCCTTGGCCGTGGGAAAGGAGATGCTGCTCCACATGGGGAGCCGTTTCTCCCTCCTGTGCTGTTACCCAAACAAACTGTGGGAAGGTTTTAATGCAAACGTCCATGTACTGCCAATTGCCAAAATGTGGGGATGTGTGACGTCCATGTGCCACACCTGGATGGCCTCTGTCCCTCGTGGGTTGACCCCCATAAGTGAAAACTGTCCTAGCCCCCCCAAAGGGGAACCAGTGACATTCATCCACACAAGGTGACTGTCTGCTAGAAGTGAGACGAGTCTGGGGTCTTATGGCAAACCTTGGCGCATGAAGCGCCAGGCTTCCCTTGGGTAAATTTCTCAAGAAGGCCCCCCTGCGCACATCCATTCATGGTGTGCATGCACACTTTCACTGGAGCGATTTTGGTGCTCCTGTGAGAAGGGTGCCAGATGCTGGCTTTAGCCTTTTGCCTGTGCTTAGACTAGCAGCAAAAAGGGAAGGGGTGGCCTGAGAATGCCTGTATCTGATTGAAGGTGTGACCTGACTGCACTCTTAAAATGGTCCTAGGCTGTCCTGACTAATGAGTGGCACTCTGCACATTCTCAGGAGCTCAGGGACTAATCCTTCCTCTGTGCTCTGGAGTTTGAAAAATGTGTCTGCTCACCAGAGAGGGTGCTGTGGGCCAGGTGCCATACTTAAAATGACCGACTAAGACTTATTAAAGACAAGCCAACTATGACGTGCCAGCTGTAAGGAAATAATACACAAAAAATGAAAAGACACACAGGTTAAGCATTTCCAGCAGGGAGTTCCACTGGCGGAAGGAGAAAAGGAGGAAAGACAAGTCAGAAGTTAGCACAATGAGAATGCAACAACTCTTATCATAACGAAATCAGATTAGGTCAGGTAACCATGGCAACTGGCTGGGATCCTCCTGTCAAGAAAATCCCTATCAGTAATTAACTTGGAAAGGAAGCAAGTTAAGGCTGTAGGAAGAAATGAATTGGTTACAAATAAGGCCTGGAGAGGAATTTTATTCCTGTAAAAAGGTAAGCATTTTCTGAAGATACAGAGCGCAAAAATGTTTGCGTGCTTTTTCCTGTGAAAGGGGTACAATGAGGGAGTTACTGATTACAGTCAAAATACCAGAGCAGTATCTTTCCTAAGAGAATGAAGGAGAGTTGGAACGATTCTCAACCTGCGGCCAGATGTGGGCCAGATGTGGCCCATGTTGCTCTGCCACTCCCCCCGCCAAGCCAAGAAGGGCTGTGCGGTGAAGGAAGGGCAGGATGACTGTCCGGACCCCAGAGCTGCCTGAGGCCCCGGAATTTGGCCCCTGACTTTAAAAGGTTGAGAACCGAGGTTACAAGATGATAACACAGTACACACATGGAGACAATGCAATTCTCTCACTCCTGGTGAGATTCCAAGACGCTAAGAGACATTCAAAAAACCTTGAAACACAGAGATGGGGTTTGAGGAACGCAGACGTAGGGAGGGGCCCCATAGCTTATGATACAGTGAGGAAAACTCATAGAAGTGATTTCTTGTTTTCAGATCGCGCTTCTGAAAAGAAAAAATCTGTTTTCCTGATTGCAAAACCGGTTTCCAAGAGAGGCTTAATCCTTTGACAAAGAGAAGAGTCTCAAGGGAAGGGGGAGGAACCACCCTGCCCCATCCCCCCCCTCTCCTGCCTAGGCTGCTAAGCAGGCAAGGCAAAGGGTTTTGCTCATCATGCTTCCTCAAAGTTAAAATAGCTCCTGCCCATGAACAGAGTTCTAAGGGTTTTACCTTCCACATGGATTACAATGTATCCGAACCAATGTAACCTTGCATCTAGCAACAATGTAACCTTCAGCTGTATCATATGAACCCTGCAATAGGACGCGAGCTAATGACCACCAGCTGGCAGCAGCGAGCGTCCAAGCTCTCTTGGTCCGAACTCATCAAAGGCAACAGCGCGGGAAGCTTTCCCGCCACCACCTACACCTGGACAAGAAGGGCGTGACCCGCAATGACGTCACGCAGACAGTAGCCAATGGGCTACCATGGCACCACGTTCAAATGTATTACTGCAGTATATAAAGAGCTATCGATCCGCCATTACCTCATGTTCCCTCTGTCCACGATGCAATAAACCTGAGTTAACCCAGCCCGAGGCTGTGTCCTGTGTCTTGGTTTTCATACACTAAATTGGCGACGAAGGTGGGATCATGGATCCCCAAGGAGCAGCCAGGGCACAAAGCGGGTTCAACATCACCAAACCGCAAGACTGGGAGCTGTTTGAGATGGACTTCCATGCGGCGCTGGTGGAGCTCAAAGTCAAGGAAGACGATGAGGAGACGAAGAGGGCCATCCTCACCAGAATGCTCGGGATGGACACCAAGCGGACGCTGGTGGGCATCATCACCCCGAAGAAGGTGAGCGAATTTAAGGCGGACGACATCATGAAGCTGCTACGGGAGCGCTTCCGACCCGCGAGGGCGATGTTTCCCGCTCGGAGCGCGTTCTGGAGGCGAGTCCAAGCGCCGGACGAGTCGGTTGAGGCATTCGTGGCCGCCCTGAGGGTAGCCGCCGTCCCCTGTAAATGGGGCAATATCCAAGAAATGGCCCTCAGGGACGGCGTGCTGTGCGGCCTGAAAGACAAGGAGGTGCAGCGCAGTTTGATGAACAAGGAGCCGCCACCCACGCTGGCAGAGGTCGTTGAGGCCGCAGAAGCCGCTGAGTCCACGAATGCCGGAGTGGACGAGATGCACCAGTGGCGTGAGTGGCGTCCCAGAGCCGGCAAAGCGGAAAAACCGGTGCACGCGACTCGACGGGCCTCAAAATCGTCCTCGGAAGGCAGCGACGGCGAAGAAGTCCAGAAGGTCCGAAAGGGGGGGCGCCGCTGCGATGGCTGCGGAGCGGCCCACGAGCGCGCGAGGTGCCCATTTCGAAAGGCCGAATGTTACACCTGCGGCCGGCGGGGGCACATCGCCAGGGCATGCAGAAAACGGAAGGAGGGCCGGAGGCAGTCATCAGACCATTCGATCAGGCCGGACCGTCCAGCGAGGCCCAAAGATGGCGTCCAGACCACGAAGAAGCAGGACGGCGTGGGCCGCGTCTCGGACGGCAGCGAGGACGACGCCCCAGTGTTCAGCGTGTCCGCAGGACAGTCCCATTACTTTGTTGAGGTACAAGTACAAGGGGCCCCTATCAGGATGGAAATTGACTCGGGGTCCTCCTATTCTATAATTCCCCAGAGGGAGTTTTTGAAAATCGACCCCCACGTGCGACCCAAACTTAAAGCGTTGAGGTCCACGCTACGTGATGTACAGGGAAACAGCATTCCGGTGTTGGGGGTCGGGAAATTTCAGGTTAAGTTTAGGAGACATTCTGCGGAACTGCCCCTAGTTGTCCTCAAGGGGGGAAGTTGTAGCCTCCTAGGGACACAGTGGTTTCAGCCCTTGGGCCTGTTCATAGGGGGAGTACATTCGGTGGGGGCGGATCCAATACAAGCGGTGTGCGATGCGCACCCCGCCGTTTTTAAAAAAGGACTTGGGAAATTCAACGGACCCCCTGTAGCCTTCGACCTAGACCCGGAGGTCCGCCCGATAAGACTCAAACCGCGCAGGGTGCCTTTCGCACTAAAGGACAAAATAGAGGCGGAACTGGACAAATTGGTGGGCCAGGGGATTCTTATTCCTGTTGATTCCGCGGAGTGGGAAACTCCAATTGTAACAGCTCTGAAGGCTAACGGGGAGGTGCGCATTTGCGCTGATTATAAGTGTACAATTAACAAGGCGATTCGCCCTAATGCATATCCGGTGCCAGTGGTCAGCCACCTTTTGGCCAGGCTAAATGGGGGAAAGTGTTTCGCTAAGCTCGACCTGGCACAAGCCTATCAGCAACTCCCCGTAACCCCCGCCACGGCCGCGGCACAAACGATAGTAACACATAAAGGAGCGTTCCAGGTGTCGCGTTTACAGTTCGGCGTGAACTCGGCACCCGGCCTTTTTCAGTCGCTTGTGGAACGCCTCCTGAAGGGGCTGGAGGGGGTGTTGCCTTATTTTGATGACGTATTGATAACGGGGGGGAGTGAGGCCGAACTAGCAAGGAGATTGGATAAAGTGCTAACTGTGTTCGAGAAAGCGGGGCTGAGACTGAGGAAGGACAAATGTGTTTTTTTCGAAACCGAGGTCGAGTTTTTAGGGTTTCGGATCACACCCGAAGGTATTAAGCCGTCCAAATCCAAAGTAGCAGCCATCAAGAAGGCCCCTCGCCCCACATCCAAAACCGAGCTACAGTCATTCCTGGGGCTCCTCAATTTTTACCATACATTCCTCCCGCGGAAAGCCTCCGTGGCCGAACCGCTTCATCGGTTACTTAAAAAGGAGGAGACATGGATGTGGGGTGACGAGCACGAGAGGGCGTTCAACGAACTCAAGCAACTTTTAACATCGGACGCAATCCTTACACATTTCGACCCCAAACGGCCGGTGGTCTTAGTCTGTGATGCATCACCGGTGGGGGTGGGGGCGGTGCTTTGCCACGTCTTGGATGACGGTCGGGAGGCCCCAGTTGCGTTTTATTCCAGGTCCCTGTCCCAAGCAGAGCGAAATTACGCACAAACCGACAGGGAGGCATTAGCAATAGTAGCAGGGACCAAAAAGTTTCACGATTTTCTGTATGGCCGCCCGTTCAAAATCGTGACGGATCACAAGCCCCTGTTAGGGATTTTCACGGCAGGCAAGCCAACGCCGCAGATACTATCCCCGAGAATGTTGCGATGGGCCATTTTTCTTAACGCATACCAACACGAGTTGGAGTACCGGCCCGGAAAGGAGATCAGCCATGCTGATGCACTTTCGAGATCCCCTTTGCCCTTGTCGGACGACCAAAAAGCCAGAATAGGGAGAGACCGCCAGGTGCTGCTAATCGAGGTTTTAGACGAACCCCCAATAGTACCAGCCGAGATAGCTAGGGCGACAGGCAAGGACAGAACGCTGGAGAAAGTCAGCTCATGGGTGCAGAAAGGGTGGCCAGCATCGTCCCCAAGCAAGGAATTCGACCCATTCTTTCGGAAGAAGCTAGAGTTGTCCCTAGAAAGGGGGTGCCTGTTGTGGGGCCAACGGGTGGTGGTCCCAACACCCATGCGGCCGAGGGTGCTCAAACTGCTGCACGTCAGCCACCCGGGCATCGTTCGCTCCAAAGCGCTGGCCCGCAGCTACTTTTGGTGGCCACAGCTGGACGAGGACATTGAGCACATGGTCGGCACTTGTGAGGCATGCCAGGGGTCCCGACCAGAGGCGGCCCGCCTCCCGCACAGGGAATGGGACACAGCAAGGGGGCCATGGTCCAGAGTGCACGTAGATTTCGCTGGCCCTTTCCGAGGAACCATGTTTCTCCTGGTGGTGGATGCATTCTCAAAGTGGCTGGAGGTCATCCCGGTAAAGAGCACGTCCTCCGCCACTACGATTAGCCAACTACGGAGAGTCTTTTCAACGTTCGGCTTACCCGACACTTTAGTCAGCGATAACGCGAGTTGTTTCACCTCCTCAGAGTTCGGGGCATTCATGGAGGCAAACGCCATTCGGCATGTCACATCCGCGCCGTTTCACCCGGCCACGAATGGCCAAGTGGAACGGTTGGTGCGTACAACAAAGGAGGCGCTCCGGCGCATGGGCCCCGGGGACCTAAACCACCAAGTATGTCAGTTCTTATTAGCGTATAGGGTGACCCCCTTAGCGTCAGGTTACTCGCCGGCAGAGCTATTGATGCGGCGAAAACTGACTACGCTCCTGTCCAGGCTAGACCCCACAAGAATTGAGGATAAAGGGAAAAACGTAGGGTTGGCAGCCTCGAAAGGTTTCGCCGCCGGCGACCCTGTTCATTGCAGGAACTATGCCAGCGCGGGGCCAGCCTGGGTGCCGGGGACAGTTGTAGAACAGACGGGGCCAGTCTCGTACCGGGTCGAAACCCACACCGGTCTCCTCTGGAGGAGGCACGCAGACCAACTGAGGCACCGAGTAAGTGGGCCAGTCAGTGAGGATCAGCAACAAGATTCAGCGTTAGGGCTCTCCCCCAACCGTTTCACCCAAGGGGGAGACAGCAGCGGACGACAGTCCCAAGCAAGGGGGGAAGGAAGAAGCAGCGGCCCCGACTCATATCCTTTTGATACACCAGTCCGATCAGAGGCCCGGGAAGGGGGAGAGGAGTTCGCGACCGCTGCCCCCGAATGGAATTTAGATTTTGATTTAGCGAACCGGGGGGGTTTTCAGGAGTGTTCCCCCACCCATCCAAGCGAGAAGAGGGGCTTTTCGTTAGCCCCCAGTGCCCCCGGTTCCTCCCTAAGAAAGAGCACACCTCCCAGCAACGCCGCGGAGCCGCGGCAAGTCACTAACGAGTCTCCCTCTCAAATTACAGGACAGGAAACCGGGGGACAAAGAGAAGGTAGCAAACCCGGGGAAAGGCAGCCCGCATCGAGACCCCAGCGTGTTCGAAACAAGCCATCTTGGCTGAGAGATTTTGTCTCCTAGGGGGGGGAGTGTTTAGAAGTATGGGCTCGAGACGTTGTCTCGTCCTAGGGGGGAGGAGTGTTGTGTTCTAAGGGTTTTACCTTCCACATGGATTACAATGTATCCGAACCAATGTAACCTTGCATCTAGCAACAATGTAACCTTCAGCTGTATCATATGAACCCTGCAATAGGACGCGAGCTAATGACCACCAGCTGGCAGCAGCGAGCGTCCAAGCTCTCTTGGTCCGAACTCATCAAAGGCAACAGCGCGGGAAGCTTTCCCGCCACCACCTACACCTGGACAAGAAGGGCGTGACCCGCAATGACGTCACGCAGACAGTAGCCAATGGGCTACCATGGCACCACGTTCAAATGTATTACTGCAGTATATAAAGAGCTATCGATCCGCCATTACCTCATGTTCCCTCTGTCCACGATGCAATAAACCTGAGTTAACCCAGCCCGAGGCTGTGTCCTGTGTCTTGGTTTTCATACACTAAAAAACTGTTTTAACACATATTTCACAGTGACATTACCACGCAGTTACACACAAGGAACACTTTTTCAGTCATACTGTGGTCATAGAGACAAGGCTTTTGCAATCATACGCAGTTCTTGCAGTCATACATTCAGTGGTGCACCACACATACGCACATCTATTTACGCATTCACACATTCCTCCCCTGATCTGCAGCATTCTATACTACACATGAGGAGATGGCTAATACACAGCTGGCTATTTTACAACCATCTGGGTGCTTTTACTTAGGGGCAAGTTTCTCTGGGCTACTCCCAAGGTGAGACAAGTAGACTCTGCCTGTGCCCTGGGGGAACTCGGGGTACTATTGCTGGGATGGTTCTCCTGGCATGGCCAGGGCGATGGCTGCCTCCTTTCTAGCCTGGGCCAGATGCATGCCAGGGTGGCCATTTGGCATCCAGACAACCCTTTGGAGATCTGCCTGGTCTAGATTGGCTTTCTCTTCTAAGGTGTCTCACTTTTCCACACTGGAAGCAGGCGCCTTGGGGTTTTGGCACTGCTCTGCGCCTGAGTGTGGCAATGGGTCTGCTCTGGAGCCCTGCGTGGCCAGGGGCCGTGCAGGTTTCCGTGAGCAGTGGGCGCTGAGCAGCCCTGCCTGAACGTGTGTCTGCCTTCAGATGGGCTGAGCACAGCAGTTGGGCGCTAGCTAATTGTGCCACTGGCAATTTCCCCGTGAATGGATCTTCCTTACCCATGCGCTGAATGGAGCTCTTTCTTTGCAGGGAACTTTTAACTGTCCGAGAAGCACCAAGGCCTCTCATGCCATGAATTCCTTCAGTGACGTCTGCAGCTGTCACTGAGGGAATGCTCCCTACACTGCCCTGCTTAAGCTGAAATGACGAATAGAGACTTCTTGGGGCTGATGGTTCTGACTGCGCTGGGGTTTTCTGGGTCTCTATCCGGACTGGGTCTACCTCTGCTGAGAGTTTCCTACATTTTCTCCAGGTACTGACTACCTTGCCTGGAGCTTTGGGGGGTTGCTGGATGCAGTCTCCTATCTGATCCCAGAGCTTCAAGGTTAACGTACCTACTTCTGGGTAAAGTAGGCAGTGTTCCCTGAGGTACGCCAAAAGTCTCGCTAGCTCTCCGCTGTGAAATCGCAACTTAAAAACCCTGGCCAGGATTATGAACTCTCCCTCTCGAGTTCTTTGGCTAGCGGACGGACTTGGTCTATGAGAGCAAGTCCCCATATTACCTGCGATGGTCCTCTGAAGTTTCCTCCTCGGGACGAGAGTCGACGCGTCTTTGCAGGCAACAGGTTCGGGCGACGAGTGTCTGGGGTAGCCCTCGGAGCGTGGACCTTCTGCCACGGGCCCTCGGCGGCCTCTGCGCTGTCAGGGGCTCACAGCTGCCCTGAGCGGAACGCGTTTTTCCCTTTGGTGCAAGCCTCCCCGAAAGCTGGAGCAAGCTGTAGGAATGTCTCTCTGGAATGCCTCGCCACAGGCCACTCCTCCGATCGGCTGGCTGCCGGCCGGCCGGAGTGCTGTGCTGTCCTCCAGGATGATGGGACAAGGTTCTGGCGCAGAACCTGGCTGTGCTGATCGCTTACTCACGAGTAGACCGCTCGGGGGTCGCTTACTCTCGAGTAGATCACGTCTCGGGGTCACCAGATGTAGGAATTGGGCCGTGAGGAGGCCCTTAGGATCCCGGAGGAGACTGGTCAAAGGAGCGACACGAGGCAAGATGGAGTGAAGACCAGTAGTTTATTGAGAAAAGGCTGCAACATATATAGGGAAAAAAGAGCAACGGTGGCAAGCTGTCATCTGACAGGAAAATTACCTCACCCACGTACCCGGGTTAATGGGGAACATTTTAAGGGAAGTTTATTAATTGGGGTAAACATGGACTTAGGAGTCCCATTGTTCAGGGATTAGGCAGGGGCAAACATGGCTTATTTGCGCCAGGGATTTCCCCCGAGCTGGGAGATGAGGTATACACTTAATGTCAAACAGGAGTCAGCTATCTGCTTACTTGGCAGAGCCGTAGGTCAGGTCACAGTAATTGGGTGAATCAAACCCTATATTTTATTCACCCCCCTTAATTTGGCGGCCGCAGAAACCACATGCAAGGAGCGTGTCTCACTGCGGTGGTTCCTAGCGTGCCGTTCCATGCCCTATGGGGCACGGGGAAACCGCAGTCATCCCTTGAGCAGAGTTTCTCCAGCAAAAAAACTTTCAATTCAGAATAATTTCTGACATTATTATTGTTGTTGTTGTTATGTTTATTTGATTTGTATGCCGCCCTACTCAGCACAGGGCGGCTCACAACACATCAAACAAAATACAATGTAGTAAAAACAAAATGCAATGTTGTTGTTGTTGTTTATTTAGACTAGCCAAAAAAGTCTCTCCCAAGATATATGGGCCGCACGCTGTCGTGTGTGTGTGTGTGTGTGTGTGTGTGTGTGTGTGTGTGACACACACACACACCCCTTTTCAGCAGCAGCATCGCTTTCCAGGCAGGCAGGGATACATGCCTACTACACGCCGCGTTCCCTAGCAACGGAGGCCGGGCTCCGTATCTAGGAGGCGGGGGCGTGGCTCCTCCTCTGCTTCCCCTCCCACCCGCGCATGCGCCGCGGGGCACTTCCGGCTCTTAAGGGAACGTGTCCCTGGGTGCTGGCGAAGCCGCCGCTGCCGGGCCGGAAGTGCTGCTGCAGACTGCGTTGGGGACTGCCTGGATTCTGGAGGCGATGGAGCAGCAGGCCAAGGAGGCGCACAACGTCTGCAGCAGCAAGGCCCCTGCGGCCGGGGCCAGGACCCCCGCTACCCCCGAGGGCATGGCGCTGGCCTACGGCAGCCTGGTGGTGATGGCGCTGCTGCCCATCTTCTTCGGGGCGCTCCGCTCCGTCACCTGCGCCAAAGGGAAGGTGGGTGAGGGAGGGCAGGGCGAGGGGGTGCGGACCAGGTAGGGCAGAAGGACCCCCAAAGCCCGGTCACCCACCTTCCCCGATCCCGAGTGGGCCGGCGGAACTCCCCGCCACTTGATGCGCACTTGGTGGCCCCTTGCCCAGATGGCTTGGATTCACCGTGCACCAAACCCATTCGTGTGGATTCACAGAAACTTGGGCTTCTGGGAACTGAAGTCCAAGGACACCTGGAGTGCCAAGGTTCGCCAGGAGGAAGGGGCTCCATTTTGGGGCTGCAATGGTCAGAAACGTTGCCCCCCCCCCCCCAATAGCTGTTCCAAGCCAATCTATGTGTGGGACTATCTGGAGGTTTGTGGTCAAAAGTCAAACTCTTCCCAAGCTCTAGAAACGAGGGATTTCTGGAGCAACAGGTAAGGTTTGTCCTTGCTTGTCAGCCAGTCGTATCCGACTCTAGGGTTCTGTGCTCATCTCCATATATAGCCAAAGCGCCAGCTCAGTCTGAGTCAGCAGACATTTCCATACCGGACTGCAAGGAACACTGTTTACCTTTTCCACAGAATTGGTACCTATTTATGTACTTGCAATTTCTTGCTTTAAAACTGCTAGGTTGGCAGGAGCTGGGGCACAGATGAGAGCTCACTCCGTCTTGCAGCACTCGGGTCTCCAACTGCTGACCTTCCGGTCGTCAAGTTCAGCATCTTAACCACTAAGCCAATAGCAATTAGCAATTACACGTATATATTCCCCCATAGTGCTTAGTGCACTCTCTGGGTGGTTTGCAGGTAGTTACCATTTTGCTCCCAATGTGCATTTTACCACCTTAGAAGGATGGAAGGCTGAGTCAGCCTTCATTCCTGGCCAGGATCGAACTCACAACCTTTTGGTTGCAAGGCAGCAGTTTAACTACAGCATGACCAGGGCTCTTTCTCACCAATTGCTCTCTAGTCGCCATAGCAGTTGAAGTGGGTCCTCTTTTACATGGGTAGTTACGGTATGTCTAGTGACAAGAGCTGAAGGACTGGGACTCAAGACCTGGGTTCAAATCTTTCCTCTTTTGTGGAAACACACTGATGGTGTGGAATATGGTATTTAAGCTGCTCCTTAGATATCTCACCTTGAAACGCCTATTAGGGTTGATGTTTACCAGTTTCAATTTTATGTTGTTGTTGTTCAGTCGCACAGTCGACTCCGACCCTTTGCGACCCCATGGACCATTTTCCTCCAGGCGCCTCTGTCCTCCACCATCCCCCTCAGCCCTCCCAGCTCTGTGCCCATTGTGTCTATAATACCATCTAGCCATCTCATCCTTGGCCTCCCCCTTCTTCTTTTGCCCTCCACCTTTCCCAACATCAATGCCTTCTCAAGTGAATCCTCCCTTCTCATTTGATGTCCAAAGTATTTTAGCTTCATCTTTACTATTTGACCTTCTAAGGAGCAGTCAGGGTTAATTTCTTCTAAGATGGACCTATTTGTTCTCCTCGCTGTCCAGGGGACTCTCAAAACCCTCCTCCAACACCACATTTCTAAGGCATCTATTCTTCTGCGTTCAGCCTTCCTAATTGTCCAGCTCTCACATCCGTACATTACTACTGGGAAAACCATTGCTTTGACTATTCTAATTTTTGTTTGCAATGTAATGTCTCTGCTTTTCACTATGTTCCCCAGGTTTCTCATCGCTTGTCTCCCAAGAATCAGTCGCCTTTTTATTTCATGGCTACAATCCCCATCTGCAGTGATCTTTGATCCCAGGAAAGTAAAATCTGTCACTGCTTCCACTTCTTCCCCGTCTATTTTCCAGGAACTGATCGGTCCTGTTGCCATTATCTTGGTTTTCTTGATACTGAGCTCAAGCCAGCTTTTGCACTCTCCTCCTTCAGCCCAATCAAGAGATTCTTTAGGTCTTCCTCACTTTCTGCCATTAGGGTGGTGTCGTCTGCATATCTCAGGTTATTGATGTTTTTCCCAGCGATTTTAATCCCATATTGTGATTCCTCCATCCCTGCACTGCGCATTATGTGCTCTGTGTATAGGTTGAATAAGCATGGTGACAAAATGCAGCCTTGTCTTACTCCTTTTCCTATTCCAAACCACTCTTGTTATTCCATGTTCTGTCCTAACTGTTGCTTCTTGGTTCATGTACAGATTTCTCAGGAGGCATATGAGGTGCTCTGGTATTCCCATCTCTTTAATTACTTGCCACATCTTGTTGTGGTCCACACAGTCAAATGCCTTAGTGTAGTCAATAAAACAAAAGCATTGCCCTTTTTTGGGATTGGGACGTATACTGATCTTTTCCAATCCTGTGGCCACTGTTTTGTTTTCCAAATCTGCTGGCATATTGAATGCAGTAATTTGACGCCGTTATCTTTTAGCGCTTTGAAAAATTCAACTGGGATAGCATCATCTCCACTAGCTTTGTTGTTTGCAGTGCTCTTTAGGGCCTTTATGACTTCACTCTCCAGGATGTCTGGCTCAAGTTCAATTTCTTCATCATTGTGATTATCAGGAGTGTTGAGGTCCTTTTTGTAAAGTTCCTCTGTGTACTCTTTCCATCTTTTCTTAATTTCTTCTGCATCGGCTAGCTCCTTTCCGTCTTTGTCCCTTATCATGGTCATTTTTGCTTTAAATGTTCCCTTGATTTCCCCAATTTTTTTGAAAAGATCTCTGGTTCTGCCTCTTTTGTTGTTTTCCTCCATTTCTCTGCACTGTTCTTTTAGGTAGTTTTCCTTATCTCTCCTTGCTTTTCTTTGAAATTCTGTGTTCAAATGGTTGTAGTTTTTCCTTTCTCCTTTGACTTTTGCGTTCCTTCTTTCCTCTGCTATTTTAAGAGCCTCATCAGACAACCACTTTGCTTTCTTACTCTTCTTTTCTTTTGGTATGGTTTTCTTTGCTGCTTCCTGCATGATGTCCCTCATCTCTGTCCATAATTTTTCCGGTACTCTGTCTACCGAGTCTAAGCCATTAAATCTGTTCATCACCTCCACCGTGTATTCTTTAGGGATGCTGTCTAGGTGATATCTTTCTGGTCTCCGTGTTTTCCCTATTTTCTTTAGTCTAAGCCTGAATTTTGCAATCAGTAGGTTGTGATCTGAGCCACAATCTGCTCCAGGTCTTGTTTTTGCTGACTGTATGGAGGTTCTCCATCTTTGGCTGCAGAGTATGTAGTCAATCTGGTTTCGGTGTTGGCCATCTGGTGATGTCCATGTGTAAAGTCGCCTCTTGTGTTGCTGGAGGAGAGTGTTTGCTATGACCAGTGCGTCCTCTTGGCAGAACTCTATCAATCTTTGCCCTGCTTCATTCTGTGTTCCAAGACCAAATTTGCCTGTTATTCCCTCCACTTTTTGATTTCCTACTTTGGCATTCCAGTCTCCTAATATAATTTGGACATCATTTCTTGGTGTCTGTTCTATGAGGTGTTGTAAGTCCTCATAGAACTGGTCCATTGTGGCTTCATCTGCACCAGTGGTTGGTGCGCATATTTGGATCACAGTGACATTGAAAGGTTTGCCTTGAATTCTGACTGACATCATTCTGTCATTTTTGAGATTGTATCCCATTACTGCTTTTCTCACTCTTTTATTGACAATTATGGCTACTCCATTTCTTCTAAGGTTTTCTTGCCCGTAGTAGTAGATATGATGTAGATATGATATCTATGAGTAGATATCAATTTTATGGCACATAACAATTGGCTGCATTGGCTCAAGTGGCTAAGATGCTGACTGGGAGGCGGAAGGTCAGCAGTTCGATTCCCGAGTACTGCAGGACGGAATGAGCTCCCGTCTTTGTCCCAGCTCCTGCCAACCTAGCAGTTCGAAAGCAAGAAATTGCAAGTAGATAAATGGGGACCACTTCGGTAGGAAGGTAACAATGTTCCGTGTGCTCCAGTGTCTAGTCATGCCTGCCACATGACCACGGAAACGTCAGCAGAATCAGACAGCGCTGGCTCTTCGGCTTTGAAACAGAAATGAGCACTGAACCATAGAGTCGGATACGACTGGCTTTCGAGCAAGTGAAACCTTTACAATTAACCTTTAACAATTGTTTTACCCCGGAAAACATGTGATGGTGAGGAAGTGGGCTGTTCTTGGGATTTTTCATACCCTTTTGTTCACAGATGGCTTTTTTCTCTGGCACCTTCTCCATTTCAAACTTGGTGCCCGGAGCAGTTGTCTGATTCTTGATTCCCACCTGTTTTACAAGTGTGCTTGTGCATCCCTTTTAAGGACATGACCATGGCACCTTCTCCATGGATTGCTATCCTCCGGCTTTTGCCTATTGCTTGTTGACTTCTTCAAAGCACCTTGACCTGGGCTCCTGGTCCCCACCCTCTTGCTACTCTCATAGCATACATCCTGTGCATTTTCTTGGTAGTTTGTGACTGAAATCCCAGCTTCCCCGTGCTCCTATTCTGCCTCCTTGCTTTCGCCATTGAAGCCTAAGGACCCCTTTACATAGCAGTTACACATACACACACACATACATATACCCTGTTCCACAGGGTTCTCTATGTGGGGCCCACGCCCCACTGGTGGACTTCAAATCCCAGAAGTCTTAAGTCAGTTCATTGGCTGATCAGTGCTTTGGGGAATTGACTTAGGCTTCTGAGAATTGAACAGGGTTCCAAAGGTTGGAAAATACTGATTTAGTGCATTCTCTGGGCGGTTCACAAGGTAATTAGCTTTTTGCCCCCTGCATGCTGGGCCCTCATTTTACACAACCTCAGAAGGATGGAAGGCTGAGTCAACCTTTACATGTTCTTTCTTTTTTCCTTGAAGTTCAAGGAAAAGTCATTGGTATGGCCTACTTTTCCCCAAGCCTTTCTCTCTCCCCCCCCCCCCCCCCCACGTCTACCCTAGGAAGGTTTGCTAGTGTGAATTAGAGCAGAGGTAGTCTGGCTGACATGTTAGGAGTCAGATGGACCAAACCAGGAAGTAAACCCCTCCTGTAGACGCTAGAGCGCTACCTTGAGCTGGAGGCTGTACCAGCTGTGCACTGAGCCAGAGGCTCTGTTGCTTTTGTACAGATTGTGTTTTCCATATATTAGGCTTATGCTATTAGAGGTGTTTGTGGGGAATGTTGCATAAACTGAATAAGGAAAATACCAGTGTTCGCTTGCTATGGAGGAACGGGTTTGTGCAGTGAAATTAACCAGCATCATTTTAAGACAGCAATACTATTTTGGTATGTTAGGGCTCCAAGCTGTATTCTGTTCATTGGTGTCAATAAATGTGACTCCAGCATTGGATTTAGTGGAGAGTGTGTGTAATTCAGCATGCTTTCAATTAACTGCATAAAAAGGTTCCTAGCCTGCCAGCCTACATCTCTAGCTGTAGCAGTCAGAAAGTACACTGTTTAGATAAGAATTGGTTCTGATTGGCAGTCTGGAAGAAAATTAGGATCGGTTTTCTTGTGACAGGTTCCTGTTGAGGCTCTTTTAAGGACTTTTTCCCTTTACGGTTCCGTCAATCCTGGTATAAGCAATGAGCAGCAAGTGGAGAGATTGATTTGCCATCATGTCCTACAACAAAAACACTTAATTTTTTTGTCTCAGTAGCATGACAGTGCAATTAATAAATCTCATGAAAGCACTAAATTGACTGTGGGGGCTGTCACAATCACCACCTGTGCAATCTGCTTCAGGAGAGGATTTGTGCTGTCGAAAGAACAGCTTTGAAATGAATGTAGCAGTACAAACACAATAATGTGTTTAAATAAGTGGCCTTCTGGGGAACAGTAAAAATCTAATGTGGACAGGTGGGTGAATGAAGCTTTTGCTTCCAGCTGGGAGTGAAGGAGAGACAACCCCCCCCCCCCCAGTCACTGTGCTTTCTTTCTACCTGTGGTGGGTCAGAGGTGCGTTTTGAATCCTGTGTCACTTAAGCAAGTGGACTAACTTCAGGCCAAATGTCTCCTCTAGAATTCTTCAGATATGCCAGAAACTATTACCAGCCGAGATGCTGCCCGTTTTCCAATCATTGCCAGCTGCACACTTCTTGGCCTTTACCTCTTCTTCAAAGTAAGTAAAATTGGTCAGGGTTTTGTTATACCATCTGGTTTGCTTAAGCCAGAGGTTCCCAACCTTTTCAAGCCGTGGGCCAGGTCACGTTCTCTCAGTCAGCTTCGAGGGCCAGACAGCCATTTTGCCCTGCCTGCATGATGGGGGTGGCCATTTTGTCCCAACAGCTGGTTAGGGAAGGCTGCAGAAATGTTCATAATGCTCTGTTAGCAATAGCTGACCAGCCATGAGTGGATAATAGGAACTTACTTGGTGTCTCTGGGCACATAATTGGGATTGTAAAGCAGAGGAGGGTTGCTGAACTTGGCCCAATGATAGCAGTCTCTATTTTATTTATTTATTTATTTATTATTTCGATTTCTATACTCATTCACCCTCTTAATTTTAGTCTTTAAGCAAGTGTCTTGTTCCATATCTGTCACCTGCATAAACACAAGTAGCAGGGTTTTTTTTGGGCGGGGAGGGGCAGGTTTCAGTTCAGTTTATATTGAACAGGCAACAACACACTTACTTGCTTGACACATTGGAGGTCACCAGGTGTTAGAAGTTACCAGAACAGGCAATTCTGAGTTGCACCAAAAATTGTGGAGGTGCTAGGAATGATCTGAACAGAATCTGGAAAAGTTAACATTCCCCTCTCCCAAGTTATATCTCTGGAGCTGTTTAGGGCAAGTCCCTTACAGCCACTTGGCTGAGCTATTCAGAGCCCTGAAGGGTAATCGGATATAAAACTTGGATTAATTCTGTTTAACTTCAAGTTTTTTGTTGTTCTTCTTTGCTAGTTAATGCCAGCCAGGTGCAGCTGGCAATTACAGCCTGTGCTAATGGGCAAAAGAAAAGAAAATAGTCTGAGCTGGCAAATGTTTCCTGGGTGGTGTTTGTTCATCTGACAGCATCTGTGCCTTAGATGTATGGATAAGATGTACCTGAGTTCACGAGAGTCAAGACCTCTGTCTGCAGAGAACCACTACCAAAAGGATCAGGTAGATGTATCCAAGAATAGCTGCTTGCTGTTCTTGTATTAGGAAGCATTTATTATAATCACATTCAAAGGTTTCTCTGCTAGCGCATAATTTAATTTTCATTATCTGAATTCTGAAATAATTAAAGTGCTGATTCTAAAGCAGAGGGACCTGTAAAAAAAATCAGTTTTAAAATGCTGCACAAAAGACACAGAGAGAAAAGTGTCAACTGCTGGTCAGTTTGATTAGTGCATGCAGAGCTTCAGGAAGTTACTTTCTGGACTACAACTCCTAGAGCCGTGCTGGCAAACCTTGGCACTTAAGATGCTCTTGGACTTCAATTTCCAGAAGCCCAAGCCCCCATGAATCCGCACGAATGGGTTTACTGCGATTCATCCAGCCCGTGCCTCCCTCGTCGCTTCTGAAAGCGGAAGTAAAACACGCCCGTATGGTTAAGACTTTTCCGGGTTTACCCTTCCTCCATACAGGCACATTTTACTTCTGCTTCCAGGAGCGATGAGGGCGGTGCGGGCTGGATGAATCGCAATAAACCCATTCGTGGGGGCTTGGCTTCTGGGAATTGAAGTCCAAGAGCATCTGGAGTGCCAGGGTTCGCCATCACGGTCCTAGAGTACCAAGTCCCATGATGGCCAACCTTGGCCCTCCAGGTATTCTTGGAGTCCAATTATCAGAAGCCCAAATCAGCACTCCTGCTGATTAGGGCTTCTGGGAATTGAAATTCAAGAACAGCTGGAGTGCCAAGGTTCACCATCACTGACCTAGTCTAAGTCTGTGCCCCCTGGCTGGAGGTTTCTTAGAGGTACAGTCCCCAAAGATAACATTTATTTATTTACTTATTGGGTTATTTATATCCCGCCCTTCTGGCGCAAGCGCCACACAGAATGGCTAACAGCATAAGAGGAGAAAGCTCTTTAAAACAAAATAAAGCAATCTCAACACTACACAGTGCATAATACAATAGATAAAAATACAATAGAGTACATACACAGTCTTAAAACATCTAAAACCCTCCAATCCCTCCCTAACCCCTTAATAGAAAAAATGATAAAAGTTAAAAAGATAAAAGTCATATAAAAAAGAGCATAAAAACAGACAAGTACAAACTTCTGACACTCACAGCGGTAACCTAAGGCAACTAAACCAGCCAGCGGTCCTGGGCCGTTCCACATGACGGATCCCATACCCGCTGGCATAGCCAGGTCTTAAGTGCCTTTCTAAAGGGGAGCAGCTCTGTCTGGAGACGTAGTTCCGGTGGTAAGAGGTTCCACAGGGCCAGGGCAGACACAGAGAAGGCTCTTCTCCTGGTCCCCGCCAAGTGTGCTTCTCTTGTCGAAGGGACCACCACAGAGCCCCTCTGGTCCACCCTCCTAGGACGGGTAGAATGCCTTGGGGTGACGCGGTCCTGTAAGTAACCCGGTCCACTGCCATGAAGGAATTTAAAGGTCAAAACCAGCACCTTGAATTGCACCTTGAGGCACACTGGCAACCAGTGCAGCTCCCGGAGCAGCGGTGAGACACGAGGATAATGCCCCCGCCCCATCACCACCTGGGCAGCCATGTTCTGGACCAGCTGGGGCCTCCGAATGGTCAGCAAGTGCAGCCCCATGTAGAGCACATTACAATAATCCAATCTGGAGGTGACCAGAGCATGAGCGACCGTGAGCAAGTAGTCCTGGTCCAGGAGTGGGCGTAATGGGTAAATGTCACGAAGCTGTGCAAAGGCCCTCCTAGCCACGGCTGCCACCTGCTCTTCGAGCAGTAGCCGTGAGTCCAGGAGGACCCCCAAGTTATATATAACATAGAAGTTATATTATCATACCACTGAACAATCACCAGTCTGAAACAAGTTGGGTCTGAAACAGGTTTATTATAGCCTATGAAGGGTTTTTTTTTTTTAACCAAAGTAAGTCATACTCAAGATATCTCAGTTTGCAGTCTGACCTGTTTTGACATTTTCTGCTACGAATGCAGTGGCTGTAAAGTAGGGACATGGAAGGAGCTACCGCAGCAGGCTTTGCGATAACCCGTTCTTCAAGTGATCCCTTATTGATGAGCTCCACCAGGTGTTTTACTTAAAACCTGTTTCTAGTTTCAAAGGCATCCAGATACCCTTTCCAGGAACTGCAGGCTTCGAATCTTGAATAGCTGCTTTAATGCAAGAGGAAGCAGCTCCACTTAGGAAGGGTGTTAGATGCTTATCTGTGGTCACTAATTAGTGTCTCTTGCTGTGCTTGGTATATGTCATGGCGAACCTTGGCACTGGGTGTTCTTGGACTTCAGTTCCCAAAAGCCCAAGTCTCTGTGAATCCATACAAATGAGTTTACTTATGCACAGTAAACCCATTTGTGTGGATTCACAGAGACTTGGGCTTCTGGGAACTGAAGTCCAAGAACACCTGAAGTGCCAAGGTTTGCCATCACGTGTACATGTGGTCTTGTCAATGCAGGGCACACTACAGGTTACTTTGGTTCTATCATCAGAATAGAACTTGTTTGCATGTAGGCAGAAAGGTCCACTGAACTTGTTAGGGACTTAAGATCTGTTTCCCAGCCATAGCTGCAAAGGCACACCATTCAGGCTCATTGCAGAATTAATAGGAAGCTCGGTCCTAAGTATACTTATTTCTGTTTTATTTAGAAGCAGGCCATGTTTTCAATGGAAAGTACTCAGAAGGATGGATGCATAATGCTGCAGCCACTGGTATCATCACAGCTAAACCCTTTAAGGTTGTTTTAGGTTGGCCTTTCTCCTTCTTTCCCAAATATCTGTTATGGCCCAGACACACACAGCACATCAGATTGGTAAGGAGGGAAGTCTTACGTGAGTCCAAAGGGTCAAGCAAAGCCATTGGTCAGGGCTAGCCAGTTTCAAGAGCTGGTCGATAGTAGAACTGCAGACAAAAAGGGTGATCTGAAGGCAAGGGTCCACAGCCAGGAAACAGGCAAAGGTTCAAGCAACACAGTGTCAGGATCCAAAACAATTGCTCTGACAAAGGCTTGCCAGCATGGGTGCCTTCTTAAGAAGGTTGAGGGCTCACAGATGGAGATCGTCTCTGGAGGTGAGCCCTAGCCTTTCTCCGCTGCATTGTGTCTCTTAGTTGTGCCCTGCATCTCTCAGACTGCTGGGCTCTGCCTCGTCCTCCTCATTGCTGGCACCTGGTGCCTCAACCAGTTCTTCTGTCAAATCCTGATCATTTCAGTCAGCTTGACCAAGAGGAGTCAGCTGGCAGCAGGCTGTGGAGTCCTCTTGGTCACGAGGGAGCTGATCTGACCTGAGTGCCAGGCTGAGGAGCCGGCCGAAGGTCCTCCACCTGGCACTCAGGATCCAGGGCCACAACACTATCTGAACTGCTTCAACACACTGTCAGTTTTTTCAAAGTCCCCTTTTATCTTGTGTCTGTCTGCATAACTAGAATTTGTAAGCAAAAGGTGAGTCTCCGGGGTTAACTTGAGGCTGTCTTGTTGCTGGCATGGATTGTCTGCTTGATTCAGCTGTCACCTATGTGTTTGCTGGGGAAAAAATTGGTAACGCCCATTGCACTTGAACCATAAATCACACCCGTTCCTGCTCCCCAAACTGTTATTTGGAGAGTGGCAGGAAAGGTGACCTCAGTTTTGAAACCAAGGACTGATGCTGAGAAAGAGAATGGCTGGCCACTCTAAACTCAAGCGGAGGATATCCCACCCACCCCGCGTGCTGCTGCAAAGATTTCAACCCTAATCTTGCGCCTCCTCTGTTTTTTCACATTCTTCGACATGAAGCCAGCTGGCAGACGTATTTTTCTGGCTGGAGGATAATGCATGCTTACGAATTGTCTCATTTAACTGAAACTTTAGTTCCTTCCTTGCTCTGTTTATCGCTCAGAACTGGAAAGTACCTTTCTAAAAGAGGAGACTCGATTGATAAGCATGAAAGGGTGGTGGGAGAGAAATGCTAGTGGTGCTTCCAGGTGTGTTGCTTTTGATCTGTTGTTGCACAGTTAGGAAACAGGATGTGCAGCGAGACCAGTTTGTCTTGTCTTTCCAGATCTTTTCTCAAGAATACATCAACCTGCTGCTCTCCATGTATTTTTTCGTCCTGGGAATCCTTGCCCTTTCTCACACCATCAGGTAAAAGAGCAAGGGACCCTTGGGAGTGGGGGGGGGGGGTTTGACTGCTGTGTGCTGCTGTGGTCCTGTCTTTGGGAAAAGCAAATGGCTGGTGCCGCTGGGGGTGGAGTAGAGAGAGTGAGGAACGAGGAGGGCTGGATGTGAATCACTGCTCTGTCATGAAAGCTCACATGAAACCGTTGCAACTGCTCCCTAAGTATCTCGCTTGAAAGCCCTATTCGGGTCACTAGAAGTCAGTTCCGACTTGACAGCACCTAACAGCAATTGTAACAAAGGATAGCAAAACAACTCCATGTAGCACCATTTTTGCTGCTTCTTTCGTGTCCAGAGCAAACTGGGCTGCCAAAATGAAGCCATTTTGGCAGGGCTTTGTCGTTGGCCAAACTTAGGTCCTCTGGCAGCATTTGGCAGACCAGTAAATTAGCCGGATTCTGTCTCTCTCCACATTCACACAACGTGTTGTTGCCTGCCAGCAAGCCCCCACTTGAGCCTGTGTTGGTCTTGCATTTAGGGTCTCCAACCCTCAGCCTATTCAGGGTCTTCCAAATGATGAAGGGGAGTTTGAGATCTTCAGCTATATCCATCTTTAATTATGTTCCTTTCCCAGTTAGCTCCTCCCTCCATCCTTTAATTCAGTTTTGCTCTTGCATTCCCTCAAAAATGTTTGTTCTTGCCATAAAGCTCTTCCTGGATCTGAGCTGGCAGACTTGAGGCTCATATCTGTTCAAAGGATGTCGTGGGTCCTTCTCTTGATTAGTTCTCTACTATTTTTGCTGAAAACTTTACAAAACCTGAGTCTCAGGTTGGAGACGGGGGTTCCTGTCCTGCCATAACAGTTGCCCAGGGTACACCCAGAGGATCCCTGGTCTATGGAACTCCCTGCCAGAAGAAGTAGTGACAGCTGTCAGTCTTGACAGCTTTAAGAAAGGATTAGACAAGTTCATGGAGGACAAGGGTATCCGTGGCTATAATTATGGATACCTAAGGACAACCTCTGGGTTGGAGAGATAGGCAGGATATCTCTCAATGCCATTTCCAGGGAATCCTAAGCAGGTGAAGGCATCTGCATGAGAATAATACCCTGAAGGAAATGGTGAGCCACTGTGTGAGACAGAATGCTGGACTGGATGGGCTCCTGTGGCCTCTTCCAGCAAGGCTGTGCTTATGTTCTTAACAGTCCTCTGCCCTTCCTTCCACTCACTCAGCTCATTCCTCCTCCTAGAGGAGGGGCTTCCCAACCTTTTCTTGGCCATGTCCCACCTAAGCATCTTGAAAATCCTGATTCTGCCCTCCCCATGGCATATAATTCTTAATGTTCAAAAAGTGAGTTTCTATTCACATGGAGGAAGCCTGAAAGGCCATTAACTTGATCTAACTCATTCTCTAATTGCCCCCCTTAAAAATATCAAATTGCCCCACATTGGGAACCACAGTTCCAGAGCTACTCCCTCTCTTTTCTCCATAGTGGCAGGTGCCACTTTTTCAGTGTACAAAAATGCTCGAGCTTTTTGGGGTAAAACCAAGTAGGCACTTTAGGAGTGATTTGGCTGCCCATTCCCCTCCTCTTAGGTTTTAACCTTCTTGAATAAAAAGATGCAGAGTGTAGCTTCTGCACATTCAGTGACAGATAAATATATGCAAGTTGTGTAAGGTAAAATTCTCCCTTGCTCGAAAGCCAGTCATATCTGACTCTAGGGTTTGGTGCTCATCTCTGAGCCAGTGCTGCCTGCATCTGCAGACATTTCCATGGACATGTGGCAGACATGACTAGTCACTGGGGTGCACAGAACACTGTTTACCTTCCCACCAAAGCGGTACCTATTTATCTACTTGCAATTTCTTGCTTTCAAACAGCTAGGTTGGCAGGAGCTGGAACAGAGACAGAAGCTCACTCAGGTCTTGAACTGCTGACCTGCCGGCCTTCTA
Organism: Bradypodion ventrale; assembly: GCA_035047345.1. NCBI lineage: Eukaryota > Metazoa > Chordata > Lepidosauria > Squamata > Chamaeleonidae > Bradypodion > Bradypodion ventrale. Next base: position 3,772,591 of record JAWDJE010000004.1, on the reverse strand, counting down.
GTCATCAAGTTCAGTGTCTTAACCACTAAGCCACCACAGTCCCAAGTTGTGTAAAGGTGGTATTAAATGTGGCTTTCTCTTTCTGAGAGCGGTGCATAAACCTGCACATCAAATCTGCTTCTGTTAAATGTGCCTTTTTCTCTTTAAGAGCCTCCTTGAAGAGTGTGCTATTTTTGAACCACAATCGAGCATACCCTGGGCAACAACAACTTAGTGTTGCCGGCTAATCTTTCTCACACTAGGTCAGGTGAAAGGAACTGCAGAATGAATTCACCCAAAGGTGGCTTCATTCTGGCAGTTTCATGTCTGTCCTAGACACGGAAGAAGAATTTCCCCAAAAGGTGCCTGGGTGTGTGTTCAACTGCCTGCCCGTTGCAAATATTTGTTGGCCTGCCTTGAGCTGAGCGTGGGATGAGCAGCAGAACTTGCTAGCTGCTACGGGAGGCACTGGCCCCGTTCGGATCAATTTCTATTGTCTTCTGCACTTGCTAAGGAGTGGATTAGTTTCCTTCTGATCGGCCTCGTCTCCGTTTGTGTTTTAGCCCCATGATGAACAAAGTCTTCCCAGCCAATTTCCCCAACAAACAGTACCAGTTGCTCTTCACCCAAGGCTCTGGGGAGACCAAGGAAGGTAAGTCGCTTTCCCAACTTGGTCTTGTGCATGCGAGGATTTTCTCTGCTGATGCCCTTTTGCCAGTCCCCACTATATGTTGGCTTCCTCATTTTTCCTGATGGAATGCTGCGCTCCAGCCCAGGGGCAAACTGGTCTTGCACACCTGTGCAGGTGGGTTATGAGTGCCCTGGTTCAGAGCAGCTGAACCTCTGCTTGAAGCCTTCACTTCTTGGCGGGGGGGGGGCATCCCTCCAGGGCTCTGCCTGTGCCCACTGCAAGGATTCCCTTACTCCCAAGTTGCGCATTTGCCAACAGGTGAGTGGAATCCACCGGGAATGACGCCCTAAGACTAAGCACTCCAGGGTTTTAGCTAGCTTTCTCACAGATCAAAGGCCTGAGCCTCACCTGTTGAAAGGGTAGCGAAAGGAAACGGAAACACTCCAGTCGTTTTCATCTCTTTTACTTGCAGATGTTCAAAGCAGGTACAGATTTCAGGATCAGCAAAATATATATATATAGGCGGTTACAAAGGCAAATAGGAACAGTTTTATCCAGAACGCATGGAAATGAGAAAGCCTATCTATAACTGGGAAGCCAACCGGGCTCCCCCCTTCTAGCTTTAGCCCATAGCTACATGATTACATTTTGAATGCAAGCACAGAACTTCCTTGCAAAAGCACTCACAGCATATATATCAGGGGTGCCCAAACTACACCCTGGGGGCCAGATCCAGCCCCTGACACCAATTCATCCAGCCCAGGACCGGATCTGGCCCACAAGCCATAGTTTGGGCACCCCTGGTTTAAGCAGAGAAAATTACAGTCTAAAATCTATCTCATCCCGTTGCAAAACAGATTGCAAGGCACGTTTTACTTCAGCTTGGGGTTGGAGGAACCACGCGACCGGCCTGCGGCCTGAAAAGTTTGGACACCCCTGATATATATCTTTTCTCTCACTCTGGACCCCATCTGCTTGAGAGAGGCTGTCACTCCTGTGATGGAAACCAATCGGTAGTCTCTTCCATGTGTCTTCACTCACCACTTTTCACATCCCTCCCCCCCAACTCCCCTCAGGATTGCAAAGGGAGTACAGAAGCATTAGTGAGCTCATGAAGCAGACAGCACCTGCAGTGATAAAGGCATGAAGCACATTCTTCAGCAACAACGTGTTGTCTCCCTTTCAAGGGCACAATGCCACTCCAGGCCTTTCTGCAAAAACATACAGTTTTTCTCTTTTGAAAGCATGGTGGAATCCTAGATCCCCCCCCCCTTTTTCAGGAAAGCAACAATCAGAGAGAAGCCATGTTTTGACTTACTCTGGCTTTACATCACTGGTGCCCAAACTTTTCGGGCCGTGTGCCAGTCACTATGGCCCAGGGGCCAGATCCGCCCCACCCCAACGTCAATCCATCTGGGCCACAAAGCCCTTGTCGCTCCTGGAAGCAGAAGTAAAATGTGCCCGTACTGGCACATTTTACTTCCACTTCCAGGAGCAACAAGGGCTTTGCGGGCCCGATGAACTGGCGTTGGGGTCCAGATCCGGGCCCCGGGCCATAGTTTGGGCACCCCTGACTTACACCCACATAAGAAGAAGCCTTAAATAATCATCTCAGCCCCTTTGGCTTTGAGCCCCTATCACATAACCCAGCCCACCTTTAACTGCCTGCACACCTCTGTGAAGCCCATACCCCCTTGGTGGGGCTCCTGGGTACCTATGGACCTGCCTCAGGCTAGAGAAAACTGTGATAGGTTTCACTGTGCTTGCAAACCAGCCAGATCAGGTAGGACATGCAGTGTGCATTTATAGTAGCTTAAAGTAGCGTTGCCAAGACACCAAACTTCCTCCAGCCAGCTTAGCTCTCTATAAGGACCAGAGACCACGGTTCTGGGTACAATCATTGTTTTATTTAGTGCACAGTTACTAAGTTTCAGACGATTAAAATACAGGAACATGAATTGCTGATACCATTCCATTATTAAAACAATAAAGCTTGTCTTGCTGCTAGCCTGGCCTATTAACATAAGGAGTACATTTTGCTAGCTTTACTCGCAATTCTCTCCATCCGATGCTAGTGATCCAAAGCATGGCGCAATCTCTCCTCCCCCTTCTTCTACCATATCCAAAACACATTTTTGCCACTCATCCCTCCTTCTGAAGAGTTTCCACCAATTAGTAAAGGTAAAGGTCATCCTTGCTTGAAAGCCAGTCGTATCTGACTCTAGGATTCAGTGCTCATCTCTGATTATAGCCAAAGAGCCAGCACAGTCTGCATCTGCAGACGTCTCCGTGGACGTCTGGTAGGCATGACTAGACACCGGAGCGCACGGAACACTCTTTACCTTCCCACCGAAGTGGCCCCTATTTGTCTACTTGCAGTGTCTTGCTTTCAAACTGCTACGTAGGCAGGAGCTGGGACAGACGACGGGAGCTCACTCTGTCGTGCAGCACTTGGGTCTCAAACTCCAACCTTTCAGTCTTCAAGTTCAGTGTCTTAACCTCTTGAGCCACTATGGTCCCTTTTCACTGATTACATTCCAGCATTTCATGCCTTTCAAAACTAGTTCCATTCCCACAGACTACAGCTTGTTTTGACTACAAATACAATAACCACCCAGTGCCTGCTTTGAAGGTCACACTCGTTCTCTGCCACTGAGATCACGAAATCAGAAATCTACTTTACTCTTAAAATGCAAAACACTCTCCCTCTGTTCCTTTGCAGATGCTGGCTTTGGCACACCACAGTTTTAGGGATCGTAGTACTCTTGGTGGGTGATCTGCTCTTTTGGTATGGGCGCCCGGTTGAGTGGCCACTCTTGTGCATGGGATTTCTTTAAGACTCCGTTCTCCTGTGGTGCTTAGATCAGGTCTTTCCTTTGCTGATGACCTATGGTTCTCCTGCCTCTGAGTCTGTGACTAAACCACTCTTGGGTTCCTGGGCCAGGGCTCTGAAAGCCCCGGTCGTTTTGCCTGTTGTTTTCACTTGGCGTCATAGGATCTGCCTGTAATTTGCCTCCTCCTTTTCCTGAGCTCAGTGTCCTGGAATGCTGGCAGGTATGTTTGTGTCTCCTTGTGCCATTCTCTCCCTTTTGCCTCTCTTTCTATAAAAATAACAGCCCATAATGGCCTCGATTAGTGACAGAAACTGATAGGGGAAGCAGAGGCTGCCACACATCTCTGAATTCAGCTTGGTTGCTCTCAAAGTGTTCCAAGTGGGTTGGAGTCTGGAGTAGAGGAACTCTAGGTGTGGAAGTGAAGGGTCAGAGAGTTGAGAGAGTAGCACACCTGGTTGAGAGAACTCTTGCTTTGGAGGGGCTGAAAGATAAGGGACGGGGGGTGGGGGTGGGGGGCTTATGCTTCTTTACAGTGTGTGTTTTGGAAATTGTACAATTTGCTCCTACAGTCTGTAGTGATGGCTGTTGGCTTGGACGGCTCTAAAAGTGGATTAAACTGGTTGGCGGAGACCAGGGGTGCTCATACTTTTCAGGCTGCAGTCCGGCCACGTGGTTCCTCCCCACTGGAAGCGGAAGTAAAACATGCCTTGCAATCTGTTTTGCAACAGAAATGTTTGGCAACAGGGTGAGATAGATTTTAGGCTGCCATTTTCTTTGCTTAAATCAGGGGTGCCCAAACTATGGCCCACGGGCCAGATCCAGCCACGACGACAATTAATCTGTCCCGCACCGATCTTGACTCGCTTGGAAGCAGAAGTAAAATGCGCCCAGACAGGCACGTTTTACTTCCACTTCTGGGAGCAACAAGGGTGGCGTAGGCTGGTTAATTGTAATGGGGGAGGCAAATCTGGCCTATGGGCTGTAGTTTGGGCACCCCTGGCAGAGACTGAGCCCACCAGGATCTTCTTGTTGAAACAGTTATATATTGCCTCCTCATAAGAACATAAGAACAGCCTTGCTGGAAGAGGCCACAGGAGCCCATGATCCAGTCCAGCATTCTGTCTCACGCAGTGGCTCACCATTGGCTTCAGGGTATTATTCCCATGCAGATAGATGCCTTCACCTGCTTAGGATTCCTGCCTGGAAATGGCATTGAGAGATATCCTCCTTTCCCCATGACCAGGGAACACCGTGCTGACTCTTGCTTTGTATTCAAGAAGCTGCTAAAGAGGAAAACCATGTCTTTTGTTGCAGAGATTGTGAACTACGAATTTGACGCGAAGGACCTCGTGTGCCTGGCCATGAGCAGCGTCGTTGGCGTCTGGTACTTACTGAGGAAGGTAGGCAGAGGTACCGTGGACAAAGCTTGGGGGCAACCTGGCCCAGAACGGGCTGGTGGACCTGAGGAACGGTCTCAGGGAGGGGAGGGCGCTTTGGAGGGCTTTAGGATGCATGGCAGGTGTTGCCGTTGTGGGAGCTGAAGTATGCTTTCCTTCTTTCCTTCCTAGCACTGGATTGCCAACAATCTCTTTGGACTGGCTTTCTCTCTCAATGGGGTGGAATTGCTGCACTTGAATAACGTCAGCACCGGGTGCATCCTCCTTGGCGGCCTCTTCGTTTATGATGTCTTTTGGGTAAGAGTGCCTGTTTGGGGGGGCGGCAGAAGGGGTGTCCCCTCTTCCTCTTTTGCAGGCTCCTTTCTATCTTCCAAAACAGGTTTAGGCAGGTGTACATGTATGAAGGTTCTGGGGTGGCTTAGTGGTTAAGACGCTGAACTTTACTTCTGGATGGTCAGCAGCAGGTCAGCAGTTCAAGACCTGAGTGGTGCACGACAGAGTGAGCGCCCGTCTTTGTCCCAGCTCCTGCCAACCTATCAGTTCAATAGCAAGAAATTGCAAGCGGATAAATAAGGACCACTTCCGTGGGAAGGTTAAACAGCGTTCTGTGCTCTCTGGTGTCTAGTCATGCCTGCCACATGACCACGGAAACGTCTGTAGAAGCAGGCAGCGCTGGCTCTTCGGCTTTGAAACGGAGATGAGCACTGAACCCTAGAGTCCGATACAACTGGCTTTCGAGCAAGCGTGGCCTTTACCTTACATGGATGCAGATGTTTCCCGGGAAATCATCTGTGTCCCTGGCTCAGCATCCCTGTTAGTTTCTTGAAAATGTAGTTCATTAGAAAAACTACGCTTCAGGCATTCACATGTTTTTGATGGGCAAATGTAGATAAAAGGTGGTAAAGGTCTCCCTTGCTAGAAAGCCAGTTGTATCTGCCTCTTGGGCCATGATGGCGAACCTTGGCACTCCAGATGTTCTTGGACATCAATTCCCAGAAGCCCAAGTCTTTGTGAATCCACATGAATGGGTTTACTGCGATTCATCCGGCCCACGCCACCCTCGTCGCTCCTGGAAGCAGAAGTAAAACGCACCCGTACGGTTAAGGCTCTTCTGGGTTAATCCTTTCTCCGTACGGGCGTGTTTTACTTCCGCTTCCAGGAGTGACGGGGGCAGCGGGGGCCAGATGAATCACAGTAAACCCATTTGTGCAGATTCATGGGGGCTTGGGCTTATGGGAATTGACGTCCAAGAACATCTGGAGTGCCAAGGTTCGCCATCACGGCCCTAAGGTGTGTTGCTCATGACTGTTTACAGAACGGAATGTTGTTACCTTCCCACCAAAGTGGTACCTATTTATCTACTTCCAGTTTCTTGCTTTAGAACTGTTAGGTTGCCAGGAGCTGGACAAGATGATGGGAGCTCACTCCATTCTGCTGCACTCGGGTCCCGAACTGCTGACCTGCCGACCTTCCGGTCGTCAAGTTCAGTGTCTTAACCACTAAGTCACCGCAGTCCAGATAGAATACGGCAAGAGACAACATTTTTTGTTTGACAAATGAAATATTCAGGACACAGGGTGGAAGTTTGGGAAGGAGCTGGGTTAAAATGCTGGTATCAAAGGCTTTGTAAAACAGATCGATCTTGAGGGTTATGTGTTAAGAGGGAAGAACAAGATAAGAAAACGTACTGCTCTGATAAAAGCAGTTATCCGATGGCCTCTGGTTAGATAGCCATTCAGATACCCGAGAGGGAGCGGAGGGCGCTGGGGGCTAGAGAACGGGAATTAGTGACTGGAGCGAGTGATTGGCTCCGTTTCATATTTCTGAGTTGGGTAAATTATATTTGCAGTGCCTTCCTTACCTTTGGTGTGACCTTGCGACAGAGTGAGCACCCGTCTCTGCCCCAGCTCCTGCCACCCTAGCAGTTCGAAAGCAAGAAAATTGCAAGTAGATAAATAGGTACCGTTTCGGCAGGAAAAGTAAAGAGCATTCCATGCGCTCTGGCAACTAGTCATGCCTGCCACATGTCCACGATAATGTCTGCGGACACAGACCACGCTGGCTTTTGTGCTGCAAATGGAGATAATCGCCGTCTCCTAGGGTCGGATATGACTGGCTTTCAAGCATAGGAGACCCTTTATTGTGTTGCCAAATCTTCCAAGTCGATTGCGATGAACATTTGGAAGGATGAGTTAAGGAACACGGAAGCTGTTTGACTGCAATGGCCGAGGGTTTCTCCTCAGGAGACTTTCTCGCTGATCTTGCCTCTCCTCTTCCATAGGTCTTCGGCACTAATGTGATGGTGACTGTGGCCCAGTCATTTGAGGCGCCCATCAAATGTGAGTAGCTGGTTCAGATCTTTGGCAGCAGCAGCCCTGGGCGTGGGGCATGGACAGTGGATAGTGTTGGTGGCTAGCTGACTGTGATAGCACTGGGGTCAAACCTGTGGACCAACGTTAGCTGATGAAGTACAGGTGAAACTCGGAAAATTAGAATATCGTGCAAATGTTCATTCAGTCCAGTAATGCAACTTAAAAGGTGAAACAAATATATGAGATGGACTCATTACATGCAAAGCAAGATAGTTCAAGCCTTACTTTGTTATAATATTGATCCTTATGGCTTACAGCTTATGAAAACCCCAAACACCCCCCCCCCATCTCATGTACCCTATAATCATCACTATAATCATCACGCTGTATGCCATGATCATCACAAGTATAACGAATTAAGGCATGACGTCTCTCGCTTTGCATGTAGTGAGTCTATCTCATATATTTGTTTCACCTTTTAAGTGAAATGAATGAATATTTGCATGATATTCCAATTTTTCGAGTTTCACCTGTATCCGAGGCCAACCATTGAACTGGTGACATAGTGGTTAAATTGCTTTACTGCAGCCATATTGTTGTGAGTTTGATCCTGACAGGAATCCAGGTTGATTCAGCCTTCCATCCTTTGGAGGTCTCTAAATTAAGTCCCCAGTATGTTGGGGGCAAAGTGTTCATGACCTTGTGAACCGCCCAGTCCACTAAGTCCTATGGGGTGGTATATAAGTGTTATTGCTATTGAATGCTGGTTTCAAGTCGCACCTGTCGTAGGTGTGGGTCTCAGCCTCGTGTTCCAGATGTTGCATTTCCATTCCCGTAAAGGGGAATGAGAACTTGGGAGAATCGGGTGGAGAGAGCAAAGATCTTAGACAAGAGTGACGGACTAAGTCAGGGGTGTCCAAACTATGGCCTGCAGGCTGGATCTGGCCCCCGACACCAATTCATCTGGCCCACGAAGCCCTCGTTGCTCCCTGAAGCGGAAGTAAAATGCGCCCATTCGGGTGCGTTTTACTTCCACTTCAGGGAGCAACGAGGGCTTCGTGGGCCGGATGAATTGGTGTCCGGGGCCAGATCCAGCCAGTGGGCGTAGTGACCGGCCTCCTGAACCACGTGACCTGCCCATAGCCCGAAAAGCTTGGGCACCCCTGGACTAAGTAGTAGCCTGGAATGACTGCCTTTTGGTGAATATACAGTACTGGAACTGGGTTTCTAGTAAAAAGGGGCAGTTGTGAGACCCTCTGTTGCACTTACAGGCTGCCCCCCCCCCCACGCACCCCCCAGGAACATAGTTTGGGAGCTTTAGCGCAGGGTGTATTTGAACTGTAGAAGCCCCATAATCCTTGCCCTGGGTTATTCGGTGGAGGGAGCTGCCTGCAGCCCAGCAGTGTCAAGAGAGGCACATGTTTCTGCTGTCTTTGCTTTAGCTGGTGCAGAATACTGCCCCGGTCTTAGCCTTCGGTCCAGGCAGTTGTGTAGCAATGGCACTGGTGGTTCCTGAGAGTGCTTATTCCAGGCTGCTAGTTTTCAGCGCCATACCTTGGAAACTTGAAACCCCCTTCAACACCGTGATTTTTGCCTTCATTGGTAAAATGGAGCCATAGGTTGTCAGCCTCTGGGGGGTTAGCAAGGCATTCTTTAGCAGGTCAAGAGCTTTGCCTACATTCCACTTTGGTAAGCTTTATGCAATACGATGCCTGCTGGCCAGGTTGAAATTATTAGATGCTGTTGACTTGTTCTAACCAGAAAGTTTTTTTTTATGATGATGACAATAAATAACGTAGTGCAGTGGTGGCGAATCTATGGCACGCGTGCCAGAAGGGGCACTCAGAGTCTTCTGTGGGCACATGCTCTGCTTCACCAGCACAGAGTTTGCTCTGCCCAGCAGCCCAATGGGAGCACTTCCACCCTCCCTCCAGCACAAAGTTCACCCCACCCCTCTGCCCAGCAGCCCAATGGGAGCGCTTGCTCCCTCTCCCCAGCACAGAGTTCACCCCGCCCCTCTGCCCAGCAACCCAATGGGAGCGTGTCCTTCCTCCTTCCCCCCCAGCACAGATTTTGCACTGCCCCTCTGCCCAGCAGCCCAATGGGAGCACTTCCTCCCTCCCATGTCTGAGGTGAGATGGGTGGCTCACATGTGGCATTATGGTGCGGATCAGACTGCAGCCTGTTGAGTCTGGCGAAGATGAGTTTGGACACTTGGTCTCGAAAAGTCTCGCCATCACTGACCTAGAGTGTTTTTCTTAAAACTACCTTCTACAGGGTGTTGTGCGTGTGCCAAGTGTGAATGCTTATCCAAATTGATTAGGAATTGACTATGAAAGCTGACGTTGCTCTCCTCTACGAATATCAATAATTTTTTCCTTTCCTGCTGTTTCTTACAGTGGTTTTCCCCCAAGATCTGCTGGAGAAGGGTTTGGAGGCCAATAACTTTGCCATGCTGGGTTTGGGGGATATAGTTATCCCAGGTAAGGAAGATGAGCCATTGGAAAAATCTCCAGTTCTGCCTGAAGATTTCTGGGGGTGAATGCATACACGCAGTATACTCATTCGTGTCGATACACAGAGCCATGTTTCCCAATCCAGATTCTAGGAAGGAAGGGATCTCTTGTAACAGAAGACACTGAGATCAGAAATGAGGAGTGGAGGAAATGAGTGAAGGATTCTTGTTGTTAAATCTTCCACTGCCCCCATGCACTTGTCTTGAATCCTCCAGTCTTTGTTAAATAGGGTTAGGAGCACCAAGTACCCCAGGGCTTCCATTTATCTGATGTGTGTTTCTGATTTGTCCCTCCACTCAGCACCTGCTTGCACAAGAGTTTTGCAACAAAACCACATAAAAACTAAAAATACAAAATCAAATTAAAGCATATAAAATATGTAGCTGCAAACAATGGCATCTTCTTAAAATTGAAGAGTGGCTTTGCATTGAGCCATAGGAGAGTTTCTGCTGTCCATCTAAATAAGTGTTGGACAAAATGTGACCCTCTGGAACAGTGGTTCCCATGGGGTGGGGTGGGGTCTTCAATTCCTAGAAGCCTAAGTCAGTACATTAGCTGAGCAGTGCTTTGGGGAATTGAAGTCCAAAAACCAAAGGGTGGGAAACACTGATCTAGATCCATAAACAAAGTCAGCCGTGTGATGATCCATGTATGAAACATATGTAGAAGTAGAAGGTGATACCTTTTCTGCATCACTAAATAAAATTTTTTTTGCAAGCTTTCGTGATTCATGATCACTTATTCAGGCATGCGTTCTAATGTTCATGGTGATGATCTGCCAGGCTCTGTTCCTAAAAGCAGCCATTCAGTTGATGCTCTGCCCCCATTTTTCAAACACAGGAAACCAGGCCTCGGCTTTTTGCTCTCCCCAAATGGCTCTTTTGAGGCTGTAGGCCCCTTCCCTGGCAAGGTTAAAGTGATGCAAATTCCAGTGACCTCCATCCGGGAACGGGGGTGGTGATGATTTGGTGTACACACTAGGTCCGTGATGGTGAACCTTGGCACCCCAGATGTTCTTGAACTTCAATTCCCAGAAGACCAAGCCCCCATGAATCCGCACGAATGGGTTTACTACAATTCATCCAGCCCGCGCTGCCCTCGTTGCTCCCGGAAACGGAAGTAAAACGCGCCCGTTCGGGCGCGTTTTACTTCCGCTTCCGGGAGCAACGAGGGCAGCGTGGGCTGGATGAATCGCAGTAAACCCATACGTGCAGATTCACAGGGGCTTCTGGGAATTGAAATCCAAGAACATCTGGAGTGCCAAGGTTCACCATCACGGCACTAGGTGTTCCAATTTTAGTCAATTCAGAGTCAATTAAACATTACCTAGTGGTTCAATTTGTAGTGCTGCTGTATCACCTTCTACGTCTACATATGTTTTATACATGGATTACATGGCTGACTTTGTTTATGGAACTACTGAGGATACCAAGAAACAGCATAGACTTTTTAATTGATCAAGATGTTTTTGAACTGCCACTCCCTGAAATTGTCTCACCGGTTGGGGCCGAGGTGAAGAGTTGCCCAGGGCTGCATCTCCCCCAGGCCTGATCTGGAGACTAGCAGTGGGAGCGGAGTGGCCTTAACCTTGGGCCCCAACAGCAGAAATTCACAACCCAGGTGCTGCTGCATGAGACGTCCAGTCCCGAGGCTTCCTCCCTTCAGGGAACGGGACCAGCAGGCAGGACCCAGGGATGGACTTTCCATGAAGCCAGGAATGAAGGACTCCCCAGATCTTTGGCTTTTCATGGTATCTCTTCCTGAGTAGGAGAGGTGGAAATCTTTTGGAACTTTACAACAGGACAGCATGAAACCACAACAGCAGTAATCTGTCCCTGCCAGAGAGGAAGTGCAATGTTGTCTCCATCCGCAAGAGGGCAATGTGGCTTTATTAATGTGTCAGATAACAGCATTCTTTCTCCATCCTCCAAAATCATTTCCTAGAAAGGGGCAGTGGTGGCTCAGCTTGCCTTGTTAGCTGGAAGCCTGGGAAGTCGTCAGTTCGAGACCCGGGTACTGTGTGACGGATTGAGGACCTGTCTTTGTCCTAGCTCTTGGGGACATGAAAGGAGCCTCATTCAGGCGTCCCCTGAACGGAGTTCCTTCTGCAAAAATCCTTTCAACCCAGAATAATTTCTGACACACACAAATTACTAAAGCCCTGGTGCTGCAGTGGTTAAACGGCTGTACTGCAGCTAAAACATTGTGAATTCGATCCTTCTGAGGACATTAAAATGAGGGCCTGGCGTGTTTGGGGCAAAATAATAATTACCTTGTAAGCTGCCCAGAGAGGGCACTAAACACTATGGGGTGGCATAGAAGTGTGATTGCTATTGCTATAGACTTTACACCATGATGGCGAACCTTGGCACTCCAGATGTTCTTGGACTTCAGTTGCCATACAGGCGCATTTTACTTCTGCTTCCAAGAACGACGAGGGCAGTGCAGGCTGGATGAATCGCAGTAAACCCATTCATCTTGATTCACGGGGGCTTGGGCTTCTATAAATTGAAGTCCATGAACATTTGGAGTGCCAAGGTTCACCATTACGGGACTAGGTGCCATGATGGTGAACTTTGGCACTCCAACTGTTCTTGAGCTTCAATTCCCAGAAGCCGTGATCAGCAGCTTCTGGGAATTGAAGTCCAAGAACACCTGGAGTGCCAATGTTTGCCATCACTGGCTTAGAGTCTTGAACCATCTGAAGAAGAAGGTTATGAACCACAAGAACTAGATGCTAAAAGAAATCTGTTTTCCTTAAAAGTGCCATTTGTTGTCATTGCCCTAACGTTGACTTTTCATTGATTCCCCCTTCCCTCCTAGGAATCTTCATTGCCCTGCTCTTGCGCTTTGACATCAGGTAGGTGCCTCTTTAGTTTAAGACCTGGGAGATTTGGCTGGGGTGGTGGTGGTGGTGGTTAGAGGGGTATTTGCTGGAAAACGGGGTGTGTTTGTAGTACAGTGGACCCTCGGTTAACAACGCGTTCGAATAGCGTAAATTTTGATTAACGACGTTATGACGTTCCCAATGTAATTATTCGAATAACGACAAAAAAAGTTGTTGAACCAAGTAACATCGTTATTCAAGAGTCCACTGTACTGCGATGGGGGAGTTTTGCAAAACCAGGTCTTTTTAAACCAGGGCTGCCCAAACTACGCCCCCCCCCCCCCCAATGTCAGTTCATTCTGCCCATGCCACCCTCATCGCTCCCGGAAGCGGAAGTAAAATATGCCTGTATGCATTTCACTTTCACTTTCACTTCCAGGAGCGATGAAGGCGGCGTGGGCCGAATGAACTGGCATCGGGGAACAGATCTGGCCCACGGGCTGTAGTTTGGGCACCCCTGGTTTAAGTAGAGAAAATGGCAGCCTAAAATCTAACTCATCCTGTTGCAAAATAGATTGCAAGGCATGTTTTACTCCCGCTTCCAGAGGGAGGAAGCTGAACCACGTGACTGGCCTACAGCCCGAAAAGTTTGGGCACCCCTGTTATAAAACATTGGTGGCCTTGGAGCAGAAGGAAGAGAAAAGCTGTTGGGGGCTGTCTTGAGTCTGATGACACGACCAGGGCCATTTCCTAGTCTGTTTCATCATTGTGGCACAGCAGGTGGATGGGTGCAGTGCTGGTGTCCTGAGATCGCTAACGTTCCCCCCACTCCCCTCCAACCCTCTGTTCCATCCCAACCACAGCCTCAAGAAGAACACGCACACATACTTCTACACCAGCTTCGTGGCCTACATTTTTGGGCTGGGACTCACAATCTTCATCATGCACGTCTTCAGACACGCCCAGGTGAGCGGCTGCCTTGGCAGGTGGCAAGACACCAGGTGGTTGGTTGGTGTTCCCGTCTTTAAGCTGTAAGGTAAAGGTCGCCAGTCATATCTGACACTAGGGTTCAGTGCTCATCTCTGTTTATAGACAAAGAGCCAGTGCTGTCTGCATCTGCAGACTTTTCCGTGGTCATGTGGCAGGCATGCCTAGACACCAGAGTGCACGGAATGCTGTTTGCCTTCCCACTGAAGTAGTCCCTATTTATCTACTTGCCATTTCTTGCTTTTGAACTGCTAGGTTGGCAGGAGCTGGGACAGATGATGGGAGCTCACTTCATCATGCAGCACTTGGATCTCGACCTACCGACCTTCCAGTCATCAAGTTTGGCATCTAAACCACTATGGTCCCTTTAAGCAGTGGGACATGGTTAATGCAGGATGTTGAAGTAACAGCCTTGGAGACCTAGCAGGGAACTTTCAGCTTGGAGTCTGCGCCTTTTGGGCTCTGAATTCCGGGACGTGTTGGCCAGAGAATAGCTTTTCTGAGCTCTAGAGCTGGCACTCCCTCATGTCCAAGGCTATCACAGCCAGTACTTATTTCTGATCAGGCTGTTTGGTTTCCAAATGCCTGCTTCAAAAGGAAGGTTTTTCTTTCCCACCAGAAGTACGATCTAACCTTGATGGAAGAAAGATACGCAGCCTGCCTTGGTCACAGTGATCGCAAACCTTGGCACTTCAGCTGTTCTTGAACTTCAATTCACAGAAGCCGAAGTTTCTGTGAATCCACATGAATAGGTTTACCGGCACTCCAGCTGTTCTTGGACTTCAATTCACAGAAGCCCCAAGTCCCTGTGAATGGATTCTCACAAATGGATTCACAAATTCGTATGAATTCACAGAGACTTGGGCTTCTGGGAATTGAAGTCCAAGAACACCTAGAGTGCCAAGGTTCACCATCAGCGGCCAAGGAGCAGCTACGGAAAATCTCTTCTCTCTTGTATCCTCGCTAATCATGCCTGCAAAGTTAGCCTCAAAAGTTAGTTAGGATTCTATGGGAAGAGATGGTCTTTCAAATAGTCTGGGCCCAAGTTAAGTCTTTATAGGTCATAACCAGGACTTCAGAAATGAACTGGTAAACTGAGTAGCTGTTAGATCCCTATAACCCATGATGGCGAACCTTTGCACTCTAGATGTTCTTGGACTTCAATTCCCAGAAGCCCCAGCCCCTTTGAATCCACACGTATGGGTTTACTGCGATTCATCCAGCCCGTGCTGCCCTCATCGCTCCTGGAAGTGGAAGTAAAACACGCTCGTACGGTTAAGACTCTTCCGGGTTAACCCTTCCTCCGTCCGGGCGCATTTTACTTCCGCTTCCGGGAGCGATGAGGGCGGCGCAGGCCGGATGAATCGCAGTAAACCCATTCGTGTGAAATGTCAGGACCTGGGGCTTCTGGGAATTGAAGTCCAAGAACATCTAGAGTGCAAAGGTTCGCTATCACAGCCTATAACTGTTCACGACCAGCAGTCTAGTTCTAGTAGTTGGAACTAGTTGAAGTTTCTGCAGATTTTTTTAAAAGAACTCATCTCCTCTACACATTTCACCAGGCTTTACACAAGGAGTTATGGAACCTCTGGCCCTGCGGATACTGTTGAATTAGATGTCCCATTATTCCTAAGTTATGCAGACAGGGGGGTTGGAACTGACATTCAACAGCTGCTGGAAGGCTATGGATCCCCCCCCCTTCCATCCTTGCTCTGCAAATGTTGTTCCTTTGCCATTACTCTGCTTTTTTGCACTCGTTTCTACTGACCTGTCTCCTTCAAAGTCAGTGGTTCTCAATGCGAGGCACACGCCCCACAGGGAGACTTCAATTCCCAGAAGCCTAAGTCAATACATTGGCTGATCAATGCTTTGGGGAATTGGCATAGGCTTCTGGGAATTGAAAGCCAAAAGCCATAGGTTGGGAAAACTCCGCTCTTAAGTCTCCCTGCAGCCTTCTCCTTTAATGTCTCCCTTTATTCTCTCACAGCCCGCTTTGCTCTACCTGGTCCCGGCTTGCATCGGCTTCCCTCTCCTGGTGGCACTGGTGAAAGGAGAAGTGCCTGAGATGTTCAGGTGAGAGCTTGCCATTGTCTTTAGCGTCACACTGCCCATAAATATGTCTGCAGGGCGGCTGCCTGCCGGAAAGAGGGAAGTAGAGCTTGCCCAGGAATGGCTACGATGCGTCTTCCACCACTACAAATGGCCGGACCTTTTTCAACCCAAGGGCTGTGTCATCCAACTTCAGAGATGTTCATGGGGGGGCCACATTTGAGTTGTGAACAGGGCCAGGTGCAAAAAGGCCAGAAGATTCTAGCGTGGAGCTCTTATTGCCATTAATTAAGCCTCAGGGGAGACCTTTCAACCTCCTAGAAAGGAGGAGACAACATGTTAAGTGATGTGGTTTGTTGTTGTTTTTGGGGGGGGGGGGGAGTTTGGGCCACCAGGAATGCTGGAGAAGCAGGTAGAGTCTTGAAAAGGGTCAGATTCTTCTTTGCAGCTTGAGGTTCCTGCCCCCCCGCCCCCCGCCTGACGTCTCCCCAGCAGCTCATCCAGGGAGGTGGGCCTTAGCAATGCAGCACACTGAGCCTTGGTGGCGCAGGGGTTAAACTGCTGTACTGCCAACCAAAAGGTTGTGAGTTTCGATCCTGACCGGGACTGAAGGTTGACTCAGCCTTCCATCCTTCCAAGGTCAGTAAAATGAGTACCCACCATGTTGGGAGCAGAAATGCTAATTCACCTGAGAACCGTTCCTGAGAGTGCACTAAGCGCTAGAGGGGCAAAATATTAGACATGTCATTGCTTTACTTTGTGATTGCTTTCAGACTCTTTGCTTCCATCCCGTACACGTCGAGTTGTCTATTCAATGCTTTCTCTGAAATCTTTCCTATATTGCCGCTCAAATTGGCTGCGACCTTCTGCCAGAAGAGGAGGAACCATTGGCCCGTCAGGCCTTGTTTATCTGTAGCTCCTGTAATCCTTGGTCATTGGCTCTACTGGCTGGATTCAGTGAGATTGGTGAGCCAAAAATGTCCAGAGCCGTTATGGTGAACATTGGCGCTCCAGGTGTTCTTGGACTTCAATTCCCAAATGCCCAAGTCTCTGAATCCACACGAATGGGTTTTGCTGCGATTCATCCGGCCTGCGTCGCGCCTCCCTCGTCGCTCCTGGAAGCGGAAGTAAAACGCGCCCGTCTGGGCGTGTTTTACTTCCGCTTCCAGGAGCGACGAGGGCGGCGCGACGCGGGGCGGATGAATTGCAGCAAAACCCATTCGTGTGGATTCATGGGGGTTTGGGCTTCTGGGAATTGAAGTCCAAGAACACCTGGAGTGCCAAGGTTCGCCATCATGGCTCTAGAGGTTCACGTCTTCCACCTGCCTTAATCAAGGTCCTTCCTTTGGATTTGAACAGCTGCTGGCTGCCAAACAGGGATTTATCCGGTAGCACGTTAAGCAGACAGAGGTGCTTGCTCTGTTGAATTTCTTCTCCTTTGTGGCCCTCCTTCTATCTTTAAGAGAACTCTTGATGGCCGTGCTGTGACTCTTTAAATCCCTCCAAAGTCCTTTAATAGTTAGAGCAGCATGACAGTAGAACCCATGACCTCCAGAGGTGGTGAGCACTCCAACACTGGAAGCATTCAGGAGAGATTTAGAAAGCAACCCCCTGTCAGATCTGCTTTGATTTGGATTCCTGGTGGACTTGATGGTTTAAAAGGCCTCTTTCGATTCTATGAAAGTGGCTGGCCTGTGGCATGGATGTGACAGGTGCACACAGTACCATAGGTTTATGCAGTGTCTGGAGAGAGGCTGGACGGGGGCCCCCACAAATGTGGCTGTGGAGGAAGTCCTCTGCTCCTGGCTGCCTCTCTTGCATTGCTTGGGGTCAGGAAGCTGGAGGCAGAAGCAATCCAGTTGTGAGCATGCTGCCGTACACCTGTCGCTGACTCTGTGCCACGGGTTGGTTGCCTTTGCTGCCAATATAAGCTTCTGCTTGTGAGACAAAGCATCTAGGCACTGCTGGGCTCGCATCCAGAAGGGAGCATGGAAGGTTTCTTGGTCCCTTGCAACTGAGCATTGTCCGCCCTCACGGGGAGCCGTGGCTGCCTGTAGGTTTGTGCAGAAGGCCTGCCCTGCCTTGCCCTGCCAGGAAGGCCCAGTGGCCTCATTACAGGACAGACCTTGCTTAACTTCCAAACCCAGGTATCGTGTGCTGCTTCCTCTACCGTGTCTAGGCCAGGCATGAAACTGCCAACATGAAGGCACCGTGTGGTGAATTCATGTCTGCAGTTCCTTTTGCATCACCTAATGTGAGAAAGATTAGCCAGCAACACAATGTTGCCGTTACCAGGGTAAGCCCAGTTGTGCTTCAAAAATACCATAATCTCCGAGAAGGCTCTTTCTGTGTACCCCAAAAAATTCCACTGAGAAGGTGCTGAGCCATAGAGCAAGGTGTCTAAGCATGTGCAGAAAGCTTTTCTACCTCCACAGCTCGTTAGTGGAATGAAATGGTTGCAAGACAAGGCATGACTCCAGCCAGGCTTATTCTAAGCATCATCACACACTTCAAATCTCTGGCCAAGGGCAAGGATTTACTGCACACCCAGTCTGTGCCATGAGACCTCTGGAGCTGCTGGGTGAGCCTGTGCGCTCAGGACAACGAATGCTTCCAGCTCTGCATGGCTAGCCTCCACTTTCGCCTTCAGGCATTTACAGGAGCCACGTGTGGAGTCAGATAATGAGCCGTTTGTCCTCCATCCATTCATTATCTGGGCTTTGTGGCCGAGCAACATCTGCCTCCCTGCATACAGGGCTTCTCAACCTTTGGCCCTCAGATGTTCTTGGACTTCAACTCCCAGAAGTTCTGTTCAGCAGACGTGTTGACTTGGGCATCTGGCAATTGATGTCCATGAACATCTGGAGGCCCAAGGTTGAGAAACCCTGGAGGAGTGCAGCACATGCTTCCCTCATGTCGGACTCCTGAGGCCTGTTTTGAGATGCTGCCTGCAGGCTGGCTTCATCCCCTGCCAGTTCTTTCTCTCATTTACAGACCACGACCTCTTCTCTGATCTTAGGAGAGTTGGGAAGAGGAGACTTTTGTGGGATGGATGGAGTGGAGGGGACCTCCCCACCCACAAGAGAGTGTGACTCCAAGTCACAATCTTGCTAGTTGGGAAATTCTGGGCATTAAAGCCCAACACTTCTGGAAGGTCCCCAGCTTCCAGGAGAAACTTTGAGAGCCATCCAAGGAGGCATGTGGGGCGTCAGTGAGTTGATGCAACTCAGCACCAGGGGAAGAAGAACCAAGATGAGTCAAGCATCTGTAGGTTTCTCCGACAAGTCTGGCCAGGTTATTCTGCTCTGGTAATAGAGTAGACCTTGGCACTCAAGATGTTCTTGGACTTCAATTCCCAGAATCCCAAGCCCCTGTGAATCCACATGGAGGGGTTTACTGTGATTCATCTGGCTTGCGCTGCCCTCATTGCTCTCGGAAGCGGAAGTGAAACGCGCCCGTTTTACTTCCGCTTCCGGGAGCAACAAGGGAAGCACGGGCTGGATGAATCGCAGTAAAACCATTCGTGTGGATTCACAGGGTGCTTGGGCTTCTGGGAATTGAAGTCCAAGAACATCTGGAGTGCCAAGGTTCACCATCACGGGAGTAGACCATACTGCCAGCAACTCAACGCCAATCGTCAGGCAGTGGTTAACTAACCTGACAAACCCTAAGGACTAGCGGCCTTGGGTGCCGAAGTCCACAGGGAAGGGTGGTGGTCCCCAAGTGGATGAAATCCCACTTGAATCCATCTTGACGGAGGGCAGCAGCTTCATCCATCCTGGCCTGGGGATGATGAGGAGGACTTGGTGTGCCCAAAGGGCTCAGGAGCAGAAAGTGACTCACAGAACTGGATCAGTGTTGTGGGTGTCATGCTGCGATGCACAAGGCAGATGAAAGGCCACTGTATTATATGGTTCCCAGGCCGATTGCCATGAGGAGTGCCAATAATTCGGAATTGGATACTGGGCTAGAAGAAGGAGGAGGAGGAGAAAAGGAGGAGGAGGTGTTTTTTTCCTGAAGCCGACGGTGCTTTTCTGTTTCTGAGCTTGATTGCTTGAGAAGGGACTCGGTGTTAGCTCATGAAAATGCTGCCTTGTTTGGGCATGGGAGGCAGGAAGTGGGGGCACAGAAGACCCACTGCTGGCCCCCCTGCCCACCCACCGGAAGGCTTCCCAGCTCAGGAATCCAGGCAGGTGTCCCTCAGCTTCTTTCCAGGACGCTTTGATGCACAGTCGGTTCCTGGGAGTGCTGACAGTGGTGATGGGAGATGGCAGGCCTCCCGGGCACCCTGACCTTCACCCGGGCAGACGTTTCCAAGAGGAAGGCACCTGATCGTCTCTCAGACAAACAGCCCCCGCCCCGGACTTTCCTTCTTCTGGCCCTCTTGGGTAGCGTGACACCGGGTGAGAGCCTCTCTGGAGGCTTTCTTATGTCCTAGACCAGGGGTGCCCAAACTATGGCCTGTGGGCCGGGCCCCAACACCAATTCATCCAGCCCTCGTCGCTCCTGGAAGCAGAAGTAAAACACCCCCGTATGTGCCATGTTTTACTTCTGCTTCCAGGGGCAGCGAGGGACAGATGAATTGGCATTGGGGCCCAGATCTGGCCCACAGGCCGTAGTTTGAGCACCCCTGGTTTAAGCAGAGAAAATGGCAGCCTAAAACCTATCTCATCCTGTTGCAAAACAGATTGCAAGGTGTTTTACTTCTGCTTCCGGTGGGAGGGACCACCTGACCGGCCTGCAGCCCGAAAAGTTTGGGCGCCCCGTCCTAGACATAAGATTCAGTTGATGCTGGATTGAGTTAGAGTTTCAAGGGCAGAATATGGTTTGAATCTCAACACCAAGAAGACTATTTTGTTATAAGCCAACAATCAACTCTCACACAGCAGGGACACAAGGAATTGAAAGAGTGGATAAAATTGTCTATTTGGGGAGTATGTCAACTGAAAATTGGGATCCCAAGGTAGAGATTAAAATATGGATAGAAAAAGCAAGATCCACATTCATTAAAAATGCAACATTTTTTATGCAGTAGAGATCTAACTCTCGCTACTAAGATGCAAATACAGTAGACCCCCACATAACGACGTTGCTTGGTTCCCCAAGTAGCATCGCTATAGGGGAAATGTCGTTGTGCGGTTTTCAATGGCAGCTGCGCCATCTAGCGGCAAAAAACTCATTATCCGCACGACGTTAAAAAAACATCGTTAATCCGCACAACGACGATTTTGCGTCATTGTGCGGATAGTCACGTGGCGAGTGACGACACGTCGTTCGGCGGAAAAGACTCTATTCAAACGCGTCGTCAATCGAGGGTCCACTGTAGTGAGACGTTATGTATTCCCAGTGTTGCTATATGGAGTTGAAGCTTGGACTAAAGCATCTGAAATTAGAATGGAAGCTTTTGAAATGTGCATCTACAGACGGCTGCTACGGATATCGTGGGTTGACCATGTGACTAACGTAGAAGTGTTGGATAAAGAACAAGAACTCTTTAAGACCATTAAGCAAAGGAAGCTCCAATACCTTGGGCATATCATGAGAAACACCATAAAGTATAGAATCCTCCAACTTTCTCTGCAAGGGAAGATCCCTGGGAAGAGAGGAGGCCCTGGACGTAGATGGACTTCATGGCTGAAGAACCTGAGAGACTGGTGCAGAAGGTCCTCAGAAGAACTATTCCGAGGAGTTAAGAACAGGAAGGCTATCACCATGATGATAGCCAATATCCGGAACGGATACGGCACCTGAAGAAGAAGAGGACATAATGAGGGTCTTTCTGACTTGGAGATTCCCAGTTGGACCCGATGCTGTTTCCAGAGAGGAGCCTGCCATTGGGTGACCCTGCTACTTAATGTCTCCCCTTCTTGCTCCTGAGGTCCTCCTTCGCTGGGGTGGAAATCTGGAAGCCTGTCCCAACAATTGCGGCCTCTGGATCGTGCCCTAATGGACCAGTCAAACCAGTCTGGATTCCCCATTAGTCTACACCAGTGATTCCCAATGTGGGGCCCATACCCCACTGGTTGACTTCAATTCCCAGAAGCCTAGGTCAGTACATTGGCTGATCAGAGCTTTGGGGAGTTGACTTCTGGGAATTGAAATCCAAAAACCAAAGGTTGGGAAACCCTGGTCTACACAGAAACAACTCAGCTGGTGTCCCTTCCCTTTGTGGGAACAGAGAAGCTGGTGACAAAAGGTATCCGCTCGTTTCTGTTCCTGTGGCAAGAGCCACTTCAGTCTGTAGCTGCCTTAGGTGTTTGGAGTTTATTTGCTGGCTTCCTTGGTATAGCCCAGGCCGGGTGCCCAAACTTTTCAGGCCGTGGGCCGGTCACGTGGTTCAGCAGGATGGTCATGTGGTTCCTCCCACTGGAAGTGGAAGTAAAATGCGCCTTGCAATCTGTTTTGCAACAGGATGAGCTAGGTTTTTAGGCTGCCATTTTTTCTGTTTAAACCAGGGGTGGCCAAACTACAGCCAGATCTGGCCCCTGACACCAACTAATCTGGCCCACTCCTGGTATGGGCATGTTTTACTTCCGCTTCCAGGAGCGGCAAGGGCAGTGCAGGCCGGATGCATTGGTGTCAGGGCCGGATCTGCCCTATGGGTCGTAGTTTGGCCACCCCTGGTATAGCCTGTTTTCCCCATGGTTCTTTTCCTCTCCATTGTATCCTTATAACAACCCAATGAGCTACTGATAGTGTTCAGGCCACCGTCTCATTTACATGGGTGAATGCAGCATTTGAACTTGGGTCTCTGAAACCCTAGTGCAGGACTATCTCCCTAATTCTTTGCTTTGGAAACATCTGCTTGGATTTGAAAAGAAATTGGATTCTGTGCGGGAGGTTAGTGTTAAGTTATTTGTAGCAGTAGCACAGCAAAGCAGGTCAGGACTTAGGCAATTTTATGTTTGAATGCAAGTCTTCCAGTCCTCCCCCTTTTAGCACAGCTAATAAACACACTTGGACTAGATACCTGAGAGAAAGAAAAATAGCATTTACTCATCACAAAATGAGGTCAGAAGATACACGTGCTCTAGAACCTTGATGAAGTTGGTTTAGAAAGAAGTCAAGTCTTTCTTCCAGCCATGTGGCCGGGAAGATGGAGGAGCTCAAAAGGACATCTTTCCTCTTCCAGAAGCAGAAAGCAAGAGACAGAGAAGGGCCAGAGTGAAACAAAGGCCTTAACACATGCAAATAGAGTCAGGTGATCCCTGAGGCAGGAAAGAACTTTTCCCATTGTAATTACAGGCAAACAATCCAAAACATCTTCCTTTAGGTCAGGTTAGTCTTTCCTCCTTCTCTGGTCACTGCATGCTGAGGTTTCACTAGAATACAGTACTCAACAGTTAGACCAGAAATGGAAGCATATACTGGGCATGGTGAAAGATGGCATGAGTGTACATGAAGAGCCAGGTAGCATCCTCTTTTGGGTAACGGCATCTTTGCTTCGCAGCTCATCTGCCCCTTGCTCACAAGCTTAACAGCATCTGTCAGAAACTGGATGAGAGCAACATCAGCCAGAGGGGGCACTCAGAGCTCTCTCTGTGTGGGCACATGCGCAGTCACCCCAGCACAGAGTTCACCTCATCCCTCTGCCCAGCAGACCAATGGGAGCATTTCCTCCCTCCCCCTAGCACAGAGTTTGCCCTGCCACTCTGCGGCATGGACGGCAACCTGTTTGGGCACTTGGTGTCTAAAAGGTTCGCCATCACTGGTCTGAGGCTTGCCTTTAAGGCAGGTTTGCAGCCCGGTCTTTTCTCTGCCACCTCAACCCTTGGGCGCTTTTCTGATTGGCTTGACAGCAGAAGCAGGTGAGGAGGAAGGGGTGCCAGACATGAGCTTTGCCACTCTAAAGCTGCAATTCTTAAGCCTTTCTCTTTTTCCCTTCCTTCCTTCTCTTCTCCCCTCTCTCCACTTTGTCTCTCTGTCTCTTTCCTGCAGCTACGATTCTTCTGCCGAAATCTTGCCCCACTCCCCACGGCTCACCCATTTCCCTAGCGTCTCCGGGTCTCCGTCCAGCCTGGCTGACTCCATGCAGCAGACCCTGTCCTGTTCCCACAGACGCCAGAGGCAGCCAAACCCCAACGCCATGTAGCCCTTTTGGGCAAGGCCCAGCCTGCCAGCCCACCTGCCCGCCTGCCTGTGGGTCTCTAGCCAGGTAGGGTAGAGATTCAAGCTTTAGGCTGGAGTTACCCTCGAGGGTGGGTGGGAGGGTGGGTAGAGATCATTGGTCTAGCCCAGGGATGGCGAACCTGGGAATTGAGGGCCAAGAACACCTGGAGTGCCAAGGTTCACCATCACAGGTCTAGCCAGCTGGCGGAAACATAGCCAGATGTTAAGACAGTATGTCAGCAAAACATGCAAAGCACCATCCTGTGCACAAAGCTTGGGAAAGTTCCTTCTTTCGCCTGTAAGTCCCAAAATCCTGCAAGCTCTCTCTCTCGCTGGCTGGAAGAGAAAAGAGGGAATTGTAGTTCAAAAGAGGGAATTTTCTCAAACACTGCCTGTATGCTGGCGAACGGGGCTAATGTGATCAGGTATATGCTTAGAAAGAGGCATCGTCAGGTTTTGGGGTGTGCGCTTCTTTTCAGTTACCGCGGGGGTCCTGAAAAACGTATCGGTCAAGACCAGTCAAATATCAGCAGCACAAAGTTAAACAGGATAAGCCAGCAAATTGCAGTGATCTATTTTTTAAAAATGTTTTACTAAGCCCTGTGATGGCTTAGTGGTTAAGTTACTCAACTTGGTGACTGGCAGATCGGCAGTTTGAGACTCGAGTGCTGCATGATGGAGTGAGTTCCCGTTACAAACCCATTAAATAAATAAATAAATAAAATTTGTCCCAGCTCCTGGCAACCAAGCAGCTTGAAAGCAAGAATTGCAAGTAAATAGGTATCACTTTGGCAGGAAAGGTAATAATTTTGAGTCAGAAATTCTGGGTTGAAAGGATTTTTGCTGGAGAAACTCTGCTCAGGGAACGCCCAAATGAGGCTCCTTTCAGGTCCTCAAGAGCTGGGACCTCAATCTGTCATGCAGTACCTGGGTCTCGAACTGCCAACTTGCCAGCCTTCCACTTAACAAGGCGAGTTTTTCTTAACCACTGAGACATGGCAGCCCACGGCAGAAAAAGTAATAGCGCTCCATGCACTCCAGCGTCTAGTCATGCCTGCCACATGAAACGTCAGCAGACGCAGACACCGCTGGCTCTTTGGCTATGAACGGAGATGAGCACTGAACCCTAGCAGTGTTTCCCAAACTTTGGTTCTTGGACTCCATTTCCCAGAAGCCTAAGTCAGTTCCTCAAAGGACTGATCAGCCAATATACTGACTTAAGCTTCTGGGAATTGAAGTCCCCTGTGGGGCATAGGGCCCCCTTTGGGAACCACTGCGCCTAGAGTCTCAGTTGACTGGCTTTCCAGCAAGGGAGGCTAACGACAAAGCCAACGAAGGTGGCATCATTTTGGCAGTTCAAAATTTGATCTGAATTTGAAGAACCAGAATCAAGCACGGTCTCCAAACTAATTTATCCAAATCCTCTCTTGCTTTTACTGACATTGATTTCATCATCCAGACCCATGGAAAATGTTTGGGTAGGCACTGGGTCTGTGCAGAGGTAGAATTTTTGCACCCAATGTGTCCACTTCTGTGCTGCGGCCACCCTGGGCTCCGGGAGGTCTTGCGTCCTGGGTCAGAAGAGCTGAGCCTCCTGCCCTTCACTGCCTCCAGCTGCAGGAGAGGAGATGCAGAATGAAGCTCTGGGACTTGACCTTCCCTTCCCACGCACCCCCCCCCCCCTTTTCTTCTTTTTCTTCTCCCCAGCTATGAGGAGAACACCAACCCCAAGGAGGTGCCCGCGGTGGAGGCCAAAGAAGGGAAGACGGAGCTGGAGAAGAAGGAGAAATGACCTGGGCTGTTTGGCCAGGCTGGGCCAGGCCTGCCACCCAACCCAACCCAACCCCTGCATTGCCAGTGATATTTGTTTTTTAAAGCAACTGGATCCTGTAAAAACCATGTGTGTTTGTATGTGTTGCCCCTTTGTATAGCCCCCGGCGCCAGGGGGGGGGGGGATCAAGGACCCATTTGGATCTTTCCTCTGCCCAAGAGAGGGTGGCCCTATCCAACCCCCCCGGGAGAAAAAGGACTGGGGGAGGCATAGGGACTTCAACCCTTCCTGAACACCTTGGACATCCACTCCCCTTATTTTATTCATAATCTTGGTGGGATGGGTGAAATTGGGGTGGGGTGGGTGGGGGTCACACGGGATGATTTTTAAATTTTGTATTGTGGATTTGCTTCTTCTCATATTAATAAAAACAACGTATTGAAGGACCAGGGCGCGTTTTCTCTCTCCTTCCTTTCCATTGCATTTTGCCAGCCTCTCTCAAGCTCTTCTGCACTTTCAGGTGAGTCTCGACCTGCAATGGTGAATCTTGGCACTCCAGCTGTTCTTGGACTTTAATTCCCAGAAGCCCAAGTTTCTGTGAGTAAACGCGCAGTAAACCCATTCATGTGGATTCACAGAGACTTAGGCTTCTGGGAATTGAAGCCCAAGAACACTTGGGAGTGCCAAGGTTTGCCATCCCTGGTCTAGGTTGTGCTTTTAGAGTGGTCTCCGGAGGGCTCAGAGAGGGACATTTGCAGCAGGACTCGATGTCACTGGCTTCAGTTTTCAGCCCTCCTGGATTTTCCTGTTTCTTCATTTGTCCTTGGAAGGACAGATTCTGAAGCTGAAGCTCAAATACTTTGGCCACCAAATGAGAAGAGAGGACTCACTGGAGAAGGTCCTGAGGCTGGGAAAGCTTGAAGGCAACAGGAGAAGGGAATGGCAGAGGATTAGATGGCATCGTTGGCACGGTCGGTGTAGACCAGGGTGGACTACAGAGGATGGCAGAGGAGCCTGGCGTATGGTGGTCCATGCGGTCAAGAAGGGTCAGCCGTGACTGACTGAACAATAACCACAACTAAAAGCTTTACTTCCCCCAAGCCTGGGTCAAGGATGGGCAAAGCCCTGCCCCGCCTGCCATTGTCCAGTTGCCACTTCCATCAGCCCTACATATGGCAAGGTCAAGGATGGAAGGAGATGGGAGCCCAGCTAGACCAGGAGGATTTGCCACCCCCAGCCCTCCCCTATAGCCCCATCCTGGAAGAATGCTATGGCTGAAGGAGCGGGGAAGACCCTGAATGCTCTCTCGGACAGAGTGACCCACAACTCCTTGTGGGTTGACCTGCATGGCAATGTAGGACACTCTTTTCTGCAATCTTGCCCTCGCGGCATCCATCTCAGGCTGACTCTGATGGTCAACAGTGACTTGCCTCATTTTCAAAGCAAGATGTGGGGATTCTCCCTGTTTTCCCTCCACCTGGGGCTTTCCAGATGGGTTGGATTGCAACTTCCATAATTCTTCATCCAACAAAAGAGAGCTGGGTGTGGGTTCATGGGAACTGCAGTCCAATATATATTTTGCCCCTGGGTGGGATGGAAGCAAGACATGCAGGAATCGCCACATCTGAGGGCAGTTGGCATAGAGCCGTGATGGCGAACCTTGGCACTCCAGATGTTCTTGGACTTCAATTCCCAGAAGCCCAAGCACCCTCTGAATCCACATGAATGGGTTTACTGTGATTCATCTGGCCCATGCCGCCCTCGTCGCTCCTGGAAGCGGAAGTAAAACGTGTGGGCCGTAGTTTGGGCACCCCTGGTTTATGCAGAGAAAAGGGCAGCTTAAAATCTATCTCCTCCTGTTGCAAAAACATTGCAAAGTGGGAGGAACCACGTGACCAGCACATGGCCCAAAAAGTTTGGGCACCCACCCCTAACCTAACTGGTGCTTCACTGGGAGCAGCTGCTGGTGTTTCAAGGATCTGTTGGCCGCTGGCAGGACAAAGCGTGCTAGATCAGGACTGCTGGGACCCAGAAGATCCACCTTCTGGACCGAACCTGGACCTACCTGGACGTGAACTTTGCTTTCTGAACTGTAATGGGGAACCGCTGACTTTGCCACATACAACCACATTTTGTTCCATCTAATGGGCTGAACTGACTACAGCCTTGCCCAAAACCTGAGACGGCTCACACCCATGATAAACAACCTACAAAACCCATTCTTTAGGAGAAGACGTAACTCTCCCGGGACTTTGGTGGCAAGCCTGTACTAAATTACAGACAATCCTCCAGTCTCAAGTAACAGTCGACACACAACGGAGTACAGGTACACAACCCTGGCCTAGAAAGAGGAGGGGACTAAATCCTGCACCAAATTCAGATGCCAGCCCTGCCCCTATGACGATCACATGAACCACATCAGGGGTGTATTAACTTGTTCTTCCACAAAGGTGATTTATGCCATCCTTTTTTTGGCCAACAATGCCCCTTCTGCTGTCTTTACAGGAAAAACAGGGCAGTCCCTGCGCAAAAGGATTAATGGACATAAATCTGACATCATGAATGGCAAAACACCCAAGACCTGTTTCAGAACATTATTCAGTCTCCTGGACACGCCTTGAGCAACCTGTGAGTGACCGTTTGGAGCGAGAGAAGAAACTACAGAACCAGAGTTGAAACAGAAACGGCTGAGAGAAGAAATGGGTTTTTAACCATCATGTCAGAAGCACACGAAGGTGCTTTGTGGGTGGAAAGGATTTTTGCTGGAGGAACTCTGCTCAGGGGATGCCCGGATGAGGCTCCTTTCATGGCCCCAAGACATTTTCCCACCGAAGTGGTGCCTATTTATCTACTTGCAATTTCTTATTTTTGGACTGCTGGAGTGGCAGGAGCTGGGACAGAGACAGGAGCTCATTCCGTCATGCAGTACTCGAGTCTTGAACTCCCAACTTCCCGACCTTCCAGCTAACAAGGCGAGCTTCTTAACCACTGAGCCACTGCAGTCCCCTAAGATATGGGTGATAGAGAGACTTAAGAACCTTTGATTGACAATCAGTCCTAAGTCATTACCAAGTGTGCAAAGAAGAATACAACAAAATAATCAGTGCAAAATCAGGTGCAAAAATCAAGCCAGTCTGCTGGAACCTTCGCTGCGAATCATGTATTCCTCGGTCTTTGAGTCAACTTCAAACCTGGTGAGACTGACCCAAATGAAGTACTTTTTGCTAATCAAGGCATGTCCTGAGTTCCTTTGACGGTTATCTGAAGGCTATGGATAAATAAGACATTTATCTCACTCTTATTTCTGAGGAAGTGGCTTTGATCCATGAAAGCTCACACTAAACTATAGCAGTTAAGTGAGGAGTTACAAAGGACTGCATTGGCTTAGTGGTTAAAATGCTGAACTTGACGACTAGAAGGTCGGCAGGTCAGCAGTTCGAGACCTAAGTGCTACATGACAGAGTGGTCTCCCATCTCTGTCCCAGCTCCTGCCAGCTTAGCAGTTCAAAAGCAAGAAATTGCAAATAGATAAATAAGTACCACTTTGGTGGGAAGGTAACAGCATCCCGTACGCTCCTGGGCCTAGTCATTCATGCCGCATATCCATGGAAATGTCTGCAGGCACACAGCGCTGGCTCTTTGGCTGTAAACCAGGGGTGCCCAAATTTTTTGGGCTGTGGGCCGGTCAGGTGGTTCAGTAGGCCGGTCACAGTTCGCCTTGCAATCTGTTTTGCAACAGGATGAGATAGATTTTAGGCTGCCATTTTCTCTGCTTAAACCAGGGGTGGCCAAACTACGGCCCGTGGGCCAGATCCAGCCCCCAATGCCAATTCATCCATCCCACGCTACCCTCATCGCTTCTGGACGCGGAAGCAAAACATGCTCGTAGGGGTGCGTTTTAGTTCCGCTTCCAGGAGCGACGAGGGCAGCATGGGCTGGATGAATTGACGTTGGGGGCTGAATCTGGCCCACAGGCCATAGTTTGGGCACTCCTGCTGAAAATGGAGATGGGTTCTGATCCCTAGAGGTGGACATGACTGGCTTTCGAGCAAAGAACACCTTTGCAAAGGATTTTTTTCCTTTTTGTTTGCTTTTATTTTGTTATTGTCTTTTTTAAAATAACCCAGTGTCCTTGTAGAGACTAACAACAACAAAAAAAAAACACCTTCCAGCTGGATTTATTTCAGCCCTCTCCAATGCACCTAATTCTGTCTGGAGTGGTCTGTGGTTCAGGTCACATCTACCCCCACAGTGGAGCCATGCTGAGGTTTTCCATTCTGTGCGCAATTTCAGTTGTGCAAGGAAAGGGCTGGGCTGCTGCTAAGCTGAGGAACCCATTCAGGATGCACACTCCACTTCCACAACATCCCTTCCCACTCGATTGCCTCCTATCAGCTGCATCCAAAGGCTTCAGGAAGTGGGAAAACCTTGCATGGGAACGCTTTATTCCAACTGGAGGGCGGGCCGGGAACCCCATGGCTGCCCTCTAGAGAGTATGGGTTGCAGCCATCCTGACTCATCCTGTAGCTCTTCAGGAAGGAAGAGAAAATGAAAGGTGGTGGGGAGGGAGGGGGAACCATTCCCACGAGCACGGCCAGGAGAATCCCCCCTTTCCAACCAGCGCACTGCTCTGCCTGCCACAGGGATGATGCGAGAATTTGGTATGCAAGCCTAAGAAGAAAGGAAAGGTGGTGGTCTCTCTGCACTATGTCAGCTGAGGATGATGGGAACGGCAGTCTGGCACGTTGGGTAGTTAGTGCATTGGATAGGGCTGGAATCACATCCCATCCACTAGCAACAGGTGCCAGAAATTGTACAGCAGATCTGGCCCCCAAGGCCAATTCATTCGGCCCATGGCAACCTCGCCGCTCCCGGAAGCGGAAGTAAAATGTGCCCATACAATGCATTTTACTTCCACTTCCGGGAGCGACTAGGGCGGCATGGGCCAGATGAATCACAGTAAACCCATTTGTGTGGATCCACGGGGCTTAGGCTTCTGGGAATTGAAATCCAAGAACATCTGGAGTGCCAAGGTTCGCCATCACGGTTTTAGGCCATCGTTTCCAACCCTCTGCTCAATGCAGGAATCCAAATCAAAGGAGATATGGCAGATGGTTGTCCACTTCTTATAATAATTTCTCGTCAGAAATTATGCTGGGTTGAAAGGATTTTTGCTGGAGAAACTCCACTCAGGGGACGCCCGAATGAGGCTCCTTTCATGTCCCCAAGATCTTTTTCCCACCGAAGTGGTCCCTATTTATCTACATGCAACTTCTTGCTTTTCAACTGCTAGGTTGGCAGGAGCTGGGACAGAGACGGGCACTCAAACTATCATGCAGTACCCGGCTCTCAAACTGCCGACTTGCTGGCCTCCCAGCTAGCAAAGCAAACTTCTTAACCACTGAGCCACCACCGGCGTTATTTCTTGAATGCCTCCAGTCGTGTTGGCGTGCTAACCTTACCTTGAGGCAGTTGATTCCATTGTTGTACTGCTCTAACCCTTAAGAGGTTTCCCCTGATATTCAGCCTAGATGTGGCTTCCTTCAGTTTCAGCCTATTATTACGCATCCTGCAGTCCAGGATGATGGAGAACAGACCCTTCCACTCCTCTTTATGATTATATTCAGGTGTTTGAAGCGTGCTATCAGTCCTATCCCCTCTCTGCCTCCTTTTCTCAAGGCTATAACATGCCCAGTTCCCTTTTTTATCATATAAGCTTCTACCACCTGCTTTGTTAGCAGCAACTTGGGTCTGGAAATTGTGCTTTGCATGGATCCCCGTCTGCAGTCTGGTCAAGTCCGATAGCCTTGTTCCATGCCCTTTTGGGTAGTGGTGGTGGTGGTGAAGCATTCGTGTTTCCCACCCTTTGGTTTTTGGACTTCAATTCCCATAAGCCTCAGTCATTTCCACCAAAGCACTGATCAGCTAATGGACTGACATACAGTGGTGCGCATCAGCAGGTGCGCCCCAGTTCACCACAACCGGTAGCAGAAATTCTGGCTGGCCCCACCCATCCAAGTTTTGAAATAAAGTAGTCTTAATTCTGCAGTGGCTCAAGCGGCTAAGACGCTGACTGGGAGGCGGAAGGTCAGCAGTTCGATTCCCGAGTACTGCAGGACGGAGTGAGCATCCATCTTTGTCCCAGCTCCTGCCAACCTAGCAGTTCGAATGCGAGAAATTGCAAGTAGATAAATAGGGACCACTTCGGTGGGAAGGTAACAGCGCTCTGTGCGTGCCGGTGTCTAGTCATGACTACCACATGACCACGGAAATGTCTGCAAAAGCAGACAGCACTGGCTCTTCGGCTTTGAAACAGAGATGAGCACTGAACCCGAGAGTCGGATACGACTGGCTTTCGAGCAAGGGAAACCTTTTATCTACTATCTGTGAATTCTCTGCCCGTCGTTATTCTGCATTTTACCAGCAGGGGGTGATAATTAACTTTGGGGTCCCAGTGATGCTCAATTTCAGGGCTGATGGGAGGACTGGAGGATGGATTTTCTTACAAGCACATTGAGCAGATGGGCAATGCAACCCGCTATAGTCGCCCCTTGGTGTGTTTTGGTCAGGGCACACTGGCTGCGCCATATCCAAATCCCCCGATGGGTTTGAATCTGGTTTCTCTTTGGTGTTATTTAGGATTGCAAAGTGTCTCACAGTTTTTCCTCCACAGCTGCAAGAAGAGCCCCTTTGTAAAAGAGGGGCACACTTAATCTGTCTTGCTAGCAAAAGAGAGAGATGTTAGGACAATAAAACTAAATGCATGGAAAGCATAAATCTGGGTACAGACTCACCCGCTTCCAGAGTCTCCAAGAAGCACACTTCGCACCCTGAACAAGTCAGAAATGTACATAACCCAGGAGTCCTGGTTGTTCTTCCTCTGTGTCTAGGCCAGGCGTGAATCTGCCAAAATGAAGGCACCTTTTGGTTAGTCCATTCTGCAGTTCCTTTGGCCTATAACCATGATGGTGAACCTTGGCACTCCAGATGTTCTTGGACTTTAATTCCCAGAAGCCCCCGTGAACGCGCACGAATGGGTTTGCTGCGATTCATCCGGCCCGCGCAGCCCCCGTCGCTCCTGGAAGCGGAAGTAAAACGCGCCCATCCGGCTTCTGGGAACTGAAGTCCAAGAACATCTGGCGTGCCAAGGTTCGCCATCGCAGGCCTATAATAATAATTTCACGTTAGAGGTTATTCTGGGTTGAAAGGATTTTTCGGTGACGCCCAAATGAGGCTCCGTTCATGTCCCCAAGTGCAGCTCTTGGGAATCAAAACCCGACACTCCAGTCTCCAGCTCAGCCACTAAGCCACCAGGAGAGCTGCAGCCTGACCTAGTGTGAGAAAGAATAGCCGGCAACCCAAGGTTACCATTGCCAGGGTGCGCCCAATTGTGGTTCGAAAATAACACAATCTTCAAAGAGGCTCTTTCTGTGTACCCGTAATATGAAGACTGTCCTGAGACAACTGTAATGCCAGGAATATAATGTCCTGAGAATATGACATCCATTTCTGCCACTATGCTCAACCAAGTTCTTCTACGTGATCTCTGTGAATCCACACGGATGGGTTTGCTGCTTGTACACGCAGTAAATCCATTTGTGTGGGTTCACAGGAGACCATGAAGATGAAGAAGAACAGTTACAGGTAAGCATCCTGTCATCATAGAGTGCTGGTGGTGCAGTGGTTAAACTGCTGTCCTGAAGCCAAAATGTTGTGAGTTCGATCCTAACTATGGATCAAGGTTGACTCAGCCTTCGATCCTTCCAAGGTAGGTAAACTGAGTACCCAGAATGTTGGGGGCAAAATGCTAATTAACTTATGAACCACCCAGAGAGTGCATTAAGTGCGATGCGGTGGTATGGAAGTGTGATTGGTTTTGGCTTTGCTTTAACCCTCCCATTTCTAAACTTTACGCTTTCCCTCCCCGTAAGGGTAAAGGTAAAGGTAAAGGTTTCCCTTGCTCGAAAGCCAGTCGTATCCGACTCTAGGGTGCAGTGCTCATCTCTGTTTCTAAGCCGAAGAGCCAGCGCTGTCTGCTTCTGCAGACGTTTCCGTGGTCTTGTGGCAGGCATGACGAGACACCGGAGTGCACGGAACTCTGTTTACCTTCCCACCAAAGTGGTCCCTATTTATCTACTTGCAATTTCTTGCTTTCGAACTGCTAGGATAGCAGGAGCTGGGACGAAGACGGGAGCTCATTTCCATCCTGCAGTACTCGGGAATCGAACTGCTGACCTTCTGCTTCCCAGTCAGCGTCTTAGCCACTTGAGCCACTTGAGCCATCCCTTCCCCTCTCACCACCTTGCTCTTCCCTCCAAGTGCACATACAACTATGTGTCAGTACTTCTGCTGACTAAATGATCAATGCATCTTACGAACTAGCCCATGAAAGTGCCTGCTTTTAACACAACTGATCCTCTTGAAGGTATTCGTAGATTTTGGGTTCCTACGGTAAGTCCCAAGGTCAACCAAGGCAGGATGGCACCCGCGCGCCCATGGGCTCCGTTGCCAGTTGAGCTTTGATGTGCCTTGAGGATTGAATGGGTGCCCAGCAAAAGGTTTGCCCACTTGGAGAAATGATGAGTGTTGGAGTCTACCCCACACCACCCACCCTGGAGTCCCTTCTGCCCTTCAGCTTAGGGAGCCTTCCTTAAACTGTGGCTCACAGACATGAGATGTTGACAGAAGGGGAGGAAATACTGCTTGCTCAGCTGGTTTCCAGAGCAAACAGTGACAAATGTCAAAGGAACAGAGTCAAAACTCTTCCTGAACTCCCGCCTAAGAATTGCCCTGAAGGTGTCCTCAGGGCAGGTGGGCCAGAGGGCTGGGAGAAGCCACAGGTCAGGTTCAAACTGGTTGTTTCAGAAACTTTCCTTTGGAAGACTCGCCCTGAAAGACTCAAATCCAGCCACTTCCAAGCCAGAGGTTCTCTAGATCAGAGGTGCCCAAACCACGGCCTGTGGGCTGGATCTGGCCTACAATGCCAATTCATCCGGCCCACAAAGCCCTCGTCGCTCCTGGAAGCAGAAGTAAAAGGTGCCCGTCCGGGTGTGTTTTACTTCCGCTTCCGGGAGCGATGAGGGCTTTGCAGGCTGGATGAATTGGCGTCGGGGGCCAGATCTGGCCAAGAGACCATAATGACTGGCCCCCTGAACCACATGACCGGCCCACGGCCCTAAAAGTTTGGGAACTCCTGCTTTAGAGGTACTGAACATCTGGAGGGTCACAGTTTGGAAGAGGTTTGGCAAGGGCAGTCCTTCCTGCAATAACCAGGTGCCATTGGTGGAATTTGGCAGGGGTTGGGGGGGGGTCACCTCGGACTCTGGAGAGAGCAGGGGTCACTGGTCCCCATCCTGCAACATCTTTAGCAATAAGACAAACTGAGCAAAATTTAACTAAGAAGGTGAGTTTTGAATGTGCCTATCTGGCTGCATGTGGATAAGAAGCATCGACAGAGAAATACTAATAAATGCAATTTAGAAACTTTCAAGAGCTATAATAGCCATGGAAAGGTCAGTGCTCAAGGTTTTCCTTTGTGGCCACATCCCCAACGCTCAGATCAGAAAACAAAGTGGAATCAATGAAGCTGTTGCTGAATATCACAAATGGAAAGTGTGCTGGGCTGGACACGTCTCTTGAACATACCTGTCAACTTTTGGATTTGGAAATAAGGGAAATTTCCCGGCCAATACGGGATACTTGACAGCTTTGCTTATCCTTTGCTGCCCTCCAATGGTGGCAATAGGGCATTGCAGTGCAATTAATAAGGGATGACGGCGGGAAAGAGAGTAAGATAAGGGGTTTTCCTGGCCAATAAGGGATACTTGACAGCTATGCTTATCCTGTGCTGCCCTCCAATGGTGGCAATAGGGCACTGCAGTCTAATTAATAAGGGATGACGGCAGGAAAGAGGGTAAAATAAGGGGTTTTCCCGGTCAATAAGGGATACTTGACAGCTATGCTCTTGAATGACAGAAAAGAAGATTACTTCTTGGGAGGCAAGCCATGAGAAACCTAGGCGACATAATAAAAAGTAGAGACATCACCCTGCCAACAAAAGTCCGCATAGTCAAAGCAATGGTATTCCCAGTAGTAATGTATGGCTGTGAGAGCTGGACTATAAGGAAGGCTGAGCGCAGAAGAATGGACGCCTTTGAGATGTGGTGAGGAGAGTTTTGAGAGTACCCTGGACAGCAAATAAGTTGGTCTTAAAAGAAATCAACCATGACTGCTCCTTGGAAGGACAAATATTGAAGATGAAGCTAAAATACTTTGGCTGCCAAGTGAGAAGAGAGGACTCACTCGAGAAGGCCTTGATGCTGGGAAAGATCGAAGGCAAAAGGAGAAGGGGCGGCAGAGAATGAGATGGCTAGATGGCATTGTTGACGCAATGAGCATAGAGCTGAGTGGGCTGCGGTGGATGGTGGAGGACAGGGGTGCCTGGCGTGCAGTTGTCCATGGGGTCATCGCAAAGGGTTGGACTCAACTGTTCTGAGAATTGCAATCCAAAAAAGTAACTTCCTTACTCTCTGAGAAAAGACTTTTTGAGCAATGGATAAAGAGAGCACGTATGTATTGAACAGGTTCTGATGAAAGGTGCGCTCTGGAACTCTGGCAGAAAAGGTTATGCGGGATCAAGACTTGAAAATGTTATTTTTGGTGGGGTGGGGAGAAGAGGACTCAGAAATTTTGCTGGCTGGGAGATTTCTAGCCATTGTAGTTTCCCAAAAATAATGTTTCAGAGCTCAACAGGGCATGGCGGGACATTTTGAGGTAGGCAACTGGAGAGGGTTAGAGCAGCCCTGTTCAAAGGCAAAACATTTGGTTTCTTCACCTGGCTTTCCTCTCCAACCTTCTCCTTATTATCCCCCCCCCCCATTCAATTCTGTCCCTCCTCTTGCAGGGATGGGGGCTTCTGTCCTTCTGTGAGGCTGCCTGGCCTTCTGGTCAAGCCCGCGGACCTTATTAGGTCCAGGCATCTGGCCCTTGTGTCGCTTGGCTGCTTCCCAGTGACCAGCCCCAGTTGCTCAAGTCATGGAGGAGAGGGGTTGGGGGCTTCGGCATCAGATCTTTGGACAGGCTCAACTGTCCAATGGCTAACTCTCAACCTTCCACCTACCTGGGGCCAGAGGCTGTGCCAGGTGGCTCCTGGCTCATCAAAACTGCCACCTGGTTGCCAAAACAGCCGGTCAGGATGGAAGCTCCAAACCTACTCCAGATGTCTGACCCACATGCTTTTGCTACAGAAACCCATCAATGGGATTCAGCCTTGCCGTCACACAGGGGCCACTGACACATGGACCCCACCCTAGGAAGCAGAACTTGGGAAAAGTTCCTTTCTTTGCAGGGCAGTCCAGGATGCCTATCCTCGCCACCCCAGGGCCATGCCCGCTCTGGGGAAACCCTGGGAACCATCCTTTCAAAAATGTACTTTCCCAGCTAACAAATATGCTCATTCTTGCCCATTTTGACATGGAAAGCCCCAGTGATTAGGATATCATTCCTACCATCTCAGCTCCACAGACCAGCCTTCCTGCTTGAAAACTGCAGCTTAACGCCAGCTGTCCTGCTTCATGTCTATGCAGCTTTATTCTGGTCAGGGTGTTTAGTGTTTAAATCAGGGGTTCACAACCTACTGGACCTGGCACATGGCAGCAAATCGTCCGGCCCACAGCGGTGACCCTGGAAGCGGATGCATTTATGACAGCTGTAAACACGCCTGCACAAACGCACCCGCCGTGGTTTACAGTAGTCTTTATGGTAGAGGGAACCATGCAGTGGTGGGATTCAATTTTTTTTTACTACCTATTCTGTGGGCGTGGTACGGCGAGCGTGGCCAAGGGGAAAGCCCTGTGTTGCACCCGAAGTAGGACTACTTTATTTAAAAACATGGATGGGCGGAAGGGCCAGCCAGATTTTCTGCTACCGGTTCTGGTGAACTGGGGTGAACCTGCTAAATCCCACCACTAGAACCACGAGTCCAGCCTGCTCAGTTGTCTGAGGGGACATGGTACAGCCCGTGGCATGAAAATGTTGAGAACCCCAGGTTTAAATGCTTTCTTATCTCTAGCCAGTGCTCCGAGATAAGAAAAACAGAAGCTTAGCAATAGCAATTACTCGTACCATAGCCCTTAGTGCACTCTCTGGGCGGTTCACAAGTTAATTAGCATTTTTGATTGATTTGATTTGATTTGATTTATTGGACTTGTATGCCGCCCACTCGGCTATGCGATTCAGGGCGGCTAACAACAATGTTGCCCCCAACATGCTGGGTACTCATTTTACCCATCTCAGAAGGATGGAAGAGTCAGACTGGATTGAACTCACAGCGTGTGCATTTTTGACTACAGTACCACATGACCACGGAAACGTCTGCAGAAGCAGACAGCACTGGGCTCTTCGGCTTGGAAACAGAGATGAGCACTGAACCCTAGAGTCGGATACGACTGGCTTTCGAGCAAGGGAAATCTTTAACTTTACTTTACAGCAGTTTAATCTCTGCACCACAAATATAACCTCTGGCAAACTGGAGGGGTCCCATCCATGAAACTGAAGATATCTTCAAATAGCTGATCATCATCTGTAAAATGAGGCACATGGCACCTCACTGCCTCCTTTACTGGCCAAGCCTGGAGAGGGTCAATGGTTGCCCCTCTAGCCGATAAATTTGGCAAGATAAGCCTAAGCCTTGGGCGGATCCTGGGGTTGGGCAGCATCTCCCAGGCCAGCTCAGCCTATTCCCATTGGCAGGGCAAATAGAGGGCCAGCGTAGCAACAAACCCCATGCGACAAATTCCCATTCTTGGCGTCAGCTGAGCAACCTGCTGGCCACTAATGGTGCATTGCGAGCGGGTTCATCCATGTGGCATCTAAAAATAGCAGCTCCCCTGCTGCTCCCATGCCAAGTGGATGTTCTTAAAATGGGACAGAGGGGGAAGAGTCCATCCTCATGTGCTTATCTCATGCCTCTGGTATTCAGAGAAAGGCTGACTCACAACATGTGGGTTTAATAGGACAATTGTGTGGAAGACTAGCCAAGGACAGAGCTGCCTTCTGCCTGGATGCAGGCACTCCCTGTTGTTAGCCCAGCTCAGCCAGGGCAGGGCTACCTCACAGGGTTGTCAGGAAGACACCGTTGGGGGAAGGCAGAAGAGCCACATGCCCTGCCTTGAGCTCATCAAAGACGACCCTCGACAGCCTCTGGAGGGATATGAGCCTTCGGTCTGCAGACTGGAAATCTTAGCTGAACTGGGTCCAAGTGACACAGGGGAGGTTGAGTTCCTCAGCCGTAGCCTCCTTTAATGTTGTCCCTTGTCCAGTGAGCAACTTCTTCCAAAATTAGAAGATGGAGGAAGTTGATTATTGGACAAGGAATAACATTAAAAGAGAATCCAGAGCAAGATTTGTTGGGGAAGGGACCACAAGGGATTGGACCCTCTCCGGTCACTAGAGCAAAGGATTGCGCCCGTGCCCAGGGGCTGTGCCGCTGATGGAGGTGAGAGGATCCCGGGGGTTGTTCACAGGTTAATTAGCACTTCCCCTCCAACATGCTGGGGACTCATTTTATCGACCTTGGAAGGATGGGTCAACTTTAATTCCCATCAGGATCAAACTCACAATGTTATGGCTGCAGTACAGCAGTTTAACCCCCTGTGCCACCAGGATTCTATAATGGCAGGTTGCTTACCTGTACAGGTAACTGTTCTACTTCTTCTTCATGGTTGCCTGTGAACCCACACAAATGGGTTAACTGTGAGTAGCACAAAGAAGAACTTGATAGAGTAGAGCGACATAAATAGACATTGTAAATAGCCCATAACAACTAGAACACTGTTGTACTTAACAAGGATTGTTATATTTAAAGTTTGGTATATTTTACAAGGATATAGCAATAGCAATGACACATATATCCCACCCCATCGCGCTTTAGTGTACTCTCTGGGCAGGTCACAAGTGAATTAACATTCCCCACCCACCCACTGCCCAACATGCTAGGGACTCATTTTACCTACTTTGGAAGGATGGAAGGCTGAGTCAACCTTGCATTCCATTAGAATCGAACTCACAATGTTCTGGCTGCAGGTCAGCAGCTCTAATTATGGGCTATCTACAATGTCTATTTCCACCTTACTCCCCCCTACTACGCTCTATCAGGTCCTTGTTCATGGTCCCTGTTAATCCACACAAAAGGGTTTCCTGTACGTAGGCGGTATGAACATAAGAACATAAGAACAGCCTTGCTGGAACAGGCCACAGGAGCCCATCCAGTCCAGCATTCTGTCTCACACAGTGGCTCACCATTTCCTTCAGGGTATTCCCAAGGAGATGCCTTCACCTGCCTAGGATTCCCTGGACATGGCATTGAGAGAGATCCTGCCTATCTCTCCAACCCAGAGGTTGTCCTTAAGTATCCATAATTATAGCCATTGATACCCTTGTCCTCCATGAACTTGTCTAATCCTTTCTTAAAGCTGTCAAGACTGACAGCTGTCACCACTTCTTCTGGCAGGGAGTTCCATAGACCAGTAATCCTCTGGGTGAAAAAGTACTTTCTCTTATTTGTTTGAGAACTAGTACCCAAAAGTTTCATGGAGTGTCCCCTAGTTCTAGTGTTGTGCGATATGGAAAACAGTTTTTCCTTATCTACTTTGTCCACACCGTGCATGATTTTATAAACTTCAATCAGGTCACCTCTTAGACATCGTCGTTCAAGAGTGAAGAGGCCCAACCGTTGCAGCCTCAGATGGTAAGGAAGGTGTTCCAGTCCCCTAATCATTCTGGTTGCCCTCCTCTGTACTTTCTCCAACTCCATAATATCCTTCTGGAGGTATGGCGACCAGAACTGTACACAGTATTCCAGGTGGGGCCTCACCATAGATTTATAAAGAAGCAAAATGACACTTGCTGACTTATTTTCTATACCCTTCCTAATGATCCCTAGCATTGAGTTTGCTTTTTTCACTGCTGAGGCACACTGGGTTGACACCTTCATTGAGTTGTCCACCAGGACACCAAGGTCCCTTTCCTGGTTTGTCGCAGAGAGTTCAGAACCCATCAGTTTATAAATGTAATTGGGGTTCTTTGCCCCAACATGCATCACTCTGCACTTACTAATGTTGAAACTCATTTGCCACTGTTTTGCCCACTCCCCCAGTGTCGAGAGATCCCTCTGGAGCTCCTCACAATCTCTCACAGTTTTCACTACCCTGTATAATTTAGTGTCGTCAGCAAATTTGGCTACCTTGCTTTTTACTCCTACCTCTAGATCATTTATGAAGAGGTTGAAAAGCAGGGGTTCCAGTACTGAACCTTGGGGGACCCCACTCTTTACTTCCCTCCACTTGGAGAAGTGTCCATTTAGTGCTACCCTCTGTTTCCTGTCCCTTAGCCAGTTGCTGATCCAGGACAAGACCTGTCCCTTTATTCCATGACTGGTAAGTTTATTCAAGAGCCTTTGGTGTGGGACCTTGTCAAAAGCCTTCTGAAAGTCAGATAAACAATGTCAACTGGATCCCCCTTATCCACATGCTTGTTGACACTCTCAAAAAATCCCAACAGATTAGTGAGGCATGATTTGCCCTTGCAAAAGCCATGTTGGCTCTCCTTTAGCAGCGCCTTCTCTTCTATGTGCCTATTAATTCTATCTTTTAGGATGGTTTCCATCACTTTACCTGGGACACATGTCAAACTGACAGGTCGGTAATTCCCTGGATCACCCCTGGATCCTTTTTTGAAAATTGGTGTTACATTCGCTACCTTCCAGTCATCAGAATATGAAGGCATACAGAATCCAGACCATCTGTTGGTCTGCCGATTACTTCCAGAAAGATGCACCGACGAAGATTTAATTCTGGCCAACGACAAAGCCAAGAAAGTGGCTTCATTTAGGCAGTCCAAAGTTTGATCTGGACGCGAGAGAAGAAGAAAACGCCATGCGTAACTGATGTCACATGAAACCAACTAGTCCTTAAGAGGCTACAAGACTCTGTGCAAGTCCTGCTACAGAATCCCTCGTCACTTTTTCGAGCCAGATAGATTGGGCTGCTTCTGCAAACCTTGGACGGTCCAGTCCATCCCTCTCCAGTGGGCTACCCCTCCCTCTCATCCCAGGGCTGGCCTGGCCACTAGCCAGACAAGGGAGGTGGGCAACCCAGGGCACAGAGTGACCATATTACCTGTGGTGGCTCTTTCGCCCTGTTCCCACACTCCCTGAGTGTTTCTCTACAACAGGAGTGCCCAAACCTTTTAGGCTGTGGGCCGGTCACATGGTTCACGGGGTTTAGCGGGCCAGCCATGTGGTTCCGCCCACCCGAAGCGGAAGTAGAACGCGTCTTGCAATCTGTTTTGCAACAGGATATTTTTTTAGGCTGCCATTTTCTCTGCTTAAACCAGGGGTGCCCAAACGACAGCCCATGGGCCGTATCTGGCCCATGGCACCAATTTATCTGGCCCACGCTGCCCTTGTTGCTCCTGGAAGTGGAAGTAAAATGCACCTGTACAGGTGTGTTTTACTTCCACTTCCAGGAGCGACGAGGGCGGTGTGGACCAGATGAATTGCACAGGTTGTAGTTTGGGCACCCCTGCTGTACAGCTTTGCTGGATGGGGCATAGGCAGCAGGGGTGTGGATGATGCTTCTTCTCTTGCTTCAGGCAGCAGTGCAGCTTGAGCAGCAAAATCTCCATCTTGTTTCTCAAGGACCACGTTTGGGGTTCCTTCCTGTG
Source organism: Bradypodion ventrale (assembly GCA_035047345.1). NCBI lineage: Eukaryota > Metazoa > Chordata > Lepidosauria > Squamata > Chamaeleonidae > Bradypodion > Bradypodion ventrale. Next base: position 3,730,457 of record JAWDJE010000004.1, on the reverse strand, counting down.
GGTATTGACCCCTTTCTTCTTCTTTCATGTCCCGATCAAACGCTGGACTGCCAACACTTTTCTTGTCTTTGTCGTTGCCCAAATCCAAGTCCTCATCAGTGCATGTTTCTGGCAGCAACCAGCAGACCAGTGAATGAGCTGGTTTTTGTATCTCTCCACATTCACGCAACGTTCACTCCCAAGCTTGCCAGAAGAAGGAAGTTGTTGTTTGTATTGCTGGAGCATCTTTGAGTGTCCACATCACACACACACACCTTCTCAACATCACATGGATACTAAGTGCATGCACAGATTCTTCAAGTATAAAGAGAAGGAGGGGATGAGCCTGCTCCATTAACCGTGGCGGTGAGGCATGGCTTGGAAAATCACCTTTGACTCCACTTCATATTCTAGAATCCGCACTCAAACAGGCTCACAGGCTCTGGAGGAGAACATGTAAACTTTGCCCAAGTTTGCACGGAGGTAGAGTAGAAGACTGCAATCGTCCAAGCTGGGCCACCCTCAATTTATGGGACACCCATAGCATTTAGGGTTCCCTTTCTCCATGACTTCTCCAGGCCTTTGGACAGCCGAGTGTCATTTCTGTCCTGGCCACTGGCAGCTGGCGCGGCCACATCTGGAGTCTAGACTTGGTGGCTCGGTGGGCCGGGCTTGCCGGCTTGCTTGTGCCCATTCCTCCCGCTGCACTCTGTTTGCTTAGCTGGAGGTATTTAATTGGAATTAAAGTGGCCTCTCTTGTTTTTGCGGACAAGGCCGTTGGAAAAAGAAAAGTAGCTGCGAGTCATCGAAAACATCTGCAGCAGAGACAGCGCAGGGTCATTAGATGGCAGGGCGAGAGGCGCCAGCTTTAGTGCTCACAGCCGGCATGGGGGGGGGGGGGGAGAATGGCTCAATATGGCTTTTGTGGATGGGCCGCCCGGCTGGCAAACACGCCGTGTTGATCCTGGCATCGGGCGCCGCGCCTGGAAGACTCCCGGGTAGGTGCCCAGCAGCGTGAAGCCAGCAGGAGAGGCAGCACTCTCGCGCAACACCAGGGCCGGGGTGGCGGACGAGAGAGACAGCCTGGGCCTTGTCTCTGGTCTCCCTCCCTGCCCCCCCCCCCAATGAAAGGGGCTCACTGCTTTAAAAGGGGGCAGCAGCCCCCCCTGACAGCTCTCATGTTGTGGGTAGAAAGCTAAAGGAGTCTTAATGTTTTCCACATTTACCCTCCTGTGGTACCCAAAGAAGGATGCTTTGCCTCTTTCTCCCTGTCTCCCACATGCAGAGAGACACAAAGCGCTTCCTCATAAGAAGGCCAGAAGAGCTACACTGGCTCCATCCATGGAGGAAGATACAGTAAAACCTCCAAACATTTGTTCTTGCCATAAAGCTCTTCCTGGATCTGAGCCGACAGACTTGAGACTCATCGTATCCATTCAGAGGATGTCAAGGGTCCTTCTCTTGCTTAGTTCTCTCAGTGTCCGCTGCTACTTCTCTCCTGGTCTTGGGTGGAATGATACCAAAGGGAGACACTGACCAGGTATACTAGTCCACCTCTGTTCACCAGTAGTGAGACCACATCTAGAGCCCTGTTGTGCCCAATTCTGGGCACCACACTTTAAGAAAGATGCCAACAAACTAGAGCAGGTACATAGAAAGGCAACAAGGATGATCAGAGGACTGGGAACCAAGCCCTTATAGACAAGGGTGCCAAAAGTATGGCCTGTGGGCTAGATCTGGCCCCTGATACCAATTCATGTGGCCCACGCTGCCCACGCCGCTTCTGGAAGTGGAAGTAAAATATGCCCATGCATGTACAGAACGGTCCCATAAATGCACCCATAGCTGTCATAAACCCGTTTACAACAGCTGCAGGTGCATTTATGGCATTGTTCTGCGCATGCCATGGGCGTGTTTTCCTTCTGCTTCTGGTGGGAGGAACCGCATGACCAGCCCACAGCCCAAAAAGTTTGGGCACCCCTGCTATAGAGGAAAGACTGAAGGAACTTGGGATGTCTAACTGAGAGAGGAGATGATAATAGCACTCTTCAAATACCTGAAAGGTAATCATAAAGAGGAATATCAGAGAGGGATAAAGACAAAAAAACCAAAAACATTGTGGCACTTTAAAGATTAACTGATGTATTTTAATGTTAGCTTTTGTGGATCGAGTCTAATTCATCAAACTTAGGAGTGAGGCTTCATGGCATTACAGTATTTAATACACATCAGGTACAGAGTTTACAGCATTTCGATTCCTGAGTACTGCAGGATGGAATGAGCTCCCGTCTTTGTCCCAGCTCCTGCCAACCGAGCAGTTCGAAAGCAAGAAATTGCAAGTAGATAAATAGGGACCACTTCGGTGGGAAGGTAACAGCATTCCGTGACCTCGGGTGTCTAGTCATGCCTGCCACATGAACATGGAAACGTCTGCAAAAGCAGACAGTGCTGGCTCTCTGGCTTTGAAACAGAGATGAGCACTGAAACCTAGAGTCGGATACGACTTGCTTTTGAGCAAGGGAAACCATTACCTTTACAGAGTTGCAGAATATTTAGCATAACAGATAGGTAAACAAATCGATGTGGTTATTTTACAACTGGTAATACCTGTTATTCAGATTAGTGTGAAGCTTCTCCCTGTCAATTGCAAATGGTTAGTAGATAAATGCAAGACACCCATTGTGGCATCACACCTTTGCTAATGATAGTGTGAGTGGCCCAGGCCAAGCACCCCATTCTTCCTTTGTTCTGGGAGGCCGCCGGAGGCTCTGGATGAGGACTGACTCTACTGAAGTAGTTTCTGGTAAAGGTGGTATAATATTACAACATATAACATACACTTTCAAAAAGAAGGGAAGGATCTGTTCTTGTTCATCCCGGAGTGCAGGGCGCGTAATAACAGGCTCAAACTAAAAGGAAGCCAGGTATAGGTTGGATATCAGGGAAAACCTCTTCACAGTTAGAGCAGTACGAAGCATTAAAGACAGAATTAGAAAGCAACCCTCTGTCATATCTGCTTCCATTGGGACTCCTGCATTGAGCAGGGGGTTGGAATGGATGGCCTCGCAGGACCCTTCCAACTCCGTTATGCTATAGTTCGATGTGGAAAAAGGAATCTTTTACTTTCTTGCTGATGGACAGCGGCAGTCCACTCCATGCAACTGGAAAAGCAGACCAGCACCGTCCAGAAAAGTTTATGGCAAATAAAACTGGATAGGCTTTAGGTCAACACAAGCCGCTGTGTTGACTTTACTGCAGCAAACTAAAATGATTGCCCAGAGTCTTGAAGAGACATTTTGGTACCCAAGGTTTTGCTCCCCGATGGGGTCATCTTGGGTGACATGAGGTTGGGATAGACCAGGGGTGCCCAAACTATGGCCTGCAGGCCAGATCTGACCCCTGACACCAATTCATCCGGCCTCGTCGTTCCCAAAAGTGGAAGTAAAATGCACCCCTGGGATAGACCATAAGAGGATGAAAGAATGGAGCAGAAGGTCTGGTCATAATGGATAGTCCCTGTCCTCTTGTAGGCTGAGCAGGGGTGGTGGTGGAGGGAAAAGGGGTTTGTGTCCTTCCAGGAGAACATCTTTGTACCCTCTTTGTACTGTTGAGCCAGAGGTCGGGCACTTGAGGCTTCATTGTGCCTGCCAGTGTAGCTTTGGTCCCAGGGTGTCCCCAGAAGAAAGGAAGGGTAAACCACGAGACTTTCCAGGGTTTTCTAGATAGTTTTAATTCTTTTTTCATGTCTTTGGACTGCCAAAATGAAGCCATTTCTTTGGCTTTGTCATTGGCCAAACTTAAGTCCTCATCGGTGCATGTTTCTAGCAGTCATTGGCAGGCCAGTAAATGAGCCAGGTTCCTTATCTCTCCACATTCACATCGTGTGTTGTTGTCCGCCAGTAGCCCTCACTTGAGCACATTGGTCTTACATTTAGGGACTCCAACCCTTAGTCTATTCAGGGTCCTCCAAGTGACATAGGAGAGGATTATCCTTTAATGTTGTTCCTTGTTCAGTGAGCTCCTTCCTCCATCTTCTAATTTGGTTTTGCTCTTGTGTACCTTCAAGAATGTTTGTTCCTGCCATAAAGCTCTTCTTGGATCTGTGTCAGTGGACTTGAGGCTCATATTCATTCAAGGGATTTCGAGGTCCTTCTCTTGCTTAGTTCTCTCGGCGTCTGCTGCTACTTGTCTCCTGATCTTAGGTGGAGCGATACCAACAAGAGGGTCTATTTTCTCAACTGGTGTAGGTTTGAGGCATCCTGTCACGCTTCTATGCATGACTTCATTCACAGCGATGTCAACTTCTTTTGCATGTTTGGATGCGCTCCATACTGGAAGCAGCATACTCTGCTGCAGAGACGCTCAGGGCCAAAGCTGATGTGCGCAGCATGGATGGTTGAGTTCCCCATTCTAGGTAGTCAGTACCTAGAAAGGATGTTGGGAATGACAGATTTGCTTCCGCCAATTTCACAGTCATTTATTGCAGTTATTGTGTCATTTCAGGCATAGATTTAAAAGTTAAACTACTTGCAGGGCGGAAGGCAGCATTTAACCGAGGAGGGTGTGTGTGAACTGACATGTCCCAGGGATATGGACTCATCCTTTTGGTCACTGCCGTTGTGCTGTTACTTCATCAGCTTTCTGCAGCTGCAGACCATACAGGTGACTGGACCAACTTCTTTGGCTGGAGAGGATAGATATTGCAGGCTAACGTATCCAGACCACATGTGGTTGAGTTTTGGAGCTCACACTTTTAGGAACACATTCTCCTGTCTTCAAGCTATGCAGTGCCTGGAAAACAAACCCAGGAAGGTTAAAGGGTCAGAGGACTGGACAACCATCCAGATGGACAACCCTCTGCCAAGATCTGCTTTGATTTCCATCCCTGCCTTGAGCAGGGGGTTGGACTGGATGGACTCAGAGGTCCCCCTTCCAACTCGGTGATTCTGTGATTCTATCCTTCCTCTTGGAAAGAAGAGTCTCCTGTTGTGCCATTAGAAAAATCGCAGTTTTATTGGGGGCATGGAAGGGGGACTGGTTCCCCCCTTGCCAAAGAAGGGAAAAGGTTGCTTGAATAATAAGAGTTGAAAGCACTGGTGTGGCCAACATTGACTCCAAGCGGGGCCCCCAGAATAGCCAAATCGCCTCTTTCTTTCTTTCTTTCTTTGTCTCTTTCTCTTTTCTGAGCTTGCTGACTTGCCGCTGGCTGTCCCAGTGCCAAAGCAGGCCTGCACCTGGATTGTTACAATAACAGCCCTTCCCAGGCTGGGTCGCCTGTTCTCACCCCCGCCTGCATCTCCCCCCCAGCCCTGGCTCCACTCTGTCTGGCCAGCTGTTCGGACCACCTTCCTGCTCTCGGTGGGGTCCCTCCAGATGGGAAAACCTTTGGTTCCTCCTCCCGCAGAGGAAACGGCCGCCTGCTCGGGCAGGAAATCTCCCGTTTGTCTTGCAGAAGCCCAAGGAATGTTTGGAGAGAGGGCTTGGGCTAGAGCGGGGCAGCTGGACGGAAAGAGACCACGCCGCGGCCTTGCCTCCGTCCAGTTCCTCTTTCCCCCGTAAAAACCCTTTTTAAAAAAGCCTTCTGAATGGCCTCTCTGCCCTTTGGAACGATGCACGCAGGGTCTTCTTGGAAGGAGACTTGTACACAGTAGTGGTCACAAGAGCTTTCACAACCAACACATCTGGAAGCCCGGTTGTGGTCCCACACAATTTGAATCCCAGTCTTTAAGGTGGGTCACCAAGCCAAGATACAGTAATACCGCATACAAAGTCCGCTTCATACAACATCGAATTCATACAACATCGCCTAATTCCTTGAAAAAAGTTGCCTCATACAAAGTCGCTGTGACTTTGTATGAAGCATTGGGGGTTTTCCCAGGTTGCATTGTGCCTGGGCAGTATAAAAGGGCGCATGCTTGCATTGCTCTTGTGGGTTTTGCATGAGGCGAAGAGTGTTTTTGGAGTGGTTTTGAGCACGATTTTGGATGTTTTTGAATTTTTTCGTCAGAACTTTTAGAAGCATTCCTGGGATTTTTGCAGCATTCTTCAGGTTCTTGGACAATCAGGGTTGTTTGACATGTTTTTGTAATTTATTTAGCCTTTAGACAATGATTTCTTAAAATTCTGTCAGATTCCTGTCTGTTTCCTTGACTTTGCCCTGAAGTCTGTGCTGTTACAGTACAATATAACTCTATGGAAACGACGTTGTATGAGGCATCGCGGCAAGGATTTGGACGTTGTATGAGGCATCGTGGCTAGGATTTTGCATGCCTCATACAAAGTCCAAATCCGTATAAAGTCCAAGCTTGTAGAACCAAGTTTGGACATTGTATGAGGTATCACTGTACTGTACCTCCTTTTCCCCTTCTTCTGCTGTATCTGAATCTGAATATAGGTGATCATCATGGCGATCAGCCATGGGAATATAATGCAGTGGCCCTTAATTTGCCTTCTGCATTGCAGCGTGACACACCTGTACCACTGATCCAGCTCTGCGAGTCACTTTCTGGTCCTGAAACCTTTTGGCACACAAAGTCCTCATCGGCCCCAGGCCAGTATTGATGAAGCTGCTGCCCTCCATCAAGAGGGATCCAAGTGGGATTTAATCTACTTGGGGACCATCCCCCTTCTCTGTGGACTTCACCACCCAAGGCCATTAGTCCTCAGGGTGAACTACCACCTGATGATGGGCATTGAGTCACTGGCAGTATGGTCTACTACAGGGGCAACCAAACATTTTGAGCTGTGGGCCGGTCACGTGGTCCCTCCCACCGGAAGCGGAAGTAAAATATGCCCAAACCTGCACGTGCACAAAATGCTGCCGCAAATGCACCCGTGACTGTCGTAAACACATTTACAACAGTCGCAGATCATTTACGACAGGGTTTTGCGCATGCATGGGTGCATTTTATTTCTGCTTCTGGAGGTGGCGAGGGTGGCGTGGGCTGGATGATTTGGTGACATGGGCTGGATCTGGCCCACAGGCCATAGTTTGGAAACCCCTGGTCGATTACCAGAGCAGGATAACCCTGCCAGTCTCCAGAGACCTTGGCCAGGGCAAATTGGTAAGGAGTGACACATGTCAGAAGGCAAGTAGCAGAGTCAGCATCCTCTGTGGAGCCTCTGCAAAAGCCAAAGTTTCCAATATTCCTTTGGATTTTTAAAAGTTTCTGGTTCTCACTGTGACAAAAAAGAAGGAATTGATTCATTTGAAATATGGTGCTGGAGGAGAGCTTTGCAGATATCTTGGACTGCAAGAGAGACAAACAAGTGGGTCCCAGAGCAAATCAAGGCTGAACTATCTCTGGAGGCAACAATGATGAAGTTGAGGCTGTCCTACTTTGGGCACATTGTGAGAAGGCAAGATTCTCTGGAAAAGACAATGATGCTGGGAAAGGTGGAAGGAAGTAGGGAAAGAGGAAGATGGAATGTGAGATGGACTGGCTCAACAAAGGAACCCTTGACTTTAAAAGAGCCGAACAGGGTTGTTTAGGACATGACATTCTCAAGAGTACTCATTTATACCAGGGGTGCTCAAACTACGGTCCATGGGCTGGATCCGGCCCTCAACGCCAATTCATCCAGCCCACGCCATCCTCATTGCTCCTGAAAGAGGAAGTAAAACACGCCTGTCCAGGTATGTTTTACATCCACTTCCGGGAGCGATGAGGGCAGCATGGGCCAGATGAATTGGCATCAGGGGCCAGTTCTGGCTCAAGGGCCATAGTTTGGGCACCCCTGGTTTAAGCAGGAAAAAAGTCATCTTAAAATCTATCTCATCCTGTTGCAAAACAGATTGCAAGGCATGTTTTACTTCCGCTTCCGGGAGCGACGAGGGCAGCCCGGGCCGGATGAATCTCAGCAAACCCATTCGTGTAGATTCACGTGGGGGGGGGGGGGGGCTTGGGCTTCTGGGAATTGAAGTACAGGAACATCTAGAGTGCCAAGGTTCGTCATCACAGCTCTAGGGGATCATGTCCATCTCCATTTATAACCAAAGAGCCAGCACTGTCTGCATTTGCAGACGTTTCCGTGGTCATGTGGCAGTCATGACTAGACCCCAACGTGACCCACCGGCTCGCGGACACGCAGCGGGTGCACGGAATGCTTTTTTCACTTTTCCTATCAAAGTGGAACCTATTTATATACAGTACTTGCAAGACCAGGATATGGAAAGGCCTCTTTGCAAAGCAGTGGACCCTGCCAGCACTGAGGTCAACCTCTTCCCGCCTTGGGCATTCGATGCTAACAAATAATACTGTAATTCTAATTTCGCATCTGTGCCTATTAATAGTCCCGTGTCATTTTACACAAGTGGACTTCCTATTCTCTCCGCTTTCGGGTGGGTGGAAAGGAGCTAAACATCCTCTCTTGGGGAGGTGACATGAGCAGGGGAGGGTCCTTCTCCCCAGTGATATGGCGTGTATTTGGGGGAGCATGCGCTGACCCTCCATAGGGCCTGGCTCTCTCTCCCCCCTTCTGCTTTCCAGCAGCCCCTAATCTCTCCCCCAAAGAGTAGTCCCCCCCCCACACACACACACACACTTCTGGTCCCACAATGGGCAGCTCCTTTGTCATGCTAAGAGGGGCGATCATCCTCCTCCACCATCTGCATTTGAAGGACCTGCCATCCCCACAGAATGCAGGACCATCTGGAGCAAAGCTGGCCAACCCACCCCCCCACCCCCCACCCCCCCAAAAAAGCTTTAACCAGGAATAACTTTTCAGAGAATTCCTTGAAAAGAACCAGAGTTGGGCAAGGAAGGGGAGGAGGGGAGAGAAGGAGGGGGCTTGGAAAGAGCCCTGGAAACCCTGCTCGGACCATTCAGCTCTTGGGCCGAAGCATCTGGGACTCCCTTGCCAGCCAGACAAGAACAGATGTGAAACAGTGCAGGAGACCCTTTCTCTCCACTTGACTAATGGCCTCTGAGCAACCACAGAACGCTTCTGGCGCAGGGAAGATAGTTTCCTCATACTATAAAGGCAAAGGTCGGCAGTTCAAGACCCAAGTGCTACACGGCGGAGTGAGTTTTTCCGTCTCTGTACCACCTCCTGCCAACCTAGCAGTTTGAAAGCAATAAATTGCAAATACGATAAATAGGTACCATTTTGGTGAGAAGGTAAACAGCAGTCCATGCACTGCCACATGGCCACAGAAACGTTTGTAGACACAGACAGCACTGTGCAGAACAATGACAATAAAGATCTATCTATCTATCTATCTATCTATCTATCTATCTATCTATCTATCTATCTATCTATCTATCTATCTATCTATCTATCTCTTTGGTTTGGATAGGAAAAGGAGTAGACAAGGCTGCATTTTGTCACCATGCTTATTCAATCTATACACAGAGCACATAATGCGCAATGCAGGGATGGAGGAATCACAATATGGGATCAAAATTGCTGGGAGAAACACCAACAATTTGAGATATGCAGACGATACCACCCTAATGGCAGAAAGTGAGGAAGATTTAAAGAAGCTCCTGATTAGGTTGAAAGAAGAGAGTGCAAAAGCTGGCCTGAGACTCAACATCAAGAAAACCAAGATAATGTCAAGAGGCCATATCAGTCCCTGGAAAATAGATGGGGAAGAAGTAGAAGCAGTAACAGATTTTACTTTCTTAGGATCCAAGATCTCTGCAGATGGGGATTGCAGCCATGAAATAAAAAGGCGACTGATGCTTGGGAGACAAACTATGAAAAACCTGGGGAACATAGTGAAAAGTAGAGATATCTCACTGCAAACAAAGGTCCGCATAGTCAAAGCAATGGTATTTCCGGTGGTAATGTATGGCTGTGAGAGCTGGACCATTAGAAAGGCAGAGCGAAGAAAAATAGATGCCTTTGAGATGTGGTGCTGGAGGAGAGTTTTGAGTGTCCCTTGGACAGCGAGGAGAACAAATAGGTCAATATTAGAAGAGATTAGCCCTGACTGCTCATTGGAAGGACAAATAACAAAGATGAAGATGAAGTATTTTGGACATCAAATGAGAAGAGAGGATTCACTTGAGAAGGCCTTGATGCTGGGGAAGGTGGAAGGCAAAAGAAGAAGGGGGACAGCAAAAGATGAGATGGCTAGATGGTATTGTAGACACAATGGGCACGGGGCTGTGTGGACTGAGGAGGATGGTGGAAGACAAGGGTGCCTGGAGAGCAATGGTCCATGGGGTTGCAAAGAGTCGGAGTCGACAGTGCGACTGAACAACAACAAATCTATCTCTTTGGCTATAAACAAGGCTGTTTCCAAGGGGTGGCCAGGGTAGCCATCGCCTGAGTAAGCAGTTTGCCCACCCTCAAATGCCAGGCTGCTAACATATATGTATATCACATATATATGTGGCATTGCTGCCCATTCTGAAAAAATATTCACCCACCCACATCTAGAATCCTGGCTACGCCCCTGGCTATAAACAGAGATGAACACCACTGAACCCTGAGTCAGATACAATTGACTTTTGAAAGACAGTCATATCCGATTCTCTAGAGCCGTGATGGCGAACCTTGGCATTCCAGATGTTCTTGGACTTCAATTCCCAGAAGCCCAAGCCCCAGCGAATCCACACGAAGGGGTTTGCTGCAATTCATCCGGCCAGCGCTGACCTCGTCGCTCCTGGAAGCAGAAGTAAAACGCACCCGGATGGAGGGAGGGTTAACCCACAAGAGTCTTAACCGTACGGGCGCGTTTTACTTCCATTTCCAGGAGTGATGAGGGCAGCGCAGGCCGGATGAAACGCAGCAAACCCATTTGTGTGGATTCACGGGGGCTTGGGCTTCTGGGAATTGAAGTCCAAGAACCTCTGGAGTGCCAAGGTTCGCCATCACGGCTCTAGGGTTTGGTGTTCATCTCCGTTTACAGCCAAAGAGCTAGCACTGTCTGCATTTGCAGATGCTTCTGCGATCATGACTTGATACCAAAGCACATAGCACACTGTTACCTTCCCACCAATAGTAGTCCCTATTCACCTACTTGCAATTTCTTGCTTTTGAACTGCTAGGAGCAGGGACAGAAATGGGAGCTCACTCCATTGTGCAGCACTCGGGTCTTGAACTGCTGACCTTCCCATTGTCAAGTTCAGAATCTTAACCACTAAGCCATCACAGTCCCTCTCCTAATATTATAGCCAGGCCATATAAGTGGAGAGGCTTAATTTATAGCCCATTTATATTTATATAATATTATATAATATATAAATTATATTTATATAATATAATTTAATTTATAGCCCAGACAGGTATGTGGCGTACCTGTCTATCCTTTTTTATGGCCACAACCAGCCTCTGTGGGCAAGGCACAGAAAGCCTATTTCAGAAAGCTTTCAACCTCCCTGAAGCATTAATATACCATAATAAGAATAAGAATAAGAATAAGTCGCTAAGACGCTGACTGGGAAGCGGAAGGTCAGCAGTTCGATTCCCGAGTACTGCAGGACGGAAATGAGCTCCTGTCTTCATCCCAGCTCCTGCCAACCTAGCAGTTCGAAAGCAAGAAATTGCAAGTAGATAAATAGGGACCACTTCGGTGGGAAGGTAACAGCGTTCCGTGCGCTCCGGTGTCTAGTCATGCCTGCCACATGACCACGGAAACGTCTGCAGAAGCAGACAGCGCTGGCTCTTCGGCTTAGAAACAGAGATGAGCACTGCACCCTAGAGTCGGATACGACTGGCTTTCGAGCAAGGGAAACCTTTACCTTTACTAAGAATAAGAATAAGAATAAGAATAAGAATAAGAATAAGAATAAGAAGGAAATGATCATAACAATGATGACAGTTATGAGGTTACTTATTGTGAAAAAATGGAAACCACATTGTGAAATAGAGCTGGGTGATTGGTATGGGGAATTTTGGAATATTGCAACGAATGATAGATTAACTTGTGATTTAAAGTTTAAGAAAGGACTAACAAAGAGAAATGACTTTAAAGAGATTTGAGCAGAATTTATAGAATATGTACTAATCAAAGCAAAAACAAAACAAAACAAAACCAAGACAAGAGTATACAATTTTTTGGTAAACGGGCATGAACATATAGAACATTGTCGATAGAAGTGAAATAATTACAAATTGTACAAGTCCCATGCGGGGTGGGGGGCACAGAGTGAATGGTTTTGTCGACGTAAAATTGTATGATTTGTTGATGTTCGTGATAACGATGTTTTTGTGTGTTTAAATGTTGTTAAGTTTAAATAAATTATGAATTTTTTTAAATTCACACACACACACACACAACCTCCCTGAAGACTCTTCCATGGACCTTCAAGCCACTCTTGTTGACAAACAGAATTAAGAAAGGAAGAGCTGAGAAAGAGACCGCTGAGGTTGGCTGCCTCCACTTCTTCTTTCGTGTCCAGATCAAACTTTGGACTGCCAAAATGAAGCCACTTTCTTGGCTTCAGTCGTTGGCCAAAATTTAAGTCCTCATTGGTAGTAATTGCCTGCAGCCACCAATTCCATTGTTTATAAAAAGGATTAAATGCAAGGAGAGCTGTGTTAGCAAATGCTGTATATTACCATTTTTAAAAAATAAAATAAAAATGTATCCACAGTCTTGGATTTAGCTGGAACTAGAAAGTTGTTTTCCTTGAGATCAGTCCAACCTCAACACATTTCCTGAAGACCATCAGATTGCTTGCTGCTAACGGGAGATGTCTGTGTAATCAGCGTTTTGACAGATCTTTAAGGGGGCCAAAGATGCAATTGTCATTTTGGAAAACCTGTTACTGGCCTGTTATGTCACCCACTTCTTCTTCTTCTCATCATCATCTCCACCCCACTCCAAGGTTCCTTGTGCATAAAACCCCTGGGGCCATAGGAAGTGGGCCATAAAAGCATCCACTGAAACCCACCTGTCTGTCTTAACACATTTTCTTTCCTTTTGAATACACCTGGCCGAAAGGGAATTCACACAACTACCTGTTTGAGAGCCACTGCCCTACAGCCTTCCCTGTGGCAAAGAGGTAAATGGACAGAACTGGGCCCAGATTAGGAAACCAGTGCCTGTCTGTTAAGATAGAGTCTGGCCCGCTTATCTTGCTATGGTCAGAGAGAAGACCCTACTGCCTGCGACTGGAAGTCGGGAGCGGGGGGGGGGGGGGGGGGGGGAGAGTCCCTGGGAGATGGCATGCAACAGGAGACTGACCTTGGTCAACCAAAGAACAACTTGTTCCTTTCCAGTGTTGGGTGCTTTAGTGTATGAGAACCAAGACACAGGACACAGCCTCGGGCTGGGTTAACTCAGGTTTATTGCATGGTGGTCGGAGGGAACATGAGGTAATGGCGGATCAAAGCTCTTTATATACTGTAGTAACACATTTGAACGTGGTTCCATGATAGCCCATTGGCTACTGCCTGCGTGACGTCATTGCTGGTCACGCCCTTCTTGTCCAGGTGTAGGTGGTGGCGGGAAAACTTCCCGCGCTGTTGCCTTTGATGAGTTTGGACCAAGAGAGCTTGGACGCTCGCTGCTGCCAGCTGGTGGTCATTAGCTCGCGTCCTATTACAGGGTTTATGTGATACAGCTGAAGGTTACATTGTTGCCCATAGGCAAGGTTACATTGGTTCAGATACATTGTTATCCATGTGGAGGATCAAACCCTTAGGACACAACATCCCTCCCCCCTAGGATGAGACGAAGTCTCGAAACCACACTCCCCCCCCCCCCCTAGGATGAGACGAAGTCTCTCAGCCAAGATGGCTTTTTTCGAACACGCTGGAGTCTCGGTGCGGGCTGCCTTCCCCCTGGTTTGCTACCTTCTCTTTGTCCCCTGGTTTCCTGCCCTGTAATTGGAGAGGGAGACTCGTTAGTGACTTGCCGCGGCTCCGCGGCGTTGTTGGGAGGTGTGTGCTTTATTGGGGAAGAACCGGGGGCACTGGGGGCTAACGAAAAACCCCTCTTCTCGCTTGGACGGGTGGGGGAACACTCCCGAAAACCCCCCCGGCTCTCAAAATCAAAATCAGAATTAAATTCGGGGGCAGCGGTCGCGACCTCCTCTCCCCCTTCCCCAGCCTCTGATAGAGCTGGCGTATCAAAAGGGTAGGAGTCGGGGCCGCTGCTTTCCCCCCTTGCTTGGGACCGTTGTCCGTTGCTGTCCCCCCCCCTTGGGCTAAACGGGTGGGGGAGAACCCTAACGCTGAGTCCTGTCGCTGAGCTCCACTGACCGGCCCCCCACTCACTCGGTGCCTAAGTTGGTCCGCGTGCCTCCTCCAGAGGAGACCGGTGCTAGTCTCGACCCGGTACGACACTGGCCCCGTCTGTTCCACAACCGTCCCTGGTACCCAGGCTGGACCTGCGCTGGCGTAGTTCCTGCAGTGAACAGGATCGCCGGCGGCGAAACCTTTCGAGACTGCCAACCCTACGTTTTTTCCTTTGTCCTCGACTCTCGTCGGGTCTAGCCTGGACAGGATCGTGGTCAGTTTTCGCCGCATCAGCAGCTCTGCCGGCGAGTAACCTGACGCTAAGGGGGTCACCCTATACGCTAACAAAAACTGACATACTTGGTGATTTAGGTCCCCCGGGCCCATGCGCCGCAGCGCATCCTTTGTCGTTCGCACCAGCCGTTCCACTTGGCCATTCGTGGCGGGGTGAAACGGCGCGGATGTGACATGCCGAATGGCGTTTGCCTCCATGAATGCCTTGAATTCAGCGGAGGTGAAACAACTAGCGTTATCGCTGACTAAAGTGTCGGGTAAACCGAACGTGGAAAAGACTCTCCTTAGCTGGCTAATTGTAGTGGCGGAGGACGTACTCTTTACCGGGATAACCTCCAACCACTTGGAGAATGCATCCACCACCAGGAGAAACATTGTTCCTCGGAATGGGCCAGCGAAGTCTACGTGCACCCTGGACCATGGCCCCCTTGCCGTGTCCCATTCCCTATGCGGAAGACGGGCCGCCTCTGGTCGGGAGCCCTGGCATGCCTCACAAGTGCCGACCATGTGCTCAATGTCCGCGTCCAGCTGTGGCCACCAGAAGTAACTCCGGGCCAGCGCCTTGGACCGGACGATGCCGGGGTGGCTGACGTGCAGCAGTTCGAGTACCCTCGGTCGCAGGGACGTAGGAACCACCACCCGTTGGCCCCACAAAAGGCAGCCCCTCTCTAGGGACAACTCTATTTTTTTTCGAAAAAATGGGTCGAATTCCGTACCTGGGGATGACGCCGGCCACCCCTTCTGTACCCATGAGCTAACTTTCTCTAGCGTTCTGTCCTTACCTGTGGCCCTGGCAATGTCGGCTGGTACTATCGGGGGTGAGTCTAAGACCTCTATTAACAAAACCTGGTGATCTCTTTCCGCCCTTTCCTTTTGGACACCCGACAAGGGCAAGGGAGACCTCGAGAGTGCGTCGGCATGGCTGATCTCCTTCCCGGGCCGGTATTCCAGCTCATGCTGGTATGCGTTGAGAAAAATTGCCCACCGCAGCATTCTTGGGGACAGGATCTGTGGTGTGGGCTTACTTGCAGTGAAAATTCCTAATAGGGGCTTGTGGTCAGTCACGATTTTGAACGGCCGACCATACAGAAAATCGTGAAATTTTTTGGTCCCCGCTACTATCGCTAGTGCCTCCCTGTCGGTCTGTGCGTAATTACGCTCTGCTTGGGACAGGGATCTTGAATAAAACGCTATCGGGGCTTCCCTTCCGTCGTCCAACACGTGGCAAAGCACCGCCCCCACCCCCACCGGGGATGCGTCACAGACTAAGACCACTGGCCGTTTGGGGTCGAAATGCGTCAGGATTGCCTCAGATGTTAGGAGCTGTTTCAACTCTTTAAACGCCCTCTCATGCTCGTCACCCCACATCCATGTTTCCTCCTTTTTTAGCAAACGATGGAGTGGCTCGGCCACGGACGCCTTCCGTGGAAGGAAGGTATGGTAAAAATTGAGGAGCCCCAGAAATGACTGTAACTCGGTTTTG
The DNA here is from genome assembly GCA_035047345.1 of Bradypodion ventrale. Lineage (NCBI taxonomy): Eukaryota > Metazoa > Chordata > Lepidosauria > Squamata > Chamaeleonidae > Bradypodion > Bradypodion ventrale. Next base: position 3,714,565 of record JAWDJE010000004.1, on the reverse strand, counting down.
GATGTGGGGCGAGGGGCGTTCTTGATGGCGGCTACTTTGGATTTGGACGGCTTGATACCCTCTGGCGTGATCCGAAACCCTAAGAACTCAACCTCAGTTTCGAAAAAAACGCATTTGTCTTTTCTCAGCCGCAGCCCCGCTTTCTCGAACACAGTCAGTACTTTATCCAATCTCTCTGCCAGTTCGGCCTCACTCCCCCCTGTTATCAACACGTCATCAAAATAAGGCAACACCCCCTCCAGCCCCTTCAGGAGGCGTTCCACAAGCGACTGGAAAAGGCCGGGTGCCGAGTTCACGCCGAACTGTAAACGCGACACCTGGAACGCCCCTTTATGTGTGACTATTGTTTGTGCCGCGGCCGTGGCGGGAGTTACAGGGAGTTGCTGATAGGCTTGTGCCAAATCGAGTTTAGCGAAACACTTTCCCCCATTCAGCCTGGCCAGAAGGTGGCTGACCACTGGCACCGGGTATGCATTAGGGCGGATCGCCTTGTTAATTGTACACTTATAATCAGCGCAAATGCGCACCTCCCCGTTAGCCTTCAGCGCGGTTACAATTGGAGTTTCCCACTCCGCGGAATCGACAGGAATAAGAATCCCCTGGCCCACCAATTTGTCCAGTTCCGCCTCTATTTTGTCCTTTAGTGCGAATGGCACCCTGCGCGGTTTGAGTCTTATCGGGCGGACCTCCGGGTCTAGGTCGAAGGCTACAGGGGGACCCTTGAACTTTCCAAGTCCTTTTTTAAAGACGGCGGGATGCGCGTCGCACACCGCTTGTATTGGGTCCACCCCCACTGTATGCACTCCCCCTATGAACAAACCTAAGGGCTGAAACCACTGCGTCCCTAGGAGGCTGCAACTTCCCCCCTTAAGGACAACTAGGGGCAGTTCCGCAGAATGTCTCTTAAAATTGACCCGAAATTTTCCAATCCCCAACACTGGAATGCTGTTCCCCTGCACGTCTCGCAGTGTGGACCTCAGCGTTTTAAGTTTGGGCCGCACGTGGGGGTCGATTTTTAAGAACTCTTTCTGGGGAATTATAGAATAGGAGGACCCCGAGTCGATTTCCATCGTGATAGGGGCCCCTTGTACTAGTACCTCAACGAAGTAATGGACCCGTCCCGCGGACACGCTGAACACGGGAGCGTCGTCCTCGCTGTCGCTCGAGATGCGGCCCACGCCGTCCGGCTTCCTCGTGGTCTGGGCGCCATCTTTGGACCTTGCTGGACGGTCCGGTCTGGTTGAGCGGTCTTGTGACTGCCTCCGGCCCTCCTTCCGTTTTCTGCACGCCTTGGCGATGTGCCCCCGACGGCCGCAGGTGTAACACTCGGCTTTCCTGAATGGGCACCTTGCGCGCTCATGGGCCGCTCCGCAACCATCGCAGCGGCGCCCCCCTTTTCGGACCCTTTGGACCTCCTCGCCGTCGCTGCCTTCCGTAGACGACTTTGAGGCCCTTCGGGTTGCGTGCACCGACTGTCCGGACTTTCCGTGCACCGAATTCTCCGCTTTGCCGGCTCTAGGACGCCACTCACGCCACTGGTGCATTTCGTCCACTCCAGCATTCGTGGACTCCGCGGCTTCCGCGGCCTCTACAACCTCTGCCAGCGTGGGTGGTGGCTCCTTGTTCATCAAGCTGCGCTGCACCTCCTTGTCCTTCAGGCCACACAGCACTCCGTCCCTGAGGGCCGTCTCTAGGTCGTCCCATCTGCAGGGGCCGGCGGCTATCCTCATGGCTGTTACGAATGCCTCAACCGACTCGTCCGGCGCTTGGACTCGCCTCCAAAACGCGCTCCGAGCGGGAAACATTGCCCTCGAGGGACGGAAACGCTCACGCAGCAGCTTCATGATGTCGTCTGCTTTGAATTCGCTCACCTTCTTCGGTGCAATGATGCCCACCAGCGTTCGCTTGGTTTCTATCCCAAGCATTCTGGTGAGGATGGCCCTCTTCCTCTCCTCATCGTCTTCTTTGACTTTGAGTTCCACCAGTGCCGCCTGGAAGTCCATCTCAAAAAGCTCCCAGTCTTGCGGTTTGGTGATGTTGAACCCGCTCTGTGCCCTGGCTGCTCCTTGGGGATCCATAATCCCATCTTCGTCGCCAATTTAGTGTATGAGAACCAAGACACAGGACACAGCCTCGGGCTGGGTTAACTCAGGTTTATTGCATGGTGGTCGGAGGGAACATGAGGTAATGGCGGATCAATAGCTCTTTATATACTGTAGTAACACATTTGAACGTGGTTCCATGATAGCCCATTGGCTACTGCCTGCGTGACGTCATTGCTGGTCACGCCCTTCTTGTCCAGGTGTAGGTGGTGGCGGGAAAACTTCCCGCGCTGTTGCCTTTGATGAGTTTGGACCAAGAGAGCTTGGACGCTCGCTGCTGCCAGCTGGTGGTCATTAGCTCGCGTCCTATTACAGGGTTTATGTGATACAGCTGAAGGTTACATTGTTGCCCATAGGCAAGGTTACATTGGTTCAGATACATTGTTATCCATGTGGAGGATCAAACCCTTAGGACACAACAGGTGCGCTCGTCCTTCCAGACATCACATGGCCAGCAAGGCTGGAAACGGTCTTTTCAAGGTTCAGTGGGGAGGCTGTGATTCAGAGAGGAAGGGTTTTCTGAATGGAGATGCCAAGAAGGCCACGATCGATTCTGGAGGAACCTCAACAGGCCTAGCAAGGGATGGAGGAGCGACTGGTTCCACAGATTGGGACTTCCAACCCTTTTCTCCATGCAGAACTGGTTGAATAAGCTGAGGCTCACACGTACTAAGTAAATGGTACATTTGAGGTGACACTGACTCTATGGGGTGAAAAATGCTCATCGGTTTTCATGTTTTCTTGAGGGAAATTGTCATGTTTCCTTGTGTGCCCAAGACATCCAGAACACTGATTTCAGTGGTAGGCTCCCAAAAAATTTTTACTACCTCCTCTGTGGTCGTGGTATGGTGGCCGTGGCCAGTGGGAAAGCCCTGCGTTGCACCTGAATTAGGACTACTTTATTTCAAAACTTGGATGAGTGGGGCCAGCAAGAATTTCTGCTACCGGTTCTGGCGAGCTGGTGCGTACCTGCTGATGCCCACCTCTGACTGATTTCCACCATAGGCAAAGTGCATGAAAACCTACCTGCCTGCCTGCCTACCTGCCTGTCTGTCCGCCCACAGTTATGACTCTGCTCTGCTTAAACATGTTAATAATGGAGTTCCCATCGTGCTTACTGGCAAATCAGGTTGAGCAAAGCAACAGTTAGGTCTAGCATGATATATCTATATAATTCATTTAATTTACCAAAGCTTTCAAATGCTGTAGGGAACTCCTGTTTTGTTTCAGTAGTTCAGGTTCTGGGTTTTTTACCTTTCTTCCATTCCCATGAAGGTGTAAAGGAGCTTAGCTGTCTTGCTAAGAGGTTTGCTTTAATCTAAGCTTTGAACTCTGCTTTCTAAATACAATATGACTTTATTGCTAGGAAAGGAACATCCCTGAAGCTGTTGGGATGAAAGTAAAGGCTGAAGTTTTACTGTCAAGACAAGAGCTAGGGAAAGCAACTGTAAAACAACGACATAAACGAGGGCACCCAAACTATTGCCTGTGGGCTGGATCTGGCCCCCAATGCCAATTCATCCGGCCCGCACTGCCCTCATCGCTCCCGGAGGCGGAAGTAGGATGCATGGTTTAAGCAGAGAAAATGGCATCTTAAAATCAATCTTATCCTGTTGAAAATCAGATTGCAAGGCATGTTTTACTTCCACTTCCGGTGGGAGGAACCACGTGACCGGCCCACTGAACCACATGACCGGCTCCACTGAACCACGTCACCGGCCCCACTGAACCACATGACCAGCCCACAGCCCAAAAAAGTTTGGGCACCCCTGACATAAACAATTATTTAGTTTCTTGGTAGCCTTTCCTCAAAGAGACTAAAGTCATCTTACAAATAAAATATACAAACATTTTTTTTAAAAAAATGAAAACAATATATAATGTACAGCAACACTGGGGCCCCCAAAGACAAAATTATTCTTCTGTTGCTCCTAAATATTGGGTAAACTTATTATTCATTGGTTGGTCACCTCTCTGGTTCGACTTATATGCCACCTTTATCATAGAGTGGGGCAAAAAAATCGCTTATAAAACAGATTAAATTTAGTATACACAAAAACAGATTAAACCCTGACACAGAAAATTATCATGCTAAACCACAAAGGATGATGGCATTTTAAGTGGTGGGCCATTGACCCATGTGGGGAGATCTATGACATGACATTGCATGCTATCAAAAGGTAGTACAGTACACATTTTATTGGGTATTGGGAATTCTTGTTGCTGGTTAATTTATAATGTGGATCTGCATAAGAATAATCAGGTTTTTTAAAAACTTTCACCTTGTTTTGAGTAAGCGATCTCTACCCTCTGTGCCAGTTGCAAGCCGATAAGAAACCAGGAGGCATTTTACTTCCGCTTCCAGGAGCGATGAGGGTGGTGTGGCGTGGGCTGGATGAATCGCAGCAAACCCATTAGTGTGGATTCACAGGGGCTTGGGCTTCTGGGAATTGAAGTCCAAGAACATCTGGACTGTCAAGGTTTGCCATCACAGTTTTAGGCCATCAAGTCCAGCCCCCTGCTCAATGAAAGAGCCTGAATGAAAGTAGATATGGCAGATGGTTGCTTTCCAGTTCTCTCTTGAATGGTTCCAGTTTCCCCTCATATTCCCCCTGTATCTGGCTTCCTGTAGTTTCAGCCCATTGTTACATGTCCTGCACTCTGGGGCATAACTGTCAAGCATGGCTCCGGAAAATACGTGAAATTACTGTGCATGTGTGCGCATGCATGCTCAGTAACCCATTTGTGCATGCGCAGAACCCATTTGCGCATGTGTAGATCTCCTTTGCGATGGTCACGCATACACAGTAATCCCTTTCCCCACGGTTCAAAATATGGGATGGCACCAGGAAAGGGGAGGAACGAGCGCTAAAATATGGGAAATCCCGGCCAATACAGGATACTTGACAATTATGCTCTGGGGTGATGGAGAACAGATCCTTCTATCTCTCTCTCTCTCTCTTCATGACCATCTTTTACGTATTTGAAGAGTGCTACCATCCTATCCCCTCACATCAAATGCACCCCAATTTTTACAAACGCTTTGCTTCCAACTAGAGCGACCCTATCAGAGTCTTTGAAACAGGTGAGATGTTGAAAGAGTGGTTTACCATTGCCACCAACTGATGAGTTTCCATGGCCAAGTAGACAGTTGAACCCAGGTCTTCTGAGTCCTATTCTAGTATTCAATCCACCAGGGACTCCGGTGGCTCAGTGGTTAAGAAGCCCTCCTTGTTAGCTGGAAGGTTAGCAAGTCGGCATTCCGAGACCCGAGTACTGCAAGACGGAATGAGCGCCCGTCGTCTGTCCCAGCTCCTGCCAACCTAGCAGTTCGAGAGCAAGAAATTGCAGGTAGATGAACAGGGGCCATTTTGGTGGTTAAAAGATCTTGGGGACATGAAAGGAGCCTCATTCAATTGGGCATCTCTTGAGCCGAGTTCCTCCAGCAAAAATCCTTTCAACCCTGAAAGCACCTTTGTGTGCTTCTGACACAATAAAAAAAAATTCAATCCAGTAGATCATGTTGTCCCTCTCAATCTACCGGATCACACTGGCCTCCATTTCTACCCATGGTACCACTTTGGGACTTATCCCTACGGTAGGAAAACATGGTCAATTTTAAAAAGGGGGTGTTCTCAACTTTTCCATCCCTGGATGTTATCAGACTACAGCTTCCAGAAACCTTGCCCAGCACAGCCAATGCTGAAGGCTTCTGGGAGATGTAGCCCAAGAACATCTGGGGACCCAAGGTTGAGAACCCCTCGGAAGGAGTTGGCCCACAGTCCATGGAAACTGATGCCAACCCACATCTGCTCCTTTCTGAGTGGCCGGCCAACACTTGGGTGGGTGTCATGACCACTTTGGGAAAGATCTCTTCCAGGGCCAGGCTCCCCCACCCCAAGTGCCCATCTCAGGTGGGGGGGGGCTGGTAATGGCATGGGTGTGCCCGGCAGGGACTGGCACTACAGGAAACAGTGGGGCTGGTGAGATCGAAAGTGGAGTCGCCTGCCTTGCGTGGTGGTCTCTTCAGAAACCTTGCGCTGTGAAGGGCCTTTATAACGCGGGGGTCCTTTGATATCCGCTGCTGCTCAGCAACCTCTGGGGGGCCCGGAGGAGGAGGAGGTGGAGGCGGCTTAGCTGGTCCTGAGCGCCATATGGCATGGAATGCCGTTGCCTGTTTCCCAGAATTCAGATGGTAATGAAGCTGCTCCTTTCTCTGCGCAGGGACACAGGTCGACGGTGCCTGCCATGGAGCTGCTGCTTCCAGAGCCCTTTCATGCCGCAGCCGCCGCAGGCTCACAATGGCCTCCGTGCCACCTGTTTGGCTTTCCCACCGATCGGGCCACAATGGGGAGAAAAGAGACTCATTCCGGCCAAGGTTTCCCTGCTTCTATGGGGCTCTCCAGTTTCCCACCCACCCCCAATTCCATTCTGCCTCCTCGTCCCCCACCCCATCTGTCCAGCCTTTTACCACGATGCTGCCGGCTCTGGCTTCTGCCCACCCAGAGGAAAGGAAAGATCTTTTTCGTGGGGGTGGGGGTGGACTACAAGAGCCAGAATCCCCAGTCATGCAAGCTGGTAGATGCTGGGAGTTATTGTCGAAAGAAGGACACTTTCTAAATGATGCTTCTTCTTCCTCCTCCTCCCCTTTCTTTTTCTTGTGCCGTATCCAATTCCAAATATTGGCTAACATTATGGCAATCAGTCATGAAGAATGTCCTGGGAACAATATAATGCAGTGGGTCTTCCATTTGCCTCCTGCATCGCAGCATGACACCCGCACCATTGATCCAATTCATCCAGCCCATGCCACTCCCAGAAGCGGAGGTAAAATGCATCTGCAGGATCCGACCCACAGGCAGTAGTATGCAGATGTTTTTCTTCTGCTTCTAGTGGGAGGAACCACATGACTAGCCCACAGCCTGAAAGGTTTGGGCACCCATATGGTAGATGCAAGGTCAGAGTGGGATTCAGGAAGTTTGTCCTTGCTCGAAAGCCAGTCATATCCAACTCTAGGGTTCAGCGCTCATCTTTGTTTATAACCAAAGAGCAATGTTTTGCTTTTGAACTGCTAGGTTGGCAGGAGCTGGGACAGAGATGAGAGCTCATTCCGTTGTGCAGTACTCAGGTTTCAAACTGCTGACCTGCCAACCTTCCAGTCAAGTTCCGCATCTTAACCACTTGAGCCACCACAGTCCTGGGATTCAGGAAACACATGGGTTCAAATCCCTGCATGCCCATGAACCTGCACAAGAGGCTAATGATCAACTTCTCCTTGAATATCACATGCTCAGAGAACCTTATTAGGGTCACCATAGGTCAGACATGCCTTGATGGCACAGTCAGAATTCATAGAAAGATCTGGGTTTGTTTTTGGGAAACCGCTTGATGGACCAGATTTATTAAGGAATGGCAGAGACTTCTGAAGCAGGATCAAAGCCAAGATGAGGTGTCTCTGAGCACATGCAGAGTACCTCTAAAATGAGGGATCACGGCTGCCCCATGGCCTCAGGAATTAAGGTAAGGTGGCCTTCCTAATCATCTTCCTTGTGGCCATTGACTGGGCTGGCTGCAGCTCATGGGAGTTGTAGTTCAGCAACACCTGGTGGAGATCTCATTTGCCAACCCTGGATTAAGGCAACTCAAGAGCAAAGAAAGGAACTTTTAAGGCACATTTTGAGCCTGGTCATCCTCCTTTCCGAACTGCGCATGCCTTTCCCAAGCACCTTGCAGGTGAGAGCAGGGCTCAAAAGGGAAAGCAGGCATGAGCTGACTTAATCACATATCATAACTTGGAAAGTTACTCTTTTGGGACAGTCCCATCAGGCACAGAGCAAAAAATGCTGGTTTATTAGGACCATGTAAGGTGGGAAGCAGTGCTTAGTGGTTAAGATGCTTCCCACTTCAGTGGGAAGGTAAACAGTGTTCCATGTTTAGTCATGCCTGCCACATGTCCACTGAAATGTGGCTCCTTGGCTATAAACAGAGATGAACACTAAACCCTAGAGTCGGATACGACTGGCTTTCAAGCAAGGGTGACTTTTACCTTTAATAATCTAGAATGGGGAGAGGGGTGGGGCGTGGGGTGTCCTAGCTGTGATAGCCAAGAGAGGTCATTTCCCCAGTCTTTGTCATGGGCATAGGACAGCCGGGAACCCTGAAGCCAGAGTAAGTGAGTACCTCTCATATGTGTGGATGGAGGAAATGTAAGAGTTCTTGTTCTGTGCTGTCAAGTTTCTTCCAATCTCTGAGGATGCTATGAATGAGTGACCTCCCAAAGACTCTGTCATGAACATCCCTGCTCAGGTCTTGCAAACTCATGGCCGTGGGTTCCTTTATTGAGTCAATCAATCTCCTGTTGGGTCTACCTCTTTTCCTGCTGCCTTCTTGTGTTTTCCAGTGACTCTTCTCTTCTCAGGATGTCCGTTATGGGCTCCGCATCGTCCCTTTGGGCTTCTAGCGACAGAGAAGACCGAGCATCTCAATTTGCAGCAGGTGATCATTTATAAAAATGCCACAAGGATCATTTAGAAAAAGGTGGCCCAAACTATGGCCTGTGGGCCAGATCCAGCCCCCGACATCAATTCATCCGGCCCACGCTGCCAGCGCCACTCCTCGAAGTGGAAGTAAAACATGCCCAGGCATCTCAATTTGCAGCAGGTGTTCATATATAAAAATGCCACAAGGATCATTTAGAACTGTGGTGCCCAAACTATGGTCTGTAGGCCAGATCTGGCCCCTGACACCAATTCATCTGGCCCATGGGCCATAGTTTGGGCACCCCTGGTTTAAGCAGAGAAAAAGGCAGCCTAAAATCTATCTCATCCTGTTGCAAAACATATCTGTTGCAAAACAGATTGCAAGTGCGTTTTACTTCAGCTTCCGGTCGGAGGATCCACGTGACTGGCCCGTGGCCCAAAAAGCTTGAGCACCCCTGATTTAAAACCTGCTGTGAAATGGGAGGACTCCGTTTTCTCTGCTCAGGGGGAGGGCCGCATAGCAAGCATGAGACTTTCCAACCGGCACTTTGCACATGCTCCAGAGCACGCTCTTCACACCTGGCCAGCGGCCCACTTTGAACATTGTGAGACTTGCCCCTTGAATCCCTTTGTTGCGCTTGAGCAGGTCCGGCGTCGCCTGCCTGTCGCAGTGCCGAACCCCTCAGCAGCCTTTGGTGCCGTGCCCTTTGACCCCAGGGGACCTGAGCTTTGACATCAGGCTAATCGGTCCAGAGAGCCAAGGCAGAGATATAAGCGGAGGCAGCTGAGGGTCGTCCTGCAGGGAGAGGGGGGGGGGATCAGGGGAGGGGGCCCTCAAATTGTTCTCCCCTTTGCCGGCAGCTCTGCTTGGGAAGAGAAAAGCATTCCAGCACACAAAGGCGCTTCCCCCGCCGCCCCCTCCGGCTTCTCAATGGAGCCTCACAGGCCCCTGGCAGGGGTGGGGGTGGGCAGGGAGGGGGGCCACCAGCAGCAGATGGGGGCTAATTAGCCGCTTTGATAGCCCGTGTGGGAACAGGCCGTCCCCAAGGCGCTCTTCTGGGGTGGGGTGGTGGTGGGCGGTGAGAGGGAGGGGGCTGCAAATGGAGAAGTCCACCGGTGGCCAGAAGCTGCCTTGGGGAAGGAACCCTTCTGCCTGCCCAGATGTGCTCCCTGCATGATATTGACAGGGATGCAGGGAGGGGACGAGCGTAAAGACCGCTGGGCATGGGATCCCTCAAGATAATCTCTCCTTTGCCTTCTCTCCGTTGCATCTTATAGAGCCGTGATGGTGCACCTTGGCACTCCAGATGTTCTTGGACTTCAATTCCCAGAAGCCCAAGCCCCCATGAATCTGCACGAATGGGTTTACTGCGATTCATCCGGCCCACGCCGCCCTCGTCGCTCCTGGAAGCGGAAGTAAAACGCGCCCATCCGGGCGCGTTTTACTTCCGCTTCCAGGAGCGACGAGGGCGGCGCGGGCCAGATGAATCGCAGTAAACCCATTTTTGTGGATTCACAGAGACTTGGGCTTCTGGGAATTGAAGTCCAAGAACATCTGGAGTGCCAAGGTGCGCCATCACGGCTATAGAGTCCCAGCCTGCATACCTAAGACTCTGGCTCCAGGTAGTCTTCCTGCCTCTTTTCCTACCAGCAGCCCTGCAAGGTAGATCAGACTGAGTGAAAGGAAGCGAGAGAGAAATTGGTCCAAAGGGGGGGTTTGAACCAGAGCAAAGATCTGCTTCTGAAGTCTTAGTCAATGATTCTAGATTCGAAACTATAGGTCTCCCTGTCTTGAAAGCCAGTCGTATCAGTCTCTAGCAGAAGGTGCTCACCTCTGTTTATAGTCAAAGAGCGAATGCTGTCTGCACCTGCAGATGTTTATGTGGTCATGTGGCAGGCATGACTAGACTCCAGAGTGCGTGGAACGCTGTTTACCTTCCCCACTATAATAATAATTTTGTGTCAGAAATTATTCTGGGTTGAAAGATTTTTTTTTTTTTTTTTTGCAGAAGAAACTCTGCTCAGGGAATGCCCAAATGAGGCTCCTTTCTTGTGCCCAAGAGCTGGGACAGAGACAGGCACTCAATCCGTCATGCAGTACCCGGGTCTCGAACTGCTGACTTGCCAGCCTTGCAGCTACCAAGGCAAGCTTCCTAACCACTGAGCCACTGCAGCCCTTCCCCACTGAAGTGGTACCTAGTTATCTACTTGCAATGTCTTGCTTTCGAACTGCTAGGTTGCAGGAGCTGGGCCAGAGGTGGGAGCTCACTCCGTTGTGCAGCACTCGGGTCTTGAACTGCTGACCTGCCAACCTTCCAGTCCTCATGTTCAGCCACTAAGCCACTGCAGTCCCACGGGAAACTATACTTGATGTGTAAAATGAAGCACAGTCTTTATCGACACCTGAAATTCACCTGGAGAGCACATTGCCTGTTGACTTTATGTGCGATCCATGGCTCTGTAAGACACCTGCTCCTGCTAGCACAAAGTCAGGCCAGAGCTGGGAACTTATTATTTTATTCCCTCCTTCTTCACTGTTTCAGTGTGTGTCTGTGATGGTGGTGGGATTTCATGTGCCCTGCAGCAGAGTTCTGGAATACTCAAAAGCTTGCACATCTTTGTATCCTTTCCGCTGGGTCTAGTAACAGTTGTTGTTACCCAGCTGTTATTTTCTTTGTTTTTGGCTGCTCTGGTTTACTTTTGCTGGGGTCTGGTTGCCTCTGATACTGAACATCAGGGCTGAGTAATGAAGGAAAAGAAACCCAAACAAAGGGTGTTGTTCACATTCTACAGGAGAACTGGCACATTTTTCAGAATGGTAGTTTTTCATTTTAAAAATGGAAAGCCCCAAGCTATAATTTATTTATTTATTTATTGAGTACTGCAGGACAGAAGGAGCTCCCGTCTTTGTCCCAGCTCCTGCCAACCTAACAGTTCAAAAGCAAGAAATTGCAAGCAGATAAACAGGGACCACTTCGGTGCGAAGGTAAAGAGCGTTCCGTGCGCTCCGGTATCTTCTCGTGCCTGGCACATGACTACGGAAACATCTGCAGAAGCAGACGGGTGCTGGCTCTTCGGCTTTGAAACAGAGATGAGCACTGAGCCCTAGAGTCGGATACAACTGGCTTTCGAGGAAGGGAAACTTTTACCTTTTCTAGGGGGGGCAGTGAGTATATAGTGTAGCATTTTGTTGCTATATCTGTTTATTTCTTACCATCAGATGTAACAATGAAGCAAGTTGTGATTCAAAAATAAAAGGGTTCCAGATCACTTAATGACTGAAGTGAAAACTGATTTAAATATCTGTTCTGATTTAGATCAATGGCAGGACTCAGGCACGTTACCATTTTAAAATCATGGAATATGGCAAATAAGGAGCAACTGATGTCGACTGAGGAAAGTGCCTTTCCTATCTTATTTGATAAGCGCACAATGTTGTTGTTGTTCAGTCGCACAGTCGAGCCCGACCCTTTGTGACCCCATGAACCACCGCATGCCAGGCTGCTCTGTCATCTGCCACCCTACATGGCTCACTCAGATCTACGTCCGCTCGCTGCATCAACGATGCCATTTAGCCATGTTATCTATCCTCTGCTGTCCCCTTCTCCTTTTGCCTTCGATCTTCCCCAGCTTCAGAGCCTTCTCTAGTGAGTCTTCTTTTCTCATTTGGTGGCCAAAGTACTTGAGCTTCAGCATCTGACCTTCCAAGGAGCAGTCAGGGTTGGTTTCCTTCAGGATGGACGGATGTGATCTCCTTGCAGTCCAGAGGACTCTCAAGAGTCTCCTCCAGCACCACAGGTCAAAGGCGTCTATTCTTCTGCTGCGCTCAGCCTTCCTTAGGGTCCAGCTCTCACAGCCATGGAGAAGACCATTGCTTTAACTAGGCGGACTTTTGTTGGCAGGGTGATGTCTCTACTTTTTATTATCCTGGCAAGTCTGGCCAGGTTATCCCGCTATGGTAATAGAGCGATGGCGAACCTGGGCACTCCAGATATTCTTGGACATCAATTCCCAGAAGCCCAAACCCCCATGAAGCCACACGAATGGGTTTGCTGTGATTCATCTGGCCTGCGCCGCCCCCATTGCTCTCGGAAGTGGAAGTAAAACGTGCCCGGATGGAGGAAGGGTTAACCCGGAAGAGCCTTAACTGTACTGGCGTGTTTTACTTCCACTTCCGGGAGCGACAAGGGCAGCACGGGCCGGGTAAATCGCAGTAAACCCATTCGTGTGGATTCACAGGGTGCTTGAGCTTCTGGGAATTGAATTCCAAGATCATCTGGAGTGCCAAGGTCCGCCATCACGAGAGTAGACCCTACTGCCATTGACTCAACACTGAGCATCAAGTGCCAGTTTGGTTATTATTTATTTCTTAGATTTGTATCGCCACCCCATGCACCAGGGACGACTCTGGGCGGCTTACAACACATATTACAAGCCCAACATAAAAACAACTCCATAGAAATAATTTTTAAAAAAGCTTCAGGTGAAAATCACTAAAAACTTAAAAAGTCCTTAAAAAGTCCTCTCCCTCCAGTTCCCCATTAAAGCTAGCTAGAACTCAGGTAAGGAAGCTATAAAAAACCCACCCCGGATGGCCTTTATCAACCAACTGCGGGGTGGGGGGTGGGGGGGCTGCCACACCGGCAGCCCCCCACATCTGGTGAGCTAGCCGTGTTTTTAGTCCTTTTCTAAAAGGCAATAGCTCTGTCTGGAGGCACAACTTGATTGGTAAGAGGTTCCCCAGGGCCTGAGCAGATAGAGAGAAGGCTCTCCTTCTAGTGAAACCCTTAGGGAGCCCCTCCAATCTGCTCTCGTGGGGCAGGCCGATGCCCTTGGGGTGATGCGGTCTCTTAGGTACCCTGGTCCACTACCATGTAGGGTTTTAAGGTCATTACCAGCACCTTGAATTGCACCCGGAGGCACACTGGCAGCCAATGTAGTTCCCGCAGGAGCTGAGGACTACCCTGAGGACTAGCTGCTTTGACGAAGCCCACAGGGAAGGGTGATGGTCCCCAAGTGGATTAAATCCCACTTGCATCCCTCTTGATGGAGGGCAGCAGCTTCATCCATCCTGGTTTGGGGCCGAAGAGGGCTTTGCGTGCTAAAATTGCTCAGGACCAGAAAGTGATTCATGGAACAGGATCAGTGGTATGGGTGTCATACTGTGATGCAGAAGGCAGATGAAAAGGCATGGCATTATATTCACATGGCAGTATCCCTGGCTGATCGCCATGAGGATCGCCAATATTAGGAATTGGATATGGCACAAGAAGAAGAAGGTTTGCCATAGCTTGCCTCCCAAGAAGTAAGCATCTTTCGATTTCATGGCTTCAGTCACCATCAGCAGTGATCTTAGATCCCAAGAAGGTGAAGTCTGTCACTGGGTCCGTTTCTTCCCCTTCTATTTGCCAGGGCGTGATGGGGCCGGAGGCTGCAATCCTGCCTTTTTCTGAATCACACACTGAAGAATCTGGAGCTCATCCTTCTAGGACAGCTGGAGCCCAGGCCACTCATCTGTTTTGTCACCCACAGGCTCTCCCTCCCTTCCCATTTTACCATCTCGATGGAACCAGCCAGTGGTGGGCATCAGCAGGTTCGCCCCAGTTCGCCAAAACCAGTAGCAGAAATTCTGGCTGGCCCTGCCCATTCAAGTTTTGAAATAAAGTAGTCCTAATTCAGGTGCAACACAGGGCTTTCCCCCTGGCCATGCCCACCAGACCATGCCCACAGTGTGGTAGTAAATTTTTTTGGAGCCCACCACTGGAACCAGCCCAGTTCAAAGAGGGCAGTTAAGCATGTTAAAGGGTGGGGGGCTGCATCTCATGGACAGCAAATCCCCCCTCCTCTTGGAGAACTCTCAGAACTTGGACATGTTAACCTGTGTGAACAGCAACTGGCCAGTTGTGCCTGGCTTAAGGCCTGCCAGTCACCGCCGCCACTGCCTCCCTTCCAAAGACGTTCCCACGACAGCTGCGATCATCCTGCCAAGGACATCATCTTCTGAGAGCCACCCGGTCCGCTTCTCATCTCCGGCCGGGCGGCCGACAGATAAGCATCAGTCCACCGGCAGCAGGTGTGCAGGGAGACCAAGCGGCTCAGGTGCGGCTGGTCCGTGGGAAAGTTCCTGCCGCTTGTCACAGCGCCAGCCTCAGGCAGAGAGAGAGGGGGGGTGGGAAACACCGCCTGGGAGTTGGCCGTCTTCTTGCTCTCAGGGCTACGAGGTTTGTTTGTTTGTTCCAGGGGAAGGTGAGCGTTGCCTTTGGGCAGGGCAGGGCATAAGGAACCTCACAGGCTTAGCCCAGGTAGGAGAGGATCCTTATAATTCACAGGGCTTTAAGAGCTCTGACTGATCTCACGGCCACTCCTGAGCCATTTGGGAAAAGTTGCTCTCGCTTGGTTTTGGAATACAATATATGACTTCAGTTGCGGTTAAAGTTCAGATTTTTCAGCAAAGTGGCTTGTTGGATTACAAAACCCAAAATCCACAACCAGTGGAATTGGGGGTAATGGACCTAAACGTTTCTGTTATTCCAGTTAAACCACCTGGACAAAATGTGGGGTTTCAAAGTTCTTTTACTGGTAAGGAACATCAGCCATGGTGCCATGCTTCACCGAAGCAGGGAAAATGGAAATTTCCCCAGGGTGCAGGTTTTCCCAGCTGAACCCACAGAAGGAGGACGAGTCAACAGCGACACCAGCAACAACAAGAACACACTCAAAAAAAACCAGGCTGCTCCTGAAGTTCCAGAA
This sequence comes from Bradypodion ventrale, assembly GCA_035047345.1. Lineage (NCBI taxonomy): Eukaryota > Metazoa > Chordata > Lepidosauria > Squamata > Chamaeleonidae > Bradypodion > Bradypodion ventrale. Next base: position 3,699,234 of record JAWDJE010000004.1, on the reverse strand, counting down.
TAAGACAAGGCTTGTGCGTTCAGGGTTGTAGCAAATCACTGGACATCACGGTCAGTACGGGAGAGCAATTTGCCCATGAAATAGTTTCCCTCGTCCTTATCTGAAAGGTCAAGCCCCTTTGTCTTTCCCCGCACATTGGCCGTTTTCACCCTGCCATGCAGCTGTGGCGTGCTTGCACCCGTGCAACACAGCTGCCCCTGAACAATCCAGCTGCATTCCCCACTCCCAGCCCCATTTGTGCGTTATGTCAGGCTCTGGAGGGGGAAGCTGGATTCCTGGAGGATGACAAAGAGACGCCTGTGGCAGGAAGTGGCCTGCCCTCTGCCCCCATCACACACACACCCACACACAGGACAGCTTAAACAATGCCCATCCAAACCCTCTTTGCTGTCCAGTCCCATCCCTCCTGCAAAAACCTTACTGCCAGCAACTTGATACCAGGTTAACTAACCTGACAACCCCGAGGACTAACGGCCTTGGGTGCCGAAGTCCACAGGGAAGGAAAGGAAGGATGATGGTCCCCAAGTGGATTAAATCCCACTTGAATCCATCATGATGGAGGTCGGCAGCTTCATCCATCCTGGCCTGGGGCTGAGGAGGACTTTGTGTGCCAAAAGGGGCTCAAGACCAGAAAGTGGATCAGTGGTGTGGGAGACACTCTGCAATGCGGAAGGCCAATGAAAGGCCACTGCATTATGTTGTTCCCAGGACAATCTTCATGGCTGATTGCTATGAGGATCGCCAATATTTTGATTTGGATACGGCAGAAAAAGAAGAGACCACCTCTGGGCATGTAAAGAGTGTGTCTTTTGCATCTCAGAATGTCCCTAAAGGAGAAAAGTCCATTTGGTGACCAGAGGCCCACTGGAGAAGGACACCCCGTGTCAGCTGGAAGCTCTTATTCCTGGTTTACAGTGGGTTTTACACAGCTTGTTACCCTCATGAGGATCCACCAAAGCTCACATTAAAATACAGGAGTTAGTTCACTTTAAAAAAAAAAAATTCGTTTACTCTGATATGCTTGAAGCACAGACTAACATGGTGACCACTTCAAAAATGTCATCTTGTGGTTTTTTGTGACTGCAATGCGCCTTATGTAGAACACAGGGGTCCCGAAAGAATAGGCAGCTAAACCGGGTGTGAAGGCAGCTGTTGGTTGTTCTGTCAGGGAGGTGCAAACAGCACTCTGCACATGATAAGAAGCTCACTTGCTTTTAAATACTGCACTCGCTGAAGACTGGTTTGGGGGTGAAAATTCTATCCCAGGGATGCTTTAATAAATAAGCCCAACATATACTACAAATTATCCCTAAGGAAAAATTTTAAAGGAAAAGAATCAAGGATTGAACCCAATGGGTTATTCCTAACTGGTTTCTTGGGAACACCCGCTGGATGTGATCCTTCAATCTTTTCCTTTAAAACTACCACCACTGCCACCCCACAGTTGACCCAGAAGTTATCCTCTTGTTAGCATGAACAATTTATTCTGGAGAACGTAATTTATAAACAAATAGATTTTACAAGGGCTATTTATATGCTGGTGTTTTTGTATTACGCAGCAAGTACGTCTCACCAAATGGTCTGGAAATGGTAAGTGTGATGTTTAGAGCAATGTTTGAGCAGCCTTTGGCCCTCTTCAGGACAGAGAATGATCTGGTACAAAATGACAACATGAAATAATTCCCTGTTCACGTCTCAGTCCATTGGGTGCTTTATCTGCATCTGTTTGAATTACAGTACATAAAACTTTTCTCAAGACATTTAGCACTTTGGTGTGCTGCCTGCTTTTTAGATGCTTGTCACCATGAAGATCTGGACGCTTGCAGTCCACGAAATGTGTCCTGAATTTTGGGAACTCAGGTGGCTGCCTAGTTTAGTGGGATGCAGGTTACAGCCATGGAAGCCACCTGGAAGCAGGTGAAGGAGTACTGAAAAGCAAACCGTATGTCAGGGGTGGCCAACGTACAGCCTGTGGCACCATTTCATGTGGCCTACCACCATGCTTGCCGCTACTGGAAGCGGGAGCACACGCATTTACGACAGCTGTCATACACGCCTGTGCCTGCGTAAATGCATCTGCGCCTGCCATAAACACTACCGCAAATGCACCTGCGACAGCTGCAGACGTGTTTTATGGCAGCATTTACAGCAGGAGGAACCATGCAGCTGCCCACTTAGCTGTCCTGGGGGCATGGTGCCGCCAACGGTGTGAAAAGATTGGGAACCCCTGCCGTATGTTGACAGCATTCAAAGGGTACAATGTTATGCCCTTGAAAAGGTCCCGAGGCAGCTTTTGGGAGGAGAAGAAGAATAAGAGATGCTTCCAAGGTATCCTCCAGGTCAGGGAAGAATCAGCTTTTGCTTATGCTCACCTGTCTGTAAAGGTAACAATCTCCCTTGTTCAAAAGCCAGTCATATCCGACTCTAGGATGGAGTGCTCATCTCTGCTTACAGCCAAAGAGCCAGCACTGTCTGTGTCTGAAGACATTTCCATGATCACGTGACAGTCATGCCTACATGCCAAAGCTCAGGGAACGCTGTTGCCTTTCCTACCGAAGCAGTACCTATTTATCTACTTGCAACATCTTGTTTTCGAACTGTTAGGCTGGCACAGAGACAGGTGCTCACTCAGGTCTTGAACTGCTGACCTGCCGACCTTCCAGTCGTCAAGTTCAGCGTCTTAACAGCTAAGCCTGCTGGGGCTGCAAAAAGAGATTCCCTGGCTCTCCCTCTACCTGGGCTGAGCAGCAGTGGAACGGGAAGGCCCTTCAAAGGAAGGGCATCATCTTGGGAAGCAGCCCTGCCCTTTGGCAACCCTTCCTGTGGAGAAGTGCCTTCCTTCTAGGCAGTCCTCTTTCTGGGGGTGCAGTCTGCCCAGGTTATTCTGTTATAAGAAGTCCCTACTGCCAATGATTCAATGCCGGTCATTAGGTGGCAGTTAACAAACCTGACAACCCTGAGGACCAACAGCCTTGGGTGGTGAAGTCCACAGGGAAGGGGGTGATGGTCCCCAAGTGGATTGAATCCCACTTGAATCCATCTTGATGGAGGATAGCAGCTTCATCCACCCTGGCCTGGGGCTGAGGAGGAGGATTTTGTGTGCCAAAAGGGCTCAGGACCAGAAAGTGACTCGCGGAACTGGATCAGTGGTACTATGGGTGTCATGCTGCGATACGGAAGGGAAATGGTGTAAGGCCACTGCATTATATTCTTAGGAGAGTCTTCATGGCTGATCGCTGTGAGGAGAGCCAATATTCGGAATCGAAATATGGCACAAGAAGAAGACGACAGTGCATAGTTGCTGCCCAGGACTGTGAGCCCCAGAGGCCGTCTCCCTCAGGCCTCCTCGAGGCTACCTTTCCAGGAGGATGCCAGCAACACCTTTTCGGGCTCCCATCCTGATATCTTGGCAGCTGAGGCGGGCGCAGAGTGCGAGAGCCCAAACGCCAGCCGAGGGCAGGCCAAGAACAATGAGAGATCAGTGCGGGCTGGTGGGAGAGAGGCGCACTGGAGCCGCGCTGTCTGGGCTCCCCACTTCCAACCTCTCCCGGCTTTGTTCGGCTCTCGGCGCTTCCTGCTGACGCCAACAATAGCCTTGCACAGCTGGGACCTTTTTCATCTGGTTTCCAGGCCACACAGCAGAGGGAGAGGGCAGGGAGGGGGATGCATGAGAGGGGAGGGGGGACAGGGCCAGTCCAAGTGCCAGGGCAAGGCAGCAGTGCCAAGCAGTCTTGCCTAGCCAGGCCCAGGCATGAGAGATCCAGGTTCTTTTCATCCTCCTGGATCAAGGGTGTCCAAACTACAGCCCATGGGCCAGATCCGGCCCACAACACCAATTCATCCTGAACACACTGCCCTTGTCACTCCTGAAAGTGGAAGTAAAATGCGCCCGTACTTCTGCTTCCAGGAGCAACGAGGGCGGTGTGGGCTGGATGAATTGGTGTCTGGGGCTGGATCTGGCCCACAGGCTGTAGTTTGGGCACCCATGGTTTAAGCAGAGAAAACGGCAGCCTAAAATCTATCTCATCCTGTTGCAAAACAGATTGCAAGGTGCGTTTTGCTTCTGGTTCTGGCGGGAGAAACCATGTGACTGGCCTGTGGTCCAAAAAGTTTGGGCATCCCTACCCTGGATTGTGCCCTTCCAGAGAGGGACTGGCCAGATGGGTCAGCCTCCTTGCAGCACAGCAGGGACCCAGCGGGCTTAAAGGAAGCAGCAGTCAAGCCATGGTTGAAAATGTTCTCCTTGCATCCCACAGTATCAGATAATTACTGGTGTGTCATGTTCTTCAGCAAAGTGCAAGAGCAAACCATGGCTCCTCACCTCCAGGGCTTCCTGGATAAAGCAAAACAATCACATTTATTCACTGCCCCATATAAGTGCTTAGTGCAATCTCTGGATAGTTCACAAGTTAATTAGCATTTTGACCCTCACATGCTGGGTACTCATTTGACCAACCTTGGAAGGATGGAAGGATGAGTCAACCTTGATCCCTGGTCAAGATCGAACTCACAACCTTTTGGTTGCAGGACAGCAGTTTAACCATAGCAGTAACAGGAAGGTGGATTCTTGTTACGTGCAGTCAGATCATCTCCAACTCATGCAGACCCTATGAAGGAACAAACTCCAAGAGCTGGGACAGATGACAGGAGCTCAATCCGTCATGCAGTTCCCAGGTCTCAAACTGCTGGCTTGCCAGCCTACCAGCTAACAAGGTGAGCTTCTTAACCACTAAGCCACTGCAGCCCTCACACTATCTCCACAGCATGATAGTCTCAGTGTGGTGCTTTCAAACAGACCAACAGATTGATGTTACTAGGGTAGGCTGATATTTTCCAATCAAAAGGAAGGGAAATGTTTTTAGGGGCACCTCTAAAAATGGATGCCAACTTTCCCCATAAATAGCAAGAATTAAGCCTTGTCAAGTCCAGTGAGTAAATATGCACAGAATTATGCGGCTGGTACATTATTTAGTTTACACAAATCACGATTTAATCCAACGGAGTAGTAAGTGAATCAGCCACTTAGGAATGGGAGATATACCTAGATAACATAAATTCTTGAACACATAGCGCATGAGAAGCATTACTGCTCTGTCTTTGAACTCGTGGCTTGAGTGGGCTAAATGTGTTAAATTTATCCTCGCTTGTTTTGTAAGTACATCCACATGTAGTTGTCTTTCATTGTAAGCAGCTCTTCCGCATCTTAGTAGACTTGTTTCGTTTTGGGTTTTGGTCCTGCTGGAGCAGAGATTCTGTTCCAAAATACCATTACGTGTAATATAGTAAAGACAAGATAGCCTCCGGGCATAGGGAGAGGGCTTCTCTTTTCCTTGCCACAGTATAATGGGAAAGCACAACCTGCACATCAGAGATTAATGTCAAAACAACGGCCTTCGTGAGACCTTCCTTGGCAAGACGTCTTGGCAGGAATTCTGTCTGCTTCCCACCTGGTGCTGCCAAAGCAAACCTGACAGAGAAAAGGTGGCAAAGATAACAAACGGCTGGCCTTGAGTTTCACCACAAAAAGGGATATCTAGCCCTGAGGAGCTATTCCAGAAATTGTCGTAGGCAAAGCTCCCGGGGGGTATTTTTTCTCTCCCTATCAGACAACGTAGTTAAAGGTCGACCTTGCTCAAAATCCAGTCATAGCCAACTCTAGAGTTCAGTGCTCATCTGTTTATAGCCAAAGAGCCAGTGCTGTCTGCATTTGCAGACATTTCTGCAGACATGTGGACATACCTTCCCACCAATGTGGTACCTATTTATCTACTTGTAATTTCTTGCTTTAAAATTGTTTGGTTGGCACGAGTACTCAGGTCTCAAACTGCTGACCTGCCAACCTTCCAGTCATCAAGTCCAGTGTCTTAATCACTTGAGCCACAACTTAGTTACGCTAGTACAAAAGAAGGTGCCCCTTTGCCTATGAGAAGAGGACTACTGTATAATACTGGCCATCCCTAAAGTGGACAAGCATGGTTCAAATCAGTTGTGCAAATGGCTTTTATCTGTCCCAGCCACAGACAAAAGATTTCATTTATTTTCTACTGGAATGCTGGTTGTTATTTATTTACTTTTTACATTTACATCCTTGGTCCAAAAGGCTTAAGAAGCCGTGTGTGGTTTTGCTTTAATTTGCTGTGAGGAAGGGCAGCCAGAGAGAGCAAGAGTGGCTGAAGGCTATGATCAATCGGGGATTTGAACCCAGGTCTCCCAGTAGCAAATGCTGTCTTGTTATTTATTTTCGGTATTAGTTAAATTTTTATACTGCCTATCTGGGATATTTTCCCACTCTGGGTGGTGTACAATAGTTTAAACCAGAAATGTACAAACAAGAACAGTTGATGCCATCCAAGGGAGGCATAGTCCAAATATATGTTGATTAACTGGCTGTAGTGAGAATGTAACTCGATCATTTTCTTCTCTCCTTTGTTTCCTCTTTTACCCCATTGAGTGTTGAAGGAGATGTAAAAGGTTCTTGTTCGGACACTTCGAGTGGCCTCCACTGGTGTTACAGTATTTGGAGTTCTTGTAATATTTCTTGGATGTTCTCTCTCCAGCTGGCTAATCCTTCCCACCATAAAACTGATGATGAGCAAAATGATCCAAAGGTCCTTTTTAGGACCTAAAATGACAATACAGTACTTTCTATCAAAATAGAGGGCATATATATCTTCATCTAAAGAGGAACTCTTGGCTTCATCTTGCCAAGACTGGAGATATGACTTTCTTTGTGTCCAAGAAACTCACAGAGGAACTCAGCCAAAGGTCCCTGGAATTGCTGAAAGTCCCCGCAAATAATATGGAAGTGCCATTTTTGTAAGACCAGGTATTATAGTGGACTATATTGAAAAGGGCAGCATAGAAATCTGGATGTTTTTTGACTGGTTGTATGTATGTAAACATGAAGCTGAAGTACTTTGGATATCAAATGAGAAGGGAGGATTCACTTGAGAAGGCCTTGATGCTGGGAAAGGTGGAGGGCAAAAGAAGAAGGGGACGGCCAAAGATGAGCTGGCTAGATGGCATCGTGGAGACAGTGGGCACAGAGCTGGGCAGGCTGAGGAGGATGGTGGACGACAGGTGTGCCTGGGGGTCAATGGTACATAGGGTCGGAATCGACTATGCGACTGAACAACAACAACATGTATGTTAACATTGGTTTATAAAATACCAGATGCATTGTTCTGCTTCAAGAAACCTGTGTAATAGGGAAGACCTAAACATGCACTTCCTAGCTGGAGACTTTGACAGCCACAACATTTGGGGATGTGAACACAATGACGAAAACAGCAAAGCCTTTATACAATGAGCAGAATCCCACTCAGGGTGCCTTATCCATGATCTTAAATTACCCAGTTCATTTGACACAGGCAGGTGGCAGAGAAGCTACGATCCAGATCTAATTGTTTGTTAGTGAAGCTATAGCTCGGCAGCAGATTAAGATCCAATCCCAAACACCCAGCACAGATCCATTCTATCTCATATCTACTCAGCCATCTGACCTCAATTTATACCAGGGATTCTCAATCTGCGCCCTGTGGGTCACATGCGCCCCACAGTGCCATTTCATGTGGCTCCCCACCGCCTCCACCACACCTCTGGAAGTGCCATGTGGTGGAGGAAGGGCAAAATGGCAGTCCGGCCCCCAAAGCTGTCTGAGGGAGTGTGACCCAGCCCCTGCCTTTAAAAGGTTGAGAACTCCTGATTTATACCATTCCATACGGAAAAAGTGAGTGCTAGATAAGGAACTAGCCCAGGGGTGCCCAAAGTACGGCCCATGGGGTGGATCCTGCCTGCAGTGCCAAGTCATCTGGTCCATTGTGCCTGCACCGCTCCCAGAAGCGGAAGTAAAATGTGCATGCACATAATGAAACCGTGTATGTGCATAATGCTGCCATAAATGACCCACAGGCAGTGGTGGGCTCCAAAAAAAATCACTACCACACTGTGGGCGTGGTATGGTGGGCGTGGCCAGGGGGAAGCCCTTGCATTGCTCCCAAATTAAGACTACTTTATTTCAAAACTTGGATGGGTGGAGCCAGCCAGAATTTCTGCTCCTGGTTCTGGCGAACTGGTGCGAACCTGCTGATGCCTACCATTGCCCACAGCTGTGACAAATGTGATTGACTGCCCCATGGCCCGAAAATTTGGGCACTCCTGATCTAGCCTGTGGTGGACAGGGTTACATTCCCTTTCCCTTGGAAAGACAAGAATGCTATGAAAGGTGGGAGGCTGTGGGAGAAGTGGAAGACCAAACATGAGATGGATTGACTCCCAAAAAGGAACCACAGACGAGTTTACGAGAGTTGAGCAAGGTCACTGAAGACAGTTTTGGAGATAGCTCATTCTTAGGGTCTCTGTGAGTTGGGGATGACCTGACAGCACATGACAACAATGTGGAGAATAGGGGCCCTTAGGTGGATGAGGAATGGGAAAGGGGGAGCAAGCAAAGGCTGAATATACTCACTGGGAATGGAAGGGGGGCAGGACAGCTGGTGTTGTAATTTTAGGTGGTATTAACATAAGAACATAAGAACAGCCTTGCTGGAACAAGCCACATGAGCCCATCCAGTCCAGCATTCTGTCTCACACAGTGGCTCACCATTTCCTTCAGGGTATTATTCCCAAGCAGAATCCTTCACCTACTTAGGATTCCCTGGAAATGGCATTGAGAGATATCCTGCCTATCTCTCCAACCCGGAGGTTGTCCTTAGGTAGCCATAATTATAGCCATTGATAGCCTTGTCCTCCATGAACTTGTCTAATCCTTTCTTGAAGCTGTGAAGACTGACAGCTGTCACCCCTTCTTCTGGCAGGGAGTTCCATAGACCAGTAATCCTCTGGGTGAAAAAGTACTTTCTCTTATTTGTTTGAGAACTAGTACCCAAAAGTTTCATGGAGTGTCCCCTAGTTCTAGTGTTGTGCGATAGGGAAAACAGTTTTTCCTTATCTACCATGGTATTGGAGAGAAGCAAGATTTGCAAGTGTCAGGTGTGGAAATTTACTACTTTAGTCAAGGTCAGGTCTCTTGTGTCCGGCTCTAGGGGTTGATAGTCATCTCTGTTTACAGCCAAAGAGCCAGTGGTCTGTCTCTGCAGCTGCAGACGTTTCCGTGGACATGTGGCAGGCATGACTAGACACTGGAGGAGTGCACTGAACACTGTTACCTTTCCTGCCAAAGCAGTACCTGTTTATCTACTTGGAATTTTCTTGCTTTCAAACTGCTAGATTGACAGGAGCTGCCTGGGACAGACTATGGGAGCTCGCGCCATCTTGCAGCACTCGGGTCTCGAACTGCTGACCTTCCAGTCGTCAAGTTCAGCCTCTTAACCGCTGGGCCCCACCGCAGCACCCTTCAGATACTTTGCTGCATTCCAAAAGGAACAAAAGGAAAGGAATGCTGGCATCGCACAATCCTTCTTGCCTCCAAGGAGAAGAGTAGTTTTTTCCCCAAAGAGAGCATTCCTGCATTTTGCTGTCTTTGGAGCAATACGTTAAGATTATTTGGTGGTTCTCCCCCCGCCCCCCCGCCCCCCCAGAACCCCCTAACTTTCTGCACGCTTGCAATCAAACCGGGGAAGTGCAAGTTGCAACACACTCCCTCCAGTGAGTCCAGCCCACCCCCCCCAAAAAAAAAAAACAACAACCACCACCCCACCCCGCCCTCCTCTGCCGTCTCCATGGGGACCGGCCGCGAGGCGCCAGGCTGACAGCGCTCCGGGTTTTATGAATGGGTGACGTCACGGGCCTTGGCGTCGCGCGGTCTGAGCGGCTTGTTAAGGCAGGGAAGCAGAGCAGCCCCGGAGGGAGAGGGAGGGGGAGGCTGTGCCGCGGTGGGAACAACGGCGGTCCGTGGCGGGGTTGGGGAGGAGGACTGAGGGGGCTGCATTGGGGGCAGGGGGAGCCATGGAGAATTGAGTGTGCCCCCCCCCCCCCCCCGGTGTACAATGGGTTCCGTCCAAGCTGCGACGCGCAAAAGCGGGTCCATTCCGAGTAAATCCTTAGGTAAAAGGTAAAGGTTTCCCTTGCTCGAAAGCCAGTCGTATCCGACTCTAGGGTTCAGTGCTCATCTCTGTTTCAAAGCCGAAGAGCCAGCGGCGCGGCGCTGTCTGCCTCTGTAGACGTTTTCCGTGGTCATGTGGCAGGCATGACCAGACACCGGAGCGCACGGAACGCTGTTACCTTCCCACCGAAGTGGTCCCTATTGATCTACTTGCAATGTCTTGCTTTCGATTCGAACTGCTAGGTTGGCAGGAGCTAGGACAAAAAAGACGGGAGCTCATTCCGTCCTGCAGTCCTCGGGAATCGAACTGCTGACCTTCCGCCTCTTCCCAGTCAGCGTCTCAGCCACTTGAGCCACTGGGAAATCAGCCGAGGTGGGGGGTTGTCGAACACGAGAAAATGCTTCGCGGTCTCGGGAGACGCCCAGGCGCGGGGGTTGCTTTCGTGTGAATCCCTCTCAAGGCGCTCGACACGCATGATGAAGGGCACCAAGCGAAGCGGTGATGGAAGTGGAACGCCGAGTATCAGACTCAGGCCCTTTGAAGTCGCCCAAAAACAAACGTTTCAAGACGACGACGACTATTTTAGGAAAGCATCCTGAGTCTGGTGGGGGGGAGGAAACCGATGACAAGGGTCGTTAACCGTAAGCCAAGAATCTTATTGAACTGCCGGGAAAAAAAGAATAACAATTGGAGTCTAAAACTGGTGCCTGCAGCGATTACCCGGCGTGGGATTGAAAGGAAAGAAGAAATGCTCAAGCCGTGATGGCGAACCTTGGCACTCCAAGATGTTCTTGGCTTTCAATTCCCAGAAACCCAAGCCCCCGTGAATCCACAGGAAAGGGTTGACTGCGATTCATCCGGCCCACACTGCCCTCGTCGCTCCGGGAAGCGGAAGTAAAACCTGAGCAACAAGGGCAGCGCAAGGCGGATGAATCGCAGTAAACCCATTTATGTAGATTCACAGGGTGTTTGGGCCTCTGGGAGTTGAAGTCCAAGAACATCTGGAGTGCCAAGGTTCGCCATCATGGCTTTAGATTGTCTGGGTGTAGTGTGGATGGGGCAACCCTTGATGTCACAGAAGAGTGTTTTACTGAGCGATTAGATAGACACTTCCCTGAATGCTCTGGCAAAAAGCCATCACGTTTCATGGTCTTTGGAGAACCCATCACAGTAATAATAATGTAATGTCAGAAATTATTCTGGGTTGAAAGGATTTTTGCAGAAGAAACTCCGCTCAGGGGATGCCCAAATGAGGCTCCTTTCGTGTCCCCAAGAGCTGGGACAGAGACAGGCGCTCAGTCTCATGCAGTACCCGGGTCTCAAACTGCCGACTTTCAAGCCTTCCAGCTAACAAGGCGTATGTGAAAAAGTCAATCAATTAAACAGCGTTTCAGAGAAAAAGCAAGGAGAGATGAGGAAACCTTCAAACGTGTGTGGGTTGGTTGCCACAAACACAAGAAAGTGTCTAGATCCGTGATGGCGAACCTTGGCACTCCAGATGTTCTTGGACTTCAATTCCCAGAAGCCTCCGTGAATCCACATGAATGGGTTTACTGCGATTCATCCGGCCCATGCCGCCCTCGTCACTTCCAGAAGCGGAAGTAAAACGTGCCAGACGGAGGAAGGGTTAACCCAGAAGAGCCTTAACTGTACGGGCACGTTTTACTTCGGCTTCCGGGAGTGACGAGGGCGGTGTGGGCCGGATGAATCGCAGTAAACCCTCTTCGCGTGGATTCACGGAGGCTTCTGGGAATTGAAGCCCAAGAACATCTGGAGTGCCAAGATTCGCCATCACAGGCTCATCGGATTTGCCTCTGGAGCAGCAGAACATCTGCATAGCGGAGGTGTGAGGAGGCGTCAGAGTGCAGAAGCAATTTGCAAAAAATAAAAAGTGGAATCCCTTGTCATGTGCTGGAAGAGGAGGTGATAAAAAGGGAATTTAAGAGCGCATTTGTTTCCGAGTATGAATGCGAGAGCCAGTCCGGACAGGGAGGAGGAGGAGGAGGAGAAAGTGTCAAAGTTGTCGTTAAAAACTATTTATTTTCCAAGGGCATTCCTTTCATCTTCACCCTCCCCCCTTAAAAAACCCCCAGATAAAATGCCCTCGAGCACCTTCTTCCATCCACCTGCAGACAAAAACGGAATTGAATTTTTTTTTGGGGGGGGGGGGGGTGAAAGAGAGAGAGAGAAGGAAAACCACCCAAAGCGCTTGTTTAAGTGTAGGCTGTATTATTATTTTTTAATTGTATTCTGTAATTTTGTAATGTGGAAACTGGGTAATTTTCTGTGATTATGTTGTGAAGCCGCCCTGAGTTGGCCTAGTGCTGAGTAGGGCGGGGTACACATTAAATTGATTGATTGTTTGATTGATTGATTGATTGATTGATTGATTGATTCCCAAGTTTGGAGGAAAATAAATTGGGGGGGGGAGTTGTTGTTTTTTTTAAGGAGGAATCCAGCCCCCCCCCCCTTCCTAGGTTTCAATTCAGGCCAATGGAAGGAAGCGCATGGGCTTAGCCACGCCCCGTTCTCGCCAACACGCCCTGTGATTGGTTACCTCGCCAGCCGCTTGGCCACACCCCCAGCGGCGGATTCTATAAAGGAGGAGTCGCTCGCTCTCGCCCCAGTGTAGGGATTCTTGCTCGCTGCTGTTGGCACGCGTCGTGTCTTTCCCGTCTCGTCGGAACCCGCCGGCACGCACTCCCCGCGATGAAGGTGATCCCCTCGGCCACGCCCGGCCCGAGCTGCGCTCTGAAGGGGGCGCGCCGGGGCGCGGGAGGCGAGCCCTCGGCCGGCCGCTGCCTGTCGGAGCAGAGCGTCTCGCTGCTGTCCCGGGCCGGCAGCAGCAGCCCCCCGCCGCCGCCTCCGCCCCCCCAGCGGGGTCTCCTTCCCCTGGGCCCGGAGCAAGCGGCCGCCGCTGCCTCGCTGCTGATGGACATGAAGGGCTGCTACTCGCGGCTGGCCGGCCTGGTGCCCACCCTGCCCCGCCACCGACGGGTCTCCAAGGTGGAGATTCTCCAGCACGTCATCGACTACATCTGGGACCTCCAGCTGGAGCTCCAGCACCCGCGCGCCGGCGCCGCCACCGGGCCGAACCTGCCCGGGGCACCCGACGAGCCTCCCGAGTCCGAGGTGAGACCGGGTTGTTCGCGGGCTGCGATCGGACGAGGGGGGGGGGCCGGAGGATTCGGGGACTAACTTCTCCACTCGTTTCTGTGCGGGGTCCCTTTTGCCCCCTCCCTTCTCCCTCCCCCACCTTGGGGCTCTTCTTGGCCGGAGGGAGCGTCCCTGGCCCTCCGGGCATCTCCCAGGCCAGGGATGGCCAACCTTGGCACTCTAAGTGTTCTTGGATTTCAATTCCCAAAAGCCAAAGTCCACACTCCTGCTGGATCAGGGTTTCTGGGAATTGAAGTCCCAAAAACATCTAGAGCGCCAAGGTTGGCCATCACCATCCCAGTTCATGGGCCGTCGGCGGACTCTGCGCACCACCCCAGTCTTTCCCCAGGGCTCCAATCTTCTCCAGAGATGCCACTCTCTCCTCGTGTTGAACAACTGGAGTGCCAAGGTTCACCATCACAGCTCTAGCCCCTCTTTCCACAGCTGCCCCATCCCAAATTTGCCCCTTGTTCCTTTCAGAATCTCCCTCCCCGTGGGCACTTTCTGGATCCTGACCGCTATACCTACCACCTTTGCTGGGCCCCCCAAATGTTTTGAACTGCAGTTCCCAGAATCCTGTACCTTGAATTTAAACCCAGCACATGTGAAAACAGAGAAATGAGGATCTGTTGCTTTTGTGCGGAAGATAAAGCCTCACCTTCTTCCTGTTTCCTTAGCACATTTTTGTGAAACACCCCCCCCACCCCCACCCCACGGGGTTGTGTCAAGAGTAGGATGTAGGTATGACTGAGCAGCAACACCCAATAGCAGATGGCTTGTGACTCATGAAAAAGTGGGTACCTTTCTTGCCAGAGGACCGCCAGCTTCAGAGCTTCACAAGAAGATTCATTGAGGAGTTGGCTTCGGCTTGACCCAGCCTTTGCCTGTTGACCAAAATGAGAATTCATTTTCTCCGTAGCAGGCAGGGCAATAGAATGTAGGGGTGAAAACAGGGTTTCTGACATGTACATTTTCTTTGCAGGCTGCTTGTGTGAATCCTGACGATCGGATCCTGTGCCACTGAGGGCCAGTGGCAGAAGAGGGTCCTCTCCTCGCTGGGAGAAACACCGGGTCCCCTCACCCCTCCGGTGGCAGGGGAAAAGGGGTGTGTGTGTGCCTCGAGCCGCAACGCGGCTGCCTCCTTCTGCACCTGCTTTCCCTTTTGGAGAGACTTGGCCTGGACAATGGCTGTTGAGCAGCTGCTTGGCGCATGATGCCTATGTGCCCCTTTCACAGGCGAGGGGCGGCGGCAGTCAGTCAGAACCGAACCCCTAAGCAACGTCAAGTCTTGGCAATTGAATGCTTAGTTGGGGCAAGCCTTTTTTGTTCTTGCTTTTTTTCCTTAAAAGCAGGGCATAAAATTGTCTTCACATACTTCTCAGATTCCTGAGAATCATTCTTGTATTGTATATTACAATGTTGTTGATATATATGTATATATATTTGTCTGAGAATATTGTTTTACAATAGTTTCAGGTTTTTTTTGTTATTAAACGAATGCATATTGCTATGGATAAGAGGTTTGTTTTTGTGGACCATGTGGTTGTACTGGGGGTTCAAGACATAGTTTGCGATCTTGCCTTTTCTGAGCTGACACCCTTCAGTTCTCCTGGACTACAAATCCCATTGGGGCAGCTGTAGGCAGGGACATCTGGCCGAAGCCAAAGTGAATGTAGCAATCTTGACTTAATTACTGAGAGAGAAGACACCCATGGGAATATTACATTGCAACACGAGGGAACATCAGACCTATGGCTGCTTTTTGATACATCCAAAAATAAGGTTTCCAATTGTCCTGTAGGTTAGCAGAAATGTTTGTCTACTACATTTACATCCCTCATCCACTTCCATTGAGGGAGGGGTCCATCACTCACTTTCTTTCCCCCATTTCATATTGATGACAATCCTTGGAGTCTATGACTTTGAACTCTGTTCCCAAATCCTTAGTGTAACACTTGCCACACACATACACACACACACTCTGTTGTTCGAGCCAATAATTTATGTTTAGCACTGTGGGAAAAGGCAAACTATTTTGATTCATGGAAAGTAATGCTAGTTACCTTGTGAACTGCCCAGAGAGTGCATTAAACATAAGTGCAATTGCTATTGGTACATCCTTGTTAAATATAACAATGTTCTAATTATGGGTGATCTACAATGTCTATTCCTACCCCCTACACTATCAAATTCTTTCTTGGTGGTCTCTGTGAAGCATTTATGTGGATTCACAGGAGACCACGAAGAAAAAGGAGCAGTTATAGGTAAGCAACTTGTCCTTCTAGAGCCCTGGTGGTGCAGGGGTTAAACTGCTGTCCTGCAGCCAGAACATTGTGAGTTCAATCCTGACCCAGGACTCAATGTGGACTTAGCCCTCCAGCCTTCTGAGGTTGGTAAAATGAGTAGCCAGCATGTTGGGGTCAAAATGCTCATTACTTTGTAAACTGCCCAAAGAGTGCACTAAGCACTATGGGAGGTGTATACTGTATTGCTATTCTATATGAGTGATTGGTGTCTGTGGACAATTCCCAGACCATACCTGTCAAGTATCCTGTATTGGCCGGGATTTCCCGTAATTCAGCGCCGCTGCTTCTACTTTCCCGCCCGGACCCACTGTCATCCCGTAATTTGACGGCGGGGGAATTAGTTACTGTGCAGAACCCTTCTACGCATGTGCAGAAGCCTTCTGCACAGGTCCTGTATTGTCCGGAGCCATGCTTGACAGGTATGTTCCAGACTTCCCAAGCAATGCAGGCTAGAATTCTGGGAGTTGTAGTCCCAAGTGTACATAATTGCTTCTCTCTGTCCTGTGTGTGCCATATTCTGGGAATAGGATGGGCTAATTGCTGCCCTGATGATGCAGGTGCAGTTATTTCCTGTACAGGATAAAACTTGTGGTGACTTGAACATCTGGGATGGGAAGGTTTCTGCCCTCCAGAGTATGTGGGATTGATCATCGATAGTAGCTAGTCTCATTCCAGGCCTTGACGACAGAAGAGTCAGCCCCATGGAATCTTTGGTACGCAGGACAGAGGGTGGAATTTGGGTTATGGCAACGCCTTCAGCCAAGGACTGTCCAGTTGTGTTGAGATATAATACTTTTGTGTCAGAAATTATTTTGGATTGAAAGGATTTTTACTGGAGAAACTCCACTCAGGGGATGCCCGAATGAGGCTCTTTTCATGTCCCCAAGATCTTTCCCCACTGAAGTGGTCCCTATCCATCTACAGTACTTGCAATGTCTTGCTTTCAAACTACTAGGTTGGCAGGAGCTGGGACAGAGACAGGCACTCAAACAACACCCGGGTCTCAAACTGCTGACTTGACAGCCTTCCAGCTAACAAGGCGAGCTTCTTAACCAATGAGCCACTGCAGCCCCTGTTGTATTGAGGTTCTCCTTCACTATCCTCTGCCAGGAGAAGAACCCATGACGGCAACAACAAAGACACTGGTTGAGGACATGTTGGTTGTGAGTCACAAAGCCCCCAATGCAGCCTCTGCAAAGTTCCCAAATAAGCTGTGTCAACAAGATCTTCCACCCGTTTGCCTTCCAAATTGCCTCTTTCCCCCAGTTTCATCAAACTAGTTTTGGAAAGAGGGCATGAGTCATCTAGTCCAGGGAACTTGAGGTTGGTCGGCTGAAGGGCTCTCCTGGGCTGGAATTGGAGCCCTGCTGAGCCCCACAAAGCCCTTCACCCAGGGAAGGGCCCAGGTGGCTTCCTTGGCACCTGGGTGGGAGAACCTTTCATCTGGGGGGTGAATGATGCCACTATTGTGGTTGAGGAGGAAGCTTTGCTTCCTTAGCTTCTCATGGGAGGGAAAAGAGAAGGAGGCTCAGCTGTGATTCTAATACAGAGGTGCCCAAACTATGCCCTGTGGGCCAGATCCGGCCCCCAATGTCAATTCATCTGGTCCACGCAGCCCTTGTTGCTCCCAGTAGCGGAAGTAAAACGCTCATACATATGAATTGACTTTAGAGGCTGGATCTGGCCCGTGGACCGTAGTTTGGGCACTCCTGGTTTAAGCAGAGAAAACGGCAGCATAAAATCTATCCCATCCTGTTGCAAAACAGGTTGCAAGGTGCATTTTACTTCCACTTCTGGTGGAAAGAACCACATGACCAGCTTGGTGAACCATGTGACTGGTCCACAGCCCGAAAAGTTTGAGTACCCTTGCTCTAATATCATTCAGGCACCCCTTGCAAAGATGACTGGGAGGAGGTGGGGAGTGTCTGCCATGCCTGACAGATGTGCCCTGTCATTCTGGCTGGTTTGCTGTAGGTCACACAGGCTTTGGAAAATCCCACTCTGACCACAGCTGTCGGGGCAAAATGCAACTCTTTAGAAGAACCCGGTGAAATTTCTCACTGTTAGCTATGCTCACCAGAACCACAACAGAGGAAAAACACTCAACGCCTCTGGATCTCTCGCTTGTTTGACCCATGGGAGAGTTTTCTATCGGATCCTGGGCTTCCCCCATCTAGACAACAGAACTTGACACATAAGCAGAATTTGCTGTGCTTTGGATGTGCAAAATAAAAACAAACAATGACTGGGCATTTGCATTATAGTCTCAGGACAGTCTTCATGGTATGGACACAGAAAGAGCCTCTTTGAAGATTGTGTTATTTTTGAACCACAATTGGGTGTACCCTGGTAATGGTAACCTTGGGTTGCCGGCTAATCTTTCTTGCACTAGGTCAGGCGAAAGGAACTGCAGAATGGACTCCCCCAAAGGTGGCTTCGTTTTGGCAGTTTTACGTCCAGCCTAGACACAGAAGAAGAAGGACTCACTAGGTTTCATCCTGAACCCTTGCTTTGCTGTTAGTTTTAGGCAATGGAACTTAAGTTTCTAGAATAGGGGTGCCCAAACTATGGCCTGCGGGCTGGATCCGGCCTCCGACACCAATTCATTCAGGCCACAAAGCCCTCGTCACTCCCGGAAGCAGAAGTAAAATGCACCCGGATGCGTTTTACTTCCGCTTCCAGGATCTACAAGGGCTTTGCAGGCTGGATGAATTGGCGTCGGGGGCCAGATCCAGCCCATGGGCCAAAGTGACTGGCCCCCTGACCCACGTGAACAGCCTGTGGCCCAAATTTTTGGGGCCACCACTTCTAGACTAAATTTCACAGGGATTACCCTTGACTATGTGCAGAGTCCACACCATATGAGGAATGGCGTGTGACAATTCTGGAGGGCAGGATCACCAGTTTGGTATCACCCCAGAATTAGCCTGCTTTGCACACTCGGCTGGAGATTCCAACAGTTGTTTTTGTTAGTCAAACAGCCTCCCTGCACTCTTGAACCTAATAACCCAATTTGGCCACTAACACATGTGGTTAAGAGTCTTTTGTGAACCAAGCCTCATCTTTGCATGCACAAACACTAATTAAAACTTTTAATTGCTGCTTTGCTGTAAATATCAGTTGGTTCTGTTGTGTTGGAAGAGGTCAGCCACAGAACTGCAAAATGGGAAGGGATCCTAAAGATCAAGTTGGGCTCCCTGCCGACACAGGAAACACCTGGGCAAATGGCAAAAGATTGTCACAATGAGGACCAGAAACTTTAATCAGGGGTGCCCAAACTATGGCCCAGGGGACAGGTCTGGCCCCCGACACCAATTCATCCGGCCCACAAAGCCCTCATTGCTCCCGGAAGCGGAAGTAAAACCATACGGGTGCATTTTACTTCCGCTTCCAGAAGCAACAAGGGCTTCGTGAGCCAGATGAATTGGCATAAGTGGCCAGATCTGGCCTTCAGGCCATAGTGACTAGCCCCCTGAACCACGTGACCAGCCCATGGCCCAAAAAGTTTGGACACCCCTGCTTTACATCTTAAATAGAAGCAGAAACATTCCGGAGGAACTCCCGCCATGAGCCGGAGACTCATGCGAGTGGATTTATTGTTGTGGGTGGAGTGATGGCATACCAACCATCCTCTTATTAACATTGTTCCTGAAGATTTCACGCAGTTCCTGTACCTGATTGCCAACAGCGCTTACTCACAATGGCCCCTGGGCCAAACACCTGCCATTCGAGGAGGGCAGATGTCAAGGGAGGCATAAAGCCCAAACTGGATTGCTTGCATTTGGGGAATAGTTAGTTACCTCTTCATCAATACCCAGAAAAGCTAAAATACCCTAGGCTGGCTGGCAGGTGCGTGCTGGTATATTGGGCAATCAGGCTTTGTCCCACCCTGCCCTGGGGCACCAATAGCAATGTATGGGATTCCCCTTCAACCCCAACCCCCAAACAGGTGCCCCCACCACTCCCTGTCCAGCGCCTTCCTATGATGCCCTGCACACCTCTGCTGGCTGGGGATACTGGGAATTCCCATCATCTGGCCAAAGATGAGATGGCTAGATGGTATTGTAGACACAATGGGCATGGGGCTGTGTGGACTAAGGAGGATGGTGGAGGACAGAGGTGCCTGGAGAACGATGGTCCATAGGGTCGCAAAGAGTCGGAATCGACTGTGCGACTGAACAACAACAAAAAAAGTCTCTGACCATCACATGAAAGACTTCTGCATGCAAGCTGTTTGTGGTGTTTGCAAGTTTAGGAACCATCATCAACTCCTGGTCAGCCCTACCCGACCCCATCCTTCCTTCCAAGCCTGGAAATAATGGTTGTGAGCAACGAGGGATGGAAGCAACCTTTAGCAAATATTTTTTTTTGTGTGTGGTTAAACTGTTGTACTGCAGCCAAAATGTTGTGAGTTCAATCCTGATGGAGAAGATCAAGGTTGACTCAGCCTTCCATCATCCCAAGGTCAGTAAAATGAGTACCCAGCATGTCAGGGGGGGTTAAAATGCTAATTAACTTGGAAAGCTGCCCAGAGAGTGCACTACTAGTAAGCACTATGGGGTGGTACACAAGTGCAATTGCTATTATTGGCATTTTATGATTCCCCAAATGCTTTGGGAAAGTGTAATTCTTCAATATCAGTGAACTATCATTCCTAAAATTGCCAAAACAGCTTTCATTTTTAAATAATGACACTAAAAAGGGAAAATTAACATAAAACAACAAATAACAAGAAAAGAAAAAACTACAATGACATACAATCTTAATTAAAAAACCATCTTAATATATTATATACTAATATGTGCAACCATCACCCAGCGGGACAGTATATACGGTTATGTACGTTGTTCATCTGTTTCAAAACTTTTTAACTTAGAGTTCTTCCCTCTTTCCAGAAGGATGTATATTCTTGGGCCTGGTTTTACTCTTTTCCGTTTTACTAAAACATAATCAATAAATTATCCCCATATTTCCCCAACATCTGACTTCTTTAAAATTCCTTCCCCCCCTTTTAGTTTTGATGTTAATCTATCATTTATTGCCATATTCCATAGTCCCCTTTACCAGGGGTTCTCAACCTTTTTAATCCACGGGCCGGACCACTCCCCCTCAGACAGCCGAGCGGGCCAGACTGGTGGTTCCCCCTGCTGTAAACGCTGCCATTAAATGGGTCTGTGGCTGCTGTTCTAAACACATTTACGACAGCCACGGGTGCATTTACAGCTGTCGTAAATGCACCCACTTCCAGTGACTGTGGCAGCGATGAGGGCCACACGAGATGGTGCCGTGGGCCATAGATGGACAACCCCTGCCCTATACAAATCTTCCAGTTCTCTTTTGCAGCCAACCTCCCTCGTCCTTCAGCTCTTAAGAACCAGCCCCAGAGAAAGGAGGGGGTCGTGGTGAGAATGTCGGCCCCCGAGACTTGAAAGTCCCGAGTTCTTCTTCTTTCATGTCCCCATCAAACCCTGGACTGCCAAGGCTTTGTCGTTAGCCAAAGTCCTCATCGGCGCATGTTTCTGGTAGTCATCGGCAGATCCATAAATGAACCGGATTCTGTACCCTGAGCTGAAATTCCCCCTTGGCCACTGGACCTGCCACAGTGGCTCGGGCTGTCCTACCTCACAGGACTATTGTGGCGACAGAGGTTCAGAGTCACCTCCACCACATGGAGCAAACTGAACTGTGGTGTGTGTGTGAAATCATTACAGCAGGCAGTGCCACCAGGTCTCCCCTCCCCCCCAGCTTCGCACACTTTCCTGGGAATCTGGCCCCATAGATTCCCCCCTTCCCCTGGGATGGGGTCCTCCGGTGGGCCAGGCAGGCGCTGGGATGCTAAACCCTGGATTGCTGTGTGGGGCACAAGTCAAGGTCACCCTTGCTTGAAAGCCAGTCGTATCTGACTCTAGGGTTCAGTGCTCATCTCTGTTTATAGCCAAAGAGCCAGTGCTGTCAGTCTGCATTTGCAGACGTTTCCATTGTCATGTGGCAGGCATGCCTAGACACCCGGAGTGCACGGAATGCTGTTTACCTTCCCACCCAAGTGGCACCTTTTTATCCACTTGCAATGTCTGGCGTTCGAACTACTAGTTTGGCAGGAGCTGGGACACACGAACTCCCCAAATCCAACGCCCTAAAACAGGGGGGGGGCCTCAACCTTTTAAAGCGGGGGGGGGGGGGTTGGTCATGCTCCCTCAGACAGCTTGGAGGGGGCAGATGGCCATTTTGCCCTTCCTCCACCACATGGCACTTCTTGGTGTGGTGAAGGCGGTGGGGGTTGGCCACATGGAATGGTGCCGTGGGCTGCATCCGGCCTGCGGACCGCGGGTTGAGAATCCCTGCTCTAAAATCAAAAAAGTTGGAGTAAAAGCGGGGCTGGGGGGTGGATAGAGGGTTCTGGGCGCTGAGCCCCACCACCCCCACAGATGACCTGACCTCTCCCCCCTCCCCAATTCTCCCACTCTCCACGCCTGTATCCCCCCCCCCTCCCTCGCAGTCCCTGGCTGGCGTCCTTCCAGCCCATCTGGAGCTGCTGCTGCCTGGCTCGGCTCGGCTCGGCTCGGCTCGGCCCGGCCGGGCGGCGCGCGGAGGTTTCCTCCCGCCTGCCGGACGCCCTGGAATGCGCCTCGAAGCTGACCTCCTTCCCCAGGTGGACGCCGGCGCCGCGCAGTCTGACTGGCGCCCGGCAGGACCGACGGGGGGAGGGAGGGCCTTCCCTTCCCTTTCTTCCCCTCCCCTCCCCCGGGCCAGGCAGCTGGTGGGACCAAGCGGGGGCGGCGGCGGCGGCTGCAGGGCCCCAGGAGCGACACCCCCCCCCCCCACTGTGGCCACAGAACACCCTTGCCAGGTAGGCACCTGAGAAGGTTAGACGCAAACCAGGGGATGCCGGGAGGACACCCCTTCCCACCCCCACCCCCACCCCAATTCATTTGGGAGCAATTGAGAGCAGACTATTCTGGCCAGGTTATCTTGCAAGAGTAGACTAGGGGTGCCCAAACTATGGCCCGTGGGCCAGATCTGACCCACACCACCCTTGTCACTCCTGGAAGCCCGAGGAATTGGTGTCGGGGCCCACGGGCCATAGTTTGGGCACCCCTGGTTTAAGCAGAGATAATGGCCACTTAAAATCTATCTCATCCTGTTGCAAAACAAATTCCAAGGTGCGTTTTACTTCCACTTCTAGAGGAACCACGTGACCGGCCCACAGCCCAAAAAGTTTGGGCACCCCTGGAGTAGACCCTACTGCCAGTCACCCGTGACTCAACGCCGATAGTCAGGTGGAGGTAAGCTAACCTGACCACCCTGAGGACTAACACTTTGGGTGTCAAAGTCCACGGGGAAGGGTGAGGGTCCCCAAGTGGGTTAAATGATCCCACTTGAATCCCTCTTGATGGAGGGCAGCCGCTTCGTCCATCCTGGCCTGGAGATGGTGATGAGGACTTTGCGTATCCAAAGGGCTCAGGACCGGACAGTGACTTGTGGAGCTGGATGAGAAAGCCAGTGCATTACATGCTTTGCAGGACAGTCTCCATGGCTGATCGCCAAGAGGATAGCCAATATTCAGAACTGGATACAGCACTTGAAGAAGAAGAAGAAGCAATTGTGCTTCTATACTGGTGCATAGCACTTCACACACTCTCTGGGTTGTTCACAAGGTAATTAGCATTTTGCTCCCAACATACTGGGTCTTCCGGTGGATGAAAGGCTGAAACAACCTTGGATCCCATCAGGATTTAACTCACAACGTTTTGGCTGCAGTACAGTAGTTTTAACCACTGTGCTACCATATGGCACGCATGACTAGACGCCAGAGCGCACCAAATGCTGTTGCCTTTCCCAAAGTGGTACCTATATATCTACGTCCATTTATTTACTGTATTTTGCTTTCAAACTTCTAGGTTGGCAGGAGCTGGGACAAGACGACAGGCACTCACTCCATCACACAGCACTCGGGTCTCAAATGGCTGACCTGCCGACTTTCCAGTCATCAAGCTCAATGTCTTAACCACTAAGCCAACCTGTTGCTTAAAATGGTTTTCACTGGATTGATCTAACCACTTAATAGATTTCACATCTATCGCTTGCTATCTATTTTAAATAAGAAACATGGCCAAATTTTTCAACAAATCCTTCTGTGGGTGAGCTGGGGGCAGGAGGGGGGCGGGAAGCATTTGGAGAAAAACGTTCTTCCTCATTTCTTTGCAGAGGTGAATGGTCCCCCCCCCCGACCCGTGTGTTAATAGGGACGGTGCATTTTCTCATTGCATGTTGGAACATTGAGATTTAAAAACAAGAAATGGAGAAAAGGCAAAGCATGGAAGAAACATCCAAATCAAACCAGTTCCAAACCAGCCTGGTGGCAATTTTTTTGAATCCCTTCCGGGACGGAGGATAAGAGGATTATAGACCTCCCTTTGGCCTTCCCTGGAGGAAGGTCTCCTCCTCCTCCTCCTCCTCTTGCCCAATGCTCCAGCTGGCCTGTAGAGAGCAGGGGAAGGCGCATGAAGTGGCGTGAGTCAGTTTGGTGACTTGTACGGAGTCACTCTGGGTCAAGGGGTGGAGGCAGGGTGTCTGCCCAGGGCAATCTAGCTTAGCTCTAAGCCCCTGCCCCAACTCCCATTGAAGGTAGAGGGCAGAGGTGGCCAAACTTTTTGGGTCATGGGCCGGTCACATGGTTCAGCGGGCAGGTCACATGGTTCCTCCCACCAGAAGTAAAACACGCCTTGAAATCTGTTTTGCACCAGGATGAGATAGATTTTTTTAGGCTGCCATTTTCTCTGCTTAAACCAGGGGTGCCCAAACTACGGGCTGGATCCGGTCCCCAACACCAATTCATCTAGCCCATGCCACCCTCGTCGCTCCTGGAAGCGGAAGTAAAATGCATAATTTAGGCATGTTTTACTTCCGCTTCCAGGTGTGACGAGGGCGGTGTAGGCTGGATAAATTGGCATCAGGGGCCGGATCCAGCCCATGGGCTATAGTTTGGGTGCATTTCACTTCTGCTTCCGGGAGTGACAAGGGTGGCGTTGGCTGAATGAAGTAGCATCAGGGGCTGGATCCGGCCCATGGGCCTTAGTTTGGGCACCCGTGGCATAGGGCACAGGAGGTGCTTGCTGGGGAGCCGCTGGGTGGGCGGGCCCTCCTGGCTCCCACTTTGCATCAACCAACACCCCCCCCCCCCCATCCCAGGAGACCAGTTGTCTCCTCCCTGCTACGAAGGAGAGGGCAGTTTCTGAGAAGCCACCCGGTGCTCTCTGTGTTGCATCAAACAGGGCTTTTGCAACACCAGCTGCAGTGAAACCTCGCGGGGCAGTCCACAGTCTGAATGCAGAGGGCATTGCCAAGGCATCCTGCCAAGCAATGCTCCCCAGCGCATCCGGTTTGGGGTGACTCAGCCAGCTGCCTCCTCCTCTGCCCACCTGCCAGCCTGCCTTCTGGGGCCGCTTGGCTGCTCCCAGGAAGGAGGAAAGGAGGAGGAGGAGGCTGAAACGATTTTAAAGGCAGCCGATTATCCGGGCAGGGTCTGCTCCGGCTTCCAAGCGGAGAGATTTTGCTACAGGTGTGACCACAAAGGATCCTGGCCTTTGCCACAGCATGACTCTTGAGCAACTGCGACTCCTCTCTTTCTCCTTCTATGACGGCTACATAAAACCAGCATTTCATTTTCATTCATTTCATTTATTCGATTTGTATGCCACCCACTCAGCATCCTCCCTCAAAGGGTTGTTGTGAATGATGATGATTCTTCTAGACCAGGGTTCCTCAAATTTGGCTCTCCAGATGTTTTTGGACTTCAGAAGCCCTGGTCAGCAGGTGTGCGGACTTGGGCTTCTGGGAATTGAAGTCCAAGAACACCTGGAGAGCCAAATTTGAGGAACCCTCCTGGTTGTGTTTCTCAAACTTTTGGTTTTTTGGACTTCAATTCCCAGAAGCCAAAGTCAGTTCCCCAAGCACTGATCAGCCAATGGACTGACTGAGGCTTCTGGGAATTGAAGTCCAAAAAACCAAAAGTTGGGAAATGTGTGGATTCACAGAGCAGTGTTTCCCCAACCTTTGGTTCTTTGACTTCAATTCCCAGAAGCCTAAGTCAATCCCCCAAGCACTGATCAGCCAATGTGCTGACTGAGGCTTCTGGGAATTGAAATCCACAGGTGTTCCATGGAACATCGTTTGTGAAATATAAGTTATACCAACTGATAACCCCCATTTGATTATGGCAATAGCAATTACATATATATATCACCCCATACCCCATAGCACTCTGGGCTGTTCACTAGGTAATTAGCATTTTGCCCCCACACAATGCTGGATACTCATTTGACAGGCCTTGGAAGACTGGAAGAAGCTGAGTAAACCTTCAGTCCCATCAGGATCAAACTCACAACATTTTAACTACTTTGTCACATTCTGCCCAGAGAAGAGCTTTCTTGTGCTTTTGGCTGGCCCGAGAACTGCCATGGGGTAATGACTCAAATGACTCCAGAGACCTGGGTTCAAATCCTTGCATGGAAACTCTCTGAGGTTGTGGTGAGGGTAAAGAACTCCTGAAAAACTCATGTGCCTTGAAGACCCCACAAGGATCACCTGAAGTCGGAAGCACCTGGGGGGACTATTACGGATAATAATGAAAGGTATGACCCAGTATGGATTTCAGAAGGATCATACTTCATTTCCTCCTCCATGCCGCGTTCCAGCTTCTCAAACCATTCCAATGTAGGCCATCTGCATATAGAAAGGGTTCCTACATTCAAATCTGTTCATTCTTTCTTGGCCATGAATACACCCACTGATGCAACTGATTAGGATTGATTGGATAGTTTGGAAGGTGGCCTCGATTAATTTCCATCTGTTTACTTGCCTCTAGTGTGTCAGGATAGTTGGCTGGATCCAGGGGGGTGCAGGCCAAATTGAAAGGGTGCTGGACAGGGGTGATAAGGGCGCCTATGGAGTGGGCGGGTTGGGCGTATTCTAGGCTCAGGCGGACAGCACCAGAGGGTCAGGCTACAGGCGCACCTTGCCCTGGGTCTCCTTCTGTCTCCCCCAAAGCTGCCATGGCGTGGGGAGGGGGTGCTCTGCATGCTGCCAGGGGGCTCCCCTTGCTAGCCCCCACCCCACCCCAAATGCACCTGGCCTCTCCCTGGGCAATGGCGGAAGAGCCAGAGAGGCCATGGCCTCACTCTCACTCCTGCACCTTTTGGAAGGGAGCTGTGGCTACGGCCGGGGCGGGTGCAGGAGGAGGGGGAAGGCAGCCTTGCTCCTGGGAGCGCAAGAGCCCACCTCCTCATGGGGAATAATGGAGGCAGGGAAGGGCTGGCTCTGGGTGGTGCTAAGCCCAGCTGCACCTTGGGCAATAAAAAAATAATTGGAAAAAATTAAAAATAATAATATAATTATTGTGGGTGCCCCAGGGCGCCTCAAGGTGCCAGAGGGGAGGGCGCACCGGGATGGATCCCTATGTCCAGGTGGCCCAGCACATGCCTGGCTGGATCTACCCTGGAAAGCTGGTCAGGGAGGGAACAGGCAGATAAAGACCCATGGAATTTTATCATCCATGGCTAATAGCTACTACATGTGGGTGGAAGATAGGAAACAGAGAGGGGAAAGTGTTAGCTTTTTTTAGGAACTGCAGTAGCTTAGTGATTAAGATGCTGAACTTGATGATTTGAAGGTCACCAGGTCAGCAGTTCGGGGCCTGAGTGCCGCACGATGGAGTGAGCGTCCATTGTCTGTCCCAGCTCCTGCCAACCTAGCAGTTCAAAATCAAGAAATTGCAAGTAGACAAATAGGTACTGATTTGGTGGGAAAGGTAGCAGTGTTCTGTGTGCTCCAGCATCTAGTCATGCCTCCCACATGGCCATGTGGTTCTGTGGCTGTAAACACAGATGAACACCGGACCATAGAGTCAGACACTACTAGTTTTGGAGACCTTTACCTTTCCATTGCAAAACTGATCTAATCGGAGCAAGTATATGTGGCCTGATGCCTATAGCACTGAACGAGGATGATGGGCCTCCAGATCCTCAGCCAGGAGGCTCCAAGTGTAATGCTAGATCCTGCACTCTCTCTTTTTTTTCCATTTAAGCTACCACATGGGGTTGTTTGGAGCATAAAAAAGATACAGGCAGAGGGGGTGGGGATTGATCCATATAGACTACCCTGGAGTCTTTGGGAAAAGGATATAAGCATGAAATAAACAAACCAGGCGCTGGACATGTGCTTTGAATGAAAGTCTGTTGAAACATTGATTTCACATCTCCTGAACCAGGTCCAGTTTGGCCAAGAGGTAGGAAAAATACCAAAGTGGGATCCCGTCCAGCTGAGCTTCTGCTGGAATCAGGTGTTTTGACTCCAACCCTCCAAGTTGTTTTCCATCCACAGGGGGAAGCTGCTAAATTTAAACAGCCTGAAGCTCCTTCCAAGTCTCACTGCAGCCAGAAGTTCCATTTTTTAAGATGATCATTCCCAGAATGTCCCACCCAGTGTGGGAAAAGGAACGCTTTCTCCAAGCCATCCCTTCCTCTTGCTATTTACTCCAGCAGGAAACTCCTTAAAGTAGCCAGAAGTAAGGAGCAGGGCTGAGTTCAGATGATGCCTTTCTTCCTGTGGCTCCTCTGAGCAAATCCTATAGACCAGTGATGGCGAGCACGCAGTAAACCCGTTTGTGTGGATTCACAGTTTAGTGTATGAGAACCAAGACAAAGGAACAGCCGAAGGGTTGGCTTAACACATCTTTATTGCATGGTGGTCCGGGGAAAACATGAGGTAATGGCGGACGAGCAGCTCAATATATACGGTGGTTATACATTTGAATGTGGCTCCACGATAGCCCATTGGCTACCGTTGGCGTGACGTCATTTCTGGTCACGCCCTTCTTGTCCAGGTGAGGTAGTGGCGGGAATCTTCCCGCGCTGTAGTTCTTTGGGGAATTGGGACCTGTGAGCTGGGCGCTCGCTATTGCCACCAGGTGGTCATTAGCTCGCGTCCTAATTGCAACGGGTTACATTGATATACATGTTAAAGGCATAGTATTGAGAACACAAGGCATAGTATTGAGAACACAACATCCCTCCCCCCTAGGATGAGACGAAGTCTCTCATCCAAGATGGCTTATTGCAAACGCGCTTTGGGCGTGCTGCAGGCTGGCATGTCCCGGCTCCTTGTCCTGCAACGGGAGAGGGAAGCTCGTTAGTGACTTGCCGCGGCTCTGCGGCTTTTGGGGAAGGGACGGAAAAACCGGGGGCACTGGGGACTAACAAAAAACCCCGCTTCTCGCTTGGATGGGTGAGGGACCACTCCGGAAAACCCCCCCGGTTTTGTAAATGAAAATCAGAATTATCCCCTAGGGTGTCATTAGAAGGATTCCGCAGGATATCTATGAGGACAGATTCGGACAACTTTCCCTCCCCCCTAGGTGGGGACCACCGGCCCCCCTCTCCTCCCCCTTGGGCTGAACGGGTGGGGGAGAACCCTAACGTTGAATCCTTTTCCGCGCCGTCCACGCGTTGTTCGTCCTGAACCCGGCGCCGGAGCTGGTCTGCGTGCCGCCTCCAGAGTAGACCCGCACTGGTCTCCACACAATACGACACGGGACCCGTCTGCCCAACGATGACGCCCAGGACCCAGGCTGGCCCCGCGCTAGCGTAGTTCCTGCAATGCACCGGGGCACCTACTTCGAAACTCTTCGTGGCCACTAACCCGATGTTCCTCCCTGTGTCCTCCACCCTCGTTGGGTCTAGCCTGGTCAGAATCGTGGTCAGCTTCCTACGCATTAAGAGCTCTGCGGGCAAGTACCCTGAAGCTAGGGGGGTCACCCTGTATCCCAGCAGGAACTGACACACTTGCAGGTTGAGGTCCCCGGGACCCATGCGCCTCAGCGCGTCCTTTGTGGTGCACACGAGGCGCTCTACCTGGCCGTTTGTTGCCGGGTGGAAGGGGCGGAGGTGATGTGCCGAATGGCGTTGATCTCCGTGAATGCCCTGAACTCAGCGGACGTGAAACAACTAGCGTTATCGCTAATTAGGGTGTCGGGTATACCGAACGTGCTAAAGACCCTCCGCAAATGCTTCACCGTCGTTGCTGAAGAGGTGCTAGTAACTGGAATTACCTCCAACCACTTGGAGTAAGCACCCACCACGAGGAGAAAAAGTGTCCCCCTAAATGGTCCCGCAAAGTCGATGTGCACACGCGACCAAGGCCCCTTTGCCACGTCCCATTCCCTGTGCGGCAGACGCGCCTCTTCGGGTCGGGAGCCTTGGCATCTTTCGCAAGTGCCCACCATGTGCTTGATGTCGTCATCTAATTGGGGCCACCAGAAATAGCTCCTGGCCAGAGCCTTGGAGCGTACAATCCCAGGGTGGCTGACGTGCAGCAGTTTGAGCACCCGCGGCCTCAGGGATTCGGGGACTACCACCCGCTGGCCCCACAGAAGGCACCCCCTCTCTATGGACAACTCTAGCCTCTTCCTAAAAAACGGGGCGAACTCTGCCGCCGGGGCGGATGCTGGCCACCCTTTCTGCACCCAGGAGCTGACTAGAGCAAGCGTTTTGTCCTTGCCGGTCGCCTTGGCGATGTCTGCGGGTACAATGGGGGGCGAATCTAAGACCTCTATCAGGAGCACTTGGCGGTCTCGATCTTCCTCGCCCACGATGCTGCTAGCGTTGGGGAGGGGAGACCTCGACAGGGCGTCCGCATGGCTTATTTCTTTTCCCGGGCGGTACACTAACGCGTGCTGATACGCGTTTAAGAAGATGGCCCACCTTAACATCCTAGGGGACAGGATTTGAGGAGTGGGCTTGTCTGCAGTGAAAATGCCTAGCAGGGGCTTGTGGTCGGTCACTATGGTGAAAGGACGGCCATAGAGGAAATCGTGGAACTTTTTAGTCCCCGCGATTATTGCTAGCGCTTCCCTGTCTGTTTGAGCGTAGTTTCGTTCCGCTTGGGACAGGGATCTGGAATAGAATGCTACCGGGGCCTCTCTCCCGTTTTCCAATACGTGGCACAGCACCGCCCCCACCCCTACTGGGGATGCGTCGCATATCAGGACCACAGGTCTCTTGGGGTCAAAATGGGTGAGAATGGCGTCAGACGCTAGGAGTTGTTTCAGGTCACTGAATGCCCTCTCCTGGCTCTCGCCCCACTTCCACGCCTCGTCCTTCTTTAGTAGCTTGTGAAGTGGCTCTGCTACCGATGCCTTCCGAGGCAGGAAAGAGTGGTAAAAGTTTAAGAGCCCTAGGAACGACTGCAATTCGGGCTTGGAGGTGGGGCGAGGGGCATTTCGAATGGCGGCTACCTTTGATTTGGAGGGTTTGATTCCCTCGGGGGTCACCCGGAAACCCAAGAACTCAACCTCTTTGGCGAAGAAAACGCATTTCTCTTTTCGCAACCTCAACCCCGCCTTTTCGAACACCGCCAGCACTTTGTCCAGCCTTTCAGCCAACTCTGCCTCGCTCCCCCCCATTATCAACACGTCATCAAAGTATGGCAAGACCCCCTCCAGCCCCTTTAAGAGGCGTTCCACGAGCGACTGGAAAATACCCGGCGCCGAGTTCACGCCGAACTGTAGGCGCGTCACCTGGAACGCCCCCTTATGAGTGACTATCGTTTGCGCAGCAGCTGCAGCTGGGGTTACTGAGAGTTGCTGATAGGCTTGCGCTAGGTCAAGTTTTGCGAAACACTTTCCCCCATGTAACCTGGCCAACAGGTGGCTGACTACCGGCACCGGATACACATTTGGGCGGATCGCCTTATTAATGGTGCACTTATAATCAGCGCAAATGCGACCCTCCCCGTTGGCCTTTAGCGCAGTTACAATCGGAGTTTCCCACTCCGCGGAATCAACAGGAACAAGAATCCCCTGGCCCACCAATTTGTCCAGTTCCGCCTCTATCTTGTCCTTTAGTGCGAAAGGCACTCTGCGCGGCTTGAGTCTGATAGGGCGGACCTCCGGGTCCAGGTCGAATGCTACTGGGGGTCCCTTGAACTCTCCGAGTCCTTTCTTGAAAACTTCGGGGTGCGCGTCACACACCTCCTGTATTGGGTCAGTCCCGACGGCATGCACCCCCCCCATGAACAAACCCAGGGGCTTAAACCATTGAGTCCCGAGGAGGCTGCAACTTCCCCCTTTGAGAACAACCAGGGGAAGTTCCGCGGCGTGTTGCTTGTATTGGACCTTGAATTTTCCAACCCCCAACACCGGAATGCTATTTCCCTGCACGTCCCGCAGCGTGGACCTCAATGCTTTGAGCTTAGGGCGCACGTGGGGGGAAATTCCCAAGAACTCCCGCTGGGACATAATTGAGTAGGAAGAACCCGAGTCTATCTCCATCCTAACAGGGGCCCCTTGCACCAGTACCTCAACAAAATAACGTGGGTGTCCCAAGGACACGCTGTACACGGGGGCTTCATCGCTGCTGTCGTCGGAGATGCGGCCCACGCCGTCTGGCTTCCTCGCGGGCCGGGCGCCCTCCTTGGTCTTCGGTGGGTGGCTTTTCTGGTCTCTGCGCCGCCGTCTGCAGACCTTGGCGATGTGTCCCCGGCGTCCGCAGTTGTGGCACTCGGCCTTCCGGAACGGGCACTTGATGCGGTCGTGGGCTGCTCCACAGCCGTCGCAACGTCGGCCGTCCTTCCGAACCTTCCGGACGTCCTCATCGTCGCTGCTCTCCGTGGAAGATTTCGGCGTGCGCCTGGCCGCCTGCACCGAGCCCGCTGTCTTGTCGGGCTGTGGGGGCCTTTCTCTGAACCCCTTGACTCTGGCCCTCGTGGCCTCCGCGGCCTGGGCCGCCTTCACGACCTCGCGTAGCGTCGGGGGCGGCTCCTGGTTCATCAGCTTTCGCTGAACCTCTTCATCCCACAGACCGCACAGCAAACGGTCCCTGAGGGCGATTTCCAGATTTTCCCACTTGCATGGGCCGGCGGCCAACCGCAGGGCCGCAGCAAAAGTGGCGATGGACTCACCAGGCGCTTGAACTCTCTTCCAGAACGCGTCTCGAGCTGAAAACATCGAGACCGAGGGCTGGAAATGGTCGCGCATCACCTTTAGAAGCTGTTTGGCCGTTAGCTCGCTCACTTTCTTCGGTGATACTAGGTCCACCAATACTCTTTTGGCGGCGTTTCCCAGCATCCGAGTGAGGATGGCCCTCTTCTTTCCCTCGTCCGTAATGTCGGACACCACCAGCGTATCTTGGAAGTCCATTTCAAAGAACTCCCATTCTTCCGGCTTGTTGATGTCAAAACCGGCATGTGTCTTGATCTCGTGGGAAGCCATATCCCACCTTCGTCGCCAATTTAGTGTATGAGAACCAAGACAAAGGAACAGCCGAAGGGTTGGCTTAACACATCTTTATTGCATGGTGGTCCGGGGAAAACATGAGGTAATGGCGGACGAGCAGCTCAATATATACGGTGGTTATACATTTGAATGTGGCTCCACGATAGCCCATTGGCTACCGTTGGCGTGACGTCATTTCTGGTCACGCCCTTCTTGTCCAAGTGAGGTAGTGGCGGGAATCTTCCCGCGCTGTAGTTCTTTGGGGAATTGGTGGTCACGTCCTAATTGCAACGGGTTACATTGATATACATGTTAAAGGCATAGTATTGAGAACACAACACACAGAGACTTGGGCTTCTGGGGATTGAAGTCCAAGAACGCGTGCAGTAAACCCATTCGTGTGGATTCACAGAGACTTGGGCTCCTGGGGATTGAAGTCCAAGAACGTGTGCAGTAAACCCATTCGTGTGGATTCACAGACTTGGGCTTCTGGGGATTGAAGTCCAAGAACGCGTGCAGTAAACCCATTCATGTGGATTCACAGATACTTTGGCTTCTGGGAATTGAAGTCCAAGAACATGTGCAGTAAACCCATTCATGTGGATTCATGGAGTCTTGGGCTTCTGGGGATTGAAGTCCAAGAACATGTGCAGTAAACCCATTTGTGTGGATTCTCAGAGACTTGGGCTTCTGGGGATTGAAGTCCAAGAACACGTGCAGTAAACCCATTTGTGTGGATTCACAGAGATTAGCTTCTGGGAGTTGAAGTCCAAGAACACCCGGAGTGCCAAGGTTTGCCACCACTGCTATAGACCACAAACCCTACTGGGACCGTTCACAGAGCAGCTCAACAGATGAGGATGTTTAAGGAAATTTCATGAAATGGCACTGTGGGCCAAATCTGGCCCACAGCATGGCCAGAACGTTGGGGGAAGCTGAAGGGGAAAGAAGGAGCAGTTGGGTACATGAATGGAGGGGAGTAATTTGGTGTAGCTCCAAAATCCTTTTTTTTAAAAACACCCTTAGGGTTGCAATTTTGCACACATAACCTTTCTTTTCTTGTTTCTGAAAAGTAACTCGATTGGTGTCTCATTACTTCAAAGCACTGCCTAGTACAGAGAGAAAAGACAGATGATCCCATACTGGGATTGAGCAAGAGGCCGGGCACAAGAGAAGTGGGTTAGTGGTGCCATGGCAGGGGTTCCCAACCTTTTCAAGCCAGGGGCCGGGTCATGTTCACTGTGGGCCAGATCTGGCTGACATGCCTTAGGTTAGGAACCCCTGCACTCTGGATTCAAGCCCTGCCACTTTCTGGTTAACAGTGGTCATCCTGACCTCACCTGCCCACCTCCCCAGGCTTTGGCATTTCTTCTGCCGTCAGACACAATCACAATCCATTTCCTAGTAACAACGTACTATTAGGAGGGAGAACTACCCCTTTCTTCTTCTTGTGTTTTTAGGCAACCCTGCGCATTAACAGCTACCAAAATGTTCTCTCGTTGACAGTCCTGCTCACCTCTTGCAAAGGTAACGCCGTGAATTCCTTCATCAAGTCAGTCTATCTCGTGTTTGCTGTCCCTCTTTTCCTACTGCATTCAGCATACTCTATGGTGGCACTAAATAAATGGGAGTGGCTGGGTCTTGAGCGGGCAAATCAAGACCCCTTAGCTTTAGGAAGGGACTACAGTGGCTCAGTGGTTAAGAGGCTGAGCTTGATGGCTGGAAGGTCCGGATGAATCGCAGTAAATCCATTCGTGTAGAATCACGGGGTGCTTGCCTTGGGCTTCTGGGAATTGAAGCCCAAGGACATTTGGGGTGCCAAGGTTCGCCATCGCGGCCATAGCTGATGGCCAGATAAGAAAGCAGCCTTCCAAAAAACCCAACCCCCTTGAAGTGCCATCATTATCTGCTGTGTGGAGGGCAATAGTTCCATAGGCGAAACTCTCCTCAATTCACGCCCCAACCGCGCCTGACTTTCTGGCCAGTTGCACAAGAGCCCTGCCTGCGGAAAAGTTGGCTGCCCCGTTGGAGCCAGTGGAAGGCTTTGCTGTAGGCTTCTGCTGCCCTCTAGTGCTTGCAGGTTGGCATTGCAGGCATGGGTGAGAGGCGTCCCAGAGGAGGAAGCGGGGAAGAAGGCGCTGAGCCACTTGTGGCCACTTTAATTGCCGCTCATGCGAGCAAGCACGTGATAATTAGTTAGGGACTCTGCTCCAGCCCTAGAGATTAAAACCAATAACAGTCCCAATTTGCACCAAAATGTGGGGAAAGAGCTTGTATGCAAAGCTCTATGCCAGGGGTGCCCAGGGGTCATGTGGTTCAGGGGGCTGGTCACTATGGCCCACAGGCCGGATCCGCCCCTCCCTCAACACCAATTCATCAGGCCCACGAAGCCCTTTTCACTCCTGTGTTTTACTTCAGCTTCTAGGAGCAATGAGGGATTTGTGGGCCAGATGAATTGGCGTCAGGGGTCGGATCTGGCCCACGGGCCATAGTTTGGGCACCCCGGCTTTATGCCTAGGGCAAGAAGGGGCAAATGTACAGAAATGAGATGGGTGGGTGGGTGGTGCTTCCTGGCTCACCAACACTACATGCAAGAAGGATGGCATAGTTGTTGTACATCACAAGCTGAGTATGAGCCAACGGTGTGATTAGGCTGCAAAAAAGGCCAATGCTATTTTTGGCTTAATTAAGAGAAATCTAGTCTCTAGATCTTGGACTGCAGTGGCTTAGTGGTTAAGATGCCGAACTTGGTGACTGAAAAGGTTGGCAGGTCAGCAGTTCAAAACCTGAGTATTGCATGACAGAGTGAGCGCCCATCTCTGTCCCAGCTCCTGCCAACTTAGCAGTTCGAAAGCAAGAAATTGCAAGTAGATAAATAGGGACCACTTCGGTGGGAAGGTAAACAGTGTTCCGTGTGCTTTGCTCTTAAAGGGCTGGTGGCCGCTGACTCTCCACTTGAGAAACCTAGAACCACGCTCTCTCCAGAATCAGACTCTGCGCCCATACAGGGCACCATTCTCAACTCTGATTGGCAGCATTACCCGTTGCTCTCTAGGGTGCCAGCAAAGAGGCTTTGCTAGGCCTGCTTGGAGAGACCTGGTATTCCTTAGCGCTTTCCCATCAGGGGTTTTCTGGATGTGGCGCCATCAGCAAGGGCGTAAAGCCTTAATCTTCCCTTCTGCTCTTGGAAGTGTTACCTCGATAAATATAACTATATATTATGCCAATCAATAATATGGGTTATGCATAATGCAACGTGGAAGCGACAATTATTTTAAAAATGCTTCAAGACACAGAATATTAAAGTACATGCATCACATTGATATATAAACTTGCCACGGACAGCATGTAAGGAAGAAGTTTCTCTAACAAACAAGAAACCTCTGTCCATGTGATTGAGGGGGGAAATTGGGTGAAAAGCGGTGGTGGGATTGAATTTTTTTTACTACCTACTCTGTGGGCATGGTATGGTGGGCATGGCCAGGGGGAAAGCCCTGCTTTGCATCTGAATTAGGACTACTTTATTTCAAAACTTGGATGGGCAGGGGGGCCAGCCAGAATTTCTGCTACTGGTTCTGGCGAACTGGTGCACACCTGCTGAATCCCACCACTGGTGAAAAGTGACGGTGAATAAAGGGAGAAAACAGTATGCTGTTTTGTTGTTCAGTCACACAGTCGACTCAGTCCCTTTGTGACCCCATGGACTATTGCCCACCAGGCACCCCGTCCTCCACCCTCCTCCTCAGTCCGCCCAGCTCTGTGCCCATTGCGTCTACAATACCATCTAGCCATCTCATTTTTTGGCCGCCCCCTTCTTCTTTTGCCTTCCACCTTTCCCAGCAACAAGGCTTTCTCAAGTGAATCCTCTCTTCTCATTTGATGTCCAAAGTACTTTAGCTTCGTCTTTACTATTTGACCTTCCAATGAGCAGTCTGGGTTGATTTCTTCTAAGACCGACCTATTTGTTCTCCTCGCTGTCCAGGGGACTCTCAAAACTCTCCTCCAACACCACATTTCAAAGGCATCTATTCTTCTGCGTTCAGCCTTCCTAATGGTCCAGCTCTCACAAACATACCATTGCTTTGACTATGCAAATTTTTGTTTGCAAGGTGATGTCTCTACTTTAACTATGTTCTCCATGTTTCCCATAGCTTGTCTCCCAAGCATCAGTTGCCTTCTTATTTCATGGCTGCAATCTCCATCTGCAGTGATCTTGTATCCTAAGAAAGTAAAATCTGTCACTGCTTCTACTTCTTCCCCATCATTTGGAGGGTGCAGCTGGTCCAGAATGTGGCAGCCCGGGTGGTGATGGGGTGTGGACGTTATGCCCATGCCTCACCACTGCTTCGGGAGCTGCACTGGTTACCAGTTTGTCTCCGGGTGCAATTCAAGGTGCTGGTTTTGACCTTTAAAGCCCTTCATGGTAGTGGGCCAGGATACCTAAGAGATCACGTCGTCCCAAGAACGTCTGTCCGTCCAACCAGAGCGGACCGGAGGGGTTCCCTAATAGTGCCATCGGCCAGGGAGGCTCGCCTCTCTGTCACAAGGAGGAGGGCCTTCTCCGTGTCCGCACCGGCCCTTTGGAACCTCCTGCCTGTGGAACTGCATCTCCAGATGGAGTTGTTGCCCTTTAGGAAGGAACTAAAGACCTGGCTGGCGGGCCAAGTTTGGGGTGCAGGTGGAGGGGTGGCTTCCCTTGGGTGGTTAATATAGGGGAGGATGCCTGCCCCACGGTTTCTTCAGTTCCTGCACCCCTCTCTTTTTAGGGGTGGGTTGTTATTGCTGGGTTTTATCTGTTTTATTTGTTTTTATCTGCTTTTACCCACTGTTGTGAACCATCCGGAGTCGGCTTTGGCTGAGTGGTCGGTATAAAAATTTAACAATAAATTAATTAATTAATCAATCAATCAATCAATTAATTAATTAATTTCCCAGGGACTGATATGGCCTGTTGCCATTATCTTGGTTGTCTTGATATTGAGTCTCAAACCAGTTTTTGCACTCTCCTCCTTCAGCCCAATCAGGAGCTTCTTTAGGTCTTCCTCACTTTCTGCTATTAGGGTAGTAAATAATCTGTGTATCTCAAATTGTTGATGTTTCTCCCAGCAATTTTGACCCCAACTTGTGATTCATCCAACCCTGCATTGCGCATTATGTGCTCTGTGTATAAGTTGAATAAGCAGGGTGACAAAATGCAGCCTTGTCTTACTCCTTTTCCTATTCCAAACCACTCCGTCATTCCATGTTCTGTCCTAACTGTTGCTTCTTGGTTCATGTACAGATTTCTCATGAGGCATATAAGGTGTTCTGGTATTCCCATCTCTTTAATTACTTGCCACATTTTGTTGTGGTCCACACAGTCAAAGCCCTTGGTGTAGTCAATAAAGCAGAAATAAGCTTGTTTCTGGTATTCCTTTGTTTTCTCCATGATCCAGCATATGTTGGCAATGGGGTCTCTGGTCCCCCTGCCTCTTTGAAACCCAGCCTGCATCTCTGGTAGTTCTCTCCCCACGTGCTGCTGAAGTCTATCCTTTATTATCTTGAGCATAACCTTGCTAGTGTGTAGGATGAGTGCAATTGTTCGATAATTTGAACATTCTTTGGCGTTACCCTTTTTTGGAATTGGAACATATACTGATCTTTTCCACTCCTGTGGCCATTGTTGTGTTTTCCAAATCTGCTGGCATATAGAATGCAATAATTTGATTCCATCATCTTTTAGGGCTTTAAAAAATTCAACTGGAATACCATCATCTCCACTGGCTTTGTTGTTTGCAGTGCATTTTAGGGCCTTCCTGACTTCACTCTCTAGGATGTCTGGCTCAAGTTCAATGTTCTCACCATTGTGATTATC
Source organism: Bradypodion ventrale (assembly GCA_035047345.1). NCBI lineage: Eukaryota > Metazoa > Chordata > Lepidosauria > Squamata > Chamaeleonidae > Bradypodion > Bradypodion ventrale. Next base: position 3,660,648 of record JAWDJE010000004.1, on the reverse strand, counting down.
AGGGGTGTTGAGGTCCTTTTTGTAGAGTTCCTCTGTGTACTCTTGCCATCTTTTCTTAATCTCTTCTGCATCAGCTAACTCCTTGCCATTTTTGTCCCTTATCATGGTCATTTTTGCTTTAAACGTTCCCTTGATTTCCCCAATTTTTTTGAAAAGATCTCTAGTCTTACCTCTTATGTTGTTTTCCTCTATTTCTTTGCACTGTTCATTTAGGTAGGTTTCCTTATCTCTCCTTGCTTTTCTTTGGAATTCTGTGTTCAGGTGATTGTATTTTCTTTTCTTCTTTGCCTTTTGCGTCCCTTCTTTCCTCTGCTATTTTAAGAGCCTCATCAGACAACCATGTTGCTTTCTTACGCTTCTTAGGTCTTTTGGTATGGCTTTCCTTGCTGCCTCCTACATGATGTCCTGCGTCTCTGTCCATAATTCTTCTGGCACTCAGTCCAAACCACTGAATCTGTTCCACACCTCCACTGTGTATTCCTTAGAAATTCTGTCTAGGTCAGACCTGTCTGGCCTAATTGTTTTCCCTATTTTCTTTAGTCTAAGTCTGAATTTTTGCAATCAGTAGATTATGTATGTAGAGTATGCTGTAGACAAGAGTAAAAGCATCAGGATGGTCGAGGCTGTTGGGTGTCAAGGCCACATAATCAAGGTTTTCACGCTATGTTCCTGATAACCAGGACCTGATCACCATATATAGATGCAAAAGATGGACAGTGAGGAAGGTAAAGGTCTCCCTTGCTCAAAAGCCAGTCGTATCTGACTCTAGGGTTCAGTGCTCAGCTCTGTTTATAGCCAAAGAGTCAGCGCTGTCTGTCTGCAGACATTTCCATGGACATGTGGCAGGCATGTACAGAACACTGTTTACCTTCCCACCGAAGTGGTACCTATTTATCTTGCTTTTGAGCTGCTAGGTACTTAATAGCAATTGAATGCTTTCTCACCTTGAGAAAAAAATGTCTCCGAAGGGTGGGACTTAAATAGTAAAAGTAAGCAGAGGAAACGCAAGATCCCCCCCATTCCCCTTTGAATTTGTGCATGGTGCCCATCCAAGGTCACAGCAGGTTCACGTCTGGGCCAGAGCTGGGAGCTTTCATCTGGGTGCAATATCATCCTCCATCTCTCCCCAGTCCACCCTTGCCCCCAAATCTATCTCTCTTCCACCTGCAGCCTGCTTGGGTTTGGGACAACCTGGTGCTGCAGGTGGGAGAAAGGGGGAAGGCTTTCCTCCTAGCTGGGCTTTTGTTGCCCTCTGAGATGAGGAAAGATGAGGCCCTGCACCTGGCAGAAAGGCTTGGAGAGAGACCAAGGGAGTGTTGTGGAGGTGTGTGCATGGGGCAATTTCTGGGCCGCCTTTCAAAGAGGGGGAGCCCACCTCCTCCGCCGCCAACCCTACTTCTCTGCTTCCTCTTTTCATCAGGTTGTAACCAAAGAGAGGCCAAACATCAAAGAGAGCCTCGGGTGTCTTTGCCCCCCCCCCCGTCCCGTCCCGAGGTGTAAAGGACACCTCCTTCCCTTTCTTCCTCTGCAGGTGGAGTGAGGCCAAAATCTGCCCTCTTGCAAAGGCAAGAGACCCTTTGTGCCTCTTTCAAAGACCAGAGACCTGTTAAGACAGGCGGCTGGTCCACTCAGGCCCTGCTTCCTCCCCGCTTGCCCCCACCGTCTGCTTGCCTTGCCTGCCTGTTGGCGAAACCAAGGCACTTCTGTGGCCCAAAGTGGACCCAGAAGGATCTTGTGCAAGCCCATGGAGCCAGCCAACGGAAGAGATCATTCTTCTGCACAGCGAAACGATAAGTAGGGAAGAGTTTTACGGCAGTCTTTCCACAAGGGTGGGGCCCGGCCGAAACCCAGCTGACCCCACCCCACCTACCCACCCCTGGGCCTATGGGCGATTTTAGCTTCCTTCTAAATTCCTCCCAGTTCTACTGCTCTGGATGGTCCCCCACAGCTGTCGAAAAGTAACTTTTGCAAACTGTGCACAAAAACGTTGAGCATATTCACACGCTCAGGCTGGTGTAAGTGCAAAAGCAGGTCAAGTTGATGCTCAGGCAAATGTGGGGGTGGGGTGGGGGCATCTCTCTAGCACAGAGGAAGTAATGGGTCATCATCCCTTTCATCCTTTCATCATCCCTGTAGGATTATGGTATGCTGATACCAGACTTGCCAGGGCTGTAAGGGCCAGCTTAAGGCAATGCCTCTCCCGAAACATTGCTGAGCTCGATGTGTTTGAAATGGAAAAGGAAGCCTTCTTGCAACATAATAATAATAATAATAATAATAATAATAATAATAATAATAATAATAATAATAATAATAATAATAATAATAATAATAATAATAATAATAATAATAATGTGTCATCAAGTCAGTTCTGACATCCAGTGACCCTTTCTAGGGATTTCTAAGTAGCAAATGCTCAGAGGTGGTTTCCCCTTCAATCCTGCAGGGGGCGCCCTGGGACTACAGAGCTTCTCCGTGGCACCACAGCAGGGAATTGAACTCCTAACCCAGGGGTTCCCAAACTACAGCCTGTAGGCCGGATCTGGTCCCGAACACCAATTTATCCGGCCCACACCATCCTTGCTGCTCCCAGAAGCGGAAGAAAAACACGCCTGTGCAAACACGTTTTACTTCCGCTTCCAGGAGTGACAAGGGAGGCATGGACCGGATGAATTGGTATCGGGGCCGAGATCCGGTCCACAGGCCATAGTTTGGGTAAGCAGAGAAAATGGCAGCTTAAAATCTATCTCATCCTGTTGCAAAACATATCTGTTGCAAAACAGATTGCAAGGCACGTTTTACTTCCACTTCTGGTGGGAGGAACCACGTGACCGGCCCGCTGAATCACGTGACCGGCCCATGGCCCAAAAAGTGTGGGCACCCCTGTCCTAACCCAACCAGATCCCTAAAACAAGGAGCTATCCAGCCAGTCAATAATTGTGTGCCATCTTTCTCACGCGAAAAGGAACTGCAGAATGAGCGATGGGATGGGAGATGGAGCCATTTTGTCCCAGAAGCCACTATCTTCCAGCTCCAACACTGCCTGTTGGTGCTGAAGAAACTGGAGAAGAGGGGACCAAGAGGTGATCCAGTTACCCTCTTCCCACCAGCTATGGGCTGATGCAGAAGATGGAGCTGCCGGATTTTTCCGCCTTGTAGTGTGGGTTCCCAGCCTGACAGAGGGTTGGCATCCGTGACCCTTTTAGTGCAAGGAAAAGAATTCATTTGTGCAGGTGAAAAGGTGGCACAAATATCTAGAACAGTGATGGTGAGCCTTGGCACTCCAGCTCTTCTTGAACTTCAATTCCCAGAAGCCCAAGTCTCTGTGAATCCACACAAATGGGTGTTGCAATGGTTACCAGATGTTGGAGTGGCTGGCCGCAAGGAAGACAGGCGAGACAATTGTGCGGTGAAGTCCAGCCCCAATCTGGGTCGGGTGGCACGTATTTATTACCCTGCCTTGGGGTGATGCGCGCCTAGGATGCGCGTGACCCCCTAATACAGAAGGCTTGCATAGTGACGTTTTCCGGTGGTCCAGCTACAATGCCAGGTCTTGGAAGTCACCCTGGAGTTAATGGACAACTCGCACCTAATTACCTTGGGCTGGTGAAACCCATTGTTCCTGCCCTAATCTCGGAGTCTATGTGCATTGACTCCGGGTACCTAGTTTGTCCTGCTGTCTGGTGCGACTTGTTTGCCCAACTTAATCTGCAGCCAGAAGCAGAGGATTGTGTATTTCCTTTAGAGTCATCATCTTTGGTTTTTACCCTGTTTCTATCGTAGCCACCAGCCAAGGCTTTATGATTTGCCCCCCAAACTAAGTAGCTAGCCCATACCCCAATTGCCTTTCCTGCAAAGTCTGGGTGGTCCCCGGATCTGTTGAAGGCCGGGCGAAACCCCTGAGGAAAGGTTTGGCCAATTATTCACGCGGGCAACCCACAAATGGGTTTACTGTGCATACGGATCTAGAATAATGTATCCTTCCATTTCCCAAAACCTTCATTTCCCTCCCCTCCTTCCTTCTTTCCTTCCTTCCTTCCTTCCTTTTGCCTTCTATAAAGCCACATTCCTTTGCTTTTTGAAGTGGTAGCCATGTTAATCTGTGCAAGCATATCATAGAGTAAACAAAACAAGACAAAAAATGTTGTGGCATCTTAAACATTAAGTGCTGTATTTTAATGTGAGCTTTCGTGGATCCAGGGTCACCGTCAGAAGTTTCTGGGGCCCATACTGAGCCGCTCTGAGTGGTGCGTGCACTAGAAGAGCGGGGTATAAATAAAGAATTCTGATTCTGAATCCTATTGGGCCCCCCACACAGTAATGTCACAGTTATGGCCGGCGGCGGCAGGGCCCCTAGGGTAGTACTGCCCTAATGGTGGCCCTGCATGGATCAAATCCACTTTATCAGACATAAAAGTGAGACTTCGTGGCATTATTTAATAGCCACACTGATCTTCTGTTATTGTTGTTATGCTAGCCCAGGTGTTCTCAACCTTTTAAAGGCGTGGGCCGGGTCACACTCCCTCAGACAGCTTCTGGGGCCGGATGGCCATTTAGCCCTTCCTCCACCACATGGCACTCCCTGGTGTGGCGGAGGCAGTGAGGGGCCACATGAAATGGTGCCGTGGGCCGCATCCGGCCTGTAGGGCATAAGTTGAGAATTCTTGTGTTAGCCAATTGTTGTGTAGCAATGTATCTGATATGTATAAAAGAATGCCATGAGGTCTCTCTCTTATGTTTCATGAAGTGGACTTGATCCGTGGAAGCTCACATTGAAATACAGCACTTAGTCTTTAACGTGCCACAACATTTTTTGTCTTGTCTTGTCTTGTCTTGTTTACACCAGGGGTGCCCAAACTTTGTGGGCCGTGGGCTGGTCATGTGGTTCAGTGGGCCAGTCACATGGTTCAGCGAGCTGGTCACGTGGTTCCTCCCACTGGAAGCAAAACGTGTTTTGCAACAGATATGTTTTGCAACAGGATGAGAGAGATTTTAGGCTGCCATATTCTCTGCTTAAACCAGGGGTGCCCAAACTACATCCCGTGGGCCGTAGTTTGGGCACCCCCGGTTTGCATTCTGCTATTCCTTTGCTTTGCATGCAAAATGTGCCAGCCTCTCCAAAGAGGGGCTGGCACATTCCTGCCACCTAGCGTTATCCTATGTGAAACACCTGGTTCCTTTTTCTTCAGCATCTTGGCCCTGCTTGCTGTATCGCCACAAAGGACAATCAGCCCCATTGTCACCTGTCCTCTTCTTCCTTAGCCTTAACCACCTGCCACTCAGGAGGTTCTTGTAGGGACATGGTCTTTATGCAACCCCATGAGATGGATTAAGAAATCAAGGAGGAAATTCAACCGGCAAATGGGACTGTACCGCAATTAATCCCGGATGACACAGAAGACCACAACGTTGTGCAACAAGCTGAGCCATGAATGTGTTGCTGACGCAAGGAGAGCAAGTGCTCGGAGGCATGTGAGTGGCTCCTCTTCTGTTTCCGTCCTTTTCGCCAGCGTGGGGCCCGCAAAGACAGCGGTGGCTGGATCGGCCCATGGGAACAAAACAAAACCCAAAATCCACAGATAGTTGTCAGGGTCAGTTTTGATTCTACAAAACAGGGTCCAGAGATTTCTGACCTTTGGATTTCTGCATTCGGATTGCGTCAAGTTGGATGGGGAATTTTGGAAGGTTTGAAAGCTTAGAGATGTTGTTGTGGAAGAGAAGGTGATCCTAATGAAACGAATGGTCTTAATGGAGAAGACCAAGCAACGTAGGCTCAAAAGCCCGTCACATCCGACTCTAGGGTTCAGTGCTTATCTCTGTTTAGATCAGCTTTCTAACTGCTAGGTTGGCAGGAGCAGGGTCAGATGATGGGAGCTCACTCTGTCATGTAGCACTCAGGTCTCAAACCGCTGACCTGCCAACCTTCCAGTGGTCAAGTTCAGTATCTTAACCACTAAGCCACCGCAGTCCCGAAGATGCATATACTTGCATTTATATGCCGCTTGTAGACTTTCCAAGAAGCATAGCTTGTTGGCAGACCTGGAAGAAGGAAGCTGAACTTGGCTTGCCCTAGCCGGGCTTTCCTTCTGTTCTTAATGTGCTTCTACAAACACCACCACAACTTTCATGGCATCAGTCTTGTGCCCGCTGAATTCTGAAAGATCAGGAACAGCGCATGACGCTTCTGGACTGCAAGCCTACATTTGGAACTGCTCTGGCTATTGGAAACCGGCAGCACCATCACTCCTCCTGAAATGAAGTTTTAAAAAAACCTTATTAAGAGAATTTATATCCTGCCTTTCTGCTGAAAAAATTCCCAGCGTTCAAGGCAGCTGACGATAAATTCGTTTTAAGCCCTTTTTAAAATGCAATAAAACAGCAGTAATAACATTACCAAGAGAAAGGAGTGTGACAGATAAACCATCAAAGTCGGGGTAAAGCCGCGCAGCTAGTTAAAAGCCTGCCAGCCAAGAACCGTTTTATACCTGGTGGGGGAAAGGAGGAAATTCGAGGTCCTCTACCCTGGCTTAGTCAGCAGGTCAGCAGTTCGAGACCTGAGTGCTGCATGACAGAGCGAACTCCCATGTCTGTCCCACCTCCTGGCAACCTAGCAGTTCGAAAACAAGACATTGCAAGTAGATAAATAGGTACCACTTTAGTGGGAAGGTAAACAGCATTCTGTGAACTCCGGTGTTGAGGCATGCCTGCCACATGTCTACGGAAACGTCTGTAGGTGCAGATGTCTATAAACAGAGATGAGCACTGAACCCTAGAGTCAGATATGACTGGCTTTTGAACAAGGGGGACCTTTATCTTTACTAGACCCTCTAAAGGGAAAGGTTTCCCTTGCTCAAAAGCCAGTTGTATCTGACTCGAGGGTTCAGTGCTCATCTCTGTTTCATAGTCGAAGAGCCAGCGTTGTCTGCTTCTGCAGACGTTTCCGTGGTCATGTGGCAGGCATGACTAGACACCGGAGTGCACAGAACGCTGTTTACCTTTCCAACGAAGTGGTCCCCATTTATCTACTTGCAATGTCTTGCTTTCGAACTGCTAGAGTTGCAGAAATGGGGCACAGTTGTCAGAGCTTATAAAAATTACTTTTTAAACTACAATTCCCAAGACCCTGTTCAGTTGGCGCAAACGAAAATGCCAGTTTCAAAAGAAGGCTGGGAATTGTAGCCCAAAAAGTAACATTTCCAAGCTATAGAGAAGGCTTTCTCGTCCCGTCAGCTCCAGAATGCAAATTTGGGTCCCTTCTCTCTCTCAGATTCTCAGGAGCTGGAACACCAACCCCCAGGGCTCTGTGGGGCTAATTTTAAAATGAATATTTAAAACACCATTATACATGTTCCTAGTTTGCATTTAGAAAAACCTAACAGTTTAGAACCAATCATATTTGATTTATGATATGTCCCATAAGTCCCTTACATCAGGAAGGCACATAATAATAATTATATGTCAGAAATTATTCTGGGTCGAAATTTTTGTGGGAGAAACTCCACTCAGGGAATGCCCCAATGAAAGGCTCCTTTCATGTCCCCAAGAGCTGGGACAGAGACAGGCACTCAATCCGTCATGCAGTACCTGGGTTTTGAACTACCGACTTGCTGGCCTTCCAGCTAACAAGGCGAGCTTCTTAACCACTGAGCCACGGCAGCCCAGAGCATGAGCGACTTGGAAAATCCTCCTGAATTCAGACTGATATTCCTTTAAAGCTCTGGTCATTGCCCAACCTCTGGCTCTGCAGCAAGATCCAGGTATCTAAACCACTGAGCCATCTAGCCTGCTGAAGCAATATTACAAAGAGTTAAACAATTGGGAAGATGTCTCAGAATGGTTCTGGCCAGACTTGGTGGGATTCCCAGAGGAAATGCTGATACCTATGGATCGAGAGGAATTCCAGGGAAATGAATTCAGGAAAGCCTTTTGGAAACTTGGGCTGATTACAATTGGTCTCTCTTTGCTGTTTTAGCAGCTCCTGTGAGCTACCTACCGGCCAGTCTCTGTGAACCAGGTTGCCAAGTATCTCAGGGTCTTCTGTGAACCAGGTTGCCAAGTATCTCAGGGTCTTCTGTGAACCAGGTTGCCAAGTATCTCAGGGTCTTCTGTGAACCAGGTTGCCAAGTATCTCAGGGTCTTCTGTGAACCAGGTTGCCAAGTATCTCAGGGTCTTCTGTGAACCAGGTTGCCAAGTATCTCAGGGTCTTCTGTGAACCAGGTTGCCAAGTATCTCAGGGTCTTCTGTGAACCAGGTTGCCAAGTATCTCAGGGTCTTCTGTGAACCAGGTTGCCAAGTATCTCAGGGTCTTCTGTGAACCAGGTTGCCAAGTATCTCAGGGTCTTCTGTGAACCAGGTTGCCAAGTATCTCAGGGTCTTCTGTGAACCAGGTTGCCAAGTATCTCAGGGTCTTCTGTGAACCAGGTTGCCAAGTATCTCAGGGTCTTCTGTGAACCAGGTTGCCAAGTATCTCAGGGTGCTGGCTGAAGTCTCTGGATGTTGCTGAGATTTGGAGCCAGATGTGCAGCTTGGAAGGAAAATCTCTGGACAAGGACCCCTGGGATGGAGGGTGTTTCGTGTTTGTGTGAGAAATAGCTTGACATTCTGGACATCCCTCTCCATTACCACCACCACCCGTCTCCAGCCTAAGGGTGTCTTTATATTGTGCTTGCTCCCTACCTGTGTTTGTGCTGCCTCTTTAAAACCCTAAGGCCCCAAGTATCATGGTTTGGCTCTAAAACCTCCAGGAAAGGGATGCGACAGACCTGACAATCCTATCAGTTCTTCTATTTTCGTGTCCCAGGTCAAACCCTAGACTGCCAAAATGGAGCCAATTTCTTGGCTTTGTCATTGACCAAACTCAAGTCCTCATCCATGCATGTCTGTAGCAGCAATCGGCAGACCAGGAAATGATCCCATGGATTCTGTATCTCTCCACATTCACAGCACATGCTATTATCCACCAGCACACACACACACACCCCACTTGGGCATGTTGGTCTTGCACTGAGGGACTCCAACACTCAGCCTATTCATGGTCCTCCAAGTGACGTAGGGGAGGTTGAGTTCCTCAGCCATATCTTCCTCCTTTAATGTTCTTCCTTGCCCAGAGAACTCCTTCCTCCACCTTCTATTTTGGTTTTGCTCTTGCGTCCACTCAAGAATGTTTGTTCTTGCCATAAAGCTCTTCCTGGATCTGAGCCGGCAGATATGAAGCACATAGCTGTTCAGAGGGTGTAGCGGGCTGTTGTCTTTGTTAGTTCCCTCAGTTTATGAGACCAAACTTCAAGAAAACTCTAAGCAATGCCAACCATAATATCCTCAACAGTATTTAACATGGGCAATCTAGCAACCAATGCTGATTTGTTTGGTTTAGTTTATTGATATTAATACATTCTCAATATTCTTGCAACCAATGGGTTTTTGTAAACGTAGAAGAACCACCTTCATTCTAATTTCTTTTGTTATGGCATGAATAAATACCGCTGGGTTTTTGTCTTGAGGTCCTCTACCCTGGAAGTATGGAAAGCTTAGAAAAGAATTACGGCGTTCTCTTGCATGGGTCACAATTAAATTCAGTATCAACTCTAACACACACACACACACACACACACACACACACACACACACACACACACACACACACACACACACACACACACACACACACACACACACACCACAAAACAAATTGTGGCCAGACTCCAACTTTCCTTCTCTGTTATGTGTACAAAGGCAAAATTCACTGGGAAAGGCTATAATGCTCAAAAGAAGGGGCAGGGAAAGAGGACGATGTAATATGAGATGGATTGACTCAATAAGGAAGCTACCACCTTCAGTTTGCAGGAACTGAGCAGGGCTGTGAATGGCAGGATCTTTTGAAGGCTGTTAATTTCCTGGATCATCCTTAACTGGAAGCTACTCAACTGGGAGTTAACATCAACAAACATGCATATTATTTAGATTATGATGTTAGTAAATGCTTAATCCATTTATTGGGGCTGTGAGGAGTTAAGAAAGCGGGATGTAATTTCTCAACTGTGTTGGTTCCTGAACAGAATGTCCCAAGCAAATAAAGCTGGTATTGTGTACATGCAGAAGGACACACCCGATGTGGTCTTTCACGCAGGAAGGACAGAAGAAGAAAGCCAAAAAAACAAATAAGTCCCAATATCTAGTCCTTTGGTCTTTTGTCAAGATTTGCTTTGAATGTGTAGTTGGTCTTTGGAAAAACCACAGGAGCTGGAGGGTTTACGTTGCCCTTCTTGTACTAAACGGAAGGGGATAATAGTTTATGCCAGTCTGTGCAATTCAGTACTAGGTTTCCCTTCTTCGAAAGCCAGTCATATCCGACTCTAGGGTTCAGTGCTTATCTCTGTTTCAAAGCTGAAGAGCCAGCGCTGTCTGCTTCTGCAGAAGTTTCCGTGGTCGTGTGGCAGGCATGACTAGACACCGGAGCACATGGAACGCTGTTACCTTCCCACCAACTGCTAGGTTGGCTAGGTTGGTACTACTGTATTATTATTTTGCACTGTGTTTAAGTTTGTGCAAAAAATAAATTTGCACTGTGTGTATATATTTGTGGGGTGGAACTGCAGTGGCTTAGTGGTTAAGCTGCTGAGCTTGATGACTGGAATGTCACAGGTCAGCAGTTTTAGACCCGAGTGCTGCACAACGGAGTGAGCTCCCATTTTTGTCCCAGCTCCTGCCAACCTAGCAGTTCAAAAACAAAAAAATTGCAAGTAGATAAATAGGGACCACTTTGGCAGGAAAGGTAACAGCGTTCCGTGCACTCTGGCATCTAGTCATGCCTGCCATATGACCACAGAAACATCTGCGGACAGCACTGGCTCTTTGGCTCTAAGTCTAAATGGAGATGAGCACCACACCCTAGAGTCAGATATGACTGGCTTTCGAGCAAGGGAGACCTCATCCTTGACCTTCTGTATATTTGCATATGTCACTCTTTCTGCTTTTCTAGGTCCAGACATTTTCTCCACCCCTGCAAAACAATTAATGAGAATATTGTGTCAGAAATTATTCTGGGTTGAAAGGATTTTTGCGGGAGAAACTCCACTCAGGGAATACCCAAATGAGGCTCCTTTCATGTCCCCAAGAGCTGGGACAAAGATGGGTGCTCAATCGATCATGCAGTACCCGGGTCTCGAACTACTGACTTGCCAGCCTTCCAGCTAACAAGGCAAACTTCTTAACTACTGAGCCACTGTGCCCTGGCTTTGTCTGGGTTTCTAGGCTGTGCAAATAATAAATGTTATTATTTGCCAACGGAGGAGATACTACAGGGGTGGTTCTTGCTTGGAGTAGTTTGCTACTCTAGGTCAGGCTGACCGGCCAGCTCCAGATTCTCAGCAGAGCTACAAGAAGGATTTCCCTGATACGCCAGAACTTACAGTTAATGTCTGGACTAGGACAAGAGATGGGGAAAACTGGACTCCACTTTCCAGAATCCACCACAGGGATCCCTACTTAAGGGGTTTTGGGAGCTCCCACGAAATGCTATTTCTAACAAAAGTGCTGGGCTTCTGCTTGATCTCAAACATGGGAGAACTGTCTGTGCATTTCCTTGGGGATTTCAGACAAACACTCTGCTCATGGGCAGATGCACTCTGTGACTTCATAGTGTCACCTGAAAAACCACCACCCACTCCACGCCACGGGTCTGGACTGAGGCGCCCGCTAGCCATGAGTTGGAGGTAGAGAAGGACAGCACATCACTGCGGAGGGTCAGCGGTTCGATTCCCGAGTACTGCAGGACGGAGTGAGGTCCCGTCTTTGTCCCAGCTCCTGCTAACGTAGCAGTTCGAAAGCAAGAAATTGCAAGTAGATAAATAAGGACCACTTCGGTGGGAAGGTAAACAGTGTTCCGTGCACTCCGGTGTCTAGTCATGCCTGCCACATGACCACGGAAACGTCTGCAGAAGCAGACAGCGCTGGTTCTTTGGCTTTGAAACAGAGATGAACACTGAACCCTAGAGTCGGATATGACTGGCTTTCAAACAAGGGAGACTATTACCTTTACCTTAGGAGTTCCACTGGTGGAGAAGGTCCAAGAACACTGACTACAAAATGCTGGGTTAAGAAATAGGTGTTTATTAAATATTTCCATTGACAATGGCCATGTATCAAGAGAAATAAAATAAGTCACCCACCCAAATGAGCTTCCCTGTCTAATTTGTTGTAGGAGAGTCGGTGTTCCATTGATCTGATGTGTTTTATATACTTTGAGTTGCATACAGAGACTAAAATCTTCCTAGCTTGAGTTCATTACCAAGATTACAAAAGGGCCCCCAAGAAAGACAGAGAAAGACAAATAAATAAATATATGACTACACAAATTAAAGCAAGTTAAACCATTTACATTTTCTAAGGGTAATAAGTGTCAGCAAATAGAGCAATGCCATTTACATAATTAGGTCACAGAAATAGTAAAGTTCAAGAGACTTTTTACATATACACCATGTTTTACACCCTTCACCCACATAATCCCTTTACATTTATCATATCCTGGCATTCCTCATTAAACACACGCAAACATCAGCTATCAGTTGTCTGAACCCTAACAAAGATGCAAAGGAAAGACACGATTAAGGATGTCCTCAGGTGTGGAAACTGGAGAGTGCGCAATTTAGAACATCGCAGGGTGAGAGAGAGATTTGGAGATCTGTTGCCCGCGAGAGGAGAGTTCATTTAATGAAATTTTGTCCCGATTTATTTGTTCTGGATACTTGGGTTTGACTGCCTGAAAGGCTTCCTGTCCTAAGACAAAAGGTCCGAAATATTAAAGTACATTGCACAAAGTTTGAACATTATTTGAGCAGGTATTAACATAACTGGGAATGAATGGGTTAAAGTTGAAGGCGGCCACACTTTTCCGCCACCTGCCTATAAAGGCAAAACCATTTTAAAAGGGAAAGAAAACACTAATTTCTAATGTGCTTTTCCCCTTTTACAGCATTTTCAAACTACCCTCAATGTAAGTCTACGAAGCAGGAGTCCGTCCAGTCTCTAGGCGACCCGCTCCGTTGACCTGCAAAGGGAATTTTCTCGCTTATTTTACTTTGCAGTTTGTGTCTAAAAAATATTCATTAAAAAATTTGATCATCCGTGGTTATTTACCCACGGGTGTCTGGACCATACCTGTCAAGTTTTGGATTTGGAAATAAGGGAAATTTCCTGGCAAATAAGGGATACTTGACAGCTATGCTTATCCTGTGCTGCCCTCCAATGGCGGCAATAGGGCATTGCAGTCTAATTAATAAGGGATGACGGCAGGAAAGAGGGTAAAATAAGGGGTTTTCCCGGCCAATAAGGGATACTTGACAGCTATGGTCTGGAGTGGGTGCATGTGAAGTGAAGTGCTTATGCAAACATAGGCCTAGTGGTTAGAGCAGGGAAAATAATCAGGAAAATATAAAATAAAGTGGGGGGGGGGAATGCAAAATAAAATTCTTTATTTAAGCAAAGTAGAATAATAACATAAAATTAAAGGTGATATTCAAAATATGGGTCATACAGGAATAGGATCATAGAATAGCTGAGTTGGAAGAAACCTTTTAGGCAATTGGGTTCAATCCCCTGCTCAATCACCCCAGTAGTGTCAGAAAAGCCAGAGGTCCAAAATCACATTGTGAAGGGGCTCATCAAAAAATCACACTAAGAAGGTTCTTGAAGATTGGAGGAAGGGGGAATTCTTTATATTTGAAATATAAAACAGTTAAAACACTTCCCGCGGGGGAAGTGGGAGCAGGTGCGCAGGGCGGCGGGGACTTCAAAATCTGCCCGCGGACAGTGCCTCCATCCTGGCTCCTTCCCCCGGTCTGGCGTGGCCACGGGGGGAGTGGGAGTAGCCGTCGTTGTGGTCAGTAGTGGGTTGTATGAGTTGTTATTATATTGCACAACTTTGTAACAAACTGTATTTGGATATTTTGTATTTTGTATATTTTGTATTCTTGTGCTGAAATTGTTTGATTTATATGTAACTCTGTAATTGAACCACTTTGAGTTGCCTTATGGCAAGAAAAGCGGTATACAAATATCAAATTAAATTAAAATTAAATTTTAAAAAACTAAGTAGCAGAATAAAGCACAGGATTACCAAAACACAAATTGTCTTTCTGCAGATCGATCCCTTGGGAAATGTCTGGTGGATAATGGAAGTTATACTCCCAGATATCTCTGGGGTAGCCAGGTGGTGGGGAAGGCTGCACTAACCATTACACTTGAAATCTAAGTCCTTGGGGTGAGCTGGCAGGTAGCTCTCACCTGGTCATTCTTGCAAGGTAATGTGATGAAAGGGAGGCTGGGCGGGAGGCCATGTCAAAGGCTTCTGATGCCATAAGAACATAAGAAGAGCCTTGCTGGAAGAGGCCACAGGAGCCCATGATCCAGTCCAGCATTCTGTCTCACACAGTGGCTCACCATTGGCTTCAGGGTATTCCTTCTCAAGGAGATGCCTTCACCTGCTTAGGATTCCCTGGAAATGGCATTGAGAGATATCCTGCCTATCTCTCCAACCCGGAGGTTGTCCTTAGGTATCCATAGTTATAGCCATGGATCCCCTTGTCCTCCATGAACTTGTCTAATCCTTTCTTAAAGCTGTCAAGACTGACAGCTGTCACCACTTCTTCTGGCAGGGAGTTCCATAGACCAGTGATCCTCTGGGAGAAAAAGTACTAGTTCTCTTTCTTTCTTTCTTTCTCCTGATGCTGTTTTAGACTCCATTGTTTTCCTCGTTATTACTCTATGGACTAATTGGCCAGCCTAATTGGATGGGGAGAGCCTAGGAAGGACCGAGTGATTCTGGATTGGGGTGAGAAAGAACCGGAGACCTGGAGAGGCAAGGAGCTGCTGTCCCATCAAGGAGGATCCTTGCGCATAATTGGTCTAATGTCTTCCTTGTCCTCAGATGCACATCGCCCCACAGCACAGTTTGTGTCATGCTAAGAACACTGCTGCCCCAAACCCACTCAGGTGAGACTCTCCTGAGTGTTACAAACTCAGTGGAGGTGGGGAGAAATCTCTAGAAGATCTTAATACACCTCTCAAAGGAAAGCACCCCGTGTACCTTGTTGTGGTTCTTGCAATCACAGCCACATCACAGGAGTTCCTCCAGGCCATAAAGCTTAATCCTAGCGTGGAAAATATAGGGCTGGGGTTGACTGGATCGCAGTCTAGCCACGTTATCTGGGATCAGTTCGATCCAGTTGTCCCTGAGGAAATGGACAGGCTCCTGGGAACTGTTTGTGTCACTGCTTGTGCATTAGATCCATGCCCCGCCTGGTTAGTTAAAACTACCAGGGCAGTGACAGGCAGATGGGTCAGAGCAATTGTGAACTCTTCTTTGCAGGAGGGGGTCTTCCCAGCAGCATTGAAACATGCCTTGGTGCCACCGCCCCACATGAAAAAGTCATTGCTTGACCCTACAGTACTCACCAACTACCAGCCTGTATCCAACCTGCCCTTCTTGGGGAAAGTTTTGGAGAAGTCAGTGGCGCGGCAGTTACAGGAGGTCCTGGATGAAGTGGATTATCTGGACCCTTTTCAGTCAGGATTCAGGCCCGGCTATGGTACAGAGACAGCATTGGTCGTGCTGCTGGATTGATCTCTGGCGAGAGCGGGACAGAGGTCCATCCTTGCTCTTCTTGACCTCTCAGTGGCCTTCGATACCATCGACCACGGTGTCCTTCTAGAACGGCTCCGAGGATTGGGGATCCAGAGCACAGTGTAGTCCAGGTTTTCCTCATTTCTGAAGGGCCAGACCCAGTCAGTGTGGCTGGAGAGTGAGAGGTCCAGCTCTAGGCCCCTCCAATATGGGGTGCCTTGGGGCTGGGGGCTTTCTCCTCTCCTACTTAATATCTACATGAAGCCTCTGGGTGAGATCATCCATTCCCATGGGGTGAGGTATCATCAATATGGAGATGATACTCAATTATACATCTCGGCCCATGGTGACCCAAGCAATGCTGTTGAAGTTCTATCCAGGTATCTGGAGGCTGTGGGGGTATGGACAACGGGCTACAACTGAATCCTGGCAAGACTGAGTGGCTGTGGGTCAAGGGCCCTGCATTATCCCGGGAGCTACCATCTTTGGAGCTGGATGGGGCTTTTTTGCCACAGACAGACCCAATGTGTAATTTGGGGGTTCCTCCTGGACTCACAACTCCTTCTCGATGAGCAGGTGGCAGTCGTGGCTAGGAGGGCTTTTGCACAACTTTGTGTCATTCGCCAATTACGGCCACTCCAGGACCAGGACTCCTTGCTTATGGTCACACATGCTCTGATCACCTCGACTGGATTATTGTAATGCGCTCTACATGGGGCTGCCCTTGGTGACCATTTGGAGGCTGCAGCTGGTTCAAAACGCGGCTGCCCATGTAGTGATGGGGTGCAGGCGTTATGTCCGTGCCTTACTCCTGCTACGGGAGCTGCATTAGTTGCCAGTGTGCCCCTTGGGTGCAATTCAGGGTGCTGGTAATGACCTTTAAAGCCCTACATGGTATTGGGCCAGGATACTTAAGATACCGCATCACCCCAAGGACATCTGCCCGTCCCACTAGAGTGAACCGGAGGGGCTCCTTAAAGATGCTAACTGCTGGAGAGGTTCTTTGCCTCTCTAGCACTAGAAGAAGAGCCTTTTCGGTACCCGCTCTGGACCTATGGAACCTCCTGCCAGTTGAACTGCGTCTCCAGACGGAGCTGCTGCCCTTCAGGAAAGAGCTGAAAACCTGGCTGGCAAGGCAGGGGGGGAGGTGGAGAGGGAGCAACCACCACCACCACCACCACCACCACCCCACTGGCTCGTTTAGAACAGGATCACTCATGCTTTTAATAATTTTTAACTAGATTTTTAATTGGTGCAGGTGGGAAGTAGTTTTTCAGTGTTTTTAGGGATTTTAAGGTTTTCTATAGTTTAAACGTTGGGGGTTTTATGTACGCCGCCCAGAGTCGCATGTCAATTGGGGTGACTATGCCAATTGAACAAATAAATAAATAAACAAACAATCATCTCTTTCCTCAAACAACCCTTAAGCACTGGTGATTCAGCCCTGGAGGAAACAGCCATCAAGAATAGGTGAGGCAATATGAATGGGGATTTACTGGTCCAGCCAGATCAGGGAAGCCATGTTAACATCTTCATGGCCTCTGGGGCGGCAGGTGTCCCTCCCTGAGGGGTGATGATTAAGCACCTGTCCCATTTAGATGTCCTTAGGAGCTCAACAGGCAGGTCTGGCTTAGGGGAGCTGCCTTCCTTTGTTGAGAAGCCTGGGCTCTCACCTCTGAGCATTCACCTGTCTCTGGCAATGGGGCTCCGTCAGGTGAGTAGGAGAAACGCTGAGGGGCTGTTCTAATGGAGCAGATCAGAATGGGACCTTTCCCTTTGGGTCTAAAAATGTCATTTCAGAGTTTGTCAATTTACATGTTTGTCCCAGTAAATCCATTCGTGGGGATTCACGGGGGGTTCTGGGAATTGAAGTCCAAGAACATATGGAGTGCCAAGGTTCACCATCACATATTTAACTGTTAGACAAGGTGTTATGTATGTTAACTGTGTTTTCTGACAGGAGCGGAATGTATCTTTTCTCATGTATCTATTCGTATGCAAATAAGTGGATCGAAAATGTGCACACTCTGTTAGCCAATGGGCTTGTTGTATTATTGGTACTGTTACTGTTTATAGTGTATATAAGTCCGAGTTTTGCTCCATCCAAACAGTGTTCAAACCCCACTAATAAAGAGCTGAATTTCACTACTTCACTCGTCTGCTTCTTCATTCCCTGAACACGAAACTGCCAACGAAGGTGGGATGGCATCCCCACACGGCAGCAACATCGGCCCATTTTGACCCAGCATGTCCAGAGAAATGGGCAACATACGAACGCTGATTCCGCCACGCAATGGCCTCGCAGAAGATCACCGACGTAGACCAGAAGTGCTCCTGTTTCCTTGCTCAGTGCTGTTCTGAGACGCTTGAGCTGGCAACCCACATTGTTCTCCAAAGGGACGTGGATGTGGTGCCACTCGCAGAAATCATGTCTGCACTGAGGAAACACCTGCAGCCAGAGGTCTCGATCTTCCCGGCCAGGGTGGCCTTCCACAGAAGGGAGCAGCAACCTGAGGAGTCCATTGTAGTCTATGCCGCCGCTCTGCGAATTGCTGCCGTCCCGTGCAAGTGGGACAACATCGAAGAAACACTCCGGGACCATCTGCTGGCCAGCATGAGGGACGAAGATGCTCAATGTCACCTCATGATCAGGAAGACGCTAACTTTCAAGGCTGTCCTAGAAGAGGCGGTAGCATCTGAGGCCGCACGGTCCAGCATTAAGCTTTTCCGGCGACACAGAGGGAGAAGTCCAAGTGGTCCGACGAAAGCACCGAGAGCACCGTGACGATCGGGAGAAGAAATTCCTTTGCAAGTGTGATGGCTGTGGAGCCCGGCATGACCGCAGGAAGTGCCCCTTCCACACCGCAGAATGCCACAACTGCGGGCGACGAGGGCACATTGCTAAAGTATGCCGACAGTGAAAGCAAAGAACTCCAGCACCTGAGTCCAAGCAGAGTCATCATCACAAAACGTCCATCGCCAAAGTGTCACCAGAGCCTGAGGCGTGCCAAGTGGACATCATCAGCAAGCGTTTCTTCGCAGACCTGAGCCTGCAGGACGTCCCTTCAAGATGGAGGTGGATTCAGGTACTACCTTTTCCATAATACCACAGCGGGAGTTTTTGAGAATTCCCGCTGCCTCTCGGCGCAAGCTCAAATCTTTTAAAACTTCCCTCCAGGATGTGCAAGGTTGCCAGATTCCGGTCCTGGGGGTGGGAAATTTCTTGGTCAAATTCAAAAACATTCGCACATCCTTGCCATTGGTTGTAGTTAAGCAGGGCACTAACTATCTTATTGGGACCCAATGGTTTAGGCCCCTGGGAATCCGGCTTTCTGGCATTCACGCAATAGACGCTGACCCAATCCGGGATGTTTGTGTTGCACATCCTGAGGTGTTCAAAAAGGGTTTAGGGTTATACAAAGGACCCCCTGTGGACTTTGAGCTTGACCCAACCGTCTGGCCCATCCAGATGAAGCCACGCCGGGTACCTTTTGCTTTAAAGGAGAAGATAGAAGCTGAGCTGGACAAACTGGTGGGGCAGGGCATCCTAGTGCCAGTGGACTCCGCAGAGTGGGAGACACCAATAATGACTGCTTTGAAAAGTAACTGGGAGGTCAGGATATGTGCTGACTACAAGTGTACCATCAATAAAGCTATTCACCCGAACGCATATCCTGTGCCCGTGGTAAGCCACCTTCTTGCCTCCTTGCATGGAGGAAATTGCTTCACAAAATCTGACCTTGCCCAGGCTTACCAACAATTGACTGTGTCTCCTGCTGCTGCCATAGCCCAGACCATATTAACACATAGGGGGGCATTTAAGGTAACTAGACTACAATTCGGGGTGAATGCGGCCCCCGGAACATTTCAATCTCTTGTAGAACGTGTTTTAAAAGGTTTGCCTGGTGTCCTGCCATATTTTGACGATGTCCTGATCACCGCTAAGGACACCGTTGAACTAGTGGCCAGGCTCGATTGAATCCTCTCACGTATCAAGAGGGCCGGTCTATGTCTCAGAAGAGACAAATGTGTGTTTTTGGCACAGGAAGTGGAGTTCCTGGGGTACCAAATTACACCCCAAGGTATCATGCCTTCTGGCTCCAAGGTGGCGGCCGTGTGAAATGCACCCAGGCCAAAATGTAAAGCCGAAGTGCAATCATTTCTAAGATTGTTAAAGTTCTATCACGCTTTTCTCCATCGCAAAGCCTCAGTTGCCGAACCATTACATCGGCTTCTTAAGAAAGATACTGTTTGGCACTGGGGCCATTGCCAGGAGAAAGCGTTCCTAGAACTTAAAAGGCTGCTATCTTCGGATGCTGTATTAACTCATTTTGATCCTAACAAGGAAGTTGTACTTGTTTGTGATGCATTCCCTGTGGGGGTGGGAGCTGTGTTATGCCATGTACTAAATGACGGGAGGGAAGCCCCTGTAGCATTCTATTCCCGTTCACTCTCAAAGCCTGAGAAAAATTATGCTCAGACAGACAGGGAGGTGGTGGCAATTGTGGCTGGCACTAAGAAATTCCACGATTACCTTTACGGAAGGCCTTTTACCATCATAACTGACCACAAGCCCCTCCTTGGAATCTTTGTGAATGGGAAGCCCACGCCTCAAATTCTGTCCCCAAGGATGTTGTGTTGGGCAATTTTCCTAAATGCATACAATTTTACTTTGGTGCACAGGCCCGGAAAGAACATCAGCCACGCTGATGCCCTGTCACGTTCTCCACTGCCAGGGGTTGGGGAAGTTGATTGCGAGATCGAAAGCGACCACCAGGTCCTTATGATTGAGGCTTTCGACTCGTCCCCAGTCGGCCCCTCAGATGTAGCCAAGGCTACGGCCAAGGATGTAACATTGACTAAAGTAATGTCTTGGGTACAAAAAGGCTGGCCTGTCTCTCCTCTAGCTGAGGAATTCAGAACAATCCACCGCAAGCATTTAGAATTGTCAGTGGAACGAGGTTGCCTTCTATGGGGCCAGCGGGTGGTCATTCCTGTCACTCTCAGGAAAAAGGTTTTACATCTACTTCACACAAATCACCCGGGAATTGTCCGTTCCAAAGCCCTTGCCCGTAACTACTTTTGGTGGCCTCAACTGGACCAAGACATAGAGCAGATGGTCGGCAGTTGTGCCAATTGTCAATCCTCTCCCCCAGAGCAATCCCACCTTCCCTCTCAGGAATGGGATTCTGCTCGGGGCGCATGGTCCAGATTGCACATAGATTTTGCAGGTCCATTTAGGAATGCCCTATTTTTGTTGGTTGTGATTAGGGTCCCTAATACCACTTCAGCCACCATGGTAATGCACCTAAGAAGGCTGTTTGC
The DNA here is from genome assembly GCA_035047345.1 of Bradypodion ventrale. Taxonomy (NCBI): domain Eukaryota; kingdom Metazoa; phylum Chordata; class Lepidosauria; order Squamata; family Chamaeleonidae; genus Bradypodion; species Bradypodion ventrale. The sequence continues at coordinate 3,639,703 of JAWDJE010000004.1, read as the reverse complement.
AACATTTGGACTTCCAGATGTGCTGGTGTCTGACAACGCGTCCACGTTTACATCTGCAGAATTCTAATCCTTCATGGAAAAGAATGCAATTAGGCACATCACTGCTGCCCCATTCCACCCAACCACCAATGGCCAGGTAGAGCGGCAGGTGCGCACAACTAAAGACGTGCTTCGGCGTATGGGTGAAGGGGATTTGGAGCTCCAGTTATGCCAGTTTCTTTTCACATATAGGCTCACCCCCTTGCCTCAGGGCTGTCCCCTGCTGAATTGCTCCAGCGAAGGAAACTGTCATCCTTGCTGGACAGATTGGATCCCTCTAGGGTAGAGGACAAAGGCACAAATATAGCAATCCAACACCAGAAGGGTTTCTCATCCGGAGGCCCTGTACATTGCCGCAATTATGCAGCTGGTGGTCCTACATGGGTGCCCGTATCAGACTGTGATCGATCAGACTGGTCCTGTTTCTTACAGAATCGAAACAGCCACTGGTCTGATCTGGAGGAGGCATGCGAATCAATTGAGACCCAGAGTACTGGACCCACAAGACGAATACAGACACTCAACGCTAGGGTTGGCCCCCACCCTTTAAGCCCAGGGGGCAGAGGTAATAGTCAGCAGCCAGCCAACATTGACCCAGAAGTGTCTTCTAGGAATTGATTTCAAGGGGAATTTGTGGAATGCTCCCCTATTCCGGCCAGGTGTACCCCTAAACTAGCACTCTGGATTCCTTTATTGATGATGGCCAATTTTGTTCAGTGTCACCCTCCACTCTTAGTATGCACAGGAGGGACCCTGAGTTGTCTTATTCATCCACAGAATTAGATTTTGGTTTTGAGCTATCCCCTGCTCCTCCATCTGACAAACTGGGCTTTAATTCGGGTTTACAATCCTCCCCCTCTAGTCAATCCCTCACTTCAGTTGGGTCACCCATCCTACGAGTCCCTGAGCCGGCTCAGCCAAGCATCCAACCCAGAAGGGAAACTAGACCGCCATCCTGGTTAAAGGATTTTGTTTTTACCTAGGGGGAAGAATGTTATGTATGTTAACTGTGTTTTCTGGCAGGAGCGGAATGTATCTTTTCTCATGTATTTATTCTTATGCATATAAGTGGATCGAAAAATGTGCACACTCTGTTAGCCAATGGGCTTGTTGTATTATTGTTACTGTTACTGTTTATAGTGTATATAAGTCCGAGTTTTGCCCCATCCAAACTGTGTTCAAACCCCACTAATGAAGAGCTGAATTTCACTACTTCACTCGTCTGCTTCTTCATTCCCTGAACACGAAACAAGGACAGGTGTCCCCCCACCCACCTGCCGTGTCTCTCTTTTAGCAGTAAAATCCTGACAGTGTGTGGCAGATGGCTGTTGAGCTTGCTAATTACACAGCAGGGTTCCCTACATTTTATGCAATCTTTAGTCATCGGCAATGTGTGAAGCAAGGGCTTCATTTTGTTTTGCTTTTTCAAGATCAAGCTGGTGGCCCTGAACATCGTTGAAGAAAGCATGAAATCGCCTGGACAGTGCTTGGTAAAACTGCACAAACCTGTCAATGAGTTTGGAAAGTGACTGTCAGATTATCTCGCTCTTTCATCTGTCACTCTTTTTCTCAAATTTTCTGACCTTTTAGTGTCTTACACGGAAGACAAAGAAGGAGTCGCAGGAAGGACTAACACAGGTTTATTCATTGATGATCAGGAAGAACATGTGGTAATGGCGAAGGTACATCACATTATATACAGTAGCACAATACATTTGAATCTTGTTGCACGGTAGCTCATTGGCTGCTACCGGCGTGACGTCGTCCCAGTCACGCCCACCATCTGCAGGTAGTGATAGTACGGGAAAGGTTCCCGCGGCTGTTGGTGATTTGGTGAATGTGAACCATGTGAGTTGAACGCTCGCAGCTGCCCCCTATGGACAGCTTACTCGCGTTCCTTTACAGCTGGGCTACATTGTAATTGTGGTCAGGTTACATTCATACATTTTGAGGCAACATCTCTCAAAACAACATTGTACATACATAACAGACCTCCTGGAGGTTTTGATGGGCCTCACTTTCCAATTCTGCAAAAGTAAGAACTACCCTAGAGACACCATTGTCTCTTTTTTACATGAGTCATTGTTATAATCGAAATCTCCTAATAGGAAGGAAGTGAGTCCAGGGCAGTAACGTACGCAGCAAAGCAAGTGGGGGCTTCCTCTGTCATCCAAGATGGGGTAATTTCACTAAATGTGTAAGTCACACCTAATGCAGAGAGTGCTTCCACAGTAGCTTGTTGTGCTGGAATTGCCATTCTTTGCTCACTCACAGTGATATGACACCACCACCACATCAGCTTTGGCCCTGAGCATCTCTGCGGCAGAGTATGCTGTTCTGGGATGGAGCACATCCACACATGCAAAACAAGTTGATATCGCTGTGAATGAAGCCATGCATATAGTGACAGGATGCCTCAAATGTACACCAGTTGAGAAAATATACCCTCTTGTTGGTATCGCTCCACCAAAGATCAGGAGAGAAGTAGCAGTGGACGCAGAGAGAAATAAGCAAGAGAAGGACCCTTGACACCCTCTGAATGGAGATGAGCCTCAAGTCATCATTTACTGGTCTCCACTGATGACGACCTAAGGTTGACCAACAATAATGTCAAGAAAGTGGCTTCATTTTGGTAGTCCAGGGTTTGATCGGGACATGAAAGAGGGAGTACCTCTATGACTTTTCTCTGTGCCGTACCTTTGCTGTTATACTTCTAATCTAACACCTGTTTTTTTTTTTAGAGTAGCATGTTATATTTTTTTTAAGCCACAAATTTGTGCAAAATTGGGTAGCCATGTCTTTGCGGTCTTTACTGATTAGTGTCTTAGGGAGAGCAGTCCTCTGTATTTGCCTAACCACTGTTAGTGGCCATGAACTATCTTTGGTCTAACCTTCAGTGGTGCAAGCATTTTAGTTTTATAGGGAAGGCGATCCAGAGAGGACACCTTGAATTGTACACGGTATTGGAAATGTGGCTGTAGCGTAGATTGTTAAATCCTTCCCTAATACTCCTAGGCATGGAATTTGCCTTTGTTACATGTGGCAAACTCTGATGCCCCTCCTTAAGTAAAACAAAAACAAAGCAATCACATTTATATACCACCCCTTAGCACTTAGTGCACTCTCTGGGCCAGAGGTTCCCAACCTACGCCCCCCAGGGCCGGATTCATCCAGGCCCCGGGCCAAATTGCCACCAACGCTGGAAGTGCCCCAATGTTACTGGAAGTGCTGAAATCTCTGTTTTTGCACCAAAACACTGTGAAATTGCAGGGGGAAAAAATTCAAAGATAGCGCGAAAATGTTCATCCCTCATTCCTGTCACCTAAAAAAACCAACACCCCCTTCTTAGTGTCTCTTGTGGGGGAGGACACTCTAATTTAAGCGGGTAGAACATGTCCCTAAAATGCCAGTTAAAAACCCAATTTACCTTGTTTTAAAGCTTGTTCAACACTGGCAGAAGATCCCACAAGAAAAGAGAAAAATAGGGTTAAAGAAAATAGATTTTATTAAAGTTTCAAAATTGGATAGTGGCTGGCTATCCGAGAAATAAATAAAATCCAACCCCTTAAAAGTTTCAAAAGTTGAGCGTCCCTGTCTAACTCTTTGAGATTGTTGCTGCTGATTCTTGGAACGATCATTATATACTGTTCTTCTCACGCGCACATTTAAAATCACTAACTCAGGAATAATAATAATAATAATAATAATAATAATAATAATAATAATAATAATAATAATAATAATAATAATAATAATAATAATAATAATAATAATAATAATAATAATAATAATAATAATAATAAAAATTTAATTTATATCCCGCCCTACTCGGCACAGGCCGACTCAGGGCGGCTAACAGCATTTCAAATAAAGATACAATATAATTATACAGAAATACAATGGAGTAAAGCAATAAATACAGAATATAACAAGTTAACATAAAAATAAGATGCAAAATATACAAATTACAAATGTATACATTTTAAAGCATCAAATCCAAACACAAGAAAACCCCAATACAATTGAGCACAAAACGAGTTACATTGTTTCAATTTTATACAAATAAAGCTTGGTTCAAAAGGTTGCACAGTCAACAAGAAGTAACAATGTTGGCCAACAACTTCCGGCCTGGATCCAACCTCACTTTCTTAGGGAAGGTGTTGGAGAAAGCAGTGGCACGGCAGCTCCAGAGGGTTCTGGATGAAGCGCATTATCTGGACCCTTTTAAGTCAGGATTCAGGCCTGGATATGGTACCGAGATGGCATTGGTCATACTTATGGATGATCTCTGGAATGAGCAAGACAGGGGTAATCCCTCTGACCTCGGTCTTCTTGACCTCTCAGTGGTCAACCATGGTATCCTTCTGGAATGGCTCCGAGGACTGGGGGCCCGGGGCACTGTGTGATCCTGGTTTTCCTCATTTCAGAGGGGCCGGACCCAGTTTGTGTCGTTGGAGGATGGGATGCCCAGCCCTAGACCCCTCCAATATGAGGTACCTCAGGGCTCAGGGCTCTCGCCTCTTCTATTTAACATCTACATGAAGCCACTGGGTGAGATCATACGTTCCCACAGGGTGAGGTATCATCAGTACGCGGATGACACTCAGTTGTATATCTCAGCCCATGGGAACCTGAGTGATGCAGTTGAAGTCCTATCCAGGTGCCTGGAGGCTTTGAGGGCTTTGAGGGGGGGGGGGGGGCAACAGGCTTCAGCTGAATCCTGGCAAGACTGAGTGGCTGTGGTTTCGGGGCCCCGGATTATCTTGGTAGTTACCATCTCATACCTGTTAACCTTCCCGGATTGGCCAGGATTTCCTGATTTTCCAAGCCAATTTGCACCATTTCCCGCCCGCAGCTGCCAAAACCCCAGAATTGGCAGTGGGGGGAAGAGAGGTACTGTGCATCCCTTCTGCGCAGATTGCCTTCTACGCATGCGTAGAAGGCGATCTGCGCAGAAAGGGATTGTAGAAGCCTTCTACGCATGCGTAGAAGGGTTTTACGCAAGCGTAGAAGGGTTCTACGCAAGCGTAAAAGCCTTCTACGTATGCATAGAAGGTGATCTGCGCAGAACCATTCTGCGCAGGTCACGTAGAAGGCGACCTGCGCAGAACCATTCTGCGCAGGTCCCGTATTTTCTGGAGCCGCGGTTGACAGGTATGCCATCTTTGGTGCTGGATGGAGCTTCTTTGCCCCAGACAGACCTGGTGCATAATTTGGGGGTCCTCCTGGACTCACAACTACTGCTCGAAGAGCAGGTGGCAGTCGTGGCTAGGAGGGCTTTTGCGCAACTTCTTGTCATCTGCCAATTATGCCGGCTCCTGGACCAGGACTCCTTGCTTACGGTCACTCATGCTCTGGTCACCTCTAGACTGGACTATTGTAATGTGCTCTACATGGGGCTGCCTTTGACGACCATCCGTAAGCTATAGCTGGTCCAGAACACTGCTACCCAGGTGGTGACAGGGTGCAGGCATTATTTATTTATTTATTTATTAAAATATTTATATCCCACCCTCCTGGTGATGACACCACTCAGGGTGGCTAACAACATATAATACAATACAAAACAATAACACAAACTAAAGCAACATTAGCTAAAACACTCAACCTCCGCCAAAAACACTGTTAAGAACCCAAAAACCTAAACCTAGACAGTTAAGCACTAAAAAGCCTATCCACACCCTCCCACCACATAGCACAAAGAGCAAATAAAATAAAAAATAAAATACACAGGATTCCTCAGACAAACTATATGAGCCAGCAGGCTTGCACGGTGGACTCAAGCATGCCCCACACACGCTGGCATAGCCAGCTCTTTCACAATTTCCTGAAGGATAACAGGTCCGACTGGAGCCTGAGTTCTGGTGGAAGGAGGTTCCATAGGGCTGGGGCAGACACGGAGATGGCTCTCCTCCTGGCCCCGGTGAGATGGACTTCTTTTGTGGACGGGACCACCACTGAGCCCCTCCTGTCTGCCCTGGTAGGATGGGCTGAAAACCTTGGGGAGATGCGGTTATGCCCGTGCCTCGCTGCTGCTATGGGAGCTGCACTGGTTGCCAGTGTGCCTCCGGGTGCAATTCAAGGTGCTGGTTTTGACCTTTAAAGCCCTTCATGGTAGTGGACCAGGGTACTTAAGAGACCACATCACCCCAAGGTTTTCGACCCATCCTATGAGGGTGGACCATAGGGGCTCCCTGGTGGTCCCATTAGCTAAGGAGGCACATCTCACTGGGACCAGGAGGAGAGCCTTCCGGCCCTATGGAACCTCCTGCCACTTGAACTGCGCCTCCAGGTAAAGTTGCTCCCCTTCAGGAAGGCCTTAAAAACGTGGCTATGCCAGCAGGTGTGGGGTACAACTGGTACCACAACCCAGCCCTGCTGGCTTATTTAGCCCTGCCCAGGGTTTTTATTTATTCCTGTCTGGGTATCCTTCTTTTTTAGGGGATTGGGGAGGTTTTATGGATGTTTTTAGAGAGTTTTATAGTACTTGGTTTTAATTGGTATTGGGTATGGGTTTTAACTGATATTGTGAGCTGCCTTGGGTTGCTTAGGTGAAAAAGGCGGTTATATAAAGCCTATAAACAAACAAATAAATAAGGCCAGTACAAATAAAGTCAGTTTAAAATGTCCCAAAAGGAGTTCACTTCCCCCCTCCCTTTGACCATCTGACCTACCCAAATAGTTAACTTAAAAGAATACACAAGAAGTTCCCAAACTGTCTAAGCATCCTGACATCTGATTATTTTAAAACAATGGAACATCAGATAAAGTTTGTCTTGAGATAAACTTATTGAAAAGTCAGACAAGTAAGTAAACAGCCAGGCTGGAACTTGTTGAGTGGATTAGAGGGCAGGAAAAAATTCATTTAATTAATTTCAGTTCCACTTTAAGTGTCCTGGATACTTGGTTGAAACTTCTTCCATATTTACGTTTGTTTAATATTAAAATTGTCCTTTTATTATATGCTTCAGTTGACTTTGCCTTGGTATGAGGAGACAAAAAAATACAACCCCAGTATTAATATTACTGTTAAACACATTGAACATTATTCCATTGAAGTTACCTATACACTCTCATCAGAAAGCTTTAAGGCAAACAATGATATGCACCAGCAAGGAGAACAGGCAACTTCCTACAATGAGATTAACCAATTGAAGATGACTCACAGTTCAGTTGTCTCTTAGCTTTACCTGTAGTCCTTAATTTAATTTAATTTAATTTAATTTTTCAACTTCTATGACGCCCACTCAGGCAAGCCTGACTCAGGACGGCTTACAAGTAATCTAAAAACATACAATAAAACATAGAAGTATAAAAACAGTTAAAACCCTTAATAAAAAACCACCCATTCATAACAGTTAAAACCGTTAATAGAAACCACCCATGCATTCATAAAGTTCATTCATTTCCAGGCACTATCTGAAAGCACCTCTGTGCCAGTTCAGGCATATTAGATTTCCATTTTATGTTATGTGATGTTGCAGTGTTTATCTTACACGTGTACAAATGTGAGGCCATAAAAGGAGATCCAATAGTAAAAGCAAGGAGAAATGCAAAGGAACTTTTCATTATTCTTTATTTAACATAGGTGGTGGTGGGAAAACACCCGGAAACATGGCGCAAATGCATGCCCCACTGCAGGGAAGAACCATGTGGCCAGCCCCTCAGCTGACGGGGGGGGGGGGGGGGGAACGTGGTCAGGCCCCTGGCAGGAAAAGGTTGGGATCCCCTGCTATGGGCGGTTCACAAGTTAATTAGCATTTTGCCACAACATGCTGGGGACTCATTTTTACTGACATTGGAAGGATGGAAGGCTGAGTCAACCTTGATCTTGGTCAGGATCGAACTCACAACCTTTTGGTTGAAGTACAGCAGTTTAACAACCTGGGCTCAGTACTTAGTGCGGTAGAAGGCTGATCCACCAGTTGCCCAAGGCTCATGTTCTTGTTCTTGGTTAGGCACCAGTGGATCTGATTCCAGACCGGTGCTTATGCCTTATGTGAAATCAGGAAATACATATTTATCTCCTTGCCCATGTGTATTTCCCCAAGGTGTACATCACATTACAATTGGCTTGCTGTTATGTTATCTGTTGATCTGAAGCATTGCCTGCAATGTTCTCAGACACAATCAAGGTGTACTCATTAGTCACACAATAGAAGTTCACTTGATGTCAGGGATAGGATTTTCTAGCAAAGGTACACAATGGTATGCATGCACATGCAAACACATTGACTGGGTTCTGGTGGTGAATATGCTTTGTTTCCTTCCTGCCCTTCTGATTGTGTGGCCTGGGATGGGGAAGCAGTGGGGCTTTCCACCACAGATCTAGAGCTACTGTTTACTGATAGTCATCTGAAAGAGAAGGAAGTCTAGCCAGATCTATAAAGGCACCAGAAGGTGGTTGGTGGTCCATGCAAGACCATTGGAAGCGGTTCAGTCAGGAAGAAGACAGGCCAGCTCTCCCCTTGGTGATGGTAAGCAACCTAGAGGCCTTCAGAAGATGTCTATTGTCAAGGCTGAAGCTAAGGTGGAGAAAGTGGGGGACTTTGCGCAGGGCACTAACATTTAGAAAGGATCAGGATCACACCAAAGGGATTAGCCAGTGAAATAGATGGAATATTGTTGGAATATGAAACTGAACAACAAGCTTTAAGATTAACTTGGGGCTGTGGTGACTCAGTGGTTAAGAAGCTCGCCTTGTTAGCTGGAAGGCTGGCAAGTCGGCAGTTTGAGACCCGGGTACTGCATGACGGATTGAGTGCCCATCTCTGTCCCATCTCCTGGGAACATGAAAGGAGCCTCATTTGGGCATTCTCTGAGTAGAATTTCTTCCACAAAAAAACTTTCAACCCAGAATAATTTCTGACATGAAATTATTATTATAATTTTGGGGAATGATTTGGGAAGTAAAGTTAAAGAGGAAGAATGGGTTAGAATATGGAAACAAAGGATTATGAAAAATATGTCAGTTAGAATCAAAGAGAACTGCTGTTAATTAATATGGAGATGACATACAACTCTGATGCAGTTAAGTTATTACGATTCAAAATATACAGAAAGACTTTGCACTTGGGACATACTTTCAATTATGGTGGGAGTGTAATAATGTGAAGAAAATAGGGGGAAAGGCCTTTTTGGTAATCAATCAAATGCTGTCTATAAAATTAGAGATGTGTCCTAAAATAGCATTATTGATGGATTTTGGAAATATGTGGAAAGAATGGAATAAGAAAGAGATTATTGTAACAGCTTTGAGATTGATTATTGTTTAAAAAATGGAAAGTAGATTGGGAATTTGGAATTTGATGATTGGTATAAGATTAGTTAAAAAAAGGATTAGTTAAAAAAAACTGACTTTAGAGAAATAAGGGGAGAATTTTAGATTACGTATTAGTGAAAGGAAAAGGAGGAAAGCCAGAGCAAGATGATTTGTCTTTTGGGAACTAGGAGACAAATTTGTAAATAAAATGTAATAAGACAGAGAATAGTTATGAACTAAGCTCTATGAGATCCAAAGCATATTCTGCAGAATATGCAGTACATGGTTTATATCTAATACCAAGAAGATGAAATATCTCTTTATAAGCCAAACACCAACTCATAGCAAGCTAGTGGCAGGATCACAAGAAATCGGAAGAGTGGCTAAAATTGTCTATTTGAGGAGTTCTGTTGTTGTTCAGTCGCACAGTTGATTCTGACCCTTTGCGACCCCATGGACCATTGCCCGCCAGCCACCTCTCTCCTCCACCTTCCTCCTCAGCCCGCCCAGTTCTGTGCCCATTGCATCTACAATGCCATCTGGCCATCTCATCTTTGCCCCCCCTTCTTCTTTTGCCCTCCATCTTTCCCAGCATCAAGGCTTTCTCAAGTGAATCCTCTCTTCTCATTTGATGTCCAAAGTACTTTAGCTTCATCTTTACTATTTGACCTTCCAATGAGCAGTCAGGGTTGATTTCTTCTAAGATTGACCTATTTGTTCTCCTTGCTGTCCAGGGGACTCTCAAAACTCTCCTCCAACACCACATCTCAAAGGCGTCTATTCTTCTGCGCTCAGCTTTCTTTAGGGTCCAGCTCTCACAGCCATACATTACCACCGGAAATACCATTGTTTTGACTATGCGGACCTTTGTTTGCAGTGAGATGTCTCTACTTTTCACTATGTTTCCCAGGTTTCTCATAGCTTGTCTCCCAAGTGTCAGTCGCCTTTTTATTTCATGGCTGCAATCTCCATCTGCAGTGATCTTGGATCAAAGTCTGTTACTGCTTCTACTTCTTCCCCATCTATTTTCCAGGGACTGATATGGCCTGTGGCCATTATCTTGGTTTTCTTGATGTTGAGTCTCAAACCAGCTTTTGCACTCTCCTCCTTCAACCCAATCAGGAGCTTCTGCCATTAGGGTGGTATCATCTGCATATCTCAAATTGTTGATGTTTCTCCCAGCAATTCTGACCCCATATTGTGATTCCTCCATCCCTGCACTGCACATTATGTGCTCTGTGTATAAGTTGAATAAGCAGGGTGACAAAATGCAGCCCTGTCTTACCCTTTTTCCTATTTCAAACCACTCGGGCATTCCGTATTCCGTCCTAACTGTTGCTTCTTGACAAGTGAGGTGTTACAGTACATATTCCCAGTGTTGCTATATCGAGTCGAAGCTTGGACATAGACTAAAGCAGGGGTGCCCAAATGTTTTGGACCGTGGGCCAGTCATGTAGTTCAGTGGGCCGGTCATGTGGTTCAGTGGGCCGGTCACGTGGTTCCTCCCACTGGAAGCAGAAGTAAAACATACCTTGCCATCTATTTTGCAACAGAATAAGATAGATTTTAATCTACCATTTTCTCTACTTAAACCATGGGTGCTCAAACTACAGCCTCTGGGGTGGATCTGCCCACCCCGCATGCCAATTCATCCAGCCCGCACATTTTACTTTCACTTCTGGGAGCGACGAGGGCAGCATAGGCCAGATGAATTGGCATTGGGGGGGCAGATGTGGCCCACAGGCTGTAGTTTGGGCACCCCTGGACTAAAGCATCTGAAAAGAGAATCAAAGCTTTTGAAATGTGGATCTGAAGATGGCTGCTACGGATATCATGGGTTGACCATGCGACTAGTGTAGAAGTGTTGCCCCAGATGGATAAAGAACAAGAACTCTTTAAGATGATTAAGCAGAGAAAGCTCTAATACCTTGGACATTTCATGAGAACAACATAATATATAGAATACTCCAACTCGCTCTGCAAGGAAAGATCCCTGGGAAGAGAGAAGCCCTGTATGTAGACAGACCTCATGGCTGAAGAACCTGAGAAACTGGTGCGGAAGGTCCTCAGAAGAACTGTTCCAAGGAGTTAAGAACAGGAAGGCTATCACCATGATGATAGCTAATATTCGGAACGGATACGGCACCTGAAGAAGAAGAAGTGCTATGGGGTGTTATATCAGTGTTATTGCTATCTCATGGATTTTTGAGACTACTGTATCCTTACGTTAATGGCCCACCAAAATGAAGCCACTTTCTTGGTTTTGCCATTGGCCAAATTTAAGTCCTCATCGGTGCATGTTTATGGCAAGAACTCTAGTAGATGATGATGGTCACATTTCTCCCAGAGTTCCTCTTCTGGCCACTTCTTCCCCCAAGTCATCTCTATTGGTAAGAATCAAGTCACGGATAGCTACGCCTCCAATTTCTTCCTCCACTTTTTTGTAGGAAAAAATTATCAGCCACACAAGCCAGGAATTTCTTAGAAGGGCAAACAGTATATGGCAGGATTTGTCTCCCACCAGATACCAGGATAATTGAAGTCTCCCATTACTACTACATTGTGTTTCTTTGACTATTCTGTCATTTGTTTTTTCAAAGGTTTCATCCATATCTTCTCCTTGGTCTGATGGAGGGGGGGGGGGTCAGTAGTAGGTGCCAACTACCAAGTTCATTTTTTGACCTTATGGTGTAGACCAGGGGTCTCCAAGCTTCTTTTTTTTTTTGCACCATGGACCAGTTTCATGCTACATAGAGTTGGGGCCCGGCCACCTGCCTATCTGCTGTGTCTGAAGCTTGTGCTCCTGCCCTGTTCTCCAAGCAAACCTGGCAGAGCACAATGAGGGCATAAGGCTGCCACCAGAGCTCCCAGAGCCACCACCCACCTGGTTCGGGACAGCCTGTGGCGCAGCCACTAACTTCCAGTTGTGGGAATCTGCCCACCAGGTTATACCTTTCAAGTCATATTGACTCTCCTGAACTAAGATTTCCAGTTCTTCTTGTCCATTTCCCATACTTCTGCATTCTTATACTTGTATGTATAGACAATGGCGATGGTGTGACTTGTGGCCTTCCTTCCTTCCTACATTGTTGTGAAGATTATTATTGGACCCTATGAGAGCTGCTCTTTATGTTCCTCTTATTATACACAAGCCTTTTTCTGTCTTTACCTCTCCACTTCCATCTCCTTCCTCCTTACAGTTCACTTTGGGTGTTGGTATGGGTTTTCCCCATGACTCTTGTACTTTAAACATTATTATTATTATTATTATTATTATTATTATTATTATTATTATTATTATTATTATTATTATTATTATTATTATTATTATTATTATTATTATTATTATTATTATTATTATTATTATTATTATTATTATTATTATTATTATTATTATTATTATTATTATTATTAAATGAATCCTCTTAAATACAAATTCATATATACCCTCCTTGGATCTTGGGTGATGAAGCTGCAGAATAGAGATATATGTAAAATAAACAGAGACTTTATTAGACCGAAGACAGCTACTCCTGCTCCAAATAGCTTCCCCGATAGCTCGCCTTCTTCCTTACTCCTTCTAATAAGTAGGTTATTTTGTCACATTTTCAGAATGGTGCCACGGCATTAAAAACAAATCAAACTTTCTTCTTTGTTCATATAATTGTACATGTTAATTCCTTTAATTTCCAAGAAGCAGTTGCTAGAGCTTTTGTAAATGTCTAAGACGACACAAGTGACACAAGACGTAAAAAACTAAATTGGAGGAGGCTTCAGATGCATTTGCTCCTCAGTTTTTAGGACATTTCACCCAGATTTTATTTATGTTGCTCATTTTTTAAAAAGTTAACTCTATCAATTCTTTTTTCAAAAAAAATTATGCAAGAATACAGACAATACAATATCTTCAATACAAATACTAATAAAAATATAAATTACAATGAAATTAAACACAAATACAAATACTGACAATACAATAAAAAAAGAAGTGCTATTCTTTCAAATACAGATTACTTCCAGAAATTCATTTGTTGTACTGCTGGAGCACAACCCTTCTTATTTTTCAGCGTGTAAGTCAAAAATGGGTTCCATATCTCATAAAAAACATTTCCCTTTAGAAATCCCTCTTTTTGCTTTAATTCCCATGTGAGTTTATCGTTTAGTGCAGTCGTCCACATCTCCTTGTACCATTCTTTAATATTCAATAACTCTCCAGTCTTCCAAGTGCGGGCTATACATAATCTTTCGACTGTTGTCATAATGATTATCAAGTCTTTCGTATATCGATCAATGTTCAGAGCATTCCCCTCCATTAGTAATGCTGTATTAGCTTCTATCTTAATATCAATTTTAACATGGTTTGTGGGAGCTGGTGACAGATGGCAGCTTTTGGGCCCGTCTGAATGAGGGCGCGGCTACACTGAAATTTGTCCACTGTGATTGTTCAATTCCATGCATTTTCATCCACCACACAAGTAGGTCCAGACTGTTTTCATGAGCATTCACTGCTCTTTGCTTGTCTGGCGAATGCTGGTGTTTTCTTGAAGCTAACTGAGAGAGCATGACCTGGCCCACGGCTTGAAAAGGTTGGGAACCCTGATCTAAAGGAACACACCAGGGACACATGCGCACACACACAGCTGTTCACTTGAGAGGGGAACTTTTCCATTGCATTTCATGCTGTGGTTGTGCATACTTTCCCAATTTCTCGCTCCAGGCATCCCAGGTGACCAGTGCACACCTGCTGCACCTGCGAAAGGTGTTTTGGGTTTTGCCCCTACTTCTTCTGGCTTCTTTTGTACAACTGGTGGAAGGAACGGAGGGAGGTGTGAAAGTCCAACTCACCCAGAAGGGCCTGGAATATGGTATGTATATCTGTCCCCACTGTCCCCATGCTGTCTGTGTGGGACAAAGCATGTGGCTTGCATCTCACTAAAAGACATTGCAGCCGGCATTATCCTTGAAACACTGGAGCTGATATCCCACATGTAACATTTGCTGCCACAGGTATAAGAATGATACAAAGAGGATATCAGAAAGTAACTTGGCCTAATGCAGTGTGCAGCTGAGTTTCCCACCCCCTCCCGAACTGCTTTCTCACATAGCAATTGCAATCACACTTCTATACCATCCCATAGTGCCGTGATGGCGAACCTTGGCACTCCAGATGTTCTTGGACTTCAATTCCCAGAAGCCCAAGCCCCCGTGAATCCACACAAATGGGTTTACTGCGATTCATCCGACCCGCACTGCCCTCGTCGCTCCCGGAAGCAGAAGTAAAACGTGCCCATATGGTTAAGGCTCTTCCGGGTTAACCCTTCCTCCGTACTAGCGCGTTTTACTTCCGCTTCCGAGAGCGACGAGGGTGGTGCGGGGCGGATGAATCACAGTAAACCCATTCATGTGGATTCACGGGGGCTTGGGCTTCTGGGAATTGATGTCCATGAACATCTGGAGTGCCAAGGTTCCCCATCATGGCCATAGCGCTTAGTGCACTCTCTGGGCAGTTCACAAGCTAATTAGCATTTTGACCCCCAGCATGCTGGATACACATTTTACCATCTTCAGAAAGATGGGAGAGTCAACCTGGATCCCTGTCAGGATCAAACCCACAATATTCTGACTGCAGAAGGACAGCAGTTTCACTCCTGTGCCACCAGGGCTCTGTAATGGCAGGTTGCTTACCTGTAACTGTTGCTCTTCTTCGTGGTCCCCTGTGAATCCACACAAATGGGTTCACACGAATGGGTTCTATCAAGAAGAACTTGATAGAGCATAGGGGCAGAAACAGATATTGTAGATAGCTCATAATTAGACAAGGATATAGCAATAGCAATTACACTTCTATACCACCTTGCAGTGCTTCGTGCACTCTCTGAGTGGTTCACAAGTTAATTAGCATTTTGCCCCCAACATGCTGGGGACACATTTTACCAACCTTGGATGGATGGTAGGCTGAGTCAACCTTGGATCCCATCAGGATCAAACTCACAACATTCTTGCTGCAGGACAGCAGTTTAACCACTGTGCCAGCAGGGCTCATGCACCTGTTTGTGGCATAGGCTAGCTCTTCCTTTGAGGCTCCAGTCCCTCCCATACCTGTCAAGTTTTGGATTTGGAAATAAGGGAAATTTCCTGGCAAATACAGGATACTTGACAGCTATGCTTATCCTCTGCTGCCCTCCAATGGCAGCAATAGGGCATTGCAGTCTAATTAATAAGGGATGACAGCGGGAAAGAGGGTAAAATAAGGGGTTTTCCCGGCCAATAAGGGATACTTGACAGCTATGGTCCCTCCATCCACTTCTTTGGGTAGAAATCCTACTAGACAAAGTTGGGGATAAAAGGGATTTTGGCTGGGGCCATTTATTATGATGTCACTCTGTCTCATTCACAAAAACATACAGGAGGCTCCAGGGTCTCAGCAGTTTTATTCCATGTATAACCAGCCATTGTTTCCCAGTGTGGTGTAATGGTTAGGTGAGAACTCAGGAGATCTGGGTTCAAATCCTTGCTTTGGCCATGGAAACTCATGAGAGGAAATGCCTTAAAGTTCTCACTCACCTTGAAGGCTCTATTAAAATTGCTGTTGCAGCACATACACACAACACAACAGCTATAATCTTGTTCTTTAGCACAGCATGTTGCAGCTAGAGTAGGCCCATTGAGTCAGTGTGTGTGTGTGTGTGAGTGGCTCACTCCATTGCATGGAACTTGGGTCTTAACTGCTGACCTGCCGAACGTCCAGTCGTCAAACTCAGTGTCTTACCCATTAAGCCACCGCGGCCCTTTCACTGGTTCTACCTAGCTTCAATTTACTATGCTAAGCAACCACTGTTTCCCTACTGTTTCTTTGGCCAGAAATATCTAGTTTAGTATCATGGCTACCCTGTTGTTACCCCACATTTCCCTACTCTGTCGTCCCTGTCTGTCTGATCCCATTCTTGACCCACTCTTTGCAGCAAAGGACCTTGGGATAGAGCATTTGAAGACATTCATGAAGGAGCAGCCAATCCCAAATGTCAAAGGCTCCTACAAAGTGACACTTGTTGGAACTGTAGATTATTCTCTCTCGGGGTAAGTCTCTGCTCTGTCCTTGAACCCAAGAAAGAGTCCATCTGGGGGGTAGGACTCCTCTCTCAGGTAACTCCACCTGTGCTTCCGTTTTTAGGATCCAGGTGAACCACGTTCAGATGGACCACTCGAGCGCTCTCTTCGCGGAGGGGACGGGTCTCAAACTCACCATCCAAAATGCCCAGGTCTTGCTGAAGACCAAATGGTCATTATCTGCTTGGCTTGGGTAAGGTCCGATCCACTGCTGAGAAGTTGTTCCAAATAACTGCTAGGCAGGGAAGGGTGAGAGGTGTAAGGCAGGGGTGTCCAAACTTTTCAGGCCGTGGGCCAGTCACATAGTTCAGGGGGCCAGTCACTATGGCCCATGGGCTGGATCTGGCCTCTAAGGCCAATTCTTCCAGCCCATGAAGCCCTCGCTGCTCCTGGAAGTAGATGTGAATTGGCGTTGGGGGCTGGATCCAGGCCACAGGCCAAAGTTTGGGCACCCCTAGTGTAAGGGCATCATTCTAGCTACCAGAGGTTTGCATTTTATTGGAGGTGATCGGGTGCAGCTCAGCTTGATCAGAAGGAAATGCATGCCTTTGCATGGGAAAGGAGAAGAAAGCAGTCAAGTTGCCCCAATCTGACCTTCTTTCAACTTAAATCAACCCTCTTTGGGTTACTGATGTTACTACCTTTCTTTCTCACTCACATTTTCTCTTGACCTTTTCTGGGAGAGGACAAAAGAAACATTTTTGCTTTCACTCTCTACTGGTGAGGGAGCAGCTGCTGCTTCTTCTTCTTCTTCTTCCGTGTCCTGATCCAACCCTGGACTGCCAAAATGAAGCCACTTTCTTGGCTTTGTCGTTGGCCAAACTCAAATCCTCATAAGTGCATGTTTCTGGCCGGAATCGACAGACCAGTAAATGAGCCCACAGATTCCGTATCTCTCCACATTTACACAGTGTGGTGTTGTTCGCCAGCAGCGCCCACTTGAGCATGTTGGTCTTGCATATTGAGGGTCCTCCAAGTGATGTAGGGGAGGTTGAGTTCCTTAGCTATATCCTCCTTTAATGTTGTTCCTTGTCCAATGAGCTCCTTCCTCCATCTTCAGATTTGATTTTGCTCTTGTGTCCCCTCAAGCATGATTGTTCTTGCCATAAAGCTCTTCCTGGATCTGAGTCGGCGGACTTGAGGCTCATATCCGTTCAGAGGATGTCGAGGGCCATTCTTTTGGTGTCTGCTGCCACTTTTCTCCTAATCTTAGGTGGTGCGATACCAACAAGAGGACATGTTTTCTCAACTGGTGTAGGTTTGAGGCGTCTTAGTCTATGCATGGCTTCATTCACAGTGATGTCAAGGAGCAGCCATAGCTTCCTATGTCTCACAACTTTTGCTATATCTAGTTTGGGTTTCTATTATCTTTCCTAGCTCATTGTTTTTCGCCACTAACGTTTTCTTACTTTCCCGAGAATAAGAAGTGTGGATGTGTTGTTGTTGTTGTTTTGCTTTTTTCAAAGAAGGAAACATGCTCCAATGGCCTTTCTGCTAGTCAATGGCTGAAACCACAAGATGACTCTGGCTGTCGCCTTCTGGACCTTGCTCCACTAACACGTTTCAGGCTCACCTCTTGCTCGCGATGAGAAGGGAATTCTCGTTCTCTAAGTGACGATTGCAAGACCTCTCACTTCACGATCCTAGGGGACTCGTTAGGCCCGGCATGTGGAGAGTGTGAGGCTGGGTGGGGAAAATCCCAGCAGATGTTTCATAGGAGTGTAGCCTTACATTCATGTGGCTGATGGAGGCATCACTGCAGAGGTTTTCTTAACTCAGGATCATGTCCCCAATGTTCAAGTGAACTTCAACAGCTCAGAGACCATTTCAGTTTCTGCAAATTAACTTTCAGCTGAGAAAAAAACCTCTTTTTCTCCCACTTGGTAGGAAACAATCACAGGACTTAATGAGATGAGCACCCACACCTCCATCTAACAAAACATAACAAAAATGTCTGAAACCTGGGAAGCTACATATTTAAGAGTACTGTATTTAAAAGCAGCAGCCACCACAACAATGGCTTCAGCCAAGTCCTAGGGCCATGATGGTGAACCTTGGCACCCCAGATGTTCTTGGACTTCACAATCCCAGTAGCCCAAACCCCCTGTGAATCCACACAAATGGGTTTACTGCAATTCATCCGGCCCGCACTGCCCTCGTCGCTCCCAGAAGGGGAAGTAAAATGCGCCCGTATGGAGGAAGAGTTAAACCAGAAGAGTCTTAACCGTACGGGTGCATTTTACTTCCACTTCCAGCAGCAACGAGGGCAGTGCGGGCCAGATGAATTGCAGTAAACCCATTCGTGTTGATTTACAGAGTGCTTGGGCTTCTGGGAATTGAAGTCCAAGAACATCTGGAGTGCCAAGGTTCACCATCACAGCTCTAGAAGGAAAGACTGAAGGAACTAGGCATGTTCCTTCCAACTCGGTTACTCTATGATTCTATGATTCCTATCAGCACTAGACTCTCCCTCTCTGCTAATTGAAACAAAATTAAACATAAATATTCAGGAAGAGATAAAAATGCTTGCTAGTAAAATTTACCAGTCTGGCCAGGTTATCCTGCTATTGTAATAGAGTAGACCCAGTGGTAGGCTCCAAAAAAATTTACTACCACACTGTGGGCGTGGTTTGGTGTGCATGGCCAGGGGAAAAGCCCTGCGTTGCACCCGAATTAGGACTACTTTATTTCAAAACTTGGATGGGCGGAAGGGCCAGCCAGAATTTCTGCTACCGGTTCTGGCAAACTGGTGCGAACCTGCTGATGCCGACCACTGAGTAGACCCTACTGCCAGCTACTCAACGCCGAGTAACAGGCGGAGGTTAACTAACCAGACAACCCTGAGGACTAATAGCTTTGGGTGTCAAAGACCACAGGGAAGGGTGATGGTCCCCAAGTGGATTAAATCTTGATGGAGGGCAGCAGCTTCATCAATACCGGCCTTGGGCCGATCAGGACTTTTTGTGCCAAAAGGGTTCAGGACCAGAAAGGCCACTGCATTATATTCTCAGGACAATCTTCACGGCTGATCGCTATGATGATTGGCAATATTCAGATTAAGATATGGAAGAAGAAGAATTTGTCCCTCCCTCATTACAGGCTCATGGTGGCTGGATTGCTCAGGGGTTTGGATCTCTGGCTGCAGAGGCAGAGATTGGGAGTTCAATTCCCCTCTGTGCCTCCCGTGTGACTTTGGGAATGCTGCACAGCTCAGAGGAAAGGAAGGGTAAACCTCTTCTGAGTACTCTCTGCCTAGAAAACCCTGGAAAGGGTTGCCATAAGCCAGAATCACTCTGAAGTGTCAGGGATGATATCATACTGCCATGAACTACATGTACCGTAATGCACCGCTCGTGTAACCCTACCCCCTCTGACCTCCTCTGACCTCACCTAACCCTATTAAAGGACCCTCACCTACCCAACGACCCTCTCTCCTATCCTGACCACTGATCCTCACTGACCGCCATGCGACCAGTGGAAATAAAGAACTATAAAGGCAAATGAATGAGTACTGGGGTCTTTGGGCTGAACCTTCGGAAACCTTCTAACATGTGGTAGCAGAGGTTTTGGTTTTGCCCATAATTAACCCCAGAAAGCAAAAATGACCAAACGGAAGACCCAGACGAGCAAAGGGGGGGCCAAGATGCAGGCCAAACCCAAGGGGCTCAAAGATGGATCCAAAACCAGAGATGACCCGCACACGATCCAGGTAGCCGAGCTCCAGAAAATAATCGCCGGGAAAGAGACAATCTCCATGGCAGAGCTACTGGCCCTGATAAACGACGGAGGCGAACATTTCAACCACAGCGCGGTAAGCTCCACCCCGGGGACCTCTGTGGCGGGAACACCAGACACAACGCCGATCCCAAATCTGGCCGACCAATTACAGATGGTGGCCTCAGATTCAAATCATCTGGTGGGAAACCCCATCGGGCCAACGATACCCAGGGACAACCCAAGCGGGCCGGCAATGCATAAAAAGGAAGGGACCCTGGGACCCGGGAGCCTGGATGCACGTACCCCAGAAACGTGGGCTATGCCAATCCTCAGTCCCCAGACAATAGAAGGGGAGTGGGAAACCCCAAGAGGAAGACAAGCGCCTAAAAGGGACACCACCAGCAGCATGGCTGAGTCTCAAGGGGGGGCAGAGGCCTCCCCCATGACAAAAGGCCAAAGCGGACGCGAGGGGCATGGGGAACTGAGAACACAAGCAAGGGAAACGAGAGAAGCAGAAACCTACCGAGACCTTTTGCCCATCCGATCCGACCGCGGGAGAGGCTCCGAGGATGATGCAGACCCCCACGCCAGGCCACGATCTGAGGAGGCGGAGTCCTGGCGCTACAGAACTCCCCTGGCCCAACAAAGAAGGCGACATCCCTCCTACGACTCCGCCTGGCCTCCCAACCAGGAAAGCAGCCCCAGCGACGGAACTGCACTCCCAGTGAGGCTCCAGTCAAGGCAAGCAGGACCTCCGGAACGGAGATCCAACCACCTCGAAGACCAACGACGAATGAGCTCTGCGCAGACACAGATAAGGCAGCAGAGCTCCCCCACTGGCGAAGAAGGAGAAGTACAAGCCCCAACAGACCAGCCAAGCACCGAGAGGAGAACGGGCTCCCCCTACTGGCAACCAAAAGGGGAACAGGCGGGACTTTCAAAACCAACAATATGCGTCCCCATAGCCTTCTGCCAGTTTAAAGGCAGCCCAGGACACCAGAACTATTCAAGCAACCAAGCCCAACAGAGCCAACTGCCAAATAACTTCCCAATCCTCGGCATGACTGGGAAGAACTTTATGGACTGGAACCAACAATTTCAGGTACTGTTAATGAGGGAGGGGGCTTTACACCTAATTCAAGACCCACCAGAGAAGCCATGGTCCATGGAGGTGGACAGACTGCATCACAGGGCATTTTGCCTGCTTTTGGGTACCATAGATGCAACTATGTATGGGTGTATTCCAAGTGAGTCAACTGTCTATGATGTTTGGGGGAAATTGTATAACATGTTTTATTGCAAGAACAGGAGCACAACGTGTTTACTGCTGAGGGAGCTGTACGCATACAAGATTAAAGAGGGAGATAGCATGGGTGAGCATCTGATGAGATTAAGCAACATGAGGTCTGATCTCATAAGAAGGGGCGAAACCGTTACTGAACAGCACCTAATCAGCATCATCTACAATTCTTTCGACCCAAGTTGGGACGACTTCCTGACCCAATTAGACAACACCAGCGGTGACAATGTCACACTGGACTATGTCACCAGGAAACTAATAGCCGAAGACAACCTCAGGAGAGACAGGGCCGCCATACGCAGGGAGAACAGGCCACACAAAAGGGTAGTTTTCACAGAACCCACAACACGTAGGGAAGACAGGCCACACAGGAGGGCAGTATTCACAGAGCAAACCAGCCCAACACGGGAATGCTACACATGTGGTTCCAGAAGACATATTAAAAGGGACTGCCCAAGATATGCCAAAGACAGGAGATACAGCCCTTCACATGACCGAACACGCCATGATGACACACCGAGGCCGAGACGCGAGTCACGAGACGAGTACTCAAGCAAACTAAGAGACAACGAGGATAGAGATAATAGACGGTGGAGATCACCCAGTCCAGGCAGGCGCCCTAGGCCCCAAAGAGACCAAGAGAGACACGAGCCCGATTCTATAAATGCAGTGAAACACGGCAAAGGAAGTAGATGCCATGAGACAACCAGGCCCACGGGCACCCGCCCGCAACGCTGGCTGATCGATTCCGGGGCCACCACACACACATCATGCCACAGAGAAATATTTGATTCTTTTGAAGAAGACTCTTTTAGCATCAAGGTTGCCAATCAGGCACACGCTAAGGTAGAAGGCAGAGGCGACATACACATCCCTGAAATTGGACTGGTCCAAAACGTCCTTTATGCCCCACGCATTCCATACAATGTTTTAGCCACTACTAGACTCACAGAGGACCCAGACCTGAGAATAATCTTCGGAAACAAGAAAGCATCCATTGAAAGAAGGGGAAAGGAAATTGGAAGAGTGGAAATCATAGGCGAACTACCATACTTCATTGCAGGGGAAGACGAAGGGAAACAAGTCACCATAGGATCGCTCGACAGTAATGAAGAAGAAGAAGCACAGGAAGGCACATCAGATGAACCCGAGGAACAACAAAACGAAGGACCAGAAGCGGAAGCGGATGACCTCTACAACTCCACCAGGGATGGAGAGGTCAACAGAACGAAGAAAAAAACACCAAGGATAACCATAGGGAAACCAGACCATGATGAGTGTGCACACTTACTACACAGAAAGTTAGGACACATAGGTTTTCCCACCGTCAAGAAAATGTTGGAATGCTCAGAGGGACTGAAGGTCAAAGGCTGCAAGAACTACCTGGACTGTTCTGTATGCAAGAGCTCGAAGTCCAAAACCGAGCCACGACCAAAAACTTCGGCCAGGAAGTCAGACCACCCATTCCAGCTCGTACACCTCGACTTGGTAGGACCTCTTAGAAGATCAACAGGCCAGAAGAGATTTTTCCTAACAATAGTTGACGACTTCAGCAGGTACGGTTACGTATACACGCTTAATAGTAAGGATGAGGCGTTCAGCAAGTTTAAGGAATTCCACACAAGGGTGTGGACTCAACACAACGTGAACGTGAAGCAAATGATGACAGACAGAGGTTCGGAATTCCTGTCAAAAGAGTTTGAAGAATGGATAAAGGAGAAGGGGATGCTGCACTTCAAGACTGCACCATTCTCAGCCTTCCAAAATGGGGTGGCTGAGAGAAGAAACGGGGTACTACAAACCATGATCAGATGTGCAATAGAAGACGCAGGTCTAAGCTTCTCATATTGGGGAGAGGCGCTGTTGTACTCCAACTACACGTTAAACAGGCTGTGGTCTAGTGTTCTCGGTAAGACACCCTACGAGGCAATGTACAACCGAAAACCCAAGATGGCGCACCTCCACGTCTTCGGCGTACCTGCAGACGTGCACATACCCAAGCAACTTAGAAAGAAAGGGGACAAGATAACCAGAAGGCTAAGGTTCCTAGGCTATGAGCCAGGTTCGAAGGCGTACCGGTTCATAGACCACAACCAGAGGCTGGTAGTTTCAAGATCAGCCACATTCCATGAGCACGCGAACTGGGGCAAGATACACGCGAATGAAGTATTGATGAGCGACCCAGAGCATGAAGGGGTCAAGGCAGCACTGCCCGTGGCAAGGCCTAAACAACCAGGAGATACAATATGTGGCAAGTCTGAAACACAAGGAGCACGCACAAGCACCACAGATGCAGGAGACGTCGAATCCCCAAGTCCCACTAAAGAAGCGCCTAGAAGGTCAACCAGGTCGACCAAAAACCAAACCCCGAGAAGACTGGAGGATTATGTTCTGAGCATGGAGACCTACCCCGAAACACCAGTGAGCTACGAAGACATAGCAGAGCTACCACCTGAAGAACAGGACAAGTGGAGGGCGGCCATGGAGAAGGAAATGGAAAGTCTCGAAGACCTCGACGTATATACACCTGCAAGGGTACCTGAAGGACAAAAGATGGTGGGAACAAAGTGGGTATTCAAGGTCAAACAGCTAGAGAACGAACAGATCCTGTACAAGGCCAGACTAGTGGCCCAAGGTTTCACTCAACGATATCCAGATGACTACGAGGACACATATTCTCCGACGGTGAAACCAGAAAGTGTTAAGGCCGCATTAGTAATGGCAACAGTACTTGGAGAACAAGTATATCAATTCGACGTACAGACAGCGTACTTACACGCACAACTGGATAAGGAGATATACGCCAGGGCTCCACCCAGTTTTGGACGCAGCAGTGGAGAAACATGGCTGCTAAACAAGAGCCTTTACGGACTCAAGCAATCTGGCAGAAGATGGTACGAGTGCCTTCTCATGAAGAAATTGAACTTCTCTCCAGTTAGAGAAGACAAATGTGTCTTCTTAAGAAAATCTCCAGAAGGGGTAGAAAAGGTACTGGTTTACGTCGACGACCTGTTGTACTTTGGGAAAAGCAAGTCTAGATGCGATGAGTTCGCCAAAGGTCTACAAAACGAGTTCTCACTGAAGAGTCTAAGAAAGGTGAACAAATACCTAGGGGTACATGTGTCAAGGATAACGGACGGCTTTGCCATATCTCAGAAGGAGAAGATAATCGAGCTCCTTAACAAGTGTAATATGTCCGACGCCCACCCATGTGGGACCCCCATGCAGACGGATTTCGTAAAAAACTCCCACGAGGAGGGAGAACCATTCGAGGACATCACACTCTATAGATCCATCATCGGATCACTCTTGCACATCGCCAACTGGACCAGACCGGACATCTCGTTGGCAGTGAACCTTCTCTCACGTCACTCCGGCAACCCAAGGGCCCACCATTGGGTGGCCGTCAAAAGGCTGTTGAGGTACTTGAAGGGTACCATGGACAGAAAGTTACTGCTAACCCCTCAAATAAATGACAGGATAAACATTTCATGCTATGCTGATGCCGACTGGGCCGGATGTACAAAGACCAGAAGGAGTACATCCGGCTACATAGTGATGCTGAATGGCAGCCCCATATATTGGCGCACTGAAAAACAAAAACTGGTCTCCTCCTCCACCG
The DNA here is from genome assembly GCA_035047345.1 of Bradypodion ventrale. Taxonomy (NCBI): domain Eukaryota; kingdom Metazoa; phylum Chordata; class Lepidosauria; order Squamata; family Chamaeleonidae; genus Bradypodion; species Bradypodion ventrale. The sequence goes on along the minus strand of JAWDJE010000004.1, from coordinate 3,614,656 downwards.
CTGAAGCAGAGTACGTATGTCTGTCTAACGCAGCAGATGACCTGATCTGGATAAACGAGCTAATCTCCCTCATCTGGGAAAAACCCAGCCTTCCCATTATCATTCACGAGGACAACAAAGCAGCCATAGACATGGCAAGGGCCGAATGTTTAGCCAGGTGATCCCGACACATCGATATCAAGTACAAAAAAGTAAGGGAACTCATAGGGGGAGGCTTCATAGACCTGATACATTGTGAAACTCAAGAACAGGTGGCGGATATCCTGTGTGCGGAGCCACACTAGCCTTTAAAAGCTCTGAGCTCTTTCAGGGTCAGCCATTTTGACTCTGCATGTGCTCTTAAGCAGAGCTGCTGCTGAGGAGAGCCAAACAAAGGAAGTGAGCACTGGTAAGTTTTGCAGTTGGAGTAGAGCTGCTTTAGAGGCCCGCGCGCCTAACGGCGCGCGAGATTGCAAACTACTAACAAAGGAAGAATATAGTCTTACTAGGTAGAAAGGTAGTAAACGTGTACATTTTTGAGGCCCGGAATACTGCACTTGTTAAAATGGATTCTGAGGGAACAGCTGTAGTTACCTGCAATTCTTGTGCCATGTTTGTGTTCTTGCCAAAGAATATGGAGAACTACAGTTGCAGCAAGTGCAAGCTGGTTGCACTACTAGAAGAGAAGGTCCAGCAGCTAGAGGCCCGCATATCTAACCATCAACAAATTAAGGAGCTTGAGCTGTTCTTGGACAGAGCGGAACAGACTATGCTGGACAAAGTAGAGACAGGGCACAGTTCTGAGGGAGAAGGCCCTTCACTAACTCAGGAGGGAGATGTTTGGAGGAATGTGACTCAAAGGAGGAGAAGAGTAGGGGATCACTCTGAGAGTCTGAAATTACAGAATAAATTTGAGGCTCTTTCCCTCATCATACCTGATGAGGAACACACAGAGGAACAACTGGTTCCACCTGATGATCTCTCCTTCATCACACTTGATGAGTTCCAGGAAGATAAACAACAGGAACAAACTGAGTTTCTCTCCCTTAATATGGTTGATGAGGTGCATGTAGATGAACAGATTGCAGGAGAGAGGCTCCTTGTACTAGGCGATTCAATAATTAGAAATACAGAGAAATGGATTTGTGATGCACATGATAACCGTATGGTGACTTGCCTGCCAGGTGCAAAAGTTGCAGACATCACAAGAAATCTAGATAGATTTTTAGAGAGAACTGGGAAGGAGCCAGTTGTCATGGTACACGTTGGTACCAATGATGTTGGGAAGGCCAAGCGGTCTGTCCTGGAAGCCAAATTCAGGTTGTTAGGAAGAAGATTGAAGTCCCGGACTTCCAAGGTAGCATTTTCAGAAGTGCTGCCTGTCCCTCGCGCAGGACCTACCAGGCAGGCAGAGCTCAGAAGCCTCAATGCGTGGATGAGGCGGTGGTGTCGAGAGGAGGGTTTCAGATTTGTCAGGAACTGGAGAACATTTTGGGACAAGCCAAATCTGTTCAGGAGGGATGGGTTGCATTTGAACCATGATGGGACCAGATTGCTGGCACTCAACATCAAAAAGGCTGCAGAGCAGCTTTTAAACTGATAACTGGGGGAAAGCCGACAGGAGCTGGGCAGCATCCCGTTCGGGAAAGTGTGTACTTGAGTAGTGAGGAGGATGCAAAAATTACTGAGCAGAGAGAGGAGCTAGTCACTAGCATTCTAGCAGAAGGATGCAAGAGGCAGTCTAACAATGCAACTGGACACAAAAGACTGTGTCAGAAAAGCATATATAAATGCTTGTATACAAATGCCAGAAGCCTCCGGAACAAAATAGGGGAGCTGGAATACTTAGCAATAGATAAGAATATTGATATTATTGGTATCACTGAAACCTGGTGGACGGATGATAACCAATGGGATACAGTTATCCCAGGCTACAAACTGTACAGGAAGGATAGGAAGGGGCAAACAGGAGGTGGTGTAGCCTTGTATGTCAAAGAAGTGATAAAATCGTATGAATTGGAATATCTAGGTGATTTAGAGTCACCATTAGAAGCTCTGTGGGTAAGAGTACCAGGCCACAAGGATGGTCTAACAGTAGGCATATACTATCGGCCTCCGACCCAAACTCTTGAGGGAGACTGGCAGTTGGAGAATGTTGTAAAGGAGGCATCCAAGAAGGGAAGCCTGGTTATAATGGGAGACTTCAATTACCCTCACATAGACTGGGTGAACTGTTGTTCAGCACATGATAAAGAGATAAAGTTCCTAGATATGCTAAATGATTGTTCCCTGGGACAGATGGTTGAAGACCCAACTAGAGGTACAAGAATCCTTGACTTGATCCTGAGTAATACTCAGGATCTGGTGCAAGATGTTCATGTGACTGATCCAATAGGGAACAGTGACCACAACTCAATTATGTTTAACTTGATCATAGACCGCAAGTCACTGATAAAATCTAACACAGAGACCTTAAATTTTCAAAAAGGAAATTTCCCAAAGATGAGGAAACTAGTAAAAAAGAAACTGAAAGGGAAAATTGAGAGAGTCCAAACACTCCAAGAGGCATGGAGGCTGTTTACAAAAACAATAACAGAGGCTCAATTGGAATGCATACCCAAAAGGAAAAAGGGCACTGCCAGGTCCAAGAGGAGTCCAATGTGGCTTACAGGAGCTGTTCGGGAAGTGATCAAGAGCAAGAAAAGCTCATTTAGAAGATGGAAGGCTTGTCCAAATGAGGACAGCAGGCAGAAACATAAATTCTGGCAGAACAAATGCAAGGCAACAATCAGGAAAGGAAAGCAAGACTTTGAGGAGCGTATAGCTAAAAATACTCAGAGAAATAACAAAGACTTCTTTAAGTACATTAGAAGTAAGAACCCAACTAGGAAGGCCATTGGACCATTAGATGACAATGGAAGGCAAGGGGTTATTAAAGAAGAAACAGAGATTGCAGAGAGACTCAATGAATTCTTTGCTTCAGTATTCACTGAAGAAGACAGAGGCCACATGCCCAAAACAGAGCCTATCTTCGTAGGGAGGGAAACCGAAGAATTAAGCCAGATAGAAATAACCAGGGAGGAGGTCCTTGCATGTCTTGTTAAACTAAACACTAACAAATCACCAGGACCAGATGGCATCCATCCACGAGTTCTCAGGGAACTTAAAGATGAAATTGCTGATCTCCTAGCCAAAATATATAATCTTTCCCTCAAATCAGGCTTTGTGCCTGATGACTGGAAGGTAGCGAATGTAACACCAATTTTCAAAAAAGGATCCAGGGGTGATCCAGGGAATTACCGACCTGTCAGTTTGACATGTGTCCCAGGTAAAGTGATGGAAACCATCCTAAAAGATAGAATTAATAGGCACATAGAAGAGAAGGTGCTGCTAAAGGAGAGCCAACATGGCTTTTGCAAGGGCAAATCATGCCTCACTAATCTGTTGGAATTTTTTGAGAGTGTCAACAAGCATGTGGATAAGGGGGATCCAGTTGACATTGTTTATCTGGACTTTCAGAAGGCTTTTGACAAGGTCCCACACCAAAGGCTCTTGAATAAACTTACCAGTCATGGAATAAAGGGACAGGTCTTGTCCTGGATCAGCAACTGGCTAAGGGACAGGAAACAGAGGGTAGCACTCAATGGACACTTCTCCAAGTGGAGGGAAGTAAAGAGTGGGGTCCCCCAAGGTTCAGTACTGGGACCCCTGCTTTTCAACCTCTTCATAAATGATCTAGAGGTAGGAGTAAAAAGCAAGGTAGCCAAATTTGCTGATGACACTAAATTATACAGGATAGTGAAAACTGTGAGAGATTGTGAGGAGCTCCAGAGGGATCTCTCGACACTGGGGGAGTGGGCAAAACAGTGGCAAATGAGTTTCAACATTAGTAAGTGCAGAGTGATGCATGTTGGGGCAAAGAACCGCAATTACATTTATAAACTGATGGGGTCTGAACTCTCTGCGACAAACCAGGAAAGGGACCTTGGTGTCCTGGTGGACAACTCAATGAAGGTGTCAACCCAGTGTGCCTCAGCAGTGAAAAAAGCAAACTCAATGCTAGGGATCATTAGGAAGGGTATAGAAAATAAGTCAGCAAGTGTCATTTTGCCTCTTTATAAATCTATGGTGAGGCCCCATCTGGAATACTGTGTACAGTTCTGGTCGCCATACCTCCAGAAGGATATTATGGAGCTGGAAAAAGTGCAGAGGAGGGCAACCAGTAGGATGAGGGGACTGGAACACCTTCCTTACCATCTGAGGCTGCAACGGTTGGGCCTTTTCACTCTTGAACGACGACGTCTAAGAGGTGACCTGATTGAAGTTTATAAAATCATGCACGGTGTGGACAAAGTAGATAAGGAAAAACTGTTTTCCCTATCGCATAACACTAGAACTAGGGGACACTCGATGAAACTTTTGGGTACTAGTTCTCAAACAAATAAGAGAAAGTACTTTTTCACCCAGAGGATTATTGGTCTATGGAACTCCCTGCCAGAAGAAGTGGTGACAGCTGTTAGTCTTGACAGCTTTAAGAAAGGATTAGACAAGTTCTTGGAGGACAAGGGTATCAATGGCTATAATTATGGATACTGAAGGACAACCTCCAGGTTGGAGAGATAGGCAGGATATCTTTCAATGACATTTCCAGGGAATCCTAAGCAGATGAAGGCATCTGCTTGGGAATACCCTGAAGCAAATGGTGAGCCACTGTGTGAGACAGAATGCTGGACTGGATGGGCTGTGGCCTGTTCCAGCAAGGCTGTTCTTATGTTCTTATGTTCTTATGACCAAACCACTCCCATTAGCCCAACACAGTTATTTGCTAAATGGCCTACGTCTTAGTGAGTAGGAGAACAACAAATCCAAATCACATCACGTTCTGTCCGTATGATCTCAGAAGGGGTTTTGTCAGGGATGATATCATACTGCCATGAACTACATGTACCGTAATGCACCGCTCGTGTAACCCTACCCCCTCTGACCTCCTCTGACCTCACCTAACCCTATTAAAGGACCCTCACCTACCCAACGACCCTCTCTCCTATCCTGACCACTGATCCTCACTGACCGCCATGCGGCCAGTGGAAATAAAGAACTATAAAGGCAAATGAATGAGTACTGGGGTCTTTGGGCCGAACCTTCGGAAACCCTCTAACATGAAGGCATACAATTATTACTATTATTAATAACAAGTAGGCCTGGCCTCCTTTCTTCTTCTAAAGGTGGTAAAGTTTGCATCATCTGGATGGTGGGCTTAAAAAATGGTAATTACAATCACTAAACAGCTAAATTTCAGGGAAGAAATCTCCCATCTCGTAGAGCTCAATGAGTCAACCTTTGGAAAGTTACTTTTCAGAATGATAACTCCTAGTCCAGTGATGGCGTACCTTTTAGAGACTGAGTGCCCAAATAGAGGGGCGGGGCAAACTCTGTGCTGAGGGGAGGGAGGAAACGCTCCCATTGGGCTGCTGGGCAGAGGGGCGGGGCAAACTCTGTGCTGGGGTGATGGTGCACATGCCAACAGAGAGGGCTGGGAGTGCCACATCTGGCACGTGTGCCATAGGTTCGCCACTCCTGTCCTAGTCTCTCTCAGGCAGTATGGCTGCTGGCCATGATATTAAGAGATTCAGGGAGCTATCCTCCAAGAATAGTAACTTTTCCAGTTCTGCCTAAACAGGATGCGCTTTTGGGGGGTCTTGTGATCCCAGGGAAGATTCAACATAGCTTCTCCCCTCTCTTCCCCACAAGATCTGACAATGGCGTGATGGACATCAACATGAATCGTCTGACCATCTCTGCTCTCCTTGGGGTGGACAAAGATGACAGCGGACGGCCTCGGGTTACGTACGGAAACTGCCGTTCTACCGTTGGGGACTTGGATTTGAAATTCTACGGGAAAACCAGGTAGGCAGAAATCCCTCCAATGGCGGATTTGAATCAGCCCTGCTCTTTGGAGACGTTCAAAGGGAAAAGAATGGACAACATCATCTCAGCAAGTGCTTCTTTCTTCTTTCTTGTCCTGACCAAACCCTGGACTGCCAAAACGAAGCCACTTTCTTGGCTTTGTCATTGGCCAAACTCAAGTCCTCATCGGTGCATATCTCTGGCAGTCGTCGGCAGAGCAGTAAATGAGCCATTGGATTCCGTATCTCTCCACATTCACGCAATGTGTTGTTATCCACTAGCAGGCCCCACTTGAGCATGGTGGTCTTGCATTTGGGCACCCCTGGTGTAGGTGCAGTCCTGTGGCCTGGACCGCCCGTCATTTAGCTTGGGGAATGCTTGGAGAATTCTAGGATTCGGAGTACAAAAACCCCTAATGGCATGCTCATACTAGACATTACTCATTCATAGTGTCTAGGGGATTCTGGGGTTTAGAGTAGCTGGGGAAAGTAATTTCCGTCACCTTTTCTGTGCCTTGCTTTGTGATTTGGTCCTGCAGAGGAAGCAGTACTGGGCTTGATAAACTAGACCGCTCAGATTTACACATCCATCAAGTGAACCAGTATCACTAATGCTCAGGAATCTATCACCATCCTTTTTATAGACAGGCCAAATGTATTTTGTCTGCTAAAGGTGGAAGTAAAGGTCTCCCTTGCTCTAAAGCTCGTCATATCTGACTCTAGGGGGTTGGTGCTCATCTCTGTTTATAGCCAAAGAGCCAGCACTGTCTGTACTGTATCTGCAAATATTGACTAAATGCCAAAGCACATGTAATGCTGTTACCTTTCCCGCAGAAGCAGTACCTTTTTATCTACTTGCAATTTCTTGCTTTCGAACAGCAAGGTTGGCAGGAGCTGGGACAGATGACGGGAATGCTTTGCAAGCTCTTCATAAATGATCTAGAGGTAGGAGTAAAAAGCAAGGTAGCCAAATTTGCTGACGACACTAAATTATACAGGGTAGTGAAAACTGTGAGAGATTGTGAGGCGCTCCAGAGGGATCTCTTGGCACTGGGGGAGTGGGCAAAACAGTGGCAAATGAGCTTCAACATTAGTAAGTGCAGAGTGGTGCATGTTGGGGCAAAGAACCCCAATTACTATTATAAACCGATGGGGTCTGAACTCTCTGCGACAAACCAGGAAAGGGACCTTGGCGTCCTGGTGGACGAGAGCTCAATGAAGGTGTCAACCCAGTGTGCCTCAGCAGTGAAAAAAGCAAACTCAATGCTAGGGATCATTAGGAAGGGTATAGAAAATAAGTCAGCAAGTGTCATTTGGCCTCTTTATAAATCTATGGTGAGGCCCCATCAGGAATACTGTGCACAGTTCTGGTCGCCATACCTCCAGAAGGATATGATGGAGCTGGAAAAAGTGCAGAGGAGGACAACCAGAAGGATGATTAGGGGACTGGAACACCTTCCTTACCATCTGAGGCTGCAACGGTTGGGCCTCTTCACTCTTGAACGACGACGTCTAAGAGGTGACCTGACTGAAGTTGATAAAATCGTGCACAGTGTGGACAAAGTAGAGAAGGAAAAACTGTTTTCCCTACCGCACAACACTAGAACTAGGGGACACTCCATGAAACTTTTGGGTACTAGTTCTCAAACAAATAAGAGAAAGTACTTTTTCACCCAGAGGATTACTGGTCTATGGAACTCCCTGCCAGAAGAAGTGGTGACAGCTGTCAGTCTTGACAGCTTTAAGAAAGGATTAGACAAGTTCATGGAGGACAAGGGTATCCATGGCTATAATTATGGATAACCTCGGGGTTGGAGAGATAGGCAGGAAATCTCTCAATGCCATTTCCAGGGAATCCTAAGCAGGTGAAGGCATCTGCTTGGGAAGAATACCCTGAAGGAAATGGTGAGCCACTGTGTGAGACACAATGCTGGACTGGATGGGCACCTGTGGCCTCTTCCAGAAAGGCTGTTCTTATGTTCCTTTTGCCTTCCAACTTTCCTAGCATCAGGGCCTTCTCCAGTGAGTCTTCTCTTCCCATTGGGTGACCAAAGTACTGGAGCTGGAATACCAGGAGAGCATAAAAGCAGGGAGAAGCAGCTATGTGACAGTGAGCCGGATCCTTGCGTTCTCCGGGTGGCCTTTTGTCACTGGCAGCAGCTGTAGCTCTTGAGAGTTTCAAACAAGGACTTTCCTAACCCTTTGGTATTCCATTCTAGCATTCACCTTCCTCAGTTGGCTTAGCTTCCAGCGTGAGACAAGACAAGGTGTGTTTACACCAGGGTGCCCAAACATTTTGGGCTGTGGGCCGGTCACGTGGCTCAGCTGGCCGGTCACGTGGTGTTCTTATGAATTCGCTCTGTTGTGCAGCACTTGGGTCTCGAACTGCTGACCTGCCATCTTTCTAGTTCAGTGTCTTAACCACTAAGCCAATACAATCCCTCTTCTTTACCGCTCGTCTGCTTTACAAGGGAATAAATGTATGTGGATCAGCCTTTTGACACACAGTTTGGAAATCCCTTCATCTGGGAAAAGATCCAGGCCTCTGCCGTCTGTCCGTGTAGGCTCCGGAAATGCATGGAGCTCCATGTGTAGATTAGCCCATGCTGCCCTGAGAAAACCCAATCTCTCTTTTCTTACACAAAGTGCAGATGAGGACACTTCTGCCAACCACATGGAGAAGGGATTCCACCAGGATATCTCTCCCACTTGGAAGCCCTTGCCACAGTTTTCCTCTGGGGGAGATAAAGTGACACACATGTTGTGCTAGGAAAGAGAGAGATCATGTCTGGCCACAGGTGTGCTTAGATGGGCCACACCATAAAATGCTGCAGGGGTAAAACTGTGCGCTGTCTCTCCCTGATGGTTTTCCTTTTCCCCCACAGCTGGATTTTCAATCGTCTCGCACCTTATATGAAGAATATCCTGAAGAAAAAAGCCAGCGAGCAAGTGAGAGTTGAACCCTTTAATGTGGATTTCTCTCCTGGAACCATGGTGGGAAGGGAGGTTGTGGAGCCCACTTCCTGACACCTCTCTACCTTTGTCTGTACCAAATGTTCTGTCCTGCAAACCTCCATATGTGCAGATGAGCCCCTTTAGGTGGGATGATGGTTCCCCCTCAGTGGAGGAAATGCCACTGGAAACCATCCTATTGGGCCCAAGGGCAAAATGAGCAGAGGAGGAACTCTGATTCCCAACAGTCATGGAGGCAGAAGAGGCCATGCCAGATGGACTGGCTGTGAAGGCGCACCTTGATAATATCCTCAAGGCTGTGGCAGTCGATTGCAGTCCCGGTGTTAAATCCCGCATGTCTCATTTCATACGTGCCACAGGAGAGGGCTCCGAGATCATAGTGTGTGGGTCACTTCATGGCAAGCTGGGAGGATCCACCTTAAACAAATTCACACCAATGGCATTCTTCCTGCTTGGGGGGTGGGGGATGCATTCTTGGATATGAGTAGCAGCCGCAGCTGCCACCACTGAGATGCATCTATTTCTTGGGGAATCAATGCCTGGGCTGGCAGGCCTCCTCCATGACGGTGGGACCCTTTACTGTATGGGACCAAAGACAACAGAACAGCTGAAGGGTTGGCTTAACACAGGTTTATTGCATAGGGATCTGGTGGAGCATGAGGTAATGGCGGTGATACATCTCTTTATATACAGTAGGGTTATACATTTGAATCTTGTAGCACGGTAGCTCATTGGCCGCTACCTGCGTGGCCTCGCCCAGGCACGCCTCTCTTCCGTAGTTCTTCTTTCCTGCTGCTGAATGCGGGGAAGGTTTTCCCGCGGCTGTCCGTGATTGAGCAATGTGAACCATGTGAGATTGAACGCTCGCAGCTGCCCTCTATGGGCTGCTTGCTCGCGTTCCTTTACAGCTGCAATACATTGTAATTGGGGTGGTTACATTCTGACAGTACAAGACATGCATACACAACATCCCTCCCCCCTAGGATGGGACGAAGTCCCGCAACCAATGTGGCTTGCCGCACATTCGCTTGGGGCGTGCTTGCGCCTGCCCTAGTACCGGAGAGCCTGTGATCCCTGACTCCGTGGGTGCTTGTCCTGCAACGGGAAACGGGGATTCATTAGTGGCTCTGTGGGGCGTCTGTGCCTGCCTTGCGCTGGGGGAAGGGAATGGGATGAACAACTGGGACGTGAACCCCTGTCTGTTTCCCTCGGACCCCGGGGATCCTCCGATCGTGAACCGCGGGACCGATGAGGATGCCCTTGTGGTTCTGCTCCCTTCTGTCCCCCGCTCGGGGGACCTTGAGACTGTGGCGGACGGCCTCGCCGTCGCCTCCTGCCTTGGGGGTGTCGGTCTCCGGGACATTGGCGCTATGTTGCACTCTAATTCACAGGGGCTTCTGGGACTGGAAGTACCAGGGGCTGAACTGAAACCCCTCTTCTCGCTAGGACGGGTGGGGGACCACTCCGCTAACTCCCCCTGGCACTGTAAATTAAAATCTAAACTTTTTGGGGATTCTGTATTTTGGGAACGCTCTCGGGGGATGTGTGTGTGTTCGGGGCTCTTCCTTTCCGCCGCAAACTCCCGCAAAAGATTTCTGAGGATCGACTCCCTTTCCTCCCCCCTTGGTGGGGACCCCTGTTCCCCTTTCCCTCCCCCTTGGGTTAAGCGGGTGGGGGAGTACCCTAACGCTGATTCGTTGCTACTCTCGTCTTCGTCCTGCTTTCCGGGGACCCTCCGCCTGAGTTGATCTGCGTGCCGCCTCCACAGGAGGCCTGTATCGGTCTCCACGCGGTATGAGACGGGGCCGGTTTGTTCTATTACAATGCCGGGCACCCAGGCTGGTCCCCCACTGGCGTAGTTCCTGCAATGCACGGGGGCGCCTACGCTAAAACTCTTTGAGGAATCCATCTCTACATTTCACCCTTTGTCTTCTACTCTGGTGGGGTCTAGCCTGGAGATTACCGTAGCCAGCTTCCTGCGCATTAGCAACTCCGCGGGGGAGTATCCTGACGCTAGTGGGGTGACCCTGTACCTTAGCAGGAACTGGCATAGTTGTCGGTCTAGATCTCCGGAGCCCATGCGCCGCAGCGCGTCTTTAGTGGTGCGCACGAGGCGCTCTACTTGGCCGTTGGTGGCCGGGTGGAAAGGGGCGGAGGTGATGTGCTGAATGGCGTTGAGATCTATGAATTCCCTGAACTCAGCGGACGTGAAACAGCTAGCGTTATCACTGACGAGGGTGTCGGGTAAACCGAACATGGAAAAGACCCTCCGTAACTGTTTAACTGTGGTGGCCGAGGAGGTGCTCGAGACTGGGATGACCTCCAACCACTTTGAGAACGCATCCACCACTAGGAGGAAAAGCGTTCCCCTTAACGGCCCTGCGAAGTCTACGTGTACCCGGGACCAGGGCCCCCTCGCTGCGTCCCACTCTCTATGTGGCAGACGAGCCTCTTCTGGCCTGGAGCTTTGGCACGCTTCGCAAGTGCCGACCATGTGCTCGATGTCGGCATCTAGCTGGGGCCACCAAAAGTAGCTACGGGCTAGTGCCTTAGAGCGGACGATTCCGGGGTGGCTGACGTGCAGCAGTTTAAGCACCCTCGGCCGGAGGGACGTGGGGATCACTACCCGCTGTCCCCACAAAAGGCAACCCCTCTCTAGGGACAATTCTAATTTCTTTTTGAAAAATGTGTCGAATTCCGCTGCTGGGGAAGACACGGGCCACCCTTTCTGTACCCAGGAGCAAACTGTAGCTAACGTTTTGTCCTTACTGGTCGCTTTGGCGATGTCGGCCGGCACTACTGGAGGGGCGTCTAGGACCTCTATCATTAAAACCTGGTGGTCCCTCTCTTCCTCGCCCACGTGGCAGCAATCCCGGGGAATGGGGGACCTCGACAGGGCATCCGCATGGCTGATCTCCTTTCCGGGCCGGTACACCAACGCGTGCTGATACGCGTTGAGAAAAATGGCCCACCTGAGCATTCTCGGGGACAGGATTTGGGGTGTGGGCTTATCTGCGGTGAAAATGCCTAGCAAGGGCTTGTGGTCCGTCACTATGGTGAAGGGGCGGCCATACACGAAATCATGAAATTTCTTGGTCCCCGCAATTATCGCTAGTGCTTCCCTGTCTGTCTGGGCGTAGTTTCTCTCCGCTTGGGACAAGGACCTAGAGTAAAACGCTATCGGGGCCTCCCTCCCGTTCTCCAGCACGTGGCATAACACCGCCCCCACCCCCACCGGGGATGCATCGCAAATCAGGACCACTGGGCGTTTGGGATTGAAGTGGGTCAGCACAGCATCTGATGCCAGGAGTCGCTTCAGGTCATTGAAAGCCTTCTCGTGGTCGTCGCCCCACTTCCATGCCTCGTCCTTTTTTAACAATTTGTGTAGCGGTTCCGCCACGGCTGCCTTCCGAGGAAGAAAGGAGTGGTAGAAATTGAGCAGCCCGAGGAACGACTGCAGCTCGGGCTTGGAGGTGGGGCGAGGGGCCTTTTTGATGGCGGCCACCTTGGATTGGGATGGCCTTATTCCCTCGGGAGTAATGCGGAACCCTAGGAACTCGACCTCGGTTGCGAAGAAGACGCATTTGTCCTTTCGCAACCGCATCCCCGCCTTTTCGAATTTTTCTAGGACCCTTCCCAACCTTTCTGCCAATTCTGCCCGGCTCCCCCCTGTAATCAATACGTCATCAAAGTAGGGTAACACCCCCTCTAGTCCCTTTAGGAGGCGTTCCACGAGTGATTGGAAAATCCCGGGCGCCGAATTCACGCCGAATTGGAGGCGCGATACTTGGAACGCCCCTTTGTGTGTGACTATGGTCTGCGCAGCAGCTGCGGCGGGGGTGACCGGGAGCTGCTGGTAGGCTTGGGCCAGGTTGAGTTTAGCAAAACACCTCCCCCCGTGTAACCTGGCCAACAAGTGGCTGACTACCGGCACCGGATACGCATTAGGGCGGATCGCCTTATTGATGGTGCACTTGTAATCAGCGCATATGCGGACCTCCCCATTGGCCTTGAGTGCTGTTACAATTGGAGTTTCCCACTCCGCAGAATCAACAGGAACAAGAATCCCCTGGCCCACCAATTTGTCCAACTCCGCCTCTATTTTGTCTTTTAGGGCGAAAGGCACCCTGCGCGGTTTAAGTCTGATTGGACGCACTCCAGGGTCCAGGTCGAAAGTCACTGGGGGGCCCTTGAACTTTCCGAGTCCTTTTTTAAAAACTTCGGGGTGCGCCTCACACACGCTCTGTATTGGGTCAGTCCCGGCGGCGTGTATTCCCACGGCGTGCACCCCCCCGATGAACAACCCCAGGGGCTGAAACCATTGAGTCCCGAGGAGGCTGCATTTACCTCCTTTGAGGACGACTAGGGGAAGCGTTGCAGTGCGCTTTTTGAACTGGACCTGGAACTTCCCAACCCCCAGTACCGGGATGCGGTTCCCTTGCACGTCCTTTAGTGTGGCCCTCAGCGCCTTGAGCTTGGGCCGCACGTTGGGGGGTATCTTTAGGAACTCTCCCTGGGAGATAATAGAGTAAGAAGAACCCGAGTCCACCTCCATCCTAACAGGGGCCCCTTGTATTACTACCTCGACGAAGTATCGGGGATGCTCCGTGGAAACGCTGAAAACCGGAGCGTCGTCCTCGCTGTCGTCGGAGATGCGTCCGACGCCGTCCCGCTTCCTCGTGGTCCGGGTGCCGTGGTCCTTGGGCCTCGTGGTGCGATCCTGCCTCGCCGAGCGGTCTGGGGAGCTCCTCTTGGCCTCGCGCCGCTTCCGGCAGACCTTGGCGATGTGCCCGCGCCGGCCGCAGTTGTGGCACTCGGCCTTGCAGAACGGGCATTTGGCGCGGGCGTGGGCGGCGCCGCAGCCGTCGCAGCGCCGGCCCTCCTTTTGGACCTTCCGGACATCGCCGTCGCCGCCGCTCTCCGTGGTTGAGTCCGAGACTCGCCGGGCCGCGCGCACCGAGCTCTCTGCCTTGGCGGTTTTCGGCCGCCAGTCCTGGAGCTCTTGCACGCCGGCCGTAGTGGCTTCCGCGGCCTGCGCTGTGTCGAGGACCGTTTGCCACGTGGGGGGCGGCTCCTGTTTCATCAGTGCGCGCTGAGTTTCGGTGTCCCTCAGGCCGCAGAGCAGGCAGTCGCGGAGGGTGACTTCTGGGGTCTCCCATTTGCAGGGGCCGGCGGCCAGCCGCAGGGCCGCGGCGAACTCGGCGACCGATTCCCCGGGCGCTTGGACTCGCCTCCAGAACGCGCTCCGAGCGGGGAACATCGCTATCGCGGGCCGGAGGTGGGCGCGCAACACAGCCAGAAGCTCTTTGGCTTTGTAGTCGCTCACCCTCCTCGGCGCGATCAGGTCCACCAGAGTCCTTTTTGTCTCGTGTCCGAGCATGCGGACGAAGATGGCCCTCTTCTTGTCCTCATCTGAGACTTCGAGCTCCACCAGCGCTCCGTTGAAGTCTATCTCAAATAGCTCCAAGTCTCCCGGCTTCCTGATCTCGTAGCCGGCGCATGCCTTGGTCCCGTGGGCAGCCATTGATCCCATCCTCGTCGCCAGTTTACTGTATGGGACCAAAGACAACAGAACAGCCGAAGGGTTGGCTTAACACAGGTTTATTGCATAGGGATCTGGTGGAGCATGAGGTAATGGCGGTGATACATCTCTTTATATACAGTAGGGTTATACATTTGAATCTTGTAGCACGGTAGCTCATTGGCCGCTACCTGCGTGGCCTCGCCCAGGCACGCCTCTCTTCCGTAGTTCTTCTTTCCTGCTGCTGAATGCGGGGAAGGTTTTCCCGCGGCTGTCTGTGATTGAGCAATGTGAACCATGTGAGATTGAACGCTCGCAGCTGCCCTCTATGGGCTGCTTGCTCGCGTTCCTTTACAGCTGCAATACATTGTAATTGGGGTGGTTACATTCTGTCAGTACAAGACATGCATACACAACAGACCCACAGGTCAGATTCCTTTAGTAAGCGGAACATTGAGGAAAAGCTTTAGCTGCAGAAAGAAGGTGAACCAACCACCACAAGCCAAGGAGGGGCAGAAGACTATGCAAAACCTTCATTGCCCTTCAACTAGTGCAGGGACCAAGGTTTCCTCCAGAGCTGGATAGGGCTGCTGTCAGTTAAGGTGGGCACCTACTGTATGCTGCTGTTACTTCCTCCTCCTCCTCCTCTACCCCTTCAGGTGTCAAGGGAGATACAAGGTCCTTGCTCTGGCACGTCTAGTGGTCTCCACCAGAGTTATTTGGTGTTCTTGTAATGTTTCTTTGCTGTTCTCTCCCCACCTTCCTCTGGGTCTGCCTCATAGTCTTTCTCCTTCTCTTTCTACATATGCCTTGTAAGGTACGGTAATCCCGGCCAAGGCATTCTCTCCCAATGGGCGAACCCCTTGAGTTATTGTCCCTGTATGTCGTTTAAGATGGGCTCTATTCCAATTCTTTCCCTTATAATCTCATTCCTGATTCTGTCCCTTCTATGCATTGCTGCAAAAGAGGGCACAGCTGTGCATTAAATTTGCATATGCTGCTTTATATTTTAATAGATGGAATTGTGGATATGGTTGTTGCAATTTAAATGCAAATTGTACAATAAATCTCACTGTAACGAGGAGGACAGTCTGGGAGACCTGTGTAGCTGCTCAGTCTGCTCTCCAGGTCTGAACTGGAGTTAGGCAACTTCAGGGTTACTGTTGGCCCAAGACTCTGTTGTTTTGGGTGCCAATACAGTATTTCTTTATTTTTAGACCAGGCTTGGAGGGGTTAGGTTTTCAAACTGGAAATGTCCTTTTACTATATCTCTCCCCCCGCCCCAGCCCCTCCGGTTCAACCTCTTAAAGTTTTGGTTTCTGTTTATTTCCAGATGTGCTCAGAGATCAAGAAAGGAGTGAGTGAGCTTGACCTACTTCTGGGGGACATGAATGGTGAGCGTGGGTACCAAGGACTGCAGGTTCCAGAAACCCTGAGAGACCTTTGGCTCCTCTCTGGAAATCCTTCCCAGACAAGTGGGTTTGGTTGTGAGTTGGGCATTCTCATGTTCCTTTTCTAGTCACGGCCCAGATCGACTCCTTCACAGGCGTGGACTATTCCTTGGTGAAGAAACCAGCCATTGATGTGGATCGGTGCCATGTGGACCTCAAGGTAGCTCCTTTGGAGTAGAGTGGCAGCTAGGATCTCTTTGGCCTCTCCAGCTTGTGTTGAGGGTCTTATGGACAAAGCTCTAGATGTGTAAAGCATCATCTGTCGTCTGTTCTAACCATTCTTCTTCATCTTGCCTTTCAGGGTGAATTTTTCGTGGTTGGGGGTTCCCCCAAGAGCCCCTCCCTCCTTCCTGTTCCCTTCTACCTGCCCAACCAGACTGACTCCATGGTCCTCCTGGGTATCTCCGAATTCTTTGCCAACTCGGCCGCATTGGCGTACTTCACGGCAGGAGCACTGCAGTTGACCTACACCAATGATATGGTGAGGCCATGGGTCAAAGGGAAAGAGGTGGTCTCCCTGTGGTCAGAACAAAAGTCCATCCACTCTGGCCCTCCAGTTTCCTGCAGTGGCCACCCAGATGCCCTTGGGAACACCCCGTGGGGGAAGGGCACCCTGCCCAACTGTTGTTCCCTCTGGATGGGCATTAAAAGGAACATCTGGGCCCATCTCCGCTAGACCTGAGCCAGTCTCCTTCCACCGGTCTGGTTTTGCAGTGGCCTGGAGTGCCGGGGTGTCAAACCTTTACTGAGCATGTGTAAGGAAGTTCCCGCGGCCTCCTTCCGAAAGAGCCAGGCCTCACCAGAGCCATTTCCGGCATGCACAATTGCACGCTGAAGACCACACAGAATTCTATGCCAGGGTTCTCTGCTGCCTCCCATAGGATATTGACTACTGAATCCAGAAAGCAACTCACCCCACACTTTTCTGAGGAATGTCAGGATACTCACCTATATTCCAAAACTACCAGCCAGGAAATCGTGATACCATCGGTAAAGTAAAGGTAAAGGTTGCCCTTGCTTGAAAGCCAGTTGTATCTGACTCTGGGGTTCAGTGCTCATCTCTGTTTGTGGCCAAAGAGCGCCATCTGCATCTGCAGACGTTTCCGTGGACATGTGGCAGGCATGACTAGACACCAGAGTGTACGGAATGCTGTTTATTTCCCGCCAAAGTGATACCTATTTCTCTACTTGTAATGTCTTGCTTTCAAACTGCTAGGTTTGGCAGGAGTTGGGACAGAGACAGGCGCTCACTTCGTCATGCAGCACTCGGGTCTCAAACTGCAGACCTGCCGACCTTCCAGTCCTCAAGTTCAGCATCTTAACCACTAAGCCATCACTGTCCCAGACACCTTCGGTAACATCCCACTAGTCATAGGAAACTGTTCTCCCCTTTGTGGGAGTCCCTGTTAGGGTGTTTAAGAAGCACAATACCAAGGGTATTCAGTGTACACCTCCTTTAAACCCTTTCCACCTTCTCCTTCTCCTTCTTCTTCTTCTTCTTGATGTGTAGATGATCCAGAAGGTCTTAGCCTGGTCCAAATGAACTAAGACTTCTTCTGAGTTCTGACACTTCCTGATGCCACATCTCTGCTGATTCAGAGCTGTCCACAGTACTGCAGACTTTGCTCCCTAGATCCTGCTTTCTAACTCCCTGCAGCCTCTCTCAGGTGCTGTGATCCAGCTTAGCTGGACTTGGATAGTTGGATGTGTGGGATAGCTTTCCCTGCAGGTCTAAAAAAGATGAGAATTAAGATCAGGTGGTAAAGAATTGTCTACCATTCAGGGGCAGCGATGTTAGTACAACGGTACTGCCTTCGGGTGGCTAAGATGCTGAGCTTGAGGGCCAGAAGGTCATCTGTCTGAGACATGAGTGCTGCATGATGTAATGGAGGACAGAGGTGCCTGGCGGGCAATGGTCTACGGCTGTGATGGTGAACCTTGGCACTCCAGATGTTCTTGGACTTCAATTCCTAGAAGCCCAAGCACCCTGTGAATCCACACAAATGAGTTTACTGTGATTCATCCAGCCCGTGCTGCCCGCGTCGCTCCCGGAACCGGGAAAAAAATGCACCTGTACAGAGGAAGGGTTAATCTGGAAGAGCCTCAACCGTAAGGCGCATTTTAGGTCCGCTTCCGGGAGCGACGAGGGCAGCGTGGGCCGAATAAACTGCAGTAAACCCATTCATGTGGATTCGCAGGGTGCTTGGGCTTCTGGGAATTGGTCCAAGAACATCTGGAGTGCCACGGTTAGCCATCATGGGTCCATGGGGTCACAAAGGGTCAGAGTCGACTATGCGACTGAACAACAAACAACTGCCCCAGCCCCTGTCAACCTAACCATTTGAAAGCAAGAGATTGCAAGTAGATAAACAGGTACAGTAATACCTCATACAAAGTCAGCTTCATACAACATCGAATTCATACAACATCGTCTAATTTCTTGAAAACAGTTACCTCATACAAAGTCGCTCGACTTTGTATGAGGCATTCAGTTTTTCCCAGGTTGCAGTGTGCCTGGGCAGTATAAAAGGCAGGACACATGCGTGCATTGCTCTTGTGGGTTTTGCACGAGGCGAAGAGTTTTAGGAGTGGTTTTGAGCGCGGTTTTGGATTTTTTTGAATTTTTCATCAGAATTTTTAGAAGCATTCCTGGGATTGTTGCAGCATTCTTCAGGTTCTTGGACCATGTTTGACATGTTTTTGTAATGTTTTTAGCCTTCAGACAATGATTTCTTAAAGTTCTGTCAGTTTCCTCTCTGTTTCCTTGACTTTGCCCTGAAGTCTGTGCTGTTACAGTACAATATAACTCTATGGAAACGACGTTGTATGAGGCATCGCGGCAAGGAGTTTGCATGCCTCATACAAAGTCCAAACCCGTATAAAGTCCAAACTTGTGGAACCACGTTTGGACGTTGTATGAGGTATCACCGTACTGCTATGGAGGGAAAGGTAACATCATTACACTTTGGCATCTAGTCATGCCTGCTACATGGCCACGGAAACATCTGCAGATGCAGACAGCCCTGGCTCTTGGGTTGTAAACAGAGTTGAGCACCGCTTCCTAGAGTCAGATATGACTGGCTTTTGAGCAAGGAAGACCTTTTATACTGGCTGGGGGGGGGATGCTCAGAGTTGTAATCCAAAGAAGAAACTCCCGCGCATCTCCAAAGGCTACTAGGGAGCAGGTCTTTATGTTGTCTGCCTGCAAACAAACTCCCAAGAAATCTTGGCATTGTGTTATTTCTGTTTGGTGGAAATACAGTACATAGTACTTTTTATTAAAAAAATAGTACTCTTAAGGCCGACCTTTACCTTACTCTTAAGGGGATAAGTAAACACAAAGCAGGAAGGTCCCTATTTCATATAAACAAGTCAACATTCATATATGTATATATTTTCTCTTTTTCCAGATTTCAAGAAAAGTTCCCTTCCACCTCAACACGAACACCTTGGGGGAGTTCATACCACAGGTGAGCTGAAACACACACACACACACACACACACACACACACACACACACACACACACACACACACACACACACACACACACACACACACACACACACACACACCTGGAGAATCACACCTCCACTGCCTTCTCTTCAGGGCCTCAAATGAAGATGCAGTGACAGATTAATGAACTATTTTCCTTATCAGAATGCCAAGGGACGTTCTTTTCCAGGCAGGATTTTAAAAATAATAATATTGTGGCAGCCCTTTCACACTGCTGCGGATCTTGTCTCCAATATTGCTCTGCGTTTTGACAAGAATAGTAAACAAGAAATATTACTAATCAAGAAGATTAGTTGGGGAAGAAATTCCAAATGAAAGTGGAAAACAGGAGTGACGTCTGGGACTGCGGTGGCGGCTTAGTGGTTTAGACGCTGAACTTGACGACTGGAAGGTCGGCAGGTCAGCAGCTTGAGACCCGAGTGCTATGTGATGGAGTGGGCTCCCGTCACCTGTCCCAGCTCCTGCCAACCTAGCATTTTGGAAGCAAGAAATGACAGGTAGATAAAGAGGTACCACTTCGATAGGAAGGTGAACAGCATTCCATGTTTACTCATGCCTGCCACATGGCCATGGAAACGTCTGCAAATGCGGACAGTGCTTGCTCTTTGGCTATAAGCAGAGATGAAGGCCAAACCCTAGAGTCAGAGATGACTGGCTGCCATGCAAGTGAGACCTTGACCAAATTATTCCCACACATTGACCATCACAGCAATAGATCTGAAGTCTGGAGATCCCTTTTTCCTACAAGAGGGGGAACAGTGATGATTCTTGGGCAATATAATTGCATGCCACCAAGTCAATTCTGCCTTAAGGCAACTCTTTCCACAGTTTTCTAGGTATAAAGTACTCAGAAGAAGTTAACCATTCCACGCTGCTGCAAACATCGCATCCAATATCACTCTGTTGATTGCCTTGGGAAAATAATAATAATAACAACAACAACAACAACAACAATAATAATGGGCAATGGGGCAGTTGTGGACCCTGTAGCTTGCAAAGCAGAGAAGAGGGGAATCAAACTCCCAAACCCTTACCACTCCCCAACTCGGTGAACCCAAATCCTGCACACAATCCCAGGTGGACTTCTAGTTTCCATCCATCCATGCAGGCTGCCTTGGAACACACAAGCAACAATCCTGGCATGCATGAAGTTACAGATTTTTCTTTCCAAACAGCGATTCTGATTAGAAAACTAAATTTTGCTGTGCCAGCGTTTTCCTGGATATGTGAGCAAGGCACCCATAAATATTGATTTAGACAGAGTAGCTGCTCTTGCGCCCAATATATGTGTGCGTGACAATGATAAATTTTTGAAGAGTTCAAATTCATTTTTAGCTGATCATGGAGATGGGTGGGTTGTCCTTGCTTCTATTCTAAGGATGTTTTTTCCGTCTCCCTCTCGCTAAACCATTGTCTTTCTCTGGCTTCTGTTTCTGCTCTCCCTAATCTTGCCACTGCCCTTCATAGTGTTTCCTTCTGCCACCTTTGTTGTAGGGTGTCTGTTCTCAAGGAATAGGTGGCATAGTCATTAATGTTACTTTTGTGGTTACTGCATATATAATTTTATTTGGTTAGGTTAATGGTTTATGCTTAATCTTTTATCGTTATTGTAAAAACGTTTCTTAAAAAATTGTTGCACCCCTGATGCGCAGGATATAAATCTGTGATGGTGAACCTTGGCACTCTACATGTTCTTGGACTTCAATTCCCAGAAGCCTAAGCCCCCTGTGAATCCACACGAATGGGTTTACTGCAATTCATCCGGCCCGCGCTGCCCTCGTCGCTCCCAGAAGGGGAAGTAAAACATGCCCGTATGGTTAAGGCTCTTCCAGGTTAACCCATCCTCCATCCAGGCACATTTTACTTCCACTTCCGGAAGCGACAAGGTGCAGCGCAGGCTGGAACAATTGCAGTAAACCCATTTGTGTGGATTCACAGGGTGCTTGGGCTTCTGGGAATTGAAGTCCAAGAATATCTGGAGTGCCAAGGTTCACCACCATGGATATAAATGCAACCAACCAACCAACCAATCAATCAGGTAGTCAGTTAGCCAGCCAGCCAACCAACCAATCAATCAATCAATCAGTAATAAACAGAGCATGGGAAAGATGCTGTTTTGGATTGCAGCTCCCACAATTCTACAGCTGGTATTGGTTATGTTTTAAGTCCAGGAAGGGTGAGTTTTCCATGCTCTGCAGAAGTGTAGGCAGCCGTTGCCTCTAGTATGGTCTAGTGTGCCTGATGCTTGCTTGGAATGATGGGAGTTGTGGCAGAGCGCACCAGGAGTGCACTGACTAGATTGGAGCAATACGGCCATGGTGGCCTTGATTCAGATCAAGGATAGTTGCATGCATGCCAATTCCTGTTTAGCTTTGCAGATCTTTGGACCGAACAATTGCACTCATCCCACACGCCAGCAAGGTGATGCTCAAGATAATACAGGACAGACTTCAGCAGCATGTGGAGAGAGAATTACCAGAGGTGCAGGCCGGTTTCAGAAGAGGCAGGGGGACTAGAGACCAGATTGCCAACATACGTTGGATCATGGAGAAAACAAAGGAATACCAGAAACAAGTTTACTTTTGTTTCATTGATTACACTAAGGCATTTGACTGTGTGGACCACAACAAGATGTGGCAAGTAATTAAAGAGATGGGAATACCAGAGCACATCATATGCCTCCTGAGAAATCTGTACATGAACCAAGAAGCAACAGTTAGGACAGAACATGGAATGACAGAGTGGTTTGGAATAGGAAAAGGAGTAAGACAAGGCTGCATTTTATCACCCTGCTTATTCAATCTATACACAGAGCACATAATGCGAAATGCAGGGATGGAGGAATCACAATATGGGATTAAAATTGCTGGGAGAAACATAAACAATCTGAGATATGCAGACGATACCACCCTAATGGCAGAAAGTGAGGAAGACCTAAAGAACCTCTTGATTGGGCTGAAGGAGGAGAGTGCAAAAGCTGGCTTGAGACTCAATATCAAGAAAACCAAGGTAATGGCAACAGGCCCCATCAGTTCCTGGAAAATAGATGGGGAAGAAGTAGAAGCAGTGACAGATTTTACATTCTTAGGATCTAAGATCTCTGCAGATGGAGATTGCAGCCATGAAATAAAAAGGCGACTGATTCTTGGGAGACAAGCCATGAGAAACCTGGGGAACATAGTGAAAAGCAGAGACATCACATTGCAAACAAAAATTAGAATAGTCAAAGCAATGGTATTCCCAGTGGTAATGTACGGATGTGAGAGCTGGACAATTAGGAAAGCTGAACGCAGAAGAATAGATGCCTTTGAAATGTGGTGTTGGAGGAGAGTTTTGAGAGTACCCTGGACAGCGAGGAGAACAAATAGGTCAATCTTAGAAGAAATCAACACTGACTGCTCATTGGAAGGGCTAATAGTAAAGACGAAGCTAAAGTATTTTGGACATCAAATGAGAAGGGAGGATTCACTTGAGAAGGCCCTGATGTTGGGAAAGGTGGAGGGCAAAAGAAGAAGGGGGAGGCCAAAGATGAGATGGCTAGATGGTATTGTAGACACAATGGGCACAGAACTGGGAGTGCTGAGGGGGATGGTGGAGGACAGAGGTGCCTGGAGAACAATGGTCCATAGGGTCGCAAAGGGTCGGAACCAACTGTGCGACTGAACAACAACAAATCTTTGGACGCACAGGAAGGTATCGCCTACCCTTGTGGCTCTGAGGTTTGTGCATCTGCATTGTAGCTTTTGGCTTTCTCACATAACAGAACAAAGCAATAGCCATTACGCTTCTATAACCCCCCTAAAAGGTAAAGGTTTCCCTTACTCAAAAGCCAGTCGTATCCGACTCTAGGGTGCAGTGCTCATCTCTGTTTCTAAGCCGAAGAGCCAACGCTGTCTGCTTCTGCAGACATTTCAGTGGTCATGTGGCAGGCATGAGTAGACACCAGAGCGCACGGAACACTGTTTCCTTCCCACCTAAGTGGTCCCTATTTATCTACTTGCAATTTCTTGCTTTCAAACTGCTAGGTTGGCAGGAGCTGGGACGAAGACAGGGGTTCATTTCTGTCCTGCAGTACTCTGGAATCGAACTGTTGACCTTCGGCTTCCCAGTCTTAGACACTTGAGCCACTGCAGTCCCTGCCTCCCCCAAATTGCCCTTACTGCAGTACAGCAGTGCTGCCCCTTAGCACTTTCACAAGTTAACCAGCATTTTGCCCCATTTCCCCCCAACATGCTGGATCCTCATTTTACCAACTTTGGAAGGATGGAAGGCAGAGTCAACCTCGATCCCTGGTCAGGATCAAACTCACAACATTCTGGTTGCAGTACAGCAGTTTAACCCCTGCACCAACCGGGCTCTATTAATGACAGATCGCTTACCTGTAACTGTTCTTTTTCTTCGTGGTCCCCTATGAACCCACACGAATGGGTTTACTGAGCGTATGCACAGATGGAAGGCTGAGCTAAACTTGATCCCTGTCAGGATTGAACTCACAGTGTTTTGGCTGCAGGACAGCACTTTAACCACTGCCCCACAGCAAACTGTGCAGCTGTAGCAATGCCAACTAGCTTGGGATCCCCTACAGAAAATGTCAAAAAAAAATCCCCAAAAAAACTTTGTTTGACCCCCTCTCTCCCTCCCACCCAGCTGAAGACATCTTTCCCAGACATGGCGATGGAGATTCGCATCGCTGTGCGGAAGCCGCCAGTACTGAGCATCCATGCCGGCAGTCTGCACACGATGGGCTTTGCCTCTGTGGAGGCCTTCGTTGTCCAGCCCGATGCCAGCCGGATCTCTGCATTCCTGATAAATATTGTAAGCACCAAAGTAGGGTGGGCGGGGTGGGGGGGGGCTTTGCATGGAGGGCCGTGGGAGGTCGTCTGTGGGGTGGTCAACTCATTTCTTTTTTGAAAAATAAAATAGTTTTATTTAAAATTTTAAAACATAAAATAAAGAGACATACAGATATAGTTTAAAAATCATATACCTATAATATATAGCCGTGATGGCGAACTTTGGCACTCCAGATGTTCTTGGACTTCAATTCCCAGAAGCCCAAGCCCCCATGAATCCACAGAAATGGGTTTACTGCGATTAATCTGGCCCGCACCGCCCTCATCGTCCTGGAAGCGAAAGTAAAATGCGCCCGGATGGAAGGCTGAGTCAACCTGGATACCCATCAGGACTGAACTCACAACATTTTGGCTGCAGCAGTGGCAGGACCGTTGTTTGGGGAAGTCTGAATGTTGCAGTGCTTACTTAATTAGACATAGATCCTCCGATGGTTTCGGTCTTGGGCAAGTACTTCAGCATCCTCCCCTGTCATGTTCAGGGTCCTCATTGTCACTTGGCATCAAGAGGGGTCCAACATATTGTCACCTCTTAGGGATTCTGATTTTCTCCATATGGAAAATATTGCTTGCTAGTTGGAGTCTTCTTTGTGCAACGATGTTATGTCATTAGCACAAGCCACTCCTTCAAAGCACCTCCTCATTGATACTATGGTCAAAATAGTTAATCTTTAAACCAGGGGTGCCCAAACTATGGCCCATGAGCCAGATCTGGCCCCCAAACACCAATTCATCTGGCCTGTGCTGCCCTTATTGCTCCTGGAAGTGGAAGTAAAACTCTTCATTCCACTTCCGGGAGTGATTAGGGTGGTGTGGGTTGGAAGAATTGGTGTCAGGGGCCAGATCCGGCCCACGGGCCATAGTTTGGGCACCCCTGGTTTAAGCAGAGAAAATGGCAGCTTAAAATCTATCTTATCCTGTTGCAAAACAAATTGCAAGGGACATTTTACTTCCACTTCCAGTGGGAGGAACCCTGTGACCAGCCTGCTGAACCACGTCACCAGCCCACGGCCCAAAACGTTTGGGCACACCTGCTTTAAAATTTGGTGGAGGCACCTGTGGTGGAAGATGTCATGTCTTGTCTTGACATTTGCTGATGCCTCCCAAGTCTTGCAGGTATAGACGGCTGTCGGCACCACTATGGAGGCGAACAAATTGAACTTAATTTTCAGAAATGAAACAAAAACCATACAAATTGGTCATACAGATTGATTCGCATGGGAGACTAGCCCGGCCGACGGCTCTGAGCCACGCTGGCTGTTGGCCACCTCCAGAAGGAGAGGCAGTTGGGAAGCAGCAGGAGAAGAGCTGGGTGGCTATTGTGGTCCATCTGACTCCTGGGCTTCTGGCCGGCCACCAAAGGGAAAGAGACGCTGGGTTGGAGGAGGAGGAGGAAATGTTGGCTGGCTCTGGCAGGGCTGTCCTTCTTGGGAGAAATCCGTTGTGGCTCATGTCTTGTTTGGCCAACAGGATAGCAACCTCACAGGGCAAGTCATCATCCAACCAGCCTTGGCCGGGACCTCCAGTGCAAGACTTGGTGGCTCGTTGGCCATGAAAAAGTAGGTTTCTCTAAATCTTGAGTATATCTGTGTGCACGTGCGCGTGTGCATGTGTGTCCTTCCTCCAGAGTATCACCCACCCCTCACCCCCTTAACCAGGATAAAAGTGATTTGGCGTGCTTTCAAATGAAGTCTTCTTTTTTCCGTGTCCAGGCCAGAGGTGAAACTGCCCAAATGTAGACACCTTTGGGTGAGTCCATTCTGCAGTTCCTTTGGCCTGACCTAGTGTGAGAAAGATTAACCGGCAACACAAGATTACCATTACCAGGGTACACCTGGTTGTGGTTCAAAAATACTAGTCTTCGAGGAAGCTCTTTCTGTGTACCTGTACCATGAAGACTGCCCTGAGAATATCATGCAGTGGCTTTTCATCTGCCTTGTGCATCGCAGCATGACACCCACAACACTGATCCAGTTCTGCAAGTCACTTTCTGGTCCTGAGCCCTTTTGGCACACAAAGTCCTCCTCCTCAGCCCCAGGCCAGGATGGATGAAGCTGCTGCCCTCCATCAAGAGGGATTCAAGTGGGGTTTAATCCACTCGGTGACCATCACCCTTCCCTGCGGCCTTTGACACCCAAGGCCGTTAGTCCCCAGGTTGTCAGGTTAGTGAACCACCACCTGATACTCAGTGTTGAGTCACTGGCAGTATGGTCTACTCCAGGGGTTGGCAACCTATGGCCTGTGGGCTTTATCCAACCTGTGGTACCAAATTATCCGGCCCCTGTCCTTGCTCCAACCACCGCTGCTGTTACCATGTTTACAGATGTGCTTACGACAGCGTTTATGGCAGAGGGACCACCAGTCCTGCCCCTGCAACCGGCCCTTGACTTAGAAAGCTTGCTGACCCTTGGTCTCTTCTATTACCATAGCAGGGTAACTTGGCCAGACTGACTGCAAATGAAGTGCTCGGCATGGAACTGGCAGGTGTTCTTTGTTCCTTCTTGATGGGTACCTAAGATTAGTTCTTCCTCGCTTAACCTCATTAGCGTAATCCGCATTAACCCAATGAATATGGATCATGTATTATGTCTTGTTGAATGCCAGAAAGCCAGTGCATGAAAGAAAACATCAATGTGCTATTATAGAAATGATCTCCATGTTTTCTCTGCTGTAGGCAAATAAAGTAATTGATACTGTCATTTTGCTTTCTGTTCCCGGGGCCCAAGGACGTTTCTTGTCCTTAGAACAGAGAAGACAAAGCTCAACACAACCTGGGCTAGTCGCCAAATGGCTAAGAAATGCATCGCTCCTGAGGGATGCTGACTTCAAAGAACCAAGTCTTTCTACTTTTGCTATTATTGGTGTATAAAAACCTTACCTGCACGTTATCGCACTCTGCATTTACGTCTTTGTGTAAGGGTATGTTTTCTCTGCCAGCGCAGTCAACAGGCTTTGCTATCGCCGCTCTGCCTCCAGTTTTATTTCTAAGGCAGGGGTGCTCAAACTTTTCGGGCTGCGGGCCGGTCACTTGGTTCAGCAGGCCGGTCACGTGGCTCCTCCCACCGGAAACAGAAGTAAAACGTGCCTTGCAATCTGTTTTGCAACAGGATGAGATAGATTTTAAGATGCCATTTTCTCTGCTTAAACCAGGGCCCCCAAAATACAACCCATGGGCCAGATCTGGGCCCCAATTCATCCAGCCTGCACCACCCTCATCGCTCCTGGAAGCGGAAGTAAAATGTGCCTGTATGAGCATGTTTTACTTCCACTTCCAGGAGCGACTAGGGTGGCATGGGCCGGATGAATTATTGTCAGGGGCCGGATCCGGTCTGTGGGCCATAGTTTCGGCACCCCTGGTTTAAGCAGAGAAAATGGCAGCTTAAAAATGGCAGCTTCTAAAATCTATGTCTTCCTGTTGCAAAACAGATTGCAAGGTGTGTTTTACTTCCCAATTTCCTTCCCTGCCTGAAGCACAGGGTACACAGGTAGAGGCCTAACTGAAATTCAAGGGCGCAACAGAAAGTGGGACTGTACCAGTTGGGTTGTGGCCTGTCTGATCTCACCTGAACTAAGCCCTCCTCCTCCTCCTCTCTGTCTCTCAACAGCTTCCACCTGTCTCTGGAGAGATCCAGCATAGGTGAAATCGAGGTGAGGACAGCAAGGCACGATGTGAATTGGGGTGGGTTTAGGGTTGGGCGGTGGGCAGAGAGGGTTTGCCGCATGGTTAGATGTTTGGGGGACTGTGTTGGCTTAATGTTTAAGACACTGAACTTGACGACTGGTCAGCAGTTTGAGACCCGAGTGCTGCACAACGGAGTGAGTGCCCATCCTCCATCCCAGCTCCTGCCAACCTAGCAGTTCAAAAGCAAGAAATTGCAAGTAGATAAATAGGTACCACTTTGGCAGGAAAGGGAACAGTGTTCCATGCACATCTTGTTGTGCCTGCCATGTGACCATGGAAACATCTGCAGAAGTAGACAGTGCTGGATCTTGGGCTGTAAACAGAGATGAGTACTGATATTTTTGGCCTCCCCATGTTGTGCAGGTGGCACGTCTGGAGCAGCTCCTGAAGGTGGTGGCACAGCTGGGCTTGTCGAGCGTCAACCGTGAGTCCTAAATCTTTTATCTTGGGTCCAAAAGCATTGGGTGCCCTCGGCTTCCCATCCCCCACCCTCACCCCAGAAAGGAGATTCCCTCTCCCTATGCCTCAGTCTCCCCTCTGGTGAACCACCCTCTCTATTTCTTTAGGGCACCTTAAGAAAGGGTTCGTTCTTCCCAGTGCCTTCGGTCTAAGCCTGCTGAATCCCAAAGTCACAATGGAAGAGGTATGTGGCCACAGAAGGAGGGGAATGTGCTTGTTGGAGTGTGTTGTTTGTAGTACAAAATTGGAAGCCGTGAGGGCTGGGAGGATCTATCTTGCCAGGTGCGGGGTCGGGCAGCGGGTGGCCCAATCCTGGCCCAGAGTCTCGCCCATCCTGGATCCTGTGCCAGACTTCTCAGAAATGGATGCTGGACGTGTCAGATGGGGATGCCAGAAGAGGACCACATTCATAGCACTTGATGGCGGTTCGCAGGTGAATTAACTTCTTGCCACCCACATGCTGGCTCTTCATTTTACCAACTTCAGAAGGATGGAAGGATGAGTCAACCTTGATACCCATCAGGATCAAGCGCACAACGTTCTGGCTGCGGGGCATCAGTTTAGCCCCTCCACCACCAAGGCTCTAAAATGACGGGTTGCTTACCTGTAACTGCGGTCCTTCTCCTTCATGGTCCCCTGCAAATCCACACAAATGGGTTTACTGGGCATATGCAGTACACAGAGGACCACGAAGAAGAACTTGGTAGAGAGTAGAGGCAGGAATAGATATTATAGATAGCCCATAATTAGACAAGGATAAACAATAGCAATTACACTTCTAGTGCTTAGTGTGCGCTCTGGGCGGTTCACAAGGTAATTAGCATATTTTTTTTTGCCCCAAACATGCTGAGAACTCATTCATCGACCTCGGAAGGATGCATAGCTGAGTTAACCTGGATCCCCGTCAGGATCAAACTCAGATCTTGAACAGAGTTTTGGCTGCAGTACAGTAGTTTAAACAGGGTTGCTTATAACAAACCAGTGGTTTTGTCATCACAAGGACCTGCTCGCCGTTGACAATGAAATGTTTTCTGCACACCTCTCAGCCTCCAAATACTAAACCAGGAGAGGCAGGGATAAATCCAAGGAGAATGAAACGGACACAAAGCTGTTTTGACGTAGTTTTGAGCCATTTCTTTGAAAGACATGGATTTCTTAAATAGCAATGACACTTCTCTACCACCCTATGGCGCTTAGTGCACTCGCTGGGCGGCTCACAGGTTAATTAACATTTTGCCTCTAACATGCTGGGTACTCATTTTACCAACTTAGGAAGGATGGAAGGCTGTGTCAACTTTGCATCCTGGTCAGGATCGAACTCACAATGTTTTGGCTGCAGCAGTTTGACCCCTGCGCCACCAGGGCTCTATAATGACAGGATGCATGCCTGTAACTTTTGTTCTTCTTTGTGGTCCCCTGTGAATCCACATGAACAGGTTTACTGCATGTACTGAGACCACAAAGAAGAACTTAATAGCGCGTAGGGCCACAAATCGACATTGTAGATAGCCCCTAATTAGACAAGGATGTTGCAATTACACTTCTATACTACCCCATAGCACTTAGTGCACTCTCCGGCCAGTTCACAGGTTAATTAGCATTTTGCAGGGCTGCCCAAACTATGACTTGTGGGCCAGATCCGGCCCCCAACACCCTTGCCACTCCTGGAAGGAGGCTAGCGTTTTACTTCTGCTTCCAGGAGCAGCAAGGTTGGCGTGGGCCAGATGAATTGGTGTCAGGGGCCGGATCTGGTCTGTGGGCTTTAGTTTGGTCACCCCTGGTTTAAACATAGAAAATGGTAGCCTAAAAATCTGTCTCATCCTGTTGCAAAACATATTGCAAGGTGTGTTTTACTTCTGCTTCTGGTGGGAGGAACCACACGACCGGCCTGCTAAACCACATGACCGGCCCGCTCAACCATATGACCGGCCCATGGCTGAAAAAGTTTGGGCACCCCCTGTGCTAGGGATTCTTGCGATTGGAAGGATGGAAGAGGCTGCATCAACTTGGATCCCCGTCACGATAGGACTCACAACGTTTTGGCTGCAGTACATCAGTTGAACCCCTGCATCACCAGGGCTCTTTTAAAGAGAAAAGAAGTGGAGTTTTAGGACTAGGCGTAGTAAATAGACAAAAACTCCAAGAAGATCTGCACCTGTTCCATATCAACAGGCACAACATTTGGGAAAAGAACAAAATGTTCCGCGCGGATGGAACCCTCTGACATTTGTTTGTCCGGTCTCTTCCACTCACATGCTGCCCCTCTGGCTAGCAGCACACTGCACAGTCAACATGCGTAGTTAAGACACACACAGAAAAAAACAAACCAGGCTGGGTGCCATGTGGAAAGTGGGGAACGGAGGAGTATTAAGAGCCTTCTTCTAGAAGCAACCTGGGATTAGAAAGGGAATCGGCTATGCTCCTGGCATCATAGGCTTCCTCTCTGAGGTCCTGGAGAGGTCGTCCGGACTCTTGGCCATGCTGGTTCTAGGACTGTGAGTGTTTTCGGTGTGTCATAATTCGCCCTGGCCCTCCTTTATTTTTAGCTGGTAATGGTATCTGCGGCAGTTTCCCCCTCTTATGCAACGTCATTGCACCGTAGGCTTTGAAACACAAAACAGAAGCAGGCTAGCAAACATTTTTGGGGAGGCTGGACTCCAGAAACACAATGAAAAGAGGCTCCCTTGCACACCCCTCCCAAGGACGATGGGAAGGGCAGTTCCAACCATCACCATCACCATCACCATCTCCTCCTCCTCCTTCTTCTACCCCATCAGGTGTCAAAGGAGATGCAAGGTTCTTCCTCTGGCACTTCTAGCGGTCTCCGCCAGTGTTATTTGGTGTTCTTGTCGTATTTCTTGGATGTTCTCCCTCCACCTTCCTCTGGGTCTGCCTTATGGTCTTTGTCCTTCTCCTCTTTCCACATTGGGAATTCCAAGACATTCTCCCCAAACGAGCACACCACATTATTTGTCGTTTCAGCATGTAGTACAAGATTGGTTCTGTTCCCATTCTTTCCTTTATAACCTCATTCCTGGTTTTATCCCTTCTAGTCACTCCAATCCTCAACATCTTGTTTTCTGTCTCGGCAGGAATACCTGCTCATTGCCACGGACCTGCACTACGGGCCCCATGTGGCTGCGTAGCCACCACTATTGGAGAGGAAAAGGATGAGTGGAATGACTTTCCTGCCCCTGGACTATCTCACTGCCATAACCTCCATGCTGCCCCCACGGAACAGGGTGCAAGCAGCTCTTGGGGTGGGGTGGGGTGTCTTCCTGGACATTGACTGTATGGCCTTTGGGGCAGGGAGCTATGGCCAAAGCATCTTCTGGGAAGAGTTGCTAAGCAGCAGCCCATCTCCTCCATTCACTTGGCAGAAGGGACCCAGCCAGTGTCCTCCGGTGCAGAAACTGGTCTCTGGCTTGTTTTAAAGGAAGGGGAAGGATGACCTCTGGTTCCACTCAAATGTTTATTTTATATTCTTTTTTTTAAAATTTATTTAAAATGTATTTAATTGTTTTCGAACTCAGAAACCGTCCAATCTCTTCAGGCCAGAGGATGGCGGCCTGTGTGGGTCTTTTTACGTAGCCCGCTGGAGCGCAGAAAGACCTCTCGACAGCCTCTGGTAGTTTAACTGACATTTGGAAATGTTGAAGAAGGAACTGTTTTTGTTCAGGGTCCCAGACAGACAGACAGACAGACAGACAGACAGCCATGGCCTCCTCCCGTAGACTCCATTCCACTGCACGGGTCCATTTCCCACTCCGGATTCCTGCCTTCCTCTCCCAACAGTCAGACCACGTCCCATGCAAAAGAGCACCCTTTGCCTTCACGGAATAGTTTTCTTGAAAGTCCTCCCTTCTATGCCATTTTTTGTTTCACTTCATGATATTTTGTACTTTGCCTCCCCCTTTTTTTTCCTCCCCTTGCCATTTCTTTGAGTTTGCTGACACTTTCATTCTATCTATGGATTTCGTTTATTTGGCTGTGTAACGATCCATGCTGAAAGCTTGCTATTAGAATAAAATAATTAGATTTATCTAACTCCGCCCTAGAAGGAAACACTGTGTGTTTGAACAGGAGAAAAAAACGTTGTTTGTGTGTGTGTAAGATTTTGTAGTACCCTGTGGGTGAGACCAGACTTCTCACACACACACACACACACACACACACACACACACACACACACACACACACACACACACACACACCTTTTAGGGGTCCACTGGCAGCCATAGAGTCAATACGCCAATAGCTCTACCTTGGTCTTGTCTCTTGCAATCGCTTTTATTAAAGATGCAACATTATCTCTGAGATTTATTTATTATTTAGCCCAGTGGTGCACAAACTACGGCCCGTGGGCCAGCTCCGGCCCATGCCAACCTCATCACTCCTGGAAGCGGAAGTCATGGGTGCATTTTACTTCCACTTCCAGGAGCAATGAGGGCAGTGCGAGCCAGGTGAATTGGTGTTGGGGGCCAGATCTGGCCCACGGGCTATAGTTTGGGCACCCCTGGTTTAAGCAGAGAAAAACGGCAGCCTGAAATCTATCTCATCCTGTTGCAAAACAGACTGCAAGGTGTGTTTTACTTTCGCTTCCGGGTGGGAGGAATCACATGAACCATGTGATCGGCCCACGGCCCGAAAAGTTTGGGCACCCCTGATTTAGCTCATGGCAAGCTCTGAGAATACAAATAAGAGACAAAGAGAAAAAGGCCCTCCTTGAACCCATGCATAGGAGGACTGGGCTGCTAACTACTTGAATTGATGAAATACAATAGAAGTGCAAGAAATGCAATATCAGAATACAATAACAGGCTACAATAACATAAATGCATTAAGAACAATTTACAATTTGCAAAATACAGATCAGAAAATCCAGCTGTTTGCCAGGTAGACGTGGCTCATTGCAACAGGGCTAAGAGTTCTGCCTGGGACAAAGTTTAGGGGACAGATTTGCCTCCTGTCAAAAGAAGTAGATTATGATCCTTGGAACGGCAACATAAATTTATTAGTCTTTAAAGTACAGAACAGGACTGTGGTGGCTTAGTGGTTAAGACACTGAGCTTGACAACTGGAAGGCCAGCAGTTCGAGACCCGAGTGCTGCACAACGGAGTGAGTGCCTGTCCTCTGTCCCAGCTCCTGCCAACCTAGCAGTTCGGAAGTAAGAAATTGCAAGTAGATGAACAGATAACACTTGGGTTGGAAAAGCGACAGTGTTCCATGCACTCTGTTATCTAGTCACATGGCCATCTGCAGACTCAGACCACGCTGGCTCTTTGGCTATAAACGGAGGTGAGCAATTAACCCTAGAGTTGGATACGACTGGCTTTCAAGCAAGGGTGATCTTTACCTTTACCTAAAGTGCACAATAGTTTGCTTTTGTCCTCTCTCTTTCTCTTCCTTTTTTTCCTTTTAATTGGTCCAAGGTATGGAGACAGTCGGACTGCGTGGCTCAAGTGGTTAAGATGCTGAACTTGATGACTTCAAGTTTAGAAATGCAATACAAATCTTTCCACGCAAAAACAAGGAGACAAGTCCTCTTTGTGGGTTTGACTGCCATCAGCAGGAGGCTTACCCTCTCGAGACCTTTTGCCCCCAAATGTGCTTGCCTGGCACAAGTCACTTCAGCCGTGAAAGAGCAGAGGCGGAGGGAGCCGTCCATTCGGGGCAAAGACCAGCCTGCTCTACCCAGCCCGTCCGTGTTGGTGTTGGTTGATCATCTACCAGCCAAAGTAAGAAAACAGTTTGACTGGGGAGGCTTTCCGCACAGCAGCCCAGTTGGCCCGGGGGACCTGGAGCCATTCCAAGTGGGTTCCCAGTCAACAGAGGAAAGAGCTTCTGGCTACAGAATCTGTTCCAATAAAGATCTCAGGCTGCACAGTGGAGTCTATGCCTTTGCAATGACCCCATGGGCCACCACACACCAGGCTCCTCTGTCCTCTGCCATCCTCCGGAGTCTGCCCAGATCTATGCCCACTGCATCAACGGTGCCATCGAGCCTTCTCATCTTCTGCCGCCCCCTTCTCCAGTGGCAAATGTGCTTCAACACTAATAAGTGCAGAGTGATGCACATTGGGGCAAAAACACCCAATTACATTTATAAATTGATGGGGACTGAACTCTCTGGGACAAACCAGGAAAGGGACCTTGGTGTCCTGGTGGACAACTCAATGAAGGTGTCAACCCAGTGTGCCTCAGCAGTGAAAAAAGCAAACTCAATGCTAGGGATCCTTAGGAAGGGTATAGAAAATAAGTCAGCAAGTGTCATTTGGCCTCTTTATAAATCTATGGTGAGGCCCCACCTGGAATACTGTGTACAGTTCTGGTCGCCATACCTCCAGAAGGATATTATGGAGTTGGAGAAAGTACAGAGGAGGGCAACCAGAATGATTAGGGGACTGGAACACCTTCCTTACCATCTGAGGCTGCAACGGTTGCGCCTCTTCACTCTTGAACGATGGACAGCGTCTAAGAGGTGACCTGATTGAAGTTTATAAAATCATGCACGGTGTGGACAAAGTAGATAAGGAAAAACTGTTTTCCCTATCGCACAACACTAGAACTAGGGGGCACTCCATGAAACTTTTGGGTACTAGTTCTCAAACAAATAAGAGAAAGTACTTTTTCACCCAGAGGATTACTGGTCTATGGAACTCCCTGCCAGAAGAAGTGGTGACAGCTGTCAGTCTTGACAGCTTTAAGAAAGGATTAGACAAGTTCATGGAGGACAAGAGTATCAATGGCTATAATTATGGATACTTAAGGACAACCTCCGGGTTGGAGAGATAGGCAGGATATCTCTCAATGCCATTTCCAGGGAATCCTAAGCAGGTGAAGGCATCTCCTTGGGAATACCCTGAAGGAAATGGTGAGCCACTGTGTGAGACAGAATGCTGGACTGGATGGGCACCTGTGGCCTCTTCCAGAAAGGCTGTGCTTATGTTCCCACTGGAAGCTGAAGTAAAATGCACCTTGCGATCTGTTTTGCAACAGGATGAGATAGATTTTAAGCTGCCATTTCCTCTGCTGAAACCAGGGGTGCCCAAACTATGGCTTGTGGGACAGATCTGGCCCCAATGCCAATTCATCCGGCCCACGCTGCCCTTGTCGCTCCCGGAAGCAAAACACACCCATATGAGGGCGGTGTGGGCCAGATGAATTGGTGTCAGGGGCCAGATCTGGCCCACAGGCTGTAGTTTGGGCACCCCGGTATACACTGTGGTTTGCATGCCAGAGGTGCTGGCGGTGTCGGTCTGGAAGATGCTCCCCGGCAGAGGGCGCCTGTGCCTCTTCCTGACCCCCCTCCACCACCACCTCCACCACCACCCAGTCCAGGCCCCTGTCCACCGCTGGCTGATGCAGCTGGACCTTTCAGGAGTAAACAACACCCCCCCCCCAGCCTGTCCCTTTGCATTCCTGAGCTCCAGGGTGGGGAGGAACAAAGGGGCCGCTGTTTGGCTCTGCCTGGTCCGATGCCCATCGAGCTGTTTGCTTGCATTCGCAGGAAGAGCCCATCTGCCAAAGGAGAGGCGTGGAGCAGCCGGGCTGGTCTTGAATGGCCAAAAGAAGAGGGTCGGTCCCATTTCTCCGCTCGGAAGCAAGGAGCATTTTCTGGCATTTATGAATTTCCCCTCTGGTCCCTGGGTTTGCCTAGCACTTAGACCCGTGATGGCAAACCTTGGCACTCCAGATGTTCTTGGACTTCAATTCCCAGAAGTCCCCGTGAATCCACACAAATGGGTTTACTGTGATTCATCCGGACCTGCGCCACCCTTGTCGCTCCCAGAAGTGGAAGTAAAACGTGCCTGGATGGTTAAGGCTCTTCCGGGTTAACCCGTCCTCTATATGAGCGCGTTTTACTTCAACCTCCAGGAGCAACGAGGGCGGCATGGGCTGGATGAATCTCAGTAAACCCGTTCGTGTGGATTTACGGGGGCTTCTGGGAATTGAGGTCCAAGAACATCTGGAGTGCCAAGGCTCGCCATCACAGACTTAGAAGGTCCACAGGCTGACTACGGCAAGGGCCAGTTCATGTTGCCTAACTCTTATTCTTATTCTGTGTCTAGGCCAGATGTGAAACTGCCAAAATGAAGCCACCTTTGGGCGAGTTCATTCTGCAGTTCCCTCCACCTGACCTAGTGTGAGAAAGATTAGCCGGCAACACAAGGTTGCCATTACGAGAGTGCACTCAATTGTGGTTCAAAAATACCATCCTCTTCAAGAAGGCTCTTTCTGTGGAACCTATGGCTCATATGAGGAGTCATCCTAGAGGCACTCTGGCCCCGTGTGAAGAGAAAGGGATGCTGCTTTTAAGAAACAGCCTCTTGACAAATGGAAGAGTCTTACTAGGAATTAATCCAGCGCCACAGTGCTGATTCCAGCCATCTAAGCCCAAGGCCCCCCCTTGTTGTCCAATGTCCCATATCCTACCCAAAACATCTGGTAGGATATGTTATGTGCCCCTCATCCAGCTGCTGTTTAGTGACGGCTTTCAGTAACTTGGGGTTGCTCTAAATATCTGGGAAGACCATGGTCTCCAAAGAACACTGGTTGGATGCCACAGTGGGGACGGCGTCCTTGGTGTTGTGTCCCAAACACCCCACTCACACTGTGGCTGTCTCAGCATCTTTCTTTAACTGAGGATATTCATTCAATGTTGACCGATATCACTGCCCATTTGGGCCATTGGTTAAAATGTCTCTCTGTAGTCATTTCTAGTTCTGGTGCTTCTAGGTTGAAGGGATTAGCCAGTGATAAATCTCCGTTGCCCAGAGTACCCCTGATCGCTGGAGTAGCAACCTTCAGGGAGTAGCAATCTTTGGGGAGGCTCCTTTCATGACTCTCTACCGCCTTGCCAAGAACAAGAGCACACAATTGCCCATATGACACAATGCACACGATGCCCCTCTCAATGTGCACAGACAACCTTATGTTGTCAAGAGGAAATGGTGTTGATGTGGCCCAATATTGGGCAATGTCTTCTAGCCCTTTTAAATCCTATTTTGTTTTTAGATGTGTTAATTTTAGCTTTGTACGTTATGATGTGCTGGTGGTGCATCTGACACGAATAAAGAAAGCATCCATTTGCCTGTTTCAGCCAAAGAGTCTTCCATTGGCCTTTTAAAAAGCATCTCCAGACGCAGCGCTGGGCTTGAAATGGGTATTAACCATCGAGTGCCAGTCATGCTGCCTACTAAAGAAAGGAGGAACAAGGGTTTGTGAGACACTAATTCAAACTGTTCAGTCTGGTCTGGTTATCCTGCTATGGGGACTGCAGTGGCTCAACAGTTAAGAAGCACACCTTGTTAGCTGGAAGGTCAGCATGTCGGCAGTTCAAGACCAGGGTACTGCATGACGGATTGAGCGCCCATCTCTGTCCCAGCTCCTGCCAACCTAGCAGTTCGAAAGCAAGACATTGCAAGTAGCGGGCCAACCTGGCATGTATCACCAAGACCTGCTGACACCCAAGGATGGGGTCCTATATCAGAAATGTGTCCAGCCGGGTTCGGGTGTGGCATCAGCCTAGGGGTATGGGGAAGGGCGGTGGCGTCACGGTTGTAGCCCAGGAATCACTGGGAGTTACCAGGGCCACCGCTCCACAGGTGCAGGGTTGTGAGCTGCTGCTGCTTCGGTTGGGCCTCAAGAGTCAGTTGGGAATCCTACTTCTGTACCTGCCCCCTTGCAGGGTTGCAGATTCCTGCCTGACCTGCTTGAGGCAATTGCGGCGTTGGCGTTGGCGTTGGAGCGCCTGGGGCTTATGGTCCTGGGGGACTTCAATTTGCCATCGCTGGGATCGGCTTCTCGGGCTGCTCAGGAGTTCATGGCTTCCATGGCATCTATGGGCCTGACTCAAGTAATTGGGGGGTCCCACCAGGAGTAGCGGCCACTCCCCTGACTTAGTTTTCCTGTCGGAGCGGTGGCTGAGTGATCTGATATTACATCATATAGAGATAACACCAGTGCCATGGTCAGATCACTATCTGGTCTCTCTTGATTTTCGGGGAGCGACGTGTCACAGTAGGGAGGCTGGACCCACTAAATTGGTCCGACCCCGGCGACTTATGGACTCCGAGAGATTTCAGACGGAGCTGGGACACTTTCCTCCGGACAGGCTGCACGATTCGACTGAGACCTTGGTTGCCCTCTGGGGAAAGGAGGTGGCATCGGTCTTGGATAGAATCGCACCAGTGCGGCCTCTCCTTTCTCGCAGACTGCGTTGCTCTCCCTGGTATACTGATGAGTTGAGGGAGTTGAAGCGGGTTAGGAGACGCCTTGAGCACCGTTGGGTGAAGACCCGGTGTGAATGCGACCAAAGACGAGTTAGAGCTTCTATTAAAGCCTACCTCGTGGCGATGAGGGTAGTCAAGCGCCAGTACTTCACCTCCCTCATTGCCTCTGCTGATAATCGTTCAGCGGCCCTGTTCCGGGTTACCAGGTCCCTTCTGGGTAAGGGGGGGGGGGCTGGTCCTGGGTGGCAGGGATCAGTTGACGATTTTGCTGACCATCTTGCAGAGAAAGTTGCTCGCATCCGTGGGGTTTAATCCTGAGGTGGAAAGCCATCGCTTGAGAGCCATCGCTTGACTCTACTGCCTGGGGTGGGTAAGGAGCGGAGTCTAGCCATGTTATCTGGGATTGGTTTGATCCCGTTGCCCCTGATGAA
Organism: Bradypodion ventrale; assembly: GCA_035047345.1. Classification (NCBI taxonomy): domain Eukaryota; kingdom Metazoa; phylum Chordata; class Lepidosauria; order Squamata; family Chamaeleonidae; genus Bradypodion; species Bradypodion ventrale. Next base: position 3,575,653 of record JAWDJE010000004.1, on the reverse strand, counting down.
GTGGACAGGCTCCTTGGAGCTGTGCATGATACCACTTGCTTACTTGACCACTGCCCGGCCTGGCTGGTTAGAGCTGCCAAGGCAACAACGGGCCGTTGGGTCGGTGCGATGGTGAATGCCTTTTTGCGGGAGGGGGTGGTTCCGGCAGTTTTCAAACATGCGCTGGTTCGCCCCCTCCTGAAGAAGCCATCGCTTGACCCTACTGTTTTTTCTAATTTCAGACCTATCTCCAACCTTCCCTTTGTGGGGAAGGTGTTGGGAAAAGCAGTGGCTCGGCAGCTCCAGGGGTTTCTGGATGACACGGATTATCTGAACCCGTTTCAGTCAGGATTCAGGCCCGGTTATGGTACCGAGACGGCATTGGTCGCACTCTTGGATGATCTTTGGCCGGAGCGGGATGGAGGCAACCCCTCTGTCCTGGCTCTTCTTGACCTCTCAGCGGCTTTTGATGCCGTCAACCACGGTATCCTTCTGGGCCGGCTCCGAGGATTGGGGGCCCAGGGCACGGTGTTGTCTTGGTTTTCCTCATTTCTGGTGGGCCGGACTCAGTCGGTGTCTTTAGAGATTGGGTTTTCCAGCCCTAGGTTGCTCCCATGTGGGGTGCCTCAGGGCTCGGTACTCTCGCCTCTATTGTTTAATATCTACATGAAACCGCTGGGTGAGATCATTTGTTCCCATGGGGTGAGGTATCATCAGTATGCAGATGATACCCAGCTGTACATCTCAGCTCGTGGGGACCTGAGTGATGCAGTTGAAGTCCTGACTAGGTGTCTGGAGGCTGTTTGGGTCTGGATGGGGGACAATGGGCTTCAGCTGAATCCTGGCAAGACTGAGTGGCTTTGGGTGCAGGGTCCCGTGTTATCCCAGGAGTTACCATCTTTGGTCGTGGCTGGGACATCTTTGCCACAGTCAGATCCGGCGCGCAATGTGGGGGTCCTCCTGGACTCGCGGCTACTGCTCGAAGAGCAGGTGGCAGCCGTGGCTAGGAGGGCCTTTGCACAGCTTCGTGTCATTTACCAACTGCGCCCGTTCCTGGACCGGGACTCCTTGCTCATGGTCACTCACGCTCTGTTCACTTCCAGATTGGATTATTGCAATGCACTCTACATGGGTCTGCCCTTGGCGACCATTCAGAGACTTCAGCTGGTCCAGAATGCGGCTGCCCGGGTCGTGATGGGGTGCGGGCGTTATGCTCACGCCTCACCACTTCTCCGGGAGCTGCACTGGTTGCCGGTGTGCCTCCGGGTACAATTCAAGGTGCTGGTTTTGACCTTTAAAGCCCCTCATGGCATTGGACAAGGATACCTAAGAGACCGCGTCGCCACAAGGAATTCAGCCCGTCCTACTAGGGCAGACAGGAGGGGCTCAGTGGTGGTCCCATCAGTGAAAGAAGTACATCTTATTGGGACCAGGAAAAGAGCCTTTTCCATGTCTGCCCCAGCCCTGTGGAACCTCTTACCACCTGATTTGCGTCTCCAGACGGATCTACTCCCCTTTAGAAAGCGGCTGAAGACATGGCTGCTCTCCTATGTGAGGGGCTGCCCCCCAGGCTTGGTTATTCTGTTTTAACAGGGCTAGGGTGGGGGTGGGTTGTTTTTTAATGAACAATTTGTTTGTGTTTTAATGCTGGTTTTAATTGGGGTGTTAGGTTTGTTTTTAGTTATTACCATTGAATTGTTTTTATTGTAATTTTTATTATATTGTTAGCCGCCCTGAGTGGTGTACCCACCAGGAGGGCGGGATATAAATGTGCAAAAATAAAAATAAAAATAAGTAGATAAAAAGGGACCACTTCAGTGGGAAAAGATCTTGGGGACATGAAAGGAGCCTCATTCGGGCGTCCCCTGAGTGGAGTTCCTCCTGCAAAAATCCTTTCAACCCAGAAAGCAACTTTGTGTGCTTCTGACATGATAAATGAATACATCTTCCAATGGTCATGGAATAGTGATGGCCCAACCTTGGCACTCCAGGTGTTCTTGGACTTCAATTACCAGAAGCTCGTCAACATTTCTGCTGATCAGGGCTTCTGGGAATTGAAGTTCAGGAACAGCTGGAGTGCCAAGGTTGGCCATCACTGGAGTAGACCCTACTTCCAGCAAATCAATGCCGATTGTCAGACGGCAGTTAACTAACCTGACCACCCTGAGGACTAATGGCCTTGGGTGGCAAAATCGACAGGGAAGGGCGATGCTCCCCAAGTGGATTAAATGGCCCCGCTTGAATCCCTCTTGATGGAGGGCAGCAGCTTCCTCCATCCTGGCCTGGGGCTGAGGATGACTTTGGGTGCCAAAAGGGCTCAGGACCAGAAAGTGACTCGCAGAACTGGATCCATGGTACTACGGGTGTCACTGCGATGCGGAAGGCAGATGGAAGGTCCCTGCATTATATTCTCAGGACAGTCTTCATGGCTGATCGCCATGAGGATCGCCAATATTCGGAATTGGATAAGGCACTTAAAGAAGAATTCAAGGCGAAAGAAAGAAGAAAACCCCAGAACTCTGGCCAAAATGATGCAACTCACAGTTTTATTAGGACTCAACTTCCAACTTCACACACAAACTTTTCCTTTTCCTAATAAGAGGCTTGTGTAGGGATTGAACACAAATGGATGGGCGGGTGGCTTAAAAAGTTCAACAGGCACACTTTAAATCAAAACAGGGGAGACAGAGGGAGTGGGGCAGAGGAACCCAAGGCGCACACATGTGCGCGGGGTGGGTGGGGATTGCCTGCCGCTCCCTTCTCTGCTCCCCCCCCCCCCCCATGGGGCTCCATCAGACGGTTGTGGTTCAGGTACGATGCGGTTAACTGGGATGCCGGAGCGTTTGAGGCGGAGCAGCAGAGGGGCAAGAGTACAGCCAACACACATAAATACAGACATACAGTTAACAAAAATAGTATTATTATACTGAATAAAAACTACTCTTCAAGATATATATATACAGCTTAGCCTGTACAGGGGCGGGAGGGAAAGGGGGGCCAGGCAAGAGGCAGACCAAGGGGGCAGGCGGGCACTTGGCCACAGTGCCAGGGAAGGAGGGCCAGGCCAGGCCAGGCCAATGTCTTGGGAGGGGGTGGGGGGGAGGCCAGGTGAGTGGGTCAGTGTTTGGCCACCTGCCTTCTTCTGCCACAGAGACCATCCTGGAAGCGACAGACCAGAAAAGCCATGCCTTCAAGCTCTGGAAAGGGGGGGACATCTCCATGCGCTCCCCCCTGGCACCACACCTATCCCAAACATCTCTGCCTCCCTCCCAGAGTGCAAGGGGGGAGACACACAAACTAGCCAGCTGGACCCCTCTGCCCAATTCACACAAGATCCGCTCGGAGCCCAAGGCAGCCTGCCCTGGAGAAAGGGCCTCGGAGCCCCCGGCTGCAGTGGCGGGTGGTAGATGCGCCCCGCGATTACTGAAAACTAAAACAAAAAGCACCCAGGTGGCACCATCAGGCTCGGTGTAGCCCACCCTCACATCTGGGGCCACCCAACATCTGGAAAGCCACCCACCCATGCTATCCAAGAAGCCCAACTACGGCTTCACCTCCTCTAGAGCCAACCCACCTAAACGCCCCTCTCCATAATTTCTTGGAGACCCACAACTGCAGACCCCCCCCTCTCCTGCAGGACAAGGGGGCCGGGTGGGGGGAAGAGTCCTTGTTGCTCTCGGCCATCCTTTGCAGAGTCCTGGGACATGACAGCCACACAATCTTCTGCCACAGGAAACCTGTGCCTCCTGGCGCTGCTGTGGGCGGCCTGGCTTGGCACCAACTGCTCCTAGACTTTTCCTTGGGCAGCTGCCATGCATCATCCCGTCATCATCCTCATCCCCCATCCCACCCGCCTGCAATTAGCAGCTGATCGTAAAGACCTTCCAGAGGCTGCTCTGGGTAACTGATTTGCCCTCCCTTTCTCTCTGTTGCTTCTTCTCCTCCCTGTCTTCAGCTGTTTATTATTATTATTATTATTATTATTAAATGTTATTCTCCTGGTGGCACAAGCAGACAATGGGAACCAACCCAGGCCGGCCCAGAGGGCAAGGATGCTCAGGAGAAGGTGCATGATTTGTAGGGCTCTGTGCCAGCATAGAGCCTGTTGAGCCAAGATACCTACCCTCCTCTCCCTGGCACCCAATGCTTCCAGGCCACAGCCAGCGCATGCCTCGGCCTTTTTGCCCAAATGCACACAAATGCAGCTCCAGCACAGACATGCAACAGCTGCTCTAAAAACACCAAGAGAAGAACTGTGTGGTATTATAGCTCATGCACCAAAGGGTATACGGAAATGTGCCTATAGAAACACGGCGGTTGGGACAGGGAGTGCCCAGGGGTGTGCATGTGTGTGTATATGTGTGGCAGAACCGGGAGAGAAAGGGGGATATATATCAAGGGGGATATATATCATGTGGGGAAAGAGGAGCTGGGAAAGAAGGCAGGCTGGAGGGGATGGAAGAGCATAGGGAAGGCAAGGGGGATTGACCTGCCTCGCCCAGAGGGGAAAGAAAGCCTACAAGGGATGCCCCGCTCCCTACTCATACCAGGGCTGCGGGGTATTCGGAATTAGCAAAGGGGGCGGCATGGAAGGGCATCTGTCAAAATGGCAGGCCAGGAATAACAGCTAAGCCTCTTATTTGGACATCAATCTCCCTGGGGAAGGGGAGAAGCCCCTAAGAAGTAAAGGGGGGGCACTCAATGCAGCCCCTCTGGCCTACTTTGGGACCCCAGAATGCCTGCTCTTCACCTCTCCGGCCATGTTCTGCCCCATGGAAAGGAGGGCATCCTTCCTTCCCCTAAAATAACAATATGCAGCCCCAACACCTGCTCGATGGTTTTCTGGTGGTGGAGGAAAGGGAGACACTCAATGTGTCTCTAATTTTAGGACAGTGATGTGAACCTTGGCACTCCAGCTGTTTTTGAACTTCGATTCCCAGAAGCCCAAGTCTCTGTGAATCCACACACATGGGTTTACTGAGTGTACGCAGAGACCTGGGCCTCTGGGAATTGAAGTCCAAGAACACTTGGAGTGCCAAGATCCGCCATCACCCATCTAGGAGGTCTTGGGAGTACAAAACCCCTCTGGCTTGCTTAGCTAAGGTGACCCTGTGCCAGAGCTTAGCAGGGGGGGCATTTTGTGACTCGTACAACCCCGGTGTGGCAAACCCCTTTCCCTGGGAGGGGGGAGAGATGTAATCTTATGAGCCAACGGCGACAAGACACCTGGCTTGGGAGTCTGAGGGATTCAAATGAGCTAAGGGTGTCAGCTGTTGATGGGGATGGAGGGCAGGTGGTGGTGGTGGTGGTGTGGCATTTCAGAGGTACACCAGGACCCAAAGGGAGGTGGCAGGGCAGTCCCTGTCTATGGAAGAGTGACCGGTGGCTGGAGATGTCTGTGGGGTCAGAGGAGGCACCCCAGAGGTCTGTGAGTTGTTTGGGTGGGGTGGAGGTGGTGCGTGGTGGGGATGAGACCTGGGGTCAGAAGGGGGGGTTGTAAATGCAGCGGCCCCCTCCCCCACCTCCCCTTCCTGGAATGATCACAAGGCTGAGTTTCGGCGGTGGCAGCCGAGATGGACGGACAGACAGACGGAGGGTGAGTCAGTCTCTCTATTTGCGGCTCAGCAGGGAGCCCAGCAGGACCACTCCGGCCACGGTGGCCCCCGTCAAGAGCCACTTGTTGAAGCGCTCCTGGCCTTTCCGGCTCTTGGCGGCTGCGTTGTTGCCGTAGACGTCCACAAAGCGCTCCTGAAACGAGAAAGACAAGAAAGGAAGAAAGAGATGAGCCAGGAAGCAATGGGGTGTGGGGGTGTGCTCCAATGACCCTCCCATGAGCATGATGCATGGGGAGCAGGAGATTAGAACTACTACGACCTACTGACCAATCATTCAGGAGGGAAATGGGCATCCGGCAGGGTCATGGCATCACATCTTAAGAGGCATACAATACCAACAGCCTCCTGCCTGGGTTTCTGGGCAGGAGAGAAGTGTAGTTGCCATTGCTATTTGCTTTCTTTCAAGACAGCAAACTCTGTGAGTCTCGATGCTCTGGAATGCTGCTGGCCAGGCCAGAGCAGAACCCACAGCGTCCCACTGCCCAGGTTAAGCATGCAATTGGGGACTGGATGAACCTGTACCACGGATCCAGTTCTGCGAGTCACTTTCTGGTCCTGAGCCCTTTTGGCACGCAAAGTCCTCCTCCTCCTCCTCAGCCCCAGGCCAGGATGGATGAAGCGGCTGCCCTCCATCAAGAGGGAGTCAAGTGGGACCATTTAACCCACTTGGGGACCCTCACCCCCTTCCCTGTGGACTTTGCCACCCAATGCCATTAATCCTCAGGGTGGCCAGGCGAGTACTAGGGCTGAGGAGGATTTTGCTTGCCAAAAGGGCTCAGGACCAGAAAGCGACTCGCAGAAGTGGATCCGTGGTCCAGGTGTCACGCTGCGATGCAGAAGGCCAAAGGAAGGCCACTGCATGATATTGTTCCCAGGACAATCTTCATGGCGGATTGCCATAAGGAGAGCCAATATTAAGAATCAGATACAACACTTGAAGAAGAAGAAGAAGTCTACCAGAAGGCGGAGGCATGAGGAGCCTTCTGCTCTTTGTCATGCATGGAAACAGCCAGGGGTGTTTACCTCGCACCTTCCATGTGTGCCAAGTGACTCACATCCTTTCCTATCCCACATTCTGGCTACCACTGCCCAGCCTGGCATTTCTGCCCAATTCCAGACCAATCAGTCGGGCAGACTGCAGATTTTGCTTCCTTGCATCGGTCCTTGCCTACCACCAGGGCCAGACTTTGATGCCTTTTCGGGCTGTGATGGCGAACTTTGGCACTCCAGGTGTTCTTGGATGCCAATTCCCAGAAGCCCAGGTCTCTGTGAATCCACACGAATGGGTTTACTGCACATACATGCAGTAAACTCATTTGTGTGGATTTACAGAGACTTGGGCTTCTGGGAATTGAAGTCCAAGAACACCTGGAGTGTCATGGTTTGGCATCACTGTTCTAGGGGATGATGCCCAAGGAGGAACTCTGCGTCCTTCTAGGATAGACAGTGTTGTGTTTGCACATTAAAATTTACTCTAATGCATTGCTCCAAATGGGGAAAAGGAGCAATAGCAATTGCACGTATATATCACTCCACAGCACTCAGTACACACACTTTGGGTGGCTCACAATTAGCATTTTGCCCCCAACACGCTGGGTACTCATTTTTACCAACCTTGGAAGGATGGGAAAGACTGAGACAACCTTGAACCCTGGTCAGGATCGAACCCACAATGTTTTGGCTGCAGTAAGGTAAAAGTAAAGGCTTTCCTTGCTCAAAAGCCAGTCGTATCCGACTAGGGTGCAGTGCTCATCTCTGTTTCAAAGCCGAAGAGCCAGCGCTGTCTGCTTCTGCAGACATTTCCGTGGTCATGTGGCAGGTATGACTAGACACCAGAGCGCACTGAAAGCTCTGTTTAAACCCTGCACCACTAGGGATCTATAATGACAGGTTGCTTACCTGTAACTGTTGCTTTTCTTTGTGGACTCCTGTGAATCCACATGAATGGGTTTACTGTGCATACACGCAGTAAACCCATTCCTGTGGATTCACAGGGGATCACGGAGAAGAACTTGACAGAGCATAGGGGCAACATGTTGGGGACTCGTTTTACAGACCTGGGAAGAATGAAAGGATGAGTCAACCTGGAGCTTAACCACTGCACCACCAGTTGAGTTTATGCCAAACTGTTTCATTTCTTAACACTTTTCTCGGTCCAAATGATTGCAGTCCTCTTTCAATTCAACCACATTCTTGCTGGACTTTCTACCCCCTTAGCGCCTTTTCTCTCAGATCATTTCTCAAGTCTTCAAACTGTCCACCGAAGGGTCTGTACCAGTCCCAACCTCCAGGCGCAACTTTCCCTTCCCTGGTTGGTTCTCCGTGAATAGTGTTTGCAAAGACTCCACTCCACCGTTCCATCCCAGCTGATCCCATCGTGTCTTCCACTGCTCATGTACAACTCAACACCCAAGAAGCATGTGAAGTAATGCAAACGATTGCAGGATCTGGCCACAGAACTGCCGTTTCCTTCTACGCAATTTTGACACACTCACACATTGCCCAAAGGAAGTGGGCCTTGCTTCCAGGGTGCATGACATGGCTATTAACAGAAGGCAGGAAGACAGCAAGCAAAACACAAGACCCATCACGAGGGGGTGGGGAGAGGCAGCGGGAGGAAAAGGCAGAAGGCACACCACGAGACCTAGGTAGGGAATGCTGTCCCATCACAAGGCAGCGCATGGGACAGAGGTTGGCATGCTGTTATGTCCAAAACAAACCCTCCCAAGCATTCCCACCTCTTGTCCAAGGGCCAAACATCGTTTGGGTGCAGACTGCTTGGAAGAAGGGCCCAATGATGGCTGGCAGAGGCCTTCCTCCTCCTCCTCCTCCTCCTCCTCCTCCCAGTGCTATGGTGGAAGACCAGAGACTGCCCACGACTGTGAGACATCCATCCTTAGACCTCAGGCGCAAGGCTAGTTGCAAGCAGATTTCCGGCCACTCCGTCATTCTTAACCAACCTTTTCCCAAGACCTTCTAAGATTTCTGTCCCTGCCTTGCCCCCCTCCCCAGGGTTGGCAAGCTCAGCTTCCTGGGGTGGAGTCCAAGCCATGGGCCAAAACCATTTCAGGCTGGGGCAGCCCTACAAAGAATGGAACCATGACTTCATTGACAGCGGATGCACGACCTCTGCAAAGGCAGCCCAAAACAGCCACACTTGACGCTGGACCACCCTGTCCTGGCTCATTGTTAGCATATTGCCCACACCCTTTTGAGCAGAACTTCACTCTTCTCCGTGCAACTCACCCTGTCCTGGCTGCTTGCACATTTATTCCTTTATGGCTTCCTCAGGGAACTTCATGGCTGCCAAGCTTTATTCTCCAGCTGTCCTGAGAGTTATCACTTTGGCCTAGAGAACAATGCCACAAGGCCATTTGGCCAGCCCCGAGAAGGCTCCCCAGCCAGTGCCGCACTGCCAGGGCGAAGAACCTACTCACACGTCACTCCATGGCCTTTCCTTGCTGGTCACTAAACCACACGAGAATGGGTTTATTCAGAGACTTGGGCTTCTGGGAATTGAAGTCCAAGGACACCCGGAGTGCCAAGGTTCGCCATCATGGTCCTAAACCTAGCTGATCCTGGTTTCAGCGGCCCTATCCAGCTCAGAACAGAGGGAAGCATTAAAGAAACTGTAGTTTTCTAGGCAGATCCCCAACACAATCTCCAAACATGGGACACTTACAACAAAACATAAAGAAAGGAAGGCTGCTGGAGTGACTAGAAGGGATAAAATCAGGAATGAGATTATAAAGGAAAGAAGTGGAATATAACCCATCCTAAACTTCATTCAGAGACAACGCTCCAGATGCCTGAGGAAGGCTGCTGGCGTGACTAGAAGGGATAAAATCAGGAATGAGATTATAAGGGAAAGAAGTGGAATATAACTCATCCTAAACTTCATTCAGAGACAACACTCCAGATGCCCGAGGAAGGCTGCTGGCGTGACTAGAAGGGATAAAATCAAGAATGAGATTATAAGGGAAAGAAGTGGAATATAACCCATCCTAAACTTCATTCAGAGACAACACTCCAGATGCCTGAGGAAGGCTGCTGGCGTGACTAGAAGGGATAAAATCAGGAAAGAGATTATAAGGGAAAGAAGTGGAATATAACTCATCCTAAACTTCATTCAGAGACAACACTCCAGATGCCTGAGGAAGGCTGCTGGAGTGACTAGAAGGGATAAAATCAGGAATGAGATTATAAAGGAAAGAAGTGGAATATAACCCATCCTAAACTTCATTCAGAGACAACCAATAAAGTGGTCTGGATATTTGGAGAGAACGTCTTGGGATTCCATACCTTACAAGGCATCATATGTGGAAAGAGGAGAAAGACAAAGACCACGAGGCAGACAGAGGAAGGTGGAGATTGAACATCAAAGAAATATACAAGAACACCAAATAACACTGGTGGAGACCACTAGGAGTGCCGGAGCATGAACCTTGTATCTTCCATCACCTGAAAGGGTAGAGGGGGGGGGGGAGACACCAGTCCAGCCCACAAACAGTCTGTGACGGCGTGATCTGGCCCCCGGCTTTAAAAAGTTGAGAACCCCCACACTATGGGAAGTCACAGCCTTGAGTCACAGGCTGTTGAGAACAAAATATTCTGGAGAGTGCCGATTTGTAGGGTCACCCTAAGTGGCACGCAACAACATGGCCACCATGTGGGAACCCCCAAAGTATGGAAAACCTTCTGGACTGTGGCTTCCAAATCCCCACACCCTGCACAGTCACGGGTTGTACTGACTGAGATTCACAGAGTTGCAGTCCAAAAACAAAATACAAATTTTCAAAATAAATTTGCTAATTGCTGCTTCAGTCTTCAGTCCAACTGGTTGCTATTCTCTCCTCAGTGTGAGCTGGGCCTTGCGCCATCCTTTTGGTTGCTGCTGAGTGCTGTTGCCAGGACACAAGAGGCTGCAGCGTCAGCATGCCAAGGGCCAGGGGAGGCCCCCGGCTAATGTCAGTGCTGCCTGGACCCATGTGCCCCTCTGGCCATCTGCCTCACGTTGCCTGATTGGCAGAAGGGATCAGAAACTCTTTGGCATGATGGAGTGTAAAGGAGCCTTATCTTCTGCGATGCATGGCTTGGGCAGTGCTCAAAGCTTTGAAGCCAAGGGTGTCCCTGAGAATAAAGGATTCGGATGTCCGCCACAAAAGCACCATGTTGTTGTTACCCTGCTCAGGTCATTACACTCTTCCATAGGCTCTCCTTTGGCAGCAACCTATAAAGACTGAGCCCAGGTACAAGAATCATGCTTTGATAAGGTAGCTGGAAAACCTACTGGAGCACTTGAAGAATTAGGACAGCATTGCAACATCAACCATTTGAAGGCTAATCCCAAGGAAGACTCAAGTGTGTGCTTTCCCCCTTTGAAACTGAGAGGCAAGGGTTGAGTTGGATGTTACATGGCAAGGGAAGCGATTACAGCATTGTTCAGCACCAAAATACCTCGGCGTGATGCTTGACAGGACATGCTCATTTAGAAGATGGAGGAAAGAGCTCACTGGATAAGGAACAACATTAAAAGAGGATGTAGCTGAGGAATCGACTTCCCCTACGTCACTTGGAGGACCCAGAATAGGCTGAGGGTTGGAGTCCCTCAATGCAAGACCAACATGCTCAAGTGGGGGCTGGTGGCGGACAACACACTGCGTGAATGTGGAGGGATATAGAATTCGGCTCATTTACTGGTCTGCCAATTATTGCCAGAAACATGCACTGGTGAGGACTTAAGTTTGGCTGGTTCTGTTGCAACAGAGTAACACAGCTGTCCCTCTGAATGCATAGAACCGTGATGGTGAACCTTGGCACTCCAGATGTTTTTGGACTTCAATTCCCAGAAGCCCAAGCCCCGTGAATCCACACGAAGGGATTTACTATGATTCATCCAGCCCGCGCTGCCCTCATTGCTCCCGGAAGCGGAAATAAAAGGGTTAACCAGGAAGAGCCTTAACTGTACAGACGCGTTTTACTTCCACTTCTGGGAGAGACAAGGACGGCACGGGCTGGATGAATCACAGTAAACCCATTCGTGTGGATTCACAGGATGCTTGGGCTTCTGGGAATTGAAGTCCAAGAACATCTGGAGTGCCAAGGTTCGCCATCACAGGCATACTGACTATTCAAACACAAACCTCTCTAAGTGGCCAGGAAATCATTGCAAGGGCCTAGTCAAAGGCACTCAGCCCTTGAAGACCTTATCTTACAAAAAGAGCGTGCAGAGGCTGAGAGAAAGGAGGGTCAGTATCAAAACTATCACGGTCTGGCTGGACATCCTGCTACGGTACAGCCAGCGACTCAACGGCAAGTGTTAGGCAGTGGTTAACTAACCTGACTCCCTAATGAGCGGAGGAGGAACTCTGATTCCCAACGGTCATGGAGGCGGAAGAGGCCATGCCAGATGGACTGGCTGTGAAGGCACACCTTGTCCATATCCTCAAGGCTGTGGCAGTCCATTAAATCATGCATGGCGCGCTTCATGTGTGCCGTAGGAGATGGCTCCGAGATCACAGTGTGTGGGTCACTTCATGGCCAGCTGGAATCCACCACAAATTCACGCTAGTGACATTTTTCCTGCTCCAGGAAAAAAATAAATGCATTCTCGGATAAGAGTTGCAGTCGACGATCCAGAAAAGAAAGTCTTCCACCTTTCCTAGCTCCAGGAGGTCTGAAAGAGAATTCAAAGGCAGCCATCTACAACGTTCCTCTCCCTGCTCTGGTCCTTGGATGGTGCAACCCAAAGGAAATCCAAGGTCAATGCTTACAGCGTAGATAAAGCAGGGAATAGTGCTGAGGGGTCAGCAAGGACTAAGAGTCGTACAGTTCTCCATTAGCTTCTTCTGCACTTCTGAAGGGCCTGCACAGCTGCTTGCAGATGTTACACGGCTTCTGCAACCAGACCACTTGGGCAGGTAGGAAAATGGAAGCCACCCGCTGTGACATCTGTGACAAGTTTGATGTTTGAGACAAGTTGGGCAAGCACAGAACTTCGTAGATCTGAGTCAGACAGGTGAAGGTCAGCTCATGGCGCCTGGGACTGTGCGTGTGCGTGAGAGAGAGAGATTATGTCCCTCACTGCAAAATTCCCAGTCACAAGTCACCCTTGAGGCAGGGTAAAGCAATGTTCTTCTGACCTTAATCTGCCCCAACCTTGCTTGTTTCTCCTTCACTCAACCATAGCCAAAGACATGTGGGTAGAGAGAGAGAGAGTTGAGATAGGCTTTCCCAGCCACATAAAGAAGAGCTGCTCAAATTACAGCCCGTGGGCCAGATCCAGCCCAGATACCAATTAATCTGGCCCACATCACCCTCGTCACTCCTGGAAGCAGAAGTAAAATGCACGTTTTACTTCCGTACGGAAGTGTTCTCCTTCCACTTCCAGGAGCAACGAGGGTGGTGTGGGCTGGATGAATTGGCATTGGGGGCCAGATCCAGCCTGTGGGCCATAGTTTCAGCAGCCCTGGTTAAGGCAGAGAAAATGGCAGCCTAGAATCTAGCTCATCCTGTTGCAAAACATATCTGTTGCAAAACATATTGCAAGGTGTGTTTTACTTCTGCTTCCAATGGGAAAAACCACGTGACCGGCCCACGGCCCAAAAAGTTTGGGCACCCCTGATGTAAAGCCTTATAAGAAGCCAAGGTGCAACCAAGGAGCATAAACATGGCTCTCTTAGCATGGGAGGAGGAAGATTCTCTCTACCTGCTTGACCAAAAGGATGCACCGTAGGAGTTTCCACCCTGGGCTTGTTTCTAAGAAGCAAAAGAGGGACAGAAAGCAAGCCTGGTGCTTGTGGGTCGAGAGACAGGTTGGCCTGGACGTTTCAAAAGCATTGGCCGGAGGAGCAAGAATTCTGACAAAAGTGACGGTGTTCATGCTTCGGGCAGGCCAGGGGCGTTGGCAGGGATGAGAAGAAATCTGAATACAAATCCACAGCAGCTTAAAAACTAGGGTGCATGGCGAGCAATGGTCCGTGGGGGTCGCAAAGGGTCGGAATCGACTATGCACCTGAACAACATCAACAACAAGCCAAACGTTTTTCTTCTGCTAAGAAGACTAAGCAACCAAAACCCAAAACCTGCCCATCCTGCTGTCCTGTTCATCTATTCATCTCATGCCACGTCTGTGAGGGATGTGCAGTCTTCACATTTTCCACTTCCCTGGCAGAAACCTCCAAGGAGGTGGAGCAAAGCCTGGGCGCATGCCCTGTACGAACAGAGGCTTCAGGTGAGAAAGGGGAAGAGGTGGGGCTGCTGTTGCTGGCAGAAAACCCTCACCTGTCCCTCAAAGGTGAACCAACTTGCTAAGCAGGAAGGATGAACAGAGGACCCAGAGTCTGCCCTTTGTTTTCATTCTGAAATGTTTGCCAGTAAAGGATGTTTTGATGTGCTCTGGAAACCTGATGCAATCCTCCCGAACAGACTCTCTATGAAAGGACTGTGAAGCCTATCCCATGGGAAAGTTAAGGAAACAAGCACAACCTGGCTGGATCAAGCCCAAGGAGAACTCACTCCAGGAGTCTGTTTGCATGCTGCTACCTACATTCCTATGAGAAGCCCTGAACCAGGGGCATAAGAACCATGCTCTTGCTCATGTCCCCAAGCAAGAACACATAAAGGCACAACAACATCTCTGATACCGGACGTAACAAGCCGGCACCATGGCCTTGCGCTCCAGGAGCTGTTCTTGGTCCAGCTGTAGCTGTCACTTGATCCTGTGGTACCAACTAACCTTCATTTAATTATGAGCTGTATTCCTCACATTCAGCTTTCATAGATTAGATTTAGATTTAAAGGACAGGTTCCTGTAAACATCATGCAATGCAACAGAGCAACTGTAAAGAGCCACCTCTGTAGCAGGACGTTTACCAGATGCCCCTGCCTCCTCTGACTGGGAAGACGATTCAGTGCCCATTCATGCGCTTGGCTGCATGGAGAGAAGGACACATTGGTTGATTACCTTTATGAAGAGTTTGCTTTCTCAGGATTTTGGCAATGTAACTCGGCCCATGATAGTGAGCACTTGGCACTCCAGGTATTCTTGGACTTCAATTCCCAGAAGTCCAAGTCTCTGTGAATCCATACACGAATGGGTTTACTGCGCATATGTACAGTAAACCCATTCATGTGGATTCACAGAGACTTGGGCTTCTGGGAATAGAAGCTCAACAACACCAGGAGTGCCAAAGTTTGCCATAACTGAACTAGGCTGTCACACCCCACTCTCTCTCTCTCTTTTAAAAAAAAAAACACCCTCACTCTTATTGTCTTGATTTCCTTCACGAATGCTCGTGTTTCTTTTTGTTCTCCCTGTTTGGGCAAGATTTCTAAAGGAAGCTCGTCACAGCTCATTAATCATTTTGGCACCTTCTTGGATGTTGTGGTTTCTTCCTTGACCTGCGGTATCCATTCTAGCTGAGCTTCCATTACTGTGGCTTTAGGTCACCCCTGAGCATTCTAGAGGAATGTGCCTTTGTGACTTTCCCTTTCAACTTCCTCTTTATCACTTGCCTCATTTCAGAGACTCTTCTTCCTCTAGAAGACACAAAAAATGCCCGACTCGGTGTCCTCCTTCTTTGAGGCCACCACCCTCTTATGGGAAGAAGCCATGCATCAACCTCTCAGATTCCTCTCGATTTCTCCAAGTAGTCTCTTTTGCTCTCTCGGGAGAACAGGCCTATTGTGAAGACTGTAGGACTTGCAAAAGGGAAAAGTAACTCTTCCAAGCTCTTTCTGGAGTTTCACTTGTGCACGTAGAGCTGACCTCCCTCTCTAACTTGTTGGAACATCTGGATTCCCCTATATTCCTTCTCCCTGCATTTGCTTCCTCAGAATCATGAGCGTCCTTGAGATGTCATAGCTGCTGGCCTTGACCCCCAACACCCTGAGAGACTCACCTGAAGTAGCAGAAGGCCCTCTGTCAAAACCACGTGCAGAGCACAGCAGGATCCAGGTGTGAATTAGCATGAGCCATTCTCAGTTCTAGAGTCTAGAACAGGGGCACCCAAACTACAGCCCATGGGCCCAATTAGGCCCATGCATATTATTAATGCAGCCCACAGAGTACCCGGGCTCACTGCAGACCAGGTGTTCTTGGACTTCAATTCCCAGAAGCCCAAGTCTCTGTGAATCCACACATGAATGGGTTTACTGTGCATATGTACAGCCGTGGCAGTGGTGGCGGCGATCACGCTTTGTCCCAGCTGCTCCGAGCAGCCTCTGGCTCGGTCCCATCCCCTCTGCAGCCTTTGCCAAAGCCGATCGCCACATTGGGAAAATTTTTGGAGCCTCCTCTGTTTCAAAGTCTACAGTGCTAGGAGAGCTCCCCTGGTGTGCCCGGGATGATGTCACCGCAGCGCCCCAGGTTTACCCTTCCAGCTCCGCGGATTATGAAACAGAGGAGGCTCTGAAAATTTCGCCAACGTGGTGATTGGCTTTGGCAAAGGCTGCAGCGGGGATGGGACCAAGCCAGAGGCTGCTTGGAGCGGCCCGGACAAAGCGCAATCGCCGCCACCGCGGACGTCAAAATGGTCAGCAGTGGGAACAGCCTGCCTCCGGCCCCCACAGCTGTGTGTCGGGCTGGGACAAGCATGCAAAAAAAAGTTTGACCACCACTGGTCTAGAAGGCCGAATTCAGGTTGTGACGCTGTTCTGCAAACAAAGCCTGCTTGCTGTTGGAAATATCCAAGAGCACCAGATGTGTAGCAAGGAAAAATACATATGGAAAACAGTCCCTGTTGCAAGTGGGAGTGAGTGAAACTACCCTCTGGATGGATGCAGCCTCCCCTTTTCACAGCAACTGGGATCCCAACTGAGGAGAGAGAGAGAGAGAGAGCTTTGGAAATGCTGCTGGTGTGACTGAGAGCCCTCTTACCCACCCACACCTTCAAGGCTTCCTACTCGAGAGTGGGATGCCCATGCGCGAGAGCTCCCTGTCCAAAGCGAGGACACTTGAAAACACAGGCTAGGTGGCTGACAGCATATCTGAGCCAAACAGTCTAAGTCAGAGGGGTACCCAAACTTTTCGGGCTGTGGGCCGGTCACGTGGGTCCTCCCACTGAGAGTGGAAGTAAAACGCGCCTTGCAATCTGTTTTGCAACAGGATGAGATAGATTTTAAGTTGCTATTTCCTTTGCTTAAACCAGTGGTGCCCAAACTATGGCCCATGGGCCTGATCCGGCCCCAATACCAATTCCTCCAGCCCACGCCCCCCTCATCGCTCTCAGAAGTGGAAGTAAATGGGCGCATTTTACTTCCGCTTCCGGAAATGATGAGGGCAGCATGGGCCAGATGAATTAGTGTTGGGGTGGGTGTGGGTGGAGGGGTATCTGGCCCAAGGACTGTAGTTTGGGCATTCCTGGTCTAAGTCATGATATAAAAGGTGCAATAAAGGTACCCAATCCTTCAAGCTTGATGTTGAGGGTGAGCAACATCATTCTAAACCCTCCAAAGACCATTCCTCGCTGCCTTTGAAGGCACCTTTCAGAAGTAATGGGCGAAGAAGTGCTTCCTCCGTGATCATTCATAAAAGTTGCATTGCAGACCTTGTAACTATTATTAGAGAAATTGCGAAATTGCCTCCGACTTCCTCTGAACTCACAAAGTACATTTCCCGTGAAAGGCTGGACAGATGCCAAAGGCTGATGTCACTGCAGACAATGCCCTTATTGCCAAAATATTTTATATATATATATATATATATATATATATATATATATATATATATATATATATATATATATATATATATATATATATATATATATATATATATATATATATATATATATATATATATATATATATATATATATATATATATATATATATTGAAGCACCTGGAAGAAATGAATGAATGGTCCACGCCTACGTTTACTTCAGCTGCAACCCGTCGATTCCTGGCTGTTCTCCTAAATTGCCACGGGCCAACTGTGTTAACAAGAACTGAAATCGCAAGCATAATAATGAGCAAGACAAAGCTTCCACTATTCAAAAAGGAAAGGACTTCCATTTTTCAAATGTCAGCTGTCACTCAATTATGGAGGAAGTGCTTGGCTAAAATTTGGGAGGAAACGATTAATAGTTTTTATTCAGTACTTCATATGTGCTGCCACGAGAGAGACTGTCCCATTGGTATTGCACTCAGCGACTCAAGATGCTATGCTACCTTTCTGCTACCACCGTATTATACTGGTATCAATTACATGATCCTTAGCAGCAATGGGGATTAGCCAATTAAAACACCCTTTTAATCTGATCTACATAACTTGAATCGGAGGCAACCAAGGAAACATGGTTAAAATGATGGGCGTGCCTCCTTACTTAAAAAGAAAGGTTACCATGGATTCTGTTGAATATTGCCAAAAATGGGCAAATCACAGGTCGTGTGGCTGTTGGTACCAAAAGGAACACATGCACCAAAAGTAAGAAAGAGAGAAGGGCTTTGTTGCACGTATGCATACAGGTCCCCCACCTTGCAACAAAGAGCCCAGAGCAAAGAGGCAAACCCTCTTTTCACAATAGCACCATCCAATGGGATCTAAATGGGTACTAGGCTGGCAAATTGTTGACAGGCATTTTAGGAAAAACTCGTTTTAAAACAGTGATTCCAATTATAATGGTTAGGATGATCGTAGCTAGAGAATGATGTCAAAGTCACAGAGTACTTACAGGGAAACCATGATACTGTACTGTGACAGGTAGCTTGTCACAGAAGGATGGCTGCTAACAGCTGGGAAGGATGCAAACATGGAAAGAAAAAGATCTGCAAGCCCTTGATAGTGGCTGGACAATTACCGTGCCCTGTTAGCACAACTGCTTACGAACAGCTGCTTGACTAGAGAGAGAGTGTACTGTTTTTACCTTAATAAATTAAAATTTCTTATGCGAACACTGACCTACCTCCTCAGAACAAGCAGCTTCAGAACATCTGATTAGTATGGCTACTGGGATCCAGATGCAGTGCTTAAAAAATCTATCAAATGGAATAAGTCACAGGCATCCATGGGCCAGTAAGAGCTCTCTGGTACAACACCCAGCCTCTGGGAGAAAAACAAATGCAGTACTGTATTAAGCTCCTGACAACCTAGCAGTTCGAAAGCAAGACATTGCAAGTAGATAAATAGGGGACCACTTTGGTGGGAAGGTAAACAGCATTCCGTGCGCTTCGGTGTCTAGTCATGCCTGCCACATGGCCATGGAAATGTCTGCAGAAGCAGGCAGCGCTGGCTCTTCGGCTTTGAAACAGAGATGAGCACTCACCCTAGAATCAGATACGACTGGCTTTCGAGCAAGGGAAACCTTTACCTTTGCTGTATTAAGACTTGGATCTACACTCCTGGTACCTCCTCTGAGGACTCACCAAAAGTGACATCCCTGCCTCCTAGCTTCATATGATGCAGAATTAAATTTAATTTTAATTTGAGTAAATTTTCGCACTTGTATGCCGCCCAACTCAGGGCAGCTCACATGGTAAATAAACAAAATGCAATACACAGGTATTTAGTTGCAGGTATGCCATTCTTCATCTTGGAGAGGACGGAGTCTGCTGTGAAGGAGTGAAGAGATGAAACAGCGTGGATGGCATGTCCGTGAGGACCAGATTAAAAGTGCTCATGTTTGGCCAAGGATGCTCTGCAAGAAGGAGACAATACCTTGTCGGGTATTGTAAGGCGCTCATTTCATAGCAGGTACCACTTGCGATATTTATCAGGAGCAAACATCAGGAGTTGGTAGCCACTTGTCTGAAAGGAAGGATGAGCATTAAGGTAAATGTGGCCCTTGCTTGAAATCCAGTCATATCCGACTCTAGGGTACAGTGCTCAACTCCGTTTCCAGCCAGCACTGTCTGCATCTGCAGACGTCTCCACAATCATGTGGCAGGCACGACTAGGCAGCAAAGTGCATGGAACACTGTTACCTTCCCACCAAATTTGTACCTATTTCTCTACTTGCAAGGTTGGCAGGAGCTAGGACAGAGACAGCGCAGGACTTGGGTCTCGCACTGCTGACTTGCCAACCTTTCAGTTGTCAAGTTGAACGTCTTAACCACTAAACCTCCACAGCCCCTTGAAATAACAGTAAGATTTTTTTTTGTTTTTCATGCCAGGCACCAAAGATGCAACTCAACATCTCTTGGATTTCTTAGGACGGTGGTACAAGAATGCAATGGAGTCTGTTCCTTTATCAAAACCTGTCCCTGCTTTGTCTCCCAAAGTGCGACATAGAGTAAATGGTGCCCTTTCTTCACTACCAGTAAACAACTGCAACTCTTAGACCTTCCCAGTGGTAAGGAAAAAGGGGTTTATTTTCCATTTCCTCTGGCTGGCCTTGGGAGAGTGACAGGAGACAATGGCCTGCCTAGCAGCCTCTCTCCCTGTTCCTGCCATCATCCTCTCAGCTTCCTTCTTTCCTTCTTTCCTTCCTTCCTTCCTTCCAACCTACAGGGAAGCACCAGCCTTTTGTTCTCATGGGACCAATAGCTATTACTGGGGGCTTTGGGGAGGGGGTGAGAGGGAGGGGAGAGGCGAGGAGGAGGAGGAGGCACAAGACTGGGGAAGGCCTCCTTTAAACAATACCCTATTGTTCTGAACCCATCCCACCTGCTACACAGGGACACAAACTCTCTCTTTCACACAAACCAAGCACCCTTGGGCTGCTTGCTCTAGTGCAGGGGTGCCCAAACTATGGCCTGTGGGCCAGATCCGGCCCCTGATACCAATTCATCTGGCCCCCGCCTCCCTTATCACTCCCGGAAGTGGAAGTAAACACACCTGTACGGGCGTGTTTTACTTCCGCTTCCGGGAGCAATGAGGGCTTTGTGGTCCGGATGAATTGGTGTCGTGGCCCAGATCTGGCCTATGGGCAGTAGTTTGGGCACCCCTGGTTTAAGCAGAGAAAATGGCAGCTTAAAATCTATCTCATCCTGTTGCAAAGCAGATTGCAAGGCGCAGTTTAACTCTACTTCTGGTGGGAGGAACCACGTGACCGGCCCGCTGAACCACGTGAGCGGCCCACGGCTTGAAAAGCTTGGGCGCTTCTGATCTAGTGTGTCTAGTTCTATTAAAATAAAGACTAGGAGAAGCATTAGGAAAAGTTGGAAGGCCCAGAGGACCTTACTCATGGACCAAGACATGCCCCTGGACCAAGGACCACAGCTTCACAGGCTGCCACAAAGAGGCTTCTGAGCCAACAGAGCTAAGCCTTTGGGACTACCTGGCCTGGTAGTCCCAACAACCCCTCATCCACAGCTCTTAGTGCACTTTCTGGGCAGTTCACAGAGTAATTAGCATTTTGCCCCCAACATGCTGGGGACTCAATTTTTTCTACCTCAGAAGGATGGAAGGCTGAGTCGACCTTGAACCTTGGTCAGATCAAACTCACAACGTTCTGGCTGCGCCACCAGGGCTCTTATACAAAGACCTGCTGCTGTTCCAGCGGGGTTCATATGGGCAGGCAGCAGACAGACAGACAGGTGTTGCACACACCCCGTCCCCTGCACCTGCTCCAAGCAAACATTTGTGGGCCATTCACCCACCTGGTATGCCACCATTTGGGAAGAACCAGGTGCACCTAAGAAAACATGTGGAGGAGGGGGGATATTTCTGTCTCAGTAAGGTGAATCCTCCAATGGCTGGCAAGAGCACTTCTTCCGGACTCATCTCATAATCAGGAAAACTCAGCCCTTATTGTTAGAGGAAACCCTTAGGAAAGGTGACGGAAATACAGAACCAAAACTGTAGAGGGGACGTTTCACCTTGGTAACCCCTACCTGAAAGAGGGAGAGGAACTTTAATGGGAAACAAAGGGTGGAAGACCACCTAGAGAGGATTCAAACAACCACAGAGTATGACCCATTACAGCAGGAGTTCTCAAACTACGGTCCGCAGGCTGGATCCAGCCTCTGATGACAATTCGTCCGGCCCACGCCACCCTCATCGCTCCTGGAAGCGGAAATGAAACGCGCCCGTATGCGTGTTTTACTTCCACTTCCGGGAGTGACGAGGGCGGCGTGGGTGGGATGAATTGGTGTCAGGGGCCCAATCTGTTTGGGCTCCTGGTTTAAGCAGATAAAATGGCAGCCTAAAATCTATCTTATCCTGTTGCAAAACAGATTGCAAGGTGTGTTTTACTTTCGCTTCCATTGGAGCCACATGATCGGGCTGCCTTCCAAAAAGTTTGGGCACCCCTGCATTATAGTAATCATTTTATGGCAGCCTGGCACACCAGGATCAACTGTTTGTTTAACTCTTCAGTAGAAACTTATGTGAAGAAGATATTGGCACATTACCGAAGAGTTTGCAGTGTGTCCAGATCCCCCACTTGGACATAAGAGGGTAAAGACCAAGAAAGCATGTTTGAAGCTGACCTGTAATGCTCACAAGCGCAAAGAGTTCAGCAGAAGGAGGACTGAGATGGATGCTCTGACTACTGGAACTCCATTCCAACGGGCGTGTTTTACTTCCACTTCCGGGAGCAATGAGGGTGGCGCAGACCGGGTGAATTGCAGTAAACCCATTCGTGTGGATTTACAGAGACTTGGGCTTCTGGGGATTGAAGTCTAAGAACATCTGGAGTGCCAAGGTTCGCCATCATTGCTCTAGACAACCCTCTTCTGCTTCCACAGTTCCCTCCCAACATCAGTGCATCGCTGGCACGAAATAAATGTCAAAAACATGCCAACAGCTTGAGAGGATGGCAGTGGGAATATGACACAGGACGTTTAAAGGCAGGAAGCACTGCTGGAGAGTCGCCAGCCAGCCTGGCTCCGTGCGTGTTCAATTCTAGATTTCAGATGGTATCCGGCTCATGGAAATCAAATTCCGAGAAAGCCCTTTTTCTAAGAAAAGAGGCGCTTGCTGAGCATGAGATAAAACGTCGACCAAGAGCTATCGTGAGCTGCAAGCCCTTGGGAGGGGGCCACATGAGGGACTAGCCTCCCTTGGCTGTCAAACTGGGCAAGAGCAATGTCCCAGTTTTGTTTTCTGTGGGTTTAGGGAAGAGGCACATTTCTTAGAATGCGACTCTCTCGTGTCATTGGCGCTCTTCTGGAGCTGTGCTGATTTCCTTTCCCTTATGTCCACATAATGTTGAGCATCACCAGGAACACTGAGCATGGAGAAGAACATTGGCTTAGGTGCCATTTTTCCCAACAAGTAAAGGGACGGTCTCACTGTGTGTGCAGATGGCGGCAAGTAAAAATCCTGTTGAATTTTGGCTTGCTGAGGCATCAGGACCATAAGGGGTGGCTGAACAAACTTCAGATCTTCATTGCAGGCACCCCTGGTTTCAGCAGAGAACATGGCAGCTTAAAACCTATCTCATCCTGTTGCAAAAACAGACTGCAAGGTGTGTTTTACTTCTGCTTCAAGTGGGAGCACCCAGTGACCAGCCCACTGAACCCGCGGCCCGAAAGGTTTGGGCACCCCTGAATAGGGAGACAAAAACCAAGGCTGAAGGACTTGACCAAAGAGTAGTTTGACTGAGGACGAGTGGGCAAGACCAGAGTCCTTATAGTTCTACGAACTGCTTGCCCAGTCCATCTTGACAATATGAACTGCGCATGGGCAGCTGCCTAGAATGCCAAACAGGTGTGTGACAAGGCTGGCGAAGAAGCGCAAGATTGCTATGGCTCTCCTTTGCCAGTTCACTCAGCCAGCATGCTGGGCACCAAATGAGGGGCTTCCCTTCCTCCACAACCAACGTGGAAGAAGAACAGTACAGTACATTCCTTGGCAGTCTGTGCATACTTGGGGTCCCCCCTTCCAAAGCTAAGCAGATCTGTGTTTTTGGACCACAACTCCCATAATCCCACAGGTTTGTTATGAGCCAACTCAGATGAACGATTCCTGTTCAGTGTTAGTGAGCTCGGAGAGTTGATTTACAGCAGGGATTCTCAACCTGCGGCCTGGGGGCTGGATGTGGTGCACACGGTGCCATTTCATGTGGCTCACCTCCACCACACCAGGAAGTGCCATGTGGTGGAGGAGGGAAATGGCCATCCGGCCCCCAAAGTTGTCTGAGGGAGCGTGACCCGGCCCTCGGCTTTAAAAGGTTGAGAAGTTCTGATTTACAGACCTTTCTGCTACCTTTATCAGGATGCAAAAATTTGCCACCTGAGCAGTAGGTTTAGCATGTGTCCTAGTTGATGTAGAGAAAGGACTACTTTTGCTGAAAAGGACAACATTACTTCAGAAGTATGCCAACCCCTTTCCCTTCACTCCTCCACGATTAAAGTGAACATTTTACTACTCTGCCATTGCGCACAGAGTTGCTTTGCAGTTGGGCAATACAAGTTGCATTTGCAGGCAACAGCAAGGTGAAATTATGTAGAATTCTGTAGACCCTAAATCAGGGTTACCCAAACTTTTCAGGCCGCGGGCCGGTCACGTGGTTTCTCCCACCGGAAGCGGAAGTTAAACATGCCTTGCAATCTGTTTTGCAACAGATACGTTTTGCAACGAAATGAGATGGAATTTAGGCTGCCATTTTCTCTGCTTAAACCAGGGATGCCCAAACTATGGCCTGCAGGCTGGATCTGGTCCCCAATGCCAATTCATCTGGCTCACGCTGCCTCATCGCTCCCGGAAGTGGAAGTAAAATGTGCCCATAAGGGAACATTTTACTTCCACTTCCAGGAGCGATGAGGCAGCATGAGCTGCATGAATTGGCGTTGGAGGCTGGATCCAGCCTGTGGGTCATAGTTTGGGCACCCCTGTCTTAAACGATTGAAATGGGGACACCTCTGCCTTTCCTGTCTCCAGTGAGAGCCAGCATCAGCATCTCAACATGTTCTGTGAAGGAAACGAAATGGGGCAAAGTAAACCCAAGACCTCCAACCCAAAGGCGCTTTCTTGGCATTACCTTTCTGACTCCCTGGAGCATAGAAGCAACCATGTGTCCGCTCTGGCGTCTCCAGGCAGCCTTGAGACCCAAAAAAACCTGTCTGGGCATGTCTACCCTCCCCTTTTTTTCTAAGAGGAAATGTTTGGCATTCCAGAATTACTCAAAAGATGACTCGTGGTAGCAACAGCTTGCCTTATTACACACAAAGGGTGACTAAGCTGTGCACAAGTCAAGTTGCACACTCATTGAAGGACAGAATGTTCTACATTTCAAGTGGCTTCCCATGACTTTGCTGTGTCGCATGGCAGAGAATCATGTGAATTTTTGGCACAGCCCTTTGCCACAGAGAGTGAACCATGCTCAGGCTTACCCTAGTGCATTGAGACCTGCCAACTTCAGCCTGCCTTGAAACAGAAGGGCACAGTAATACATAAAAACAACATGGACAAATAAAAGAGCTGCTTGAGTTATTGGCACTATAAACAGCAGTGCCTTCCTCCTCCTCTGCTTTAACTTTCTCCAAGAAGAACCCAGGGAGCATAGGGCAGTCAAGGACATGTACACTGGGAGGTCCAGAGGACATGTTGCCACTTGACACAGAAGACATGAGTTCAAATCCCAAATCAGCTGTCCTCTCCTTGCACACTCTACAACAGTGGTTCTTAACCTGAATGTGATAGAACCCCAGAGGTTTGGGGAGTCAGTCTCAGGGGTTCGGCAGAGGTGTGTGCACGTGTCTGTTCTGTTCACCAGGTGCCTTAATAAGAAATTAAAGGATATTGATGAATATTTACGGCAAATTCTAAAATGTGTTGTGTAATTAATGCAGAATGAGCTTCTCTTTGTCCCAGCTCCTGCCAACCTAGCAGTCCAAAACCAAGAAATTGGAAGTAGATAAATAGGGAGCACTATGGTGGGAAGGTAAACAGTGTTCAATGCGCTCTGGTGTCGTCATACCTGCCACATGTCCACGGAAACATCTGCAGAAGCAGGTAGTGCTGGCTCTTTGGCTTTGAAACAGAGATGAGCACTGAACCCTAGAGTCGGATACGACTGGCTTACAAGCAAAGGCGACCTTTACCTTTACTACCATAGTGACTCCTAGAAAGCCTATCCACCTAACTAAGGAGAACCCTTCCGAAAGCCACACCTGTTCCAAGGTATGCACATCTTTCTGGCCAATGCTGCTAGTTGGAGAATGTCCCTGCCTAGCTGGCCAAAGGTTAAGGTCAAAGTCTTCTGAGGTTTTTCTGCACCGCAGCATGAGCCACAGACCCTTTGATGCGCGTGAAGTGGTATGATAGGAATGCTCTCTGGCAGCTCCTATTTCTCGGCCAGCTCTCCCTCCTCACTCGCCTCTTCAAAAGACGCAAAAGTAAGAAAAATCACACCCTGGTTGGCATGGCCTCGTCCTCCCTCTTTGTTATCATACAAATAAGAACCTTTGTTAGCCAGGGTTTACCAGCTAGGCGTGGAGGTGGAAATTCTGCCAAGACCAAATCCTCATTATAGCGATAGCCAACAACACAATGCAAGCCTTTTTATTTGGGTGGGGAAGGGTGGGGGAGAGATAATAACCAAGTGTTCCCAGGAACACTCAAAGGCAAGATATGCTCATCAGCACCAGAGTCCTCCTGCAAAGACTCTCTTGCACAAGCAGCTAGAAAAGTCTGGGGTTTTCCTGTCCCTCCCTTCAGATCACATAAACTCCAGAGTCCAAGGTCAAACCAGATCCACCACCTGCTCACTAGCAGCAGCAGCACCTGAAGTCTCCAGGTAGCTCAGTGGTTCAAGCCTCACGTCACCACAGTGTAGGTAAACTGCCTCTGCAAAACAGGACTCTCCCACCTTTCATGGCTCCTAGTACATAAGAACATAAGAACAGCCTTGCTCGAACAGGCCACAGCCCATGATCCAGTCCAGCATTCTGTCTCACACAGTGGCTCACCATTTGCTTCAGGGTATTCCCAAGCAGATGCCTTCACCTGCTTAGGATTCTCTGGAAACGGTATTGAGAGATATCCTGCCTATCTCTCCAACTTGGAGGTTGTCCTTAGGTATCCATAATTATAGCCATTGATACCCTTGTCCTCCATGAACTTGTCTAATCCTTTCTTAAAGCTATCAAGACTGACAGCTGTCACCACTTCTTCTGGCAGGGAGTTCCATAGACCAGTAATCCTCTGGGTGAAAAAGTACTTTCTCTTATTTGTTTGAGAACTAGTACCCAAAAGTTTCATGGAGTGTCCCCTAGTTCTAGTGTTATGCGATAGGGAAAACAGTTTTTCCTTATCTACTTTGTCCACACCGTGCATGATTTTATAAACTTCAATCAGGTCACCTCTTAGACGCCGTCGTTCAAGAGTGAAAAGGCCCAACCGTTGCAGCCTCAGATGGTAAGGAAGGTGTTCCAGTCCCCTAATCCTTCTGGTTGCCCTTCTCTGCACTTTTTCCAGCTCCATAATATCCTTCTGGAGGTATGGCGACCAGAACTGTACACAGTATTCCAGATGGGGCCTCACCATAGATTTATAAAGAGGCCAAATGACACTTGCTGACTTATTTTCTATACCCTTCCTAATGATCCCTAGCATTGAGTTTGCTTTTTTCACTGCTGAGGCACACTGGGTTGACACCTTCATTGAGCTCCCATCCACCAGGACACCAAGGTCCCTTTCCTGGTTTGTGGCAGAGAGTTCAGAACCCATCAGTTTATAAATATAATTGGGGTTCTTTGCCCCAACATGCATCACTCTGCACTTACTAATGTTGAAGCTCATTTGCCACTGTTTTGCCCACTCCCCCAGTGTCAAGAGATCCCTCTGGAGCTCTTCACAATCTCTCACAGTTTTCACTACCCTGTATAATTTAGTGTTGTCAGCAAATTTGGCTACCTTGCTTTTTACTCCTACCTCTAGATCATTTATGAAGAGGTTGAAAAGCAGGGGTCCCAGTACTGAACCTTGGGGGACCCCACTCTTTACTTCCCTCCACTTGGAGAAGTGTCCATTTAGTGCTACCCTCTGTTTCCTGTCCCTTAGCCAGTTGCTGATCCAGGACAAGACCTGTCCCTTTATTCCATGACTGGTAAGTTTATTCAGGAGCCTTTGGTGTGGGACCTTGTCAAAAGCCTTCTGAAAGTCCAGATAAACAATGTCAACTGGATCCCCCTTATCTACATGCTTGTTGACACTCTCAAAAAATTCCAACAAATTAGTGAGGCATGATTTGCCCTTGCAAAAGCCATGTTGGCTCTCCTTTAGCAGCGCCTTCTCTTCTATGTGCCTATTAATTCTATCTTTTAGGATGGTTTCCATCACTTTACCTGGGACACATGTCAAACTGACGGGTCGGTAATTTCCTGGATCACCCCTGGATCCTTTTTTGAAAATTGGTGTTACATTCGCTACCTTCCAGTCATCAGGCACAAAGCCTGATTTGAGGGAAATATTATATATTTTGGCTAGGAGATCAGCAATTTCGTCTTTAAGTTCCCTGAGAACTCGTGGATGGATGCCATCTGGTCCTGGTGATTTGTTAGTGTTTAGTTTAACAAGACATGCAAGGACCTCCTCCCTGGTTATTTCTATCTGGCTTAATTCTTCGGTTTCCCTCCCTACGAAGATAGGCTCTGTTTTGGGCATGTGGCCTCTGTCTTCTTCAGTGAATACTGAAGCAAAGAATTCATTGAGTCTCTCTGCAATCTCGGTTCCTAGATCCTTAGGGGACAGTGGTTAAGACACTCAACAACTGGAAGGTCCAGCAGTTAAAATCTAGAGTGCTGCAGGACGGAGTGAGCTGCCGCCTCTGTCCCAGCTCCTGCCAACCTAGCAGTTCGAAAGCAAGACATTGCATGTAGATAAACAGGTATCGCTTTGGTGGGAGAGATAGCAGCATTCTGTGTGCTGTGGCATCTAGTTATGCCTGCCACATGACCACGGAAACGTCTGCAGACACAGACAGCACTGGCTATTTGGCTGTAAAGGGAGATGAGCACTGCACCCTAGAGTCAGATACAATGGGCTTTCGAGCAAGGGCTACCTAGGTCCGTGATGGCAAACCTTGGCACTCTAGATGTTCTTGGGACTTCAATTCCTAGAAGCCCAAGTCCCTGTGAATCCACACGAATGGGTTTGCTGCAATTCATCCGTCCCACGCCGCCCCCGTCACTCCTGAAAGCGGAAGGGAAATGCGCCCGGATGGAGGAAGGGTTAACCTGGAAGAGCCTTAACCGTCCGGGCGTGTTTTACTTCCGCTTCCAGGGGCGACGTGGGGCAGATGAATCACAGCAAACCCATTTGTGTGGATTCATGGGTGCTTGGGCTTCTGGGAATTGAAGTCCAAGGGCAACTGGTGAGCCAAGGTTCACCATCACGGACCTAGGCAGATCACTACAGCAGAGTTTTGTGAATACTCCAGAAAAGTGCTACTTCAGTACTGTTCTATTATACTCTGTTCTGGCAGCCTGTTCTCCTTTCCCCCCTCACCTACATCCCCTTGGGTGGGAACCCTAAATCCTGGGAGTGGGGAGGCCCCTGTCATCCTCTGCCCCACCAGTCCAGCTGCGCAGCCCCCCCCCACTTCCCCCCCACCCCTGAAGCAGGCCTAGAGGGGAGCCACCCCAGGGGACCCCCATCCCTTGCAGGTGCCAAGGCTTCAGGGGCTCTGGTAAACTGTTATGCAAATGAGTGGCCTACATGAGAGCAGCTGGTGCTTCTCAAGGACAGAGGAGGGGATTCTGGGCTCTGCAACCCTCAGCAGAGCAACCAAGCCCAGGGCCAGGGCGGAGGCAACTCAGCTACACTCAAGAGAGAGAGAGAGTTAGAAAGGGTTAAACCCGCCGGGCCCAAACTGCAGCCCACAGACCAGATCTGGGCACACTTTACTTCTGCTTCTGCGAGCGATGAGGAAGACGTGGGCCAGATTAAGGCGTTGGGGGCTGGATCGATCTGGCCCACAGGACGTAGTTTGGGATTAAGCAGAGAACATGGCAGCTTAAAATCTATCTCATCCTGTTGCAAAACAGACTGCAAGGCATGTTTCACTTCCGCTTCCGGTGGAAGGAACCACATGACCGGCCCGCGGCCCGAAAGGTTTGGCCAACCCTGGGTTAAAGCATCAAAAGATGCTTTAACCCATCTTTTTTCTCCCCTGCTCCCCAAAATTATGTGTTTCTTATCATCCCTGTAGAAGCCTACCAGCCGGAAACTCAGTCTCCAGTCTCACTGGTTTCTACTGCATGTAGAAACCAGCCCACCCACCCACCCACCCCACCCCACGTCAAAGGGGTTTCCTGCCACAAGTTTGTGGAAGGCTGTAAAAGAAGTCAGTTTTGAGGACTGGGTATGCCAGGATGAAGTGATGTGATGAATTCCTGTTAAATGTTTTGTTCTCATGGATGAGAAAGTCTGTCTCCATAAGCCAAGACAGACACTTGGAAATTTGTCAATGCATGCAAGACGTCTTGTTTCTGGCCCAACAACAACGAAAGGGTTTCCACAATTTGCACAAAACCCTTCTGCACAAAACTGATGTCATTTCTATTCAGGAAGTGAACAGAAGTGAAGTATATGGGTCCACAGGCAACACACCTAGAGTAAGTGCACAAGAACTGGTTGACTGATCAAACTGACACACGCACAACCTGATATTTATTGTTTTCCAAGGCCAGGAAACAAAACAGCAGCTCCTGTGGTTTTGCACAATTTGCCCATGCCACGTAGCATGCTCAAAAGTCTGCATGGGAACTGGATATTTACATCTCTACCAAGATCCAACAGTACAGTTCTGACATTGGATCCTGGCAGCAAAGTCCCAATTCAACTGACAATCGATAGGTAAGGTCACCATTGCTCAAAAGCCAGTCATATCCAACTCTAGGGTTCAGTGCTCATCTCTGTTTATAATAATAATAATAAACTTTAATTTATATCCCACTTTCCTCAGCCCGATGAGCGACCCAAAGCGGCTTACAGATTAAACACAATATACAATTCAGCCAACAAAACACTCAGCAGTCACAATGAAAATACAACATATAAAGAGCCAGCACTGTCTGCATCTGCAGACGTCTCAGTGGACACGTGGAAGGCATGATTAGACGCCGGAGTGCACGGAACACTGTTTACCTTCCCACTGAACTTGTACCACCCTCCTTTAAAAGTTTGGAACTAGATGTTTAATTGGTGCAGGTAGGAGGTAGTTTTTCAGTGTTTTTAGGAATCCTAAGGGTTTCTATAGTTTAAACGTTGGGGATTTTATGTACACCACCCAGAGTCGCATGTTGATTGGGGCGGCTATACAAATTGAATAAATAAATAAATAAAAATCTATTTGCGATTTCTTGCTTTCAAACTGCTAGGGTGGCATGAGCTAGGACAGAGATGGAAGCTCACTCCATCATGCAGCACTCGGGTCTTAAGCTGCTGGCCTGACGACCTTCCAGTCGTCAAGTTCAGCATCTTAACCACTAAGCCACCGCATTCCTTTGACAATGGATATCAATGTATATAATTGAAACTTGACCCAAATGCTCACATGGAGAACTGTATCTCTACTGGCAACAGCGTGCAACTCTGCAACCCCAGTCCTGGCTCCCTGACCTTGGAGAAGACAGGCGTAAATCAAAATCTATCAGCCTACCCATCCATCAATAAGCCAAAGCAAAAATCACTATGTGACAGTTACACTGGTATGCATCTTCTCTCACTAAGGGTGAGGTGCACATGAGCCACCCAGATGCAGCCATCCGTGGTTCGCCTCTTTATGTGTGTGTAATAGCAGGCTCATATATACTACTGTGATCGTAAAGTATCTTGCACACGATACACACAGCGCACAGGCACAAAGGCTCACTGAACCCTGTGATTGCTTGTGGAGCACCCCCACAGGAAGGTGTGGTGCTAGTAGGCCAGGTCTAAGTCCCAGGGTCAGATTCGTGTTGGCAAACAATAGTATTCATCCAAAGTTAGTGCTAATCTTCATCAATAAAGCACGATTTACTCCAGAGATGTATTTCCCAGCCTTTGGTTCTTGGACTTCAAGTCCCAGGAGTCTAAGTCAATTCCCCAAAGCCAATGGACAGGTATGGACCATACCTGTCAAGTATCCTGCACTGGCCGGGAAATACCATTTTTTGCCCCTCTTGCCCACTCTTTCCAGCCATCATCCCGTATTGGAGCAGCCGGAAAAGGGGTTGCTGTGCATGCACGCCCGTCAGAGGCTGCGGTGCGCATGCACAAAGGGGTTGTGCACATGCGCGAAGGGGTTGCTGCACATGCATGCCCGTGCCTGGAGAATTTCCCATATTTTCACAGGCAACACTTGACAGGTATGCAATGGACTGAATTAGGTTTCTGGGAATTGAAGTCCCCCTGTGGGGCCTGGGGCCCACGTTGGGAACTACTGCTCCAGAGGGAACATTTCTCCCTTCACAAGGCTATGGAACATGGTGGATATTTTAAAGTAGATCATGATTTTGAAAAATAAAAATAAAATGCAAAGAAATTTGAGTCTGATTTGAAAACCATAAGTAGAATGCTGCAATTTCCCCTTCCTGTTTTCACCGTGACATAATTTTACAATTAAATCTGCCGATAGCGTCAGAAACTGGAATGCATATCAAGAGAGAAGAAATGCCAAACTAAGACCGACAGATGAAGCATGAACTCTGATTCATTTTGTTGCAGACATTAATAGCCCCATTGATAGAAAGTGATAGTTAACCACTAAAGATGATGTGGCTGCCATGGCATGGGCATCTGAAAAATCTGACTCAAGCTATGGCAGTGTGGGATGACAATACATGTTTGAAAAGGGCATTTAGATTCGTGTTAAGTTTCTGAGTACGGTTACGGAAAGAGATCTTCTGGAGCTTTCAAATGATAATTTTAAAACTGATCCCCTTCCAAGGAAGCTTTCGTGGTGCCTGACGCAATGACTTTTAACGAGGAGCAACAGGGCCTTTTCTGTGGTGGTTTCCAAGCTTTGCTAACTATCACCAGAGGAAGCTGATGATTCAGGAACTGGCAAAAAAGTGGTTCTTTAAATTGAACTGACATTTGCATGTTCCCATTAGAATGGCATGTGGATGTCTGCATACCATGTCACTATTTCATGGGACATGATTCTATTGTTTTGGATAGAAATGTTTTGCAGGCATCAAACCATTTACAGAGACAGAGGGGGACTCATGCACGGCTGTCACCACTGCTTATGTGACTTAATGAAGACTGCACAAGCAGAATAAGTTAATGGTACAACAAGAATCCAAGTTTCCTGGCTCCACGGTGAACATGCTTGGATTGGGGAACCTCTGGCCCCCAGCTCACAGGGGCTGCCCATTTGGCTTGCTATGTCCGGGTCCTGCCCACCAGCAGAGAAGTTAATCTTTAAACCAGAGGTGTCCAAACTATGGCCCGTGGGTTGAATCCAGCCCCTGATGCCAATTCATCTGGCCCACACCGCCCTCGTCACTCCTGGAAGCGGAAGTAAAATGTGCCTGTAGTTTGGGCACCCCTGCTTTAAACAGAGAAAATGGCAGCTTAAAATCTATCTCATCCTGTTGCAAAACAGATTGCAAGGCGTGTTTTACTTCCGCTTCCGGTGGGAGGAACCATATGACCGGCCCGCAGCCCAAAAGGTTTGGGCACCCCTGCTTTAAAAGGTGTGAACTGCAACCCATGGAGGCTTCCCCAAAGCCTCACTGTTGCAAACTGAGCAATGAAGGAAGGAAAAAAGCCACTTCTTCCCCTCCTCCGCGCATTGTGATGCTCCCAGAAAGCAGGCTTTGTCTATCCCTGCACTGGAGTTCTCAGACCCTGACAGTGGCGCTGCTTCCCTTACAACAAAGAAGAGCGGTTAACACCTTTGTTTGTGGAAGGGAAGAGGGATTCCCACATCACCTTCTTGGCTGCCTGCTTCGTAAGAGCTCCAGTGACACCTGCATGCGTTGCTGTCTTACCAAACACCTGGCTGCCATCTCAGGACCGATCTCTGAGTCTAGATCTCCATGGTGTAGATTTACAACACCAGCCAAACATTGGAGCTCCCATGGCATTGTCTCCTCTCCCTTCTGGTACATCCAAAGAAAAAGACAGAGAAAAGAAGCAGTAGTAAAGCTGCTCAGCTGGGGATGGGAAGGGGATAACAAAGAAAAGGCAGGGGAAAGTGTTCAATTCCCACTTCAGCTCAGTTTCTTCCCTCCAAAAGGCAAGCCTATAACCCTCCAGGCAAGTGTGAAAGGGGGCAAGATTTAAGCTGGAGATTGATAAACCAACAGAATACCTTATTGCCTTGAATGAGTTCAAATCCCCAAGACCAGGCGACCTGCATCCAAGGATATTGAAGGAACTGGCTGAAGAGCTCTCAGAACCACCGTCTATTATTTTCTTGGAACGATGGAGGATGGTTGAAGTGTCCGACAATTAGAAAAGGGCTAGTGTTGTCTCTAGTACGACAAGGCTTGGCTGGGCTCTTCAACATTTTCTTAAATGAATGGGATGAGCGAGCATAGGGAACACTTCTCAGATTTACAGATGACAAAAAAACCAACAACTGGGTGGAATAGCTAATGCCTAGTAAAACAAGAGCAGAATTCAAGAAGATCTTGACAGGTTTGAACACTGGGCTGAAACTAAGAGAATGAAATTTAACGGGGATAAGTGCGACGTTTTACACCTAGGGAAAGAAAACCAGATGCGCAGTTACCAAATGAGGGATACTTGGCTCAGTAATACTACAAGCAAGAAGAATCGTCGGGATTGTTGCAGATTACAGGCTAAGTATGAGTCAACAGTACAATGTGGCTGCAAATAAGGCCAATACAGTGGTACCTCGGATAAAGTCCGATTCGGATAAAGTCACGGTTTTCATGCACACGTGATGCATCGCATAAAGTCCAAAACCGCTAAAAATGGACATTATCCGAGGTATTTGGTATAGGAGCCTCGGATAAAGTCTATTTTTGGACGTTATCCGATGCATCGCCCATTTGATTCGGATAAAGTCCAAAATCGGACTTTATCCGAGGTTCTACTATACTATTTTTGGCTGCATTTACAGAAGTCTAGTCTTTAAAACCTGTGAGGCACTAGGCCCCCTCTATTCAGCATTAGTTAGACTAGGGTTGCCCATAGACTATGGCCAGTTGGGCACCTCTGGTTTAAGCAGAGAAAAAGGCAGCTTAAAATCTATCTCATCCTGTTGCAAAACAGATTGCAAGGTGCATTTTACTTCCGCTTCTGGTGGGAGGAACCACGTGACCGGCCCGTGGCCCGAAAAGTTTGGGCACCCTTGAGTTAGACCACATTTAAAGTACTGTGTCCAATTCTGGGCACCACACTTTAAGAATGATGCTAACAAATCAGAGCAGGTTCAGAGGAGGGCAGTAAGGATGATCAGAGGACTGGAAACCAATTCCTATGAGGAAGGACTGGGCATATTTCGCCTTGAGAAAAGGAGACAGAGAGGGAATAGGATGGCAGCACTTTTCAAATACTTGAAAGGTAGTCATAAAGAGGAAGGGAAGGATCTGTTCTCCATCATCCCAGAATGCAGGACCCGTAATCGTGGGCTCAGCTTAAAAGAAGCCAGATTTTAGGCTGAATATCAGGCAAAACATCTTAACTGTTAGAGCAATACGACAGTGGAAGCCACTGGCGCGATAAGTGGCCCATGCTCCAACAGTGGAAGCATTCAAGAAAAAATTGGGTCAGCCCCTCTCAGCTCTGCTTTGATTCAGATCCTTGTATTGAGCAGGCGGATGGACGCTATGGCCTAAAAAAGCCCCTTCCAATCCAGTGATTCTATGCTTCTGTGATTCCCTAATTGTTGTCATCTAGGTTGTGGAGAACACAAAAGTTTGCATGTTTTGAACGTGTACAGATGACTTTAACCAAGATACACCCCATTTTGGATTTTGCTGTGTTCCTTCCCACAGTTTTCCCACCCAGGGAAATACAGCAGCTGCCAAAATGATGCATACTACATGGCCCTCTCATTTTTATACACCTAACCCAAGTAGGTGTAAACCCCACGTCCCACACCACCTCCGTGGAGAAACCTTCCCAGCAGAAGTAAAGCTGATGGCATCCAGCTTCCATAGCAAGAGAAACATCTGGAGTGCCACAACGAAACAGGTCCATGGGTTTGGGTAAGCAAGGGGTGGGAAGGGGTATGGGAAGGGGCAGGGGCAGGGCGGTGCGGGAAAGGTTTCGACACAAAGGCTTCACATGTAGGTCGAGCCCGAGATTAACACCTGCTGAGGATGGAGATGTTGCTACCATCGATGATCCTAGCTAATGCCATTTGGAAAACATGGGCTTTGCCTGTTTTTGCCCGCTTCACCCCCATTTGTGGACATATGGTGTCTGAGCCCCTCTCCTCCACCACAGAGGGGCACAAAAGGGAGACACGCATTATGCCAGAATGCCTACCTGCATTTGACACAGTGGGGCACAAAACCCAGACCTCCCCGCCTACCCTTTGGTAGGCACAGACACAGTAAGCCTCTTATTATTTCTAATTTCTAGTCCATTTCAAAGCTCATAGTATGATTAATGGGCTTTCTTTTGTGTCAGGTCACAAAAACAGCCCTGTAAAGTGGGTCGTTACTAGGGGCATCTTGCTAGAGGCTAAGAGGCAACGGCTTGGCCAACCCAACCCACCAAGTCAGTCCACAGACCAATCTCTTAAAAGAGCGGGAGAGAAATGATTATAGATCAGTGGTTCCCAACGTGGGGCCCACACCCCGCAGGGCGACTTCCAATTCCCAGAGGTCTAAGCCAGTACATTGGCTGATCAGTGCTTTGAGGAATTGACTTAGGCCTCCAGGAACTGAAGTCCCAAAACCAAAGGTTGGGAAACACTGCTATAGAGCCGTGATGGTGAACCTTGGCACTCCAGATGTTGTTGGACTTCCATTCCCAGAAGCCCAAGCACCCTGTGAATCCACACGAAGGGGTTTACTGCAATTCATCTGGCCTGCACCGCCCTCATCGCTCCTGGAAGTGGAAGTAAAACATGCCCATACAGTGGAAGGGTTAACCCGGAAGAGCCTTAACCGTACGGGTGCTTTTACTTCCACTCCCGGGAGCGACAAGGGCAGCACGGGCCGCATGAATCGCAGAAAACCCATTTGTGTGGATTCACAGGGTGCTTGGGCTTCTGGGAATTGAAGTCCAGCAACATCTGGAGTGCACAGGTTCGCCATCAAGACTATAGAGGGTTATGTTGGCAGTTTTTAGATCTCTTAAATGCCAGAACAAAGAAAGCAAGATGGAATGAGGGGATCGCAGCCCTCCCTGTGGTTCAGGACAGGGCAAGAAGTCAATCACAGGGCTCAGTTGCAGCAAAGACTCCTCCTCAACTGCTTTTGAGGTACACAAGGAAAGTATGCACCAATACCTGCCAGGGCCATCATGTTTGCGCAGAACATCTCTTTTTCTCAGACCACAGGGTGGTCAACCTCTCTCTCTGGCTTTCTCCCACTCGTCTCCAGAGTCAGGCTTTCATTGCTCTTCCAAGGCCTGGCATGTCACATCTCTCACAGTGCTCACCATTCCAATTTCAAAGACCTACCTGGCCACAAAGCGCATGGAGGCTGTCCAAAGAACCACAGGTCTTCAACTGCTCAGTGGTTACTAACTAGTGAAAGTGACATACACCAGCAACACTCTTTCATAATGGTGAAATACTGACAGAGATGGTGGCAGGAGGAGGAAGAGACGCAGGTAAGTGCAAAAAGGTAGGGGCAACTTGAATACATCCAAGCCAAACACTACAAGTTAACTCCAATTTAAAGCCTGGGATTAATGAGAAGACCTGTGTTTAAAAAGACTGGAAGCTAGCTTACCCCAGGGAAGAGAGAGAGCAGACCCTTCTCCACTCATTCATTTCCTACTCCTTGGGGCTTGTCAAATCTCCTGTGAACACAAACTCCTGGTGAAAGCAAGTGTGTGAGTAGGGGGAAAGCATAAAGCATCTCATTGCCATGTGCATTCAGACACTGCTGCCTTTCCTGAGTGCCTTTCCTTGAAATTAAGCAGGGGATCCAGGCTCGGAGGCAATGCCGGCGTTCAGCATAAAAGATCTTGGGTTCAAGCGGCACACGCAGGTGGGCAGGAACTTCTGAAATCTCACATGGCTGTTGAGAGTGCAATAAACTTGTTAGCACTGAGGCAAGCTTCCAGCTTCCTGCATAATGCCCTCACCTTCTGTTTTGTTAGCAACCAGTGTACAAAACAAGAAGCTTACCCACTTACTTCAATTTCTGTAATCCATACAAGTTGCAGAGTATTGTTTTTCTCTCACTGCAGAATTTAGATCATTTGTGCCATGCGTTTTTTATTTTTCTCCTTGTAAAGTGCAGGCAGCTTGATCTGTTAATAGTATTAAGTGATCAGGCAGGTACATTTTGCTGATAAATCGGGGCAAATTGCACGGCCCAGGTTGCCCCCAGAAGAAAGAAATGGTAAACCACGTCTTTGTACTCCAAGGGTGGATGCCAAATCATCCCACCCAGTGCTGCCAGCATCGCTGGAAGCAGACAATTTATGACAGCTGTAAACACGCCTGTGTATTTACGACAGCCGTAAACGTGCCCCCCCCCCCTCTGTCCTCCCCATTGAAAATAAACTGTCTGGTTCAGAATAATGGTTAGGTCTGGCACTCTTTAACATTTAGGGCACAGAGGCTCTGAAGAAGATCTGAAACCTCCAGAATTTGGGAAAGGCTTTACAAAGTACAGTACTGGGATCAGACCAAAGAGTTGAAGCATCTGAGCATAGGACTGCTGCTTGGCAAGGTCTCTTTCCTGCGCAGATCAATTGGTTTGAGAGTCTTCGTCTTTCATGTCTAGGCCAGACGTGAAACTGCCAAAAAGGAAGGCAGTAAGTTACGAACAGATGCTGAATGCCCTCTTCTGAGGTTTGGGCCAAAGCACAACAGAGGCTGAATGCAAGGGGCCAGAGAGAATATTTGCCCACAGGAATATTGAATGAAAAAAGCAGAAGTCTGCCTTATGCTGCCCTAGGCATTCATCCCTGGAGCAGGGGCAGGGGGGCAGGGACCCCTCTCTAATTAAAAGAGTGCCAAAAGAGCCTCCTGGAAGATTGAACCACAATCGAGCATACCCTGGTATTGGAAACATACCTGTCAACCTTCCCAGATTGGCCGGGATTTCCCGATTTTCGGCGCCGATTTTCGCCATTTCCTGCCCGCAGCTGCCAAAACCCCGGAATTGGCAGCGGGGGAAAAGAGGTACTGCGCATCCCTTCTGCGCAGATCGCCTTCTATGCATGCGTAGAAGGCGATCTGCGCAGAACCGTTCTGCGCAGGTCGTGTAGAAGACGACCTGCACACGTTTGCGCAGGTCCCGTATTTTCCGGAGCCGCAGTTGACAGGTATGATTGGCAACCTAGTGTTGCCGGTGGAAGAAAAAGACAGAAAGGGCCCCAAATCAAACTAACTTGATGTACAAAGAAGGAGGATCTGAAGTTAATATTTCAAGATGCCGACGAACCATTTGAACAATCAGTTTTGAGGAATGAAGGCAATCAAGTTGAATCAATGGTTTTTCTCCCCCACCACAATGTAGTTCCACTCCATCCTTCTGTGACCTCCTTCTTGCCAACATACAGCTTCCTTCCTCCAAACGTCCAAAGGCACCATCTGGGCACCGGATGGGCAGCTACGTTGACCTGTTCTTGCCCTAACAAAACGGACATGAGCCTCAAGTCTGCCGGCTCGGATCCAGGAAGAACTTTAGGGCAGGAACAAACACTCTTGAGGGTATTCAAGAAGAAAACCAAATTAAGAGATGCAGGAAGGAACTCACCAGACAAGGAATAGCATTAAAGCAGGATATAACTGAGGAGCTCAGCCTCCCCTTCGTCACTTGGAGGACCTTGAATAGGCTGAGGGTCGGAGACTCTAAATGTAAGACCAACATGCTTAAGTGGGGGCTGCTGGTGGACAACAACATGCTATGTGAATGTGGGGAGATACAGAATCTGGCTCGTTTGCTGATCTGCTGATTATTGCCAGAAACATGTGCACCGATAAGGACTTAAATTTGGCCAACGACAAAGCCAAGAAAGTGGCTTCATTTTGGTAGTCCAGGGTTTGATCGGGAAACGAAAGAAGAAGCCCAAACAACAAAGAGACCTGTTGCACCTTAAAGACTGTCATAAGGACTTATTGCTTGTTCTTTAAGATTCCACAAAGCTTGTTCAGGCGATGCAGTTGGAGTGCGGGTGTGTCTGCGCGTGCCTGTGTGCATCAGCTCTCAGCATCAATTCCTGTAAATTTCCACACAAAACTGTCATTCATGAATTCTTCCATCCCTGAAGTCATCTTCAGCTTAAAAACACCTGACTGCTGGTATGGAAGAGGAGGAACTGGCCACCACACCCCACACTGCACCAAGTCAGCAGCAAACGCATGCAGAGGGTAGGTGGGAGTAAGGATTTCTCTCTTCTGTTACTTAAGGGGCAGCTTTGCCTCCTCCCGTTTTCCATCATAATTTCCAAGGGCAACCAAGCGAGGCCTCTGGACTACACCAGCCATGACCCACACCTAAGATGTACAGGGGTACGGAGAGAAAGTCTAGCTGCCTGACCCTTCCTATGGGGCAGTGGCTCCTAAAAACTTAGATCTCCTCCTTCTTCCACACCTCTCCAATACTCTTCCGTAATCAACATCCAACCTCTTTTCAAACAAAAACATACCATGATTGAAATCAAGTAGTTAGTCTTAACCAACTAGGCTTGGCTACTGATTCAATGGAGGAGTTGGTTCACCCAACCTCCATGATGCGATCAGCCTACTCGTTGTCACATACCACTGGATTTCAGCTGTTGTGTAATTTAAAGTTAAAAAGTGAACACAACAATGTAGTAAAAAGTCACTCTCACAGCTCCCCCAGTGGCTTAATGGTTCAGATGCTGAGCTGGAGACTGGAAAGTTGGGTTTTGATACCCGAGAGCTGCACTTGGGAACATGAAAGGAGCCTCATTTGGGTGACCCCTGAGTGGAGTTTCTCCAGCAAAATACCTTTCAACCCAGAGTAATCTCTGACATGAAATTATTATTATTATCCCCTCTTGGAATCCCCCCCACTCAAATTTGGGAACCAGCAGGATGGATTGGGCTATGAAGAGGCTCGGTGGGAGATTTGCAGTGCAAAGTCTCCATCTTCCAAGGGGCATGTTAGGTAAAGCCCACAAGCTCCCTCATGTGCAAAAACCCAGAGAAACCATCCTGACTAATATCTGTTGTTGTTGTTCAGTCGCACAGTTGATTCCAACCCTTTGCGCCTCTATGGACCATTGATCTCCAGGCACCCCTGTCCTTTACCATCCTCCTCAGCCCGCTCAGCTCGGTGCCCGCTGCGTCCACATTGCCATCTAGCCATCTCATCCTTGGCCGTCCCTTTTTTCTTTTGCCCTCCACCTTTCCCAGCATCAAGGCTTTCTCAAGTGAATCCTCTCTTTGGTGTCCAAAGTACTTCAGCTTCATCTTTACTATTTGACCTTTTAAGGAGCAGTAAGCACTGATTTCTTTCAAGATTGACCTATTTGTTCTCCTCGCTGTCCAGGGGACTCTCAAAACTTTCCTCCAACACCACATCTCAAAGGCGTCTACTCTTCTGCGCTCAGCCTTCCTAATGAATCTAGTTCAGAAGAAACCAGCAAGTAGCACATTTGAAGGTGTTCAAGGATGATTGCTGCAAAGCAAACGAGCAAAGAACTGTAGATGCACATACGTAAGGCTGCTATCTTTTGCATGTATAATAATTAAGGACATGTTATGCTGAAATTGTACATTGTATGCTAAAATGTGGTTTGAGAAGCCATTTTTTATATATATATAAAAAAGTACGGTAGCTACAAAACCATCATCCAACTCTCCAGCTAACTCTGGAAGCAAGGCCACTGTATGACAAACGTGCCTTTCAAAATAATTGTTTAGGGGAAGACAGAACTGCTTGCTCTTCTGGCCCCTGGCCCTCTCACCCACCCGGCCTGAGGAAGGAGGAACAGCTGGGGAGGGCTGGGGGCTGATTCAGGAGATGACGGTCCCTTTGCCACAGTTGTCAATGTATGTGTTGGTCTTTTACGTTTTATTGTATTGTTATATTTTATTGTTACTTTTATTGTATTGTTATATTTTATTGTACTATAATGTTTGATATGTTGTGATTTTTGTGAGCCGCCCTGAGTCGGCGTATGATGAGTGGGCGGCATACAAATCAAATCAATCAAATCAAAAGTATAAGTGGCTAGAAAAGTTAGCCTGGTGATTAGGATCAGAAGACATGGCTTCTCCTCCATAGATTCAAACTGGCTTGGCTGCATGAGCATCTGGAATAATTGTCTCTGTGTGTTCAATTTAATGTGCTTAAAGCTAAGGATTACTTAAAGTGTTGGTGCTTTTTAACCTTTTAAAGGATATATTTTACAGGTCCATTATCTGCTTTTTCAATGTACCTTTTTATGATATAAGTTCTTGCATTTTTAGGAAGTAATTGAAACTTTCTTTGTTGTTTTATTGTCTTTTTTAATGTTTCTATATTTTGGAACAACACATTTGTCTGCTACGAAAGCTTAGTTTTCCTATGTTTTAAAGCATTTCTGCCTATAGTTTTTCTTAGCTGTAAGACTTTTGGATTTTTTTCCAACAACTTTAAAGTTTTTTTTGTGTGTTTATGGAACATAGGAGCAATGTAGATAAATATAGCTTGCAGAAATGTTGTTGTTGTTCAGTCGCACAGTCGATTCCGACCCTTTGCGACCCTATAGACCATTTTTCTCCAGGCGCCTCTGTCCTCCACCATCCCCCTCAGCACTCCCAGTTCTGTACCCATTGTGTCTACAATCCCATCTAGCCATCTCATCTTTGGCCTCCCCCTTCTTCTTTTGCCCTCCACCTTTCCCAACATCAAGGCCTTCTCAAGCGAATCCTCCCTTCTCATTTGATGTCCAAAGTACTTCAGCTTCGTCTTTACTATTAGACCTTCCAATGAGCAGTCAGGGTTGATTTCTTCTAAGATTGACCTATTTGTTCTCCTCGCTGTCCAGGGTACCCTCAAAACTCTCCTCCAACACCACATTTCAAAGGCATCTATTCTTCTGCGCTCAGCCTTCCTAATGGTCCAGCTCTCACACCCATACATTACCACTGGGAATACCATTGCTTTGACTATTCTAATTTTTGTTTGCAATGTGATATCTCTGCTTTTCACTATGTTCCCCAGGTTTCTCATGGCTTGTCTCCCAAGAATCAGTCGCC
Source organism: Bradypodion ventrale (assembly GCA_035047345.1). Lineage (NCBI taxonomy): Eukaryota > Metazoa > Chordata > Lepidosauria > Squamata > Chamaeleonidae > Bradypodion > Bradypodion ventrale. Next base: position 3,532,919 of record JAWDJE010000004.1, on the reverse strand, counting down.
TTTTTATTTCATGGCTGCAATCCCCATCTGCAGTGATCTTTGATCCAAGGAATGTAAAATCTGTCACTGCTTCTACTTCTTCCCCATCTATTTTCCAGGAACTGATGGGGCCTGTTGCCATTATCTTGGTTTTCTTGATATTGAGTCTCAGGCCAGCTTTTTCACTCTCCTCCTTCAATCCAATCAAGAGGCTCCTTAGATCTTCCTCACTTTCTGCCATTAGGGTGGTATCGTCTGCATATCTCAGATTGTTGATGTTTCTCCCAGCAATTTTAATCCCATATTGTGATTCCTCCATCCCTGCATTGCGCATTATGTGCTCTGTGTATAGATTGAATAAACAGGGTGATAAAATGCAGCCTTGTCTTACTCCTTTTCCTATTCCAAACCACTCTGTCATTCCGTGTTCTGTCCTAACTGTTGCTTCTTGGTTCATGTACAGATTTCTCAGGAGACATGTGAGGTGCTCTGGTATTCCCATCTCTTTAATTACTTGCCACATCTTGTTGTGGTCCACACAGTCAAATGCCTTAGTGTAGTCGATAAAACACAAGTAAACTTGTTTCTGGTATTCCTTTGTTTTCTCCATGATCCAGCGTATGTTGGCAATATGGTCTCTAGTCCCCCTACCTCTTCTGAAACCGGCCTGCACCTCTGGTAGTTCTCTCTCCACATGTTGCTGAAGTCTATCCTGTATTATCTTGAGCATCACCTTGCTGGCGTGTGGGATGAGTGCAATTGTTCGATAATTTGAGCATTCTTTGGCATTGCCCTTTTTTGGGATTGGGACGTATACTGATCTTTTCCAATCCTGTGGCCACTGTTTTGTTTTCCAAATTTGCTGGCATATTGAATGTAGTAATTTGACACCATCATCTTTTAGAGCTTTGAAAAATTCCACTGGGATACCATCATCTCCACTAGCTTTGTTGTTTGCAGTGCTCTTTAGGGCCTTTATAACTTCGCTCTCCAGAATGTCTGGCTCAAGTTCAATTTTTTCATCATTGTGGTTATCAGGGGTGTTGAGGTCCTTTTTGTAGAGTTCCTCTGTGTACTCTTTCCATCTTTTCTTAATCTCTTCTGCATCAGCTAGCTCTTTTCCGTCTTTGTCCCTTATCATGGTCATTTTTGCTTTAAATGTTCCCTTTATTTCCCCAATTTTTCTGAAGAGATCTCTAGTCCTGCCTCTTTTGTTGTTTTCCTCCATTTCTTTGCACTGTTCTTTTAGATAGTTTTCCTTATCTCTCCTTGCTTTTCTTTGAAATTCTGTGTTCAAATAATTGTACTTTTTCTTTTCTCTTTTGACTTTTGCATTCCTTCTTTCCCCTGCTATTTTAAGAGCCTCATCAGACAACCATTTTGCTTTCTTATGCTTCTTTTCTTTTGGTATGGTTTTCTTTGCTGCTTCCTGCATGATGTCCCTTATCTCTGTCCATAATTCTTCCGGCACTCTGTCTATTGAGTCTAGGCCATTATATCTGTTCATCACCTCCACCGTGTATTCTTTAGGGATGCTTTCTAGGTGATATCTGTCTGGTCTCCTTGTTTTCCCTATTTTCTTTAGTCTTAACCTGAATTTTGCGATCAGTAGGTTGTGATCTGAGCCGCAGTCTGCTCCGGGTCTTGTTTTTGCTGACTGTATGGAGGTTCTCCATCTTTGGCTGCAGAGTATGTAGTCAATCTGGTTTCGGTGTTGGCCATCTGGTGATGTCCATGTGTAAAGTCGCCTCTTGTGTTGCTGGAAGAGAGTGTTTGCTATGACCAGTGCGTTCTCTTGCAGAAATAGACAAACTGATTTCCCTGGAATCGTTGTAAGAATGAAAAGAGCTTCCAAATGAATTTTGATATGATTAGAATTGATAACAGCATTCCATGCGCTCCGGTGTCTAGTCATGCCTGCCACATGACCACGGAAATGTCTGCAGAAGCAGACAGCGCTGGCTCTTCGGCTTAGAAACACAGATGAGCACTGCACCCTAGAGTTGGATACGACTGGCTTTCGAGCAAGGGAAACCTTTACCTTTACCTAGAAATGATTGTTTGATTTCATTCTGGAATTAACCCTTTGTTGGACACATGCCAGTTTCCCCTGACTTTCCCCCTGAAGTTCTGTAGGACTCTTGGGGAAATGATCAGGTGTCAGATTCTCTGACCTGACACCAACCTTTACCGGCCACAGACGGAAGCCAGGACCCCAAGTTCACAAGGGTGAAAGCCAAAACCAGCAGGCGCTGAGTCCACAGGGAGCCAAGCACCACTGAAACCAAGCCACTACTGCAATTCCCTCTGTGCCTCTGAATGGAAAAATACTGAATTGAAACCCCTCCAGAAACATTTGGGCTGCAGCCTGGTTAACTCCCCTTTGCTCCTCCTCAGCTATCCCACACCCCCACCTCTCCAGAGAGGCCACAGCCGAGAGAGAGTGCGTGTGTCGTTGTGGGAACCCAGAGATATGGCGCTGGAAAAGTCCACGTGAGCCGGCTCCTGGGAGCAAGCACGTGGAATTGCACGGATGAACAGGCTGCGCCGAAGCATCATCATCGTGCTGGATGTTCCTCCTGCCCAGAGGCTGTTCTCCCCCTGCCTCTCCCCTCTGCTGCTCTTCTCTAGTGCTCAGTCTTGTTAAAATAAAATAAAAATAAGCCAACCACCCAAAAATACAAAAAACAAATAAAAGCTGGCCATTTTCTGCACAGTAATTGGGTCAAGCCAGCGTGCTGTGTTGCAGGCAAGCAACTTCACGAGCCTTGTGGGTGGAGAAGACCCCCCGTAACGTTGCCTCCCCGGCATCACACCTGCTCCCCCAGAACCCCCAGCTGGAACCGTCTGTCAACCAACACCCCAGTCCCCAGCCAAACCCTTCATGCTCCCCCCCCCCCCCCCCACACACACACCCCTCAGCTGCTTTGCTTGTGCAGCAAAGTGTAGCTTTACCCGGTTCCCCAACAAAAGCTCTAAGCTTGCACAGGGCAACAACAAGCACCCCAGAGGTCCCAACCACGAGGCAGGATGGTGCCGGATGGCACTGAAAGCCCCCACTGCTGCTTCTCACAGAAACATACTACTGTATTTCCACATGCCTGGTGTGGTGTAGGGGAAGGTGAGCTGGTTTCCTGAAGGACTCTGAACTATGAGTAGTAGGGGGCAAAGACCTACTTAGATTTGCAGTACAGTACTGTACTTCCAGCTTCATCATGGAAGTGATAAACCTACACCAGTTGAGAAAATATACCCTCTTGTTGGTATCGTTCCACGTAAGATAAGAAGTAACAGCAGACACCAAGAGAACTAAGCAAGAGAAAGACCCTTGACATATCCTCTGAACAGATATGAGCCTCAAGCCTGCCAACTCAGATCCAGGAAGAGCTTTATGGCAAGAACAAACATTCTTGAGGGTACGCAAGAGCAAAGTCAACTTAGAAGATGGAGGACGGATCACACTGGGAAAGGAACATCATTCAAGGAGGATATGGCTAAGGAACTCAACCTCCCCTTCATCACTTGGAGGACCCTGAATAGGCTGAGGGTTGGAGTGCCAAAATGCAAGACCAACATGTTCAAGTGGGGGGTGGGGGGGTTGCTGGTGGACAACAATATGTGCTGTCAATGTGGAGAGATACAGAATCCATTGGCTCATTTACTGGTCTGTCGATTACTTGCACCAACGAGGACCTAAGTTTGGCCAACAACAAAGCCAAGATAGTAGCTTCATTTTGGCAGCCCAGGGTTTGATCAATAGAAGAAGGAGAATGTGCAAGTGATGTAAAGGGACCTGCAGAGTTTCTGTTCCCTTCATCATGCTGGGCAACTGTCTGGGCAAACACAGCTGGAACACCTCCCATAAGCTGTGCCAAGGTCAGACCACAAGAAGCTGTGTCGTGGAGAGACTACAGTTTCCAGGCGAGCAGGAGGTTATGGGAATGGCTCTCCGGAAATGTAGCTTGTCAAGATCTGGTCGAGCGAATCAGCATGCTTTGGTAGAGTTCGGATGTGGCTCGGGAAGCCCCTTCTCTCAACATGACATCAGTCACAAAATGGGCTAGTTGTTTTAGCCAAACCATTGGTTTCAGCTTCAGGCTTCCACCTTCAATAGAGCACGGTGATATTATTACCTTATGTCTAGCAGTTCCTCTAAGGCAAGGGTGCCCAAAGTATGGCATGTGGGCCAGATACGGAGCAAAGGCTAGATGAATTGGGGTGGCACAGGCCGGATGAAAGGCACTCTTTCCACCTTGGAGCTGAACGGGCATTCTTTACTAATTCATCCGGGGCATGAGAATAGTCAAGGAGGGCTCGGAGGCTTGATGGTTCAGCATGCTGAGCTCCAAGCATAACAGGAACAGAACAGGAGCATGGGGAGCTGAGTTCAAGCCCAGGCATCCTCAGCTGAAAAGATGATGGGAGAGGCAGTGGAGAGCGCACAGACTGAACAAGGTCTCCTTCTGGCTACAACAGCATCCCAGGCAGGGAGCGGCACAGACGGCTGGCCTGTGTGGTTGTTCCACAGTGGTAGAAACCATTGGCTGCTAGTGGACTACAGCAGGGTTGGCCAAACTACGGCCCATGGGCCAGATATGGCCCCTGACGCCAATTCATCTGGCCCGCACCACCCCCGTCGCTCCTGGAAGCGGAAGTAAAACATGCCCGTTTTACTTCCGCTTCCGGGAGTGACGAAGGCAGCGTGGGCCAGATGAATTGGCATTGGGGGCCAGATCTGGCCCACAAGCTGTAGTTTGGACACCTTTGGTTTAAGCAGAGAAAATGGCAGCTTAAAATCTATCTCATCCTGTTGCAAAACAGATTGCAAGGCGCATTTTACTTCTGCTTTCAGTGGGAGGAACCATGTGACCGGCCCGCTGAACCACATGGCCTGAACTGTGGCCCAAAACTTTGGGCACCCCTGGACTACAAGATCAGTGAGGGTGAGTCTCATTATAATGCAAAGCCAAAGAGGAACCGTCCCTTCGGTTCTAGGGAATCCACCAATGTCTGGCCACCCTCCCAACCCGGGTGGGCTCAGAGCTCCACCCAGCCACTTTATGGGATTTAGGCCCAGCAGCCATATGTCTCGCCTCCACACTCGCAGTCAGCCCCCACTGAAATTCCAGTTTGAGCAAGGCTCACTAATGCTCTGGTACGTCAAAGAGCCTGGCTTACCACGACTGCGGCTGCTGTGGTTGCCATCTCATGAATTATCCAGGCAAAAAGCAGCTCTCATCAGATTTGTCTTACCATCCCAAAGCAGGATCTCCAGCGCAATGTTATCAGCACCTGAGAGAGGAGATCGTATTCTCAGAGCTTTCCAGATTTTACTTAATAATTTAAGGCAACCAGAAGAGAGAATGAGAAGGAAATGCTTAGAACTGGCATCCAGCTCTACCCCCACTCCCTCTGGGTATCCCCAGGACTCATGGAGCATGTTCATGTTCTTGTTATATAACGGCAAGTGACGTCACTTTCCGAGGCACAAGGCCTGGCATGGCAGGCGCATGGCGCTTTCCGCTCTGTGAATGAAACCCACATGCAGCTACCGCATCTCGGCCGGCAAGATGTGAGAAAGCTTCAGTTCAGGGTCCCAGATTCAGTCAGCACACCACCGAACCAGAGACAAACAGGACTTGTTTGTGGCTAACATCTAAAGGTCTGGGGTCCTTCATTTTACCTCCTCCCCGTCACTCTGAGCGAGCAAGAATAGCATTTGTTTTACAATGGGCATTTGTTGTGGCTAAGATGCTGACTGGAAGGCGAAAGGGCAGCCGTTCGATACCTGAATACTGCAGGACGGTATGAGCTCCCGTCTTTGTCCCAGCTCCTGCCAATCTAGCAGTTCAAAAGCAAGAAATTGCAAGTACAGGAGAACTCCGCATAGCGATTTTAATTTGTTCCACAGAGCTGATCGCTATGCAGTTTTCGTCGTTGCACATGGAGAGGAGCATGTGGTTTGGGATTCTTGCTAGACTATAATTTGTTGTTGTTCAGTTGAACAGTCGATTCCGACCCTTTGCCACCCCATGGACCATTGCCCGCCAGGCACCTCTGTCTTCCACCCTCCTCCTTAGTCCACACAGCCCCGTGCCCATTGCGTCTACAATACCATCTAGCCATCTCATCTTTGGCCACCCCCTTCTTCTTTTGCCCTCCACCTTTCCCAGCATCAAGGCTTTCTCAAGTGAATCCTCTCTTCTCCTTTGATGTCCAAAGTACTTCAACGTCATCTTTACTATTTGACCTCCTACGGAGCAGCCAGGGTTGATCTCTTCTAAGATCGACCTATTTGAATAGAATTGTTTTAGATTGAGGAGTGCACGCTTTGATCTGAAAATAAAGACTTTTTCTGCATCTTAAGCCTCGTTTTCTTCCCAAGCCCTCTGTTCAAAAACTCTGCCGGTGGAGCCGATATTAAGAGCTAATTTTTGTCCCCTCCATCTCTCAGTGATGCTGGGTCTGCTGCCAATTGGCAGGCTGTCTTTTGGGTGTCCAGAGACTGGAGAGGGGTGTTTTTTTTAAGCTAACAGAATCATGCCTGCCACATGATCATGGAAACAGATCCGGTGCGTAATCTGGGGGTCCTCCTGGACTCATGGCTACTGCTCCAAGAGCAGGTGGCAGCTGTGGCTAGGAGGGCCTTTGCACAGCTTTGTGTAATTTACCAGTTGCGCCTGCTTCTGGACCGGGACGCCTTCCTCACAGTCACTCATGCTCTGGTCACCTCCACATTGGATTATTGTAACGCGCTCTACATGGGGCTGCCCTTGGTGACCATTCGGAGGCTTCAGCTGGTCCAGAATGAGGCTGCTAGTGTGGTGATGGGGTGTGGGCGCTATGCCCGTGCCTCGCCAATGCTTCGGGAGCTGCACTGGTTGCCAGTATGCCTCCGGGTGCAATTCAAGGTGCTGGTTTTGACCTTTACAGCCCTTCATGGCATTGGACCAGGATACCTAAGAGACCGTGTCGCCACAAGGTATTCAGCCCATCCTACAAGGGCAGACAGGAGGGGCTCAGTGGTGGTCCTTTCCGCAAAAAAAGTCCATCTCATTGGGGCCAGGAAGAGAGCCTTCTCCGTGTCCACCCCAGCCCTGTGGAACCTCTTACCACCAGAACCGCGACTCCAGTTGGACCTTCTCCCATTCAGAAAAATGCTGAAGACCTGGTTATGCTTGATTTGGCCACGCAAGCCCCGCTGGCTCGTTTAGTCTGTCTGAGGGTTCTTGTTTGCTTCTGTCTGTTTCTATTTTAGCATTGGGGAGGTTGAGAGTAGTTTATTGATAATCTGATGGTTTTATGTGTTTTAATCTTTTAGTGGGGGGGGGGGTTTGACTACTGTTTTAGCTGTTGTTGTTTTTAGCTGATTGTTATTTTAAATTGCTTGTAGTATTGTTGTTTTTTTTGTTTTGTTTTTTTGCCTTTGTGTGTTGTTAGCCACCCTGAGTGGTGTTCCCCATCAGAAGGGCGGGATACAAATCCACAAAATAAAATAAATAAATAAACGACTGCAGAAGCAAACAGTGCTGGCCCTTCGGCTATGAAACAGAGAAGAGCACTGAACCGTAGAGTCAAATACGACTGGATTTTGAGCAAGGGTGACCGTTACCTTTACCATACAGCAAAGCCACATAAACCTCTGATGGTTCTAAGAGCAGGATTGCAGTACATAAAATAAGCACATGTGTGCAACACCTCTGCAATCTGGAACAAGAAGGCAGGGGTGGTGTGTGTGTGTGTGTGTGTGTGTGTGTGTGTGTGTGTGTGTGCGTGCGTGCGTGCGTGCGCGCACTAAGGCTATGGAGCAACAGAAGGAGGGGGTTGAGAAGCCAGGGTTTGCAAAAGGGCTCTTTCCCATTTTTCACATTCTCCAAGGCAGGAATGCTATTTGGGAAAGGAAATGGCTTGGGGGGGCGTGGGGGGGAAGTCATTCCATTGGCATTTCCTGAAGAGCTCAACAGAACACCCTCCCACTTCCGAATAGGCTTGGGCGGCTGCCAGCCCCGGGAACAGAGCAGAGAGGCTGCAGTCATGACGGGCCGGAGGCTTACAGTTTCATCCGGCCGGCCGTTGCCCTGCTGCTGAGAGAGAAGGGGATCCTGGAGTTTGGGGGGACCGAACTCAAACCTATTGCTCCACAGAGGCCACAGGAAGAAGTGCCACATGGAAATAGCACGGTGGTCTTGACAAACCAAGCTGACTCATCATTGCAAGGGTGGGTTCTTGCAGGTATGTGACAGTCCGAAAAGTGTGGCAACAATAGCGTTGGACAGACCACGCACAGAAGCACGTCCAAAAACTCACTGGGAATGTTTCCCAATAGAGTTTAGGTTGGCTGCAAAATCCCCGCAGCATTTGTAAAACCACAGGTTCCCCCATTCCTTACCCTCCAGTCAAAAAAGTCAGCTGAAAAGTGTAAAGAGATCAACAAGAACAGCCTTCAGCCCCTGACATGAGTGATGCATGACATAACAGCACTGTTGGCTTACTTTCTAAGGCAGGGATTCTCAACCTGTGGCCCGTGGGCCAGATGCAGCCCAGGGCACGATTTCAGCCCCCACTGCCTCCACCACACCAGGAAGTGCCATGTGGTGGAGGAAGGGCAAAATGGCCATCCGGTCGGGAGCATGACCCAACCCCTGGCTTAAAAAGGCTGAGAACTCCTGTCCTAAGGCTTTGAGAAAAGAAGGGTCCGAATCCTCTTGAGAAGCGCTGAGTTAACAAAGGCAATCCAGGCGTCATTTTCTTCTCCTCCCACAGACACTCCCCGTGCACAACCAATTTCATGGCTGGTTGTGCAAAACAAAGTCCACCAAAAGGAGAGAGGATATTTGGTACGACAGCTGCCCTTCCACTACATTTAAAAAAAAATCCATGTGCAAACTGCCCCAGTCTTTCTCCACAGAGGCTGCTTTCTCTTGGCAAACGAATCAAATCTTTGACTTGCAAAGTTGCTATGTAAATTGGCGGGTCCATGGGGTGTGCCGAGCAAAGTGGGTCCACATTCCGGACAGACAGGGCACTGCCTCCGTTGACAAGGCAAGGAAGGCACTGAAGAGCGAGTGGGCAGAGACGACGGGACATGCTTGGGAGCAAACCCATTGCTTTGGGTGTCGGCTTTGAGCAAATTGGGCACTCCTGACGGAACAATCTGAAAGGTGCTACAAGTTATGGGTGGCAGAGTTCATCATGCCAAGCTAATTAAATAATCCAGATCACAGGCACACCTGGTACACACCTACGAGAGAAATGCAATCCAGAGGATCACCTATTATACCCTGTGAAAACACAAAAGGTAGCAATGCCAGGAACACTTGTACACCACCCCATAGCAGAGCTCAAAGCACTCTCTGGGGGGGGGGGGGGCTCACAAAGTAATTAGCATTTCTGCCCCCAACATGATGGGTACCTATTTTACCAACCTCAGAAAGATAAAAAAGGCTGAATCAATCTGGAGCCCAGCGGAAGTAAAACACACCCATATGGGAGTGATGAGGGCAGCGTGGGCCGGATGAATTGGCCTTGGGGCCTAGATTCGGCCTACAGGCCATAGTTTGAGCACTCCTGGTATACATGTGTCTGGGGAGCACAAGCAAGGTGCGGTTCTGCTTGGGCCACCATGAGAACAGAATGCGGCCAGAACCAAAGGGCTTTTGGGCAGGTCCAGCAGGATTCTTTTGATGTCCTCACATTAGTTCCAGGAAATAACCAGAACAAGGCTATGAACCCCACCACCTACAGCAGGGATTCTCAACCTGCGGCCTGTGGGCCGGATGTGGCCCACAGCACCATTTCATGTGGTGCCCCCACCGTCTCCACCACACCAGGAAGTGCCATGTGGTACAGGAAGAGCAAAATGGCCATCCAGCCCCCGAAGCTGTTGAAGGGAGCATGACCCGGCCCCTGGCTTTAAAAGGTTGAGAACTCCTGACCTACACAAAGAGGACCTCAGCCACCACTGCCACTGCCACCTCCTCCTTAGATGCTCCCATGAGACCCTGGCAAGGGGGAAAGAGAGAGACGATGGTTTCAATGGCAGAACAAGGTTCCTCTCCTGAACCTTTCCACCTCCCTCCCTGCCTGCCTGCCCACCCACCTTCCAATGTGCTCTTGCTGATCTGCCACTCTTGGGAATAACTTTGATCTCTCCCAGGTGGATAAAGTCCAGGAACTCCCCTGGCAAGCACCTTTGATGTGCGCTGCCGCCGCCGCCGCCAATGCCACCCTTGCCCTCCCTCCCCCAGAGTTTCCAAGCCTTAAAATGCTCAGTAGCTGGCGAGGCATTGCTCCCTGCCAGGGCCAGGCCTGCCAGAACTTGCAGGCGTCTCTGTGGGTCTTTCTCCCCAGCTACGCCCAGCATTGTTTGGAAATGGCCTAGCAAAGGCGGCCCCAAGGGAGAGCTAATCCCAGGCTAACGAGAGCATGGCAAGGTGGGGGAGAGGAAAGAGAGAGAGAGAGAGAGAACTGCACCAGAGCTGAAGATGTGCACCAGAGCCGCTGTGGGAATGGTGGTGGTGGTGGTGGTGGTGGTGGTGGTGGTGGTGGTGGTGGAACAGAACACACTCTCTAGTCCAGAGATTCTCCAGCTGAAGAACACAACCCAGGGGCGGCTAGAGAACGAGAGCAGCTGCTTCCATTACAACCAGCAGCACATCCAACATCACAAGAAGGGTGTGCGTTATTTCTACCCTCCATGTGCAAAAAAGAGGGCTTGCATCCTCCAAGGGTCCAGGGAAGGGGTGGCTATGCAATCTGCTCATGGGGCACACCATACCGTCCTGTTGAATCACTTCTTTGGGGCTGTCTGAGGCCCTCGGCCCTCCTTGCTGCAATATTAAGACTCACGTCTGCTCCTGTGCACATAGCTCTGACCTGCCATCTGTTCCTTGCTCATCCTGGTAGGAGTCAGGGATTTATTTATTTTTGGTTATTCCTAGCCAAGTGCCTGCCGGGATAACTTGGAGCCGGTGATGGCGAACCTTGGCACTCCAGATGTTCTTGGACTCCAATTCCCAGAAGCCCCCGTGAATCCGCACGAATGGGTTTACTGCGATTCATCAGGCCCGCGCTGCCCTCAACGTTCCCGGAAGTGGAAGTAAAACGCGCCCCACTTCCAGGAGCAATGAGGGTGGCACAGGCCAGATGAATTGGCATTGGGGGCCAGATCTGGCCCACAGGCCATAGTTTGGGCAACCCTGCACTAGGTCATGCTGGACTTCTGCCTGCCAACTTTCTTCCAGTCACTGCCACCTCTCTTGCAGCAAATCTGTAAGGTAGATGATTTATATGATTCTCATTTTACAGGTAGGGAACTGGAGCCCAGGACAAGAACCACACGGCCATTGTTTCCTTTAGCGCACACATAGAACTGCCTTTCAGATAAAACCAGGAGTTGACTGAAGTTGGAATCCAACACATCTGGAGAGCACCAAGTGAAGAAAGACTGGGTTAAAATACTGAAAACACTGGGAAAGTCAAGGTTTAGCCAGGTGGATCAGCGCATAGTGCACTGTGACTTAACCTGTCTCAAAGGACTCTTGTGAGGATAACAAGAGGACCAGCTTGGCCGCCATAACTTTGCTTTCCAAGCCTCCACTGCTGTGCAACACCTACCTCTATACATCACTGAAGCCAGTCACAATTCTCCCTCCCACACTACCCAAAAAGTAATGTTCACGTAAGGTGGAGAGGATGGTATAATAACCCCAGCCATCCAACCCCCCCTCCTTCCAAAAGCTGAACAAATAAATCCTTGGCCAAACAATGCATTTGCCCCTAGACACAAAAAGGGAAGCCGCCGGCCGGCCGTGGTGGGAGGGAGGACTAGTTAAGAGGGGGATGGAAAGGGTAAGCAAAAGGTCTTTCCCCTGACAAGCAAGAGCCGGTGACTTGTGACTTCCCATCCTTCCATCCGTGAGTTAATCTAAATCCCCCCAGGGAGTTCATTTACAAAATCAGATTATATCATCGCCTTGGTCTCCAGGATACAACCCAATCGTCACCAGAGCGACTGGCCTGTGGAAATCTCCGTTGGGTCCAGGACTAATCTTGGAAGCCGTAGGAGGTGGCGTGGGGCTGGGGGCCGGGGGTGAGTGGGTACAAAGGGAGGGAGTCAAGAGGGGAGGGGAGATGAAAGAAGGGCACTAATGGGGCCAAAGAGGAAGAGGAACCAGTCGGGTCTGTTTGGGCAGGCACAGCGCAGGTTGGGCCCCCACCAACACCTGCATTCCAGGCATATCTGGCTGGCAGTGCCTCTCCCCACACCCCACCCCACCCCACCCCACCACACCCTTATGCTCTCTGCTTGCTCAAGCCAGCTTGGACTCCCTCACTTTAATGCAGGGATGCCCATACTATAGCCCGGGACCGGAATCAGGCCCCCAACACCAATTCATCCAGCCCACGAAGCCCTCGTTGCTCCCGGAAGCGGAAGTACAATTTGGCCATACTGACGTGTTTTGCTTCTGCGAGTGACGAGGGCTTCGCGGGCCAGATAAATTGGCATTGGGGCCCGGATGCGGCCCCTGGGCCATAGCGACCATCCCCCTGAACCATGTGACCGGGCCACGGCCCAAAAAGTTTGGGCACCCCTGCTTTAATGCCTCAGTTGCTAGACTGAATTCTGCATCCAGGCATTTCAGTGCACAGAGAATTTGGCTAAGCTAGGAGGACACTTTGGTCACATCATGAGAACTGAAAAGTAGAGTTTCTTACAGCTTATTACTGAAGGCAAAAAAAATAATAAACAGGGAACTATAACTTGTGAGCTGAAGAACCGGAGTGACTGGCTTGGACACAACACGACATTATTGTTTAGGGTTGCTTTATCCAAAGGGAGGGCAGCCAGGATGACATCCAGCCTCCCACAGGTCAGGAGGAGGAACAATAACCCGACAGGTGTACAGTACCTTCATCTCAATAAATGGTGGATAGACGTGATCCAGCAAAGAGAAGCAGGCTTGCTTGAGACAGCCAGGTGCCACGGTCAGGGTGTTTGGATTGGGGCTCGGGAGATTAAGATTCAATTCCTCGCCACCTGACAATATGCTCAGCCTGATATATATACCTCGCCAAATTGTTGTTGTAAGGGTAAAGTGGAGAAGAGCCACAGGTGCTACCCACAGCTCACAGGAGGAAAGGCAGGAGGTATATAATGCATTCAAAGCACTGATAGACTAAGCACATTTTTCAATTCAGCCCTCCTGGACAGCAGCAAAGGGCTCTCTTGGTGGGACCTGGGTCAAGGATCTCTCCTCAAATCAATGGAGAAGGTGGAAAAGTTACTTCCGGGGACCAGGTGGAGGAAAGGGACATAATCGGAGGGCTTGTCTAAGTGTAATATAACAGACTGGTGTGTGTGTGTGTATGCGCGCGTGCGTGTGCGCGCGCACACGCACGCACCCAGGCCCACATAAACAGGGTAAGGATAGAGGTGAGCCTGATATGGGGAGCCTTACCTGACTCTCCCAGCTACTCATACCAACTTTAAAATAAAGAAAGAAAAAAATGGCAACCACAAGGACGTAAAGACTGCTTCATTGCTCCAATGTGTTGGAGATGTAAGAATACACTGGGTACTTATGAACACATGTGGTGGAATTGTAATGTGGTAAAAGATTTTTGGACAAATCTTTTGGGGATAAGCATTAAGCTGGGGTCAGGTACCGCTTTGTTGACAGACATGGATAACATGAGTGTCACTCACCCCACAGGTTGAGAATCCCTGATATAGATAACTGTCTGCAGCATATGAAGATGATGATTGGCTTATCATCTTGCAGATCATGTTCAAAAGTACATGGGCCAAATGCACCTTCCAGCCAGGAGTGATTCCCAGGCACCTTAACAGAGAAACCTTATGATTGCCAACCCTTCTAGGTGCAATGGGCTACACTCTCCATCATTCAAACCAGCATGAATTTGGCTGTGGCAACTGGAGATGATGAGGGAGGTATTCCAAGAGGGCACCAGATTACAGAAACATTCATTTCATTGAAGAGCCACTGATGCTTCTAGCTTCTGGTGGAACAAACTCCCATGAACAACCACGGGGAGTCCTAAGGGCAGCAATTCCTGACGGAGCCTCTCACCAGCAACTGGGATGCCAGATGGGCCTCCTTCGCATTCAGCATCCTCCAAGGTCACGACAGACAGATACAAACAAACCGGTCTATTGTGTGTATGCAAATCAAAGAACTGCTGCTCCTACCCACCCACCCACCCACCCACCCACCCACTCTCCCCTCTGACCCTCCGCCAACTGCTTACCCAGCCACCATTATCTTGGATCCACAGGTCCAGGTGCTCAGTCAGGTACGTGGTCATCCAGCTGGCGATCCGTCCCACCAATACTCGCATCTCCTTGTCAACACTCTCCACGCACAGGGCCCCACCGAAGGAGAAAAATGCCACAATCCGCCCCCAGTTCACCCCATCTCGGAAGAGTTCATTCACCACCTGCTCAAAGCTCTGGTATGCTGTGCCCGGGGTGATGTGGAGCTGGGATGTCAGGTCACTGAACGCCCGCCGGTACCTGAGTTCGAACTCATCACCGGCCTCCCTTAACGTCTGCCTCACATCCCATCGCGGGTCGTCTTCGTGATCTTCCAGAACGCTTGGGTGCCCAGTTGCCCCGTTGACGACAGGGCTGGCGCCGGAGTGCCAAGAGGGGCTCCCGTTGAGGACGCCCACGCCCATCTCTTCGGCCAGCTCAGTCCTGTTCTCCGTCGCCTCCTCAATCTCATTCCAGTTGTAGCCCCGTTGCGACAGCTTGTAGGAAATAAAGTCTACCACCAGCGCCCTGTTTCCGCTCGACATTTTTACGCCTCAGATTGACTCAGTGAGTCCATGGTCCGGAACACAAGTCGGCCTGCAGATTTACCGAGCCAGAAGACCATTCTTCTCCATGCTGGGGGCAACCATCCAAATGCCAAGCAGAAAACTTCAAGAGAGAGAAAGAGAAGCAAGGACACAGTTAAAGAACTGGCTGCCGGCTCCCATCGCTGAAATGCACAGAAAAGCTGCCCCCTTCTTAAGGTAGAGAAACTCCGAAATGCGCAGATATCTCTGGAGCTCATCCGTAGACTGAGTCAAGCTAGCTCCGTGATGGTGAACCTTGGCACTCCAGCTGTTCTGGAGCTTCAATTCCCAGAAGCCCAAGTCCCTGGAAATCCACACGAATGGGTTTACTGCGCAGGGAACCCATTCGTGTGGACTCACATGGACTTGGGCTTCTGGGAATTGAGCTGGAGTGCCAAGGTTCACCACCACGGAGCTAGCGATTCAACCACAACGCTCATCTCTCCATGCCACACTTTAGTTTGCCTCCCCAAACAATTCGGACCCGCAAAGCTCCAGCTGCCCTATATTACCAAACTCTGGGGGGCCCCCCAGGGAGGTCCTTTGTCCCAAAGCTTTGCGCTGGGGGCCCAGGATGCTTGTCAGCCTGGTGGTCCTCTGGCCTCATACTCAGAGCAACCTTTCGAAGGCAAACCGGCTCTGACTGGAGCAATCTTGCCGGCTGCCAGGCTGCAAAAAGAGCCAGGGGTGGGTGGGTGGGGGGGACCAGGCGGCTGGATGGATGGATGGAAAGAAAGCCAAAAGGGCTCCCTCTGGCACCTTGATCGAATGCTGCGTATCTCGGCGGCGGCGGCGGTGCAGGCTGCTATGGCAGTGAAGCATGGAGCGTCCTCCCTCCCCACTCGCCATCCCCTCCCTCCCTCCCTCCCTGATCAAAGCACTTCCTGATTTAATTTAAAGGGATGAAGCTCTTCTCAATGGACTTCTTTGAAAGCCAAGAACTGAACGCCAAGGACTGCCGCCTCTCTGGTTCCCTGGCAGCTGCTTTTCCCAAGAGGCAGGGGACTCTGGGGCGACCTTGGAGAGGGAGAAGGGGAAAGAGCCACCCGAAAAAAAAATGAAAAATAATGTTTGAAAAAGCCTGGGGGGAAACAACCTTAGCTGGTTTCAGGTGCGCTCTGGCCCCGGGAGATCACCTTGACTCAGGTTTCAAGGCCAGGAGAAGGCTGGGCAACTTGGTTACTCAGCCTTTCCCATTTCCCACTGTCCACCACCACCACCACCACCACAGTCTGTTCTGCCTTTTCAAAACCTTTCGTTTAGGACGGTGTTCACCGCTTAGTAAAGGTTGCAGCCCTGGAGGGCAAGCCGTGGGAGGAAGGGACGGGCCCTGACCCAGATGGGGAGCGATGCTCCGGGCAGGATTCAGCGCACGGGCTCTCCACCGCCGCCCATTGGGGGTCAGCCACGCAGGAGACCATGCTACGACTTGGCAGACCTGAAGCCCAACTACTGTTTAGGTCGGTGATGACGAACCTTGGCACTCCAGATGTTCTTGGACTTCAATTACCAGAAGCCCTTGTGAATCCACATGCATGGATTTGTTGCGATTCATCCTGCCCTCGTCGCTCCGTACGGGCCGCCCTCGTCACTCCTGGAAGCGGAAGTAAAACGCGCCCGTATGGGCGCGTTTTACTTCCGCTTCCAGGAGTGACGAGGACGGCCCGTACGGAGCGACGAGGGCAGGATGAATCGCAACAAACCCATGCATGTGGATTCACAGGGAGTTGGGCTTCTGGGAGTTGAAGTCCAACAACATCTGGCGTGCCAAGGTTCGCCATCTCGTGCTTAGGCAGAGGGTGGAAAAGGAGAGAGGATCATGCCCTGCACATCAAAGGACCTAACTTGACACTGGGTTAACTTGCAACACTGGAAGCAGCGCACTGTGGCTCTCCCCGCTCTGAGAAACCTACTCTCCTTCCTGCACAGAGAGGGTGGAGGAAGAGCTGAAGGGGAGGCAGTGGAGCCTAGCAGCATCAGCATCATCTCTTAATAGGTCAGCCATGCAAAAACTGGGGGGGTGGGGGGGGCTGCGTTCAAAGGTTGCAGTGGGTTACTCACCCCCTGGGGCCAGAGGATCTCCGTGGAGAAGGGAGCTCTACTGCCTCTGAAGTGAACGTTGTGAAGGCGGTGGCGGGCAGGCAGGGATACATTCCAGGCTGTGGCCAACCCTCAATCATCCTCAGGGCCCGCCCTCTGGATGATGGCCCTGCCCCATTGAGCCACCACCACCACCCCGCCTCCCCACCCACCCCCATGCTCTTCAAATGTCAAGGCTCTGGCACTGTGGCAGGAATTCTAAGAGCCAGGCAGTAGGTGGATCCCCTCCATGTGGGCCGGGTCTTCATGCAGAAGTTTTAGCCGTGCGGGCTTTTTGCTTTGAAATGCTAACTCTTTGCACTTTTCAGAGCATGGGTTCAGCACTCCTCACCCTGCTCGCCCTTCACATCCTTTCCCAAGGCAGCTCTGCTGAAAGTAAGCCAACACTCCTTCTCTGCTCTTGGCTACCTTATAGCGAGAGCATGTACACTTCTTTACCACCCCACAGCGCTTAGTGCAGGGGTGGTCAAACTTTTTGCGCCGTGGGCCGGACCCTGCCCCCTTGGGCAGATGTGCGGGCTGGAAGCATGGTTCCTCCCACCACTTCCCCGCGCCCAATCCCGGAGCATTTCCTGCCGTTTCCCCCACTTCCCATGGCAGCGGGAGTGAGGGTGGTGTGTTTTCACTGTATCTCCAGCTGTCTTTGCCGCATTTGCGGCTGTTTTCACCACGCTGGCGGCGCTTCCGACACGTTTTCAGAGCTTCCAGTGGCAACAGCAGGATCCTCACCATGGGCTGGATAAATAGGTGCCATGGGCCATAGCTTGGGAACCCCTGGCTTAGTGTCCTCTCTGGGCGGTTCACACATTAGTTAGCATTTTGCCCTTAACATGCTGGGTACTCATTTTACCAACCTCAGAAGGATGGCAGGCTGAGTCCCATAAGGATCAAACTCACCACGTTCTGGCTGCAGCATAACAGTTTAACCGCTGTGACACCAAGGCTCTTCCTTAAGAAGAGTGGGATTTCGTTTCGTAGCCAGTTTAGAAGTACAATATTTCTACTCTATTAGATCAAGGGGTAGAGCCATAGAGCGAGTGCTGATGACTGAGTCTGCAGACATGTCTCTGTTCATGTGGCAGACATGACTCACAGAATGCTGTTACCTTTCCTGCCAAAGCAATACATCTTTATCTACTAGCAATTTCTTGCTTTCCAACTGCTGTATTGCCGGTAACTGGGACAGACAACAGGAGCTCACTTGTCACGCAACACTCAGCTCTCAAACTGCTGACCTACTGCCAACTTTCTGGTTATCAAGTTCGGCGTCTTAACCACTAAGCCACCGCAGCCCTTCAACCCCAGTAGGTAGACTTCTGTAAAGGGAAGCTTGGCAGTGAACTCTTCAAGCATAAGGGAAAGAAGGAGGAAAGTCTTCCAGGCTAAAGACCTGGAAGCGCATCTATGTGCATCATGCCTTCAGCTCTTCCACCCCTGGGCGTTTGCAGGTTTGAAGAGTTCCTTCCTGGGGTCTCCTTGGCCAGTTTGTTCTCCCACCCCTGGACCTTTCAAGCTTTGTCTTCCTGGACCCTGGCAAGCCCTCTGACCACTAGGCTTTGAGGGTCCACGCAGAACTGGCCTTGCTTCCCAAGACCCCTGCCTGCCCTCTCTCTGCTAGAAATCTGGGCAAACACACACAGAGAGAGAGAGAAGTCACCAAGGAGGGAGAGAAATCCACATGCACCTGAAAGGTAGCCGTGAGCCACGAGGCAGATGTTTCAGGGCAGGATGCTGTCCACAGGCAACACCTCTTGAAAGAGAGCATCTCAAGTAACTGCTACTGCCTAGGCCAGTCATGGTGAACCTTGGCACCCCAGCTGTTCTTGGACTTCCAGTTCCCAGAACCCCAAGTCTCTGTGAATCCACACGAATGGGTTTACTGGCACTAGTAAACCCATTTGTGTGGATTCACAGGGACTTGGGCTTCTGGGAATTGAAGTCCAAGAACATCTGGAGTGCCAAGGTTTGCCATCATGGTGCTAGCAAGACACCCATCAAGGCCTTCATGTGTTGCGATACTATTAACATTTTGAAAGCAAGAGGGCTATGGCGCAAGGAAGTAATGGGGGGGGGGATTAATTTCTTGCACCACAGCTCTTCTCCTTTCAAAATGTTGGTTGTGTTGCAACCAATGAAGGCCCTGGCAGGTGTATGTCGGAAGGGTAAGAAAAACATCCTAAAAATGCTGGTGAAGCACTCCTGAAGACTTTATACGAGGAAACCCTGAGCCTTCCTTCCAGCGGCCTCCTTGGCCAAGCCGGATCTCTTCCAAACCTGGATCTCAATAAGTGAGAATCATCAGTGCTAAGTGAAGAAATTGGGCGTGATGCAGCAATTAAGAGTGTTGGAGTAGGACAGCTATGGCGAACCTTGGCACTTCAGCTGTTCTTGGACTTCAATTCCCAGAAGTCCAAGCCCCCGTGAATCCACACGAATGGGTTTTCTGCGATTCATCCGGCCCGCGCCACCCTCGTTGCTCCTGGAAGTGGAAGAAAAACACGCCCTACTCTATAGAAAGAGTGTTGCCCACTTTGCTCCCTGACTTCTCCTGTTAAGAAAGCACTCCTTGGGACAGACAGAGGTGGGCCTTTGGGATCCACCCTCTGTATTGACTGGCACAATGCATGCCCCACAGGTGTGGGAAGAGGAAGGGCAGGCTCACATCGCTTACATCCACAGGTGTCTTTAGCAAGCCACTCTTATAGGACCATACACACGCAGCACACTGTATAAATAAGGAATAACACGGGTACACTGGTGACCTATTTTTACGAGCATGACGCAAGGCCACAACTAACGAGATTGCAAAGCATTATGTAGATTACAAGGCACAGCGCAGCCCCTCTCTGCCCCCATTTCCCCCACCCCCATAATGCCCTGTCCAGTTCCTTAGCACTGTTCGGTTCCCTTTCAGCCCCATACCCACTCCCTTCCCCTGCCCCCTTCAAATGCATGCTGCCCTTCTAATATGGGCATGGCGCCTCCCCAAGCTGAACTATGCAGGGTTTCTTCCATCCAGCAAAGCTTTAATTAATTGCAATGCAAACTAGGAATGAGTGAAGAATGCTGGCCAGCAGGCTTTCCACGAGCTCCAGGCAGACTGCTTCTTCTGGACAACAACAGGCAGTCTTGTGACCCCTGAAAAACTAACAAGATTGATATGGTAGAGCAGGGGTGCCCAAACATTTCAGGTCACAGGCCGGTCACATGGTTCAGTGGGGCCAGTCGTGGAAATGGAAGTGAAATGTGCCTTGCAATGTTTTGCAACAGGATTAGGTTTTTAAGATGCCATTTTCTCTGCTTAAACCAGGGATGGCTAAACTATGGCCCATGGGCCACATCAGGCCCCAGATGCCAATTCATCCAGTCCGTGCCACCCTTGTCGCTCCTGGAAGTGGAAGTAAAATGCGCCCATACGGGCGCATTTTACTTCCACTTCCAGGAACGACAAGGGTGGCACGGGCTGGATGAATTGGCATCAGGGGCTGGATCCTGCCCGTGGGCTGTATTTTGTGCACCCCTGTGGCAGAGGCTTGACCACATAAACTCCCATGACATGAACTGAAGTTCAGGAGAAGTTTGTTAGCCCTCGAGATCCCACAAGACTGGTTTGTTGTTGTTTGGTAGCAAAAACATCCTCAAAAACTGGAGGGTGAGGTGGCTGGATGAATCATAAATTCCTGTCAATGAAAGTGACTCAAGTCATCAAGTCCACTCATTCACTGACTCAAAAAGTGGACACTGTTTGAAACCCTCCAATGAAAGATAATATCCAGAGGTCCTAAGTCTGGATGTTCCCAAGTGGTCTGTTCCACCACTGAAAATCTGTTCCTATTAGGAAAGTCTTCCCCACGTTTGGCCAGAATCTTATCAATTGAATTCCTTGCATGGGCATCTTCCCCTTTGCACCAGAAGATAACAAGCTCACTCCATCTTCCATACCACAGCCCTTCAAATATCTGAGAATACCTATCACATAACAGCTAGTCTGGTCTGGCCAGGTTATCCTGCTATGGCAATAGAGTAGACCATACAGCCAGCAACTCAACGCCGAGCGTCAGGCGGCAGTCAACTAACCTGACCACCCTGAGGACTAACGGCCTTGGGTGGCAAAGTCCACAGGGAAGAGTGATGGTCCCCAAGTGGATTGAATCCCTCTTGATGGAGGGCAGCAGCTTCATTCATCCTGGCCTGTGAGTGAGGAGGACTTTGCGTGCCAAAAGGGCTCAGGATCCAGAACGTGACTCGCAGAACCGGATCAGTGGTACGGGTGATATGATGCGATGCCGAAGGCAGACGAAAGATCACAGCATTATATTCACAAGACAGTCTTCATGGTGGATTGCCATAATTATCGGCAATATATAGAATTGGATACAGCACAACAACAAGAAGAACCATATGTTTCCTCTCTTCCAAGCTAAACAAAATGAGATGGCTAGATGGTATTGTAGATGCAATGGGCACAGAGCTGGGCAGGCTGAGGAGGATGGTGGAAGACAGAGGTGCCTGGCGGGCAATGGTCCATAGGGTTGGAATCGACTGTGCGACTGTCCATTGCAGTCCCGGTGTTAAATCCTGCATGTCTCATTTCATATGTGCCGCAGGAGAGGGCTCTGTGGGTCACTTCATGGCAAGCTGGGATCCACCTTAAACAATCTCACGCCAGGGACATTTTCCCTGATTTCCAGGGGGTAGGGGTGGGGGAATGTATACCCGTATATGGGTAGCAGCCGACGATTTATCTACTTGCAATTTCATGCTTTCGAACTGCTAGGTTGGCAGGAGCAGGGACAGAAGACAGGCGCTCACTCCAGTCACGGAGCACTCGGGTCTCGAACAAGGTGACCTGCCACCCTTCCTGTCGTCAAGCTCAGCATCTTAACCCCTAAGACACTGTGACCCTCTACATGGCTAGTAAAGGTCACCCTTGCTCGAAAGCCAGCTGTATCCAACTCTAGGGTTCAGTGCTCATCTCTGTTTCAAAGCCAAAGAGCCAGCGCTGTCTGCTTTTGCAGACGTTTCCGTGGCCATGTGGCAGGCATGACTAGACACCGGAGTGCATGGAGTACTGTTACCTTTCTCACCGAAGTGGTCCCTATTTATCTACTTGCAACTTCATGCTTCCGAACTGCTAGGTTGGCAGGAGCAGGGACAGAGGATGGGGGCTCACTCCAGCACTCGGGTCTCCAACAGGTGACCTGCCACCCTTCCGGTCAAGCTCAGCATCTTAACCACTAAGACACTGTGGCCCTCTACATGGCTAGTAAAGGTCACCCTTGCTCGAAAGCCAACCGTATCCGACTCTAGGGTTCAGTGCTCATCTCTGTTTCAAAGCCGAAAAGAGCCAGCGCTGTCTGCTTCTGGAGACGTTTCCGTGGTGATGTGGCAAGCATGACTAAACACCGGAGCTCACGGAGCGCTGTTACCTTTCCCACCGAAGTGGTCCCTATTTATCTACTTGCAATGTCTTGCTTTTGAACTAGATGGATGCAAAACAAACGCATTAAAAGGAAGGCTAGTTCCCACTTCTCCAGCTGAGCTCTTAAAGCCCCCCCCCCTTCCCCCCCCCCGGCCCCTTCCTCCCCTCCCCCCCTCTCTTCCTCTTCCTCCTCTTCTCTCCCATTCATTTTTCTCAAATTCAAATAAGCCACTTTAGCCACGCCCCCTTTTCCGCTTCGACCAATCAGAGCCGAGGGAAGGCGAGCACGCTCGCTCCCAGAGTAGGACCTTTCTCATTGGCCGCGCGCATGTCAGTCTTGCTCAAGCCCCGCCCTTACCTCAGAAACTGGCGAAGCCCCGCCCCCTGGCCCGCTTCTCTCTTCACCGGCGGCCTCGGCGACCGGCTTTCTCTGGGATGAAGCAGCGGGTCGGAGGGACGACCCAGAGACAGGCACCGAAAGGGTTCGGCAGCTTCAGCGACGGCGGCAGGCAGCGGCTTCCCCTCCCGTCCCGCCCGGCAGGCGTCGGTTTCTCCGCTGGTGCTGCCGCCTCGCTCCCTGACCGGCCGGGCGAGAAGGGAGAGGGCGCATGCGCGAACAACCGCTGTGTCGCTGAGCCGGCGGTGCACATGCGCAGACCGTACGGGTCGGGGGGGGAGAGAGAGAGAACCCGTAGTGCGCATGCGAAAAAATGTAAAGGGCCCGCGGCGGAGACGCTCGCCCACGTAATTCATGCGCTTGCGCAGTGAGAAGCTGTCTCGCTGAAGGCAAGGCGCTGGCGCCCTCTACTGGCTGGGCGCGGGAATCGCTTACACTTCGTGTTTCTCAACCTTTGGTTTTTGGACTTCAATTCCCAGAAGCCTCAGTCAATTTCCCAAAGCACTGATCAGCCGATAGACTGACTGAGGCTTCTGGGAATTGAAGTCCAAAAACCAAAGGTTGAGAAACACTGGCTCGGAACCTGGTTCAAAAGGCCCTGGGAGAGCAGAGCAGGTGGCTTGGTTGGGCCACTAAAAAAACGACACATAGTCTTGTATACTTCTTATTTCTTCAATAGTCTTGTTCAACTTCACAGACAACATAAAGGCCTTCAATACTTCAAAATGAGCCATATTGGATTCATCCAACAAAAGAGTCTTCAAAGTTCCAAAATGTACAATATTCGATGCATTCCCTTGTTAATTCCAAAATCCTATCAAGTGAATGAATCTAATTATCGTACATTTTGAAGATGAACAAGACTATTGAAGAAATAAGAAGTATACAAGGGCTAATATTGTTTTATTAATAAAGAATTATGAACTTTGAAATTGTGTAGCCAAAAAGCAGTTTTTGAGAGTGGGATTTCTACACTGCTTTGCTATTCCTTCCCACGTCAATCAGACTTGCTCAGGCTGTGCTCCAAAATATTATGGACGTGGCACAATATACAGTGTTTTCTGTATAAAAACACCATTGGGGGGTGATTTTTGAAACCAACTACACCTCTACTAGCCAACCGTGGTTGGATTTTGCATCCCAACTTCTGAAACAAAGAGCTGCAAGTAATTTGCATCACTCTGCCTTCCATTGAAACTCACATTTCCTCCTTAGCCAGGGGATAAACTTGGAAAATTAGAATACAGTATCATGCAAATGTCCATTCATTTCACTTAAAAGGTGAAACAAATATATGAGATAGACTCACTACACACAAAACGAGAGATGTCATGCCTTAATTCGTTACAATTGTGATGATCATGGCGTACAATGTACATGAGATTATGTGATGATTATGGGGTACATGAGATGGGGGGGTTGGGGTTTTCATAAACTGTAAGCCATAAGCATCAATATTATAACAAAGTAAGGCTTGAACTATCTCACTTTGCATGTAATGAGTCTATCTCATATATTTGTTTCACCTTTTAAGTTGCATTGTCCTGCCAACCTAGCAGTTCAAAAGCAAGAAATTGCAAGTAGATAAATAGGGACCACTTTGGTGAGAAGGTAACATTGTTCCGTGTCTAGTCATGCTTGCCACATGACCATGGAAACGCCTGCAGAAGCAGACCGCTGGCTCTTCGGCTTTGAAACAGAGATGAACACTGAACCCTAGAGTCGGATATGACTGGCTTTCGAGCAAGGGAAACCATAAGTTGCATTACTGAACTGAATGAACATTTGCACAATATTCTAATTTTCCAAGTTTCACCTGTACGTACACTAATAGGGCAAGCCTCTGTCAGAAGCAATAAGTGAGTCTGGGTGGCAATGCAGCAGTTGCTCTGACATTACTAATGACTTCATTTCCAATCATTTTCGAGGGTACACAAGAGCAAGGCCAAATTAGAAGATGGAGGAAGGAGCTCACTGGACAAGGAATGACATTAAAGGAAGATACTGTATAGCTGAGGAACTCAACCTTCCCTGTGTCACTCTGAGGACCCTGAATAGGGTGAGAGTCAAAGTGCCTAAATGTAAGACCAATGGGCTCAAGTGGGGGTTGCTGACGGAAAACAACACATGCTGCGTGAAGGTGGAGAGATACAGAATCCTTTGGCTCCTTTACTGGTCTGCGGATTACTGCCAAAAACATGCACTGATGAGGACGGGCTTATGTTTAGCCAACAGCAAAGCCAAGACAATGGCTTCATTTTGGCAGTCCAGGGTTTAATTGGGACACGAAAGAAGAACTTGATTTCCAAAAAGAGAAAAATAAAATAGTAATTACACTTATACTGCTCCATAGTGCTTAGTGTGGTTCGGTTCACAAGTTAATTTAGCATTTCCCCCACTCCCAACATGCTGGGCACTCATTTTACTGACTTCAGAAGGATGGAAGGTTGAGTCCACCTTGACTCCCCATCAAGATCGAACTCAAAATATTTTGGCTGTAGTACAGCAGTTTAACCACTTCTCCACCTCTGACTCACTTTATTCACCATATGCAGTTGGTTGCCAAGTCATATCACTTCTCCATGACAGCCAAGAAGGGGAATACGCAGCCCTTTTTGAGGTTGCTGGGATGCATCTTCCACCATTCTAGATGACTGGCTGTGCTGTGCAGAGATAACAAACCAAGACCAAGGACATTTGGAGAATCACATATCCCTGGTCTCGATTTAGACGACTATCAGCTAAACCAGTCCTCCTCTGTGCCCCTTCTGCTACACTTGTGGCTTGCACCCTCAACATTTATCATTTTCTTCTTGCCCAGACCTTAGAATAATGTTTGTTTGGGATTAAATTTGCTCAATCCCCCAGGAAAATTAACTGGGGGTTCAATTCTGTTTCCAATGGCATAAAAAGGTATAAAGGCTTCTTGTCTCACAACATGTCAAAGATTACTGTTGATTTTTTTTTTTTTTGGGAATAGTAACCGTGTTAGTCTTTGTTTCAAGCATATCAGACTAAACAACAAAAAACATAGCACCTTGAAGGCTAACTGTTAAATTTTAATGTGAAGTTTCATGGATCAATTCCCCTTCTTCCAATGTCTGACGAAGTGGACTTGATCCATGAAAGCTCACTTTAACATTTAACACTTTGTTTTGTTTTAAAGATTACTGTGTAGGTAATAACCACTGTTGTCCCCCCTTTGTTTCTTCTTTATTTCTTTTTCTTTTTGGTTCTACTCTGATTCTGTAAATTGACATGTTTTATTTATTGTATGGCATCTACAGAGGTTAAGCAATTATAGATATACATTTAGATAAGACAGCAACAAATTCTTATATAAAATATTAATTAAAGAAACTGATAAAAGACAATTAAAATCTCAAACATACAACACCATAATTCAAAATAGGAGAGTTGCTACAGTTCAATATTTAAAGAAGGTAACCATCTCTCTGCTTCTGGTGTGGCTGCAATGAGATCATCCCAAGTAATGTACCTTGAAATTTCCTAAGAGGACAAAATTAATAAATGTGAAAATTAGCAGTCCTATGCTGTCTCATAGGGTTTCAGGTATGAAATATTCAGAAGTGGTATACAGTATAATCTTACCATTGCTGCCTTCTGCAAAATCACAGAAACACAAAGGACGGCAAGGGTGTAATCACAAGGGAGGGAAAGAAGAAACCACCCTAAGGAAAAGGAGTCAATAAAATAAAATCATAAGTGTTTTAATGTCTGGAGTGAAGCAACCCGGTAAGACTGTAAGGAGAGAATACGAAAGACAGGGATAGAACTCAGAATGTCATGCTATACAAGCTAAATGTAAAATCAAGCAATAACAATGAACATATAAAATAGCATTCATTCAAAAATCAATGAGTATCCCATATGTCTATAAGACGGTCAATGGAGCGTATCGGGCAGCAAACTGGACCAAACGACAAAATGACTAACCCTATGGACAACACGGTGTAACGACAGAAAGTAAAATAGCAACAAGTTCGTATGTGGGAGTCCAAAGTAGGAATATCAAGTCAGAGGGTCCAAGCCGAAAAGTCCCAAAAAGTCGTACACAGTCGTAAATAGTCGAAAATCCGGGTACTACAGCAAAAGTGGAACTTCAAGAGTAACAATGAGGTAAGTCGTTGCAGAAAGGTAAGTAGTCAGTAGTCCATATCCTTCTGGTAAAAGCTCCAGGAACTGGAAGGATGACCCGGTAGGGGCTTTTGCAGAGGGTTTCCTCGCCCGAGAGTTTCGCCCTCCTCCCATTCAGGACCCCTGGAAGGAGCAGAGTCTTGATAAAGAACTACGAAATATCCATTTTACCGGAAGGATATGGAGCAAAGGACAAGAATGGTCTGCCTTTTTGTAAGGATACAGAGAATAAGCAAAACAAAAAACATTGCAGCACCTTGAAGACTAACTGTTTCACAGCAATATTGGCTAATCGCCTTAATAATTTTATGGGGGAATATATAAATGTAGATCAAGTGGGTTTTTTGAAAGGGAGACACATGGCAGATTTGACTAGAAGAGTAGTAGACTTAATTGATACTGTCAGTCAAACAAAAGAAAAAGTGGGTTTAATATCTTTGGATATCTTTAAGGCTTTTGACTCTCTACAATGGATCCCAATTAAGGAGATAATTAAATGCTATGGATTTGGCGTCAAGTTTAGAAGGGCAATAGGTCAATTATATCAGCAAGGAACAGCTACTGTCCGAGTGAATGATGAGGTTACGGATGAGGTAAAGTTAGAGGCTGGCACTAGACAGGGCTGTCCTTTATCTCCAATACTGTTCATTATGGCAATGGAGTTATTAGCAAAAGCTGTAAGAGATGATGGGAAAATAGTGGGGATTATGGAAAATAAGATAAGTATGTATGCCGATGACACTTTGATAATTGTAAAACAACCTGAGAAAGTAATGGGCAGAATTAGAGTACAATTAAAGGACTTTGAAGATATTACTGGGTTGAGGATAAATTGGGACAAATCGGAAATGATGCTTTGTAACATGGGTGATGAAGACCAGAAGAAGATAAAGCAAATAGTTAATGTTCAGATTAAAAATAAGTTGAAATATTTGGGAATAATTATATCAAACAGATTCGAAGAGCTTAAAAGACTGAACCATGATATTTGAAAATTGAAATTAAAAATAAGGTACAAAGTTTTCAAAAGTTGAAACTGTCATGGTTTGGAAGAATTGCACTCACAAAAATGATGTTGTTACCTAGAATAAATTTTTTATTTGAGGCGTTAGCGATTCAATTGAAGGATTAGAAAGTTAAGGAGTTTCAAAACTTGTTTAATAATTTTTGTAATGGTGGAAAGAAATCCAGGTTACCAAAAAAGCTATGGTATTTATCACAGAAAGAAGGTGGACTGGGAATGCCGAATATTGTTATATTATCGAGCATTTCAAATTAAGAATGTTGTGAAGATCTTGGCAAGGGAAAAGGTAATATGGGAGGAAATTGACATGAGGGACTATAGACATATAGGTAAAATGGTTTTTTAAGGAAGTAATTTGGGAAAGACAGTAACTAAAAATACTATGATGAAAGGATTAATGAACGTATGGAAGAGAGTAAAGAAAGATCTGGCCCCAAATGTCTCTCCAATATTGGAAATTTTGGATATGGCAAGCTTTCCAATTAATATAGATGATGAGGTAAAGGAAATATTGGACAAGAATGAGGTTTTCCTATTGAAAGACTGGTTACGGATCTGTAGTGATGAGATTAGTAGGATAAATTTGTTTGAAAAATTAAAAATGAATTGGTTTCAGAGACTGAGGATTAATAAATGGAATAGCAAATATTTGAGAGAATATGATTTGGAAAGAGAAAAGACGGAATTTGAAGAACTGATTCTAAAAATTAGAAAGGGAGATAAAAATACTAAGGGATTAGTTAGTAAATTGTACACAATATTAAATAGGGAAGGTGATCCACAAGAGGATTTGAAATTAAGGTGGGAGCAAGAGTTGAATATAAAGATAGAAAAGGATACATGGAGAAATAAATGGAAAAAGAGGATTATGAGAACTATGTCGGTTAGAATAAAAGAACACAATTATAAAATGTTATGGAGATGGTATCTGACTCCAGTGAGGTTGTACCAAATAGATAATAAAAAAGATAAAATGTGTTGGAGATGCAAGGACACAATTGGAACGTATGAGCACATGTGGTGGGGTTGTAACGTGGTAAAAGATTTTTGGAAAAGAATTGAAAAAGAGACTGGAGAAATATTGGGTAAGACAATTAAACTGGATTCGGGTACCACTCTGTTAACAAATATGGATGGTATTAATTTAAATAAGGATGAGAAATAATTATTAGAAATTATGCTTACGACGGCTAGACAATGTATTGCTAGAAATTGGAAAAATGATGTAACTATACAAACTGAAGAATGGTATAAAGAAATGTGGAATTTAGCATTGAACAATAAATTGACTTGGGAGATTAAGAAAAAAAGGGATAATTTAAAAGTGAAAAGATTTTGGAATATTTGGAAACCTTTTGTGGATCACTCCCTTATGGGGGAGGATAGAAACAGACCTGTACCTGAACAAAGTGAATTTTGGAAATAAAATAATGAGATATTCTGAGCTCTCCAGGGCAATGTAAATAAACACTGGGTGATGACTATTAAAAAAAAGAAGAAGACTAACTGTTAAATTTTAATGTGAGTTTTCGTGGATCAAGTCCACTTCATCAGATATAGGAGTGGGACTTCATGGCACAGAGTGATTGGTCAGCATGAGGGATAAGTATACAAATCAGTATGGCTTTTTACAACTGGCAGTAGCAGATGATCTCTGGCTGTTATTCAGATTTGTAGTTGTAAATGTCCTTTGTTCTGTGAGAGCCTATGTTGTAAATGAGAATTTTGCAGGAAAGTTTGTGGTTTGCTTTCCTGTTAAGCTAGACTTCAAGGTGCTACATTGGTTTTTCTCTGATATGCTTGAAACACAGACTAACATGGCTAGGTAAAGGTTTCCCCTGCTCGAAAGCCAGTCGTATCCGACTCTAGGGTCCAAAGCCAAGCAGCTAGCGCTGTCTGCTTCTGTAAACGTTTCCGTGGTCGTGTGGCAGGCATGACTAGACACCTGTTGTGTTCTAAGGGTCTGTCCTTCCACATGGAGTACAATGTATCTGAACCAATGTATCCTTGCCTATAGCAACAATGTAACCTCCAGCTGTATCATATGAACCCTGTAATAGGACGCGAGCTAATGACCACCAGCTGGCAGCAGCGAGCGTCCAAGCTCCCTTGGTCCGAACTCATCAAAGGCAACAGCGCGGGAAGCTTTCCCGCCACCACCTATACCTGGACAAGAAGGGCGTGACCCGAAATGACGTCACGCAGACAGTAGCCAATGGGCTACCATGGCACCACGTTCAAATGTATTACTACTGTATATAAAGAGCTATCGATCCGCCATTACCTCATGTTCCCTCTGTCCACGATGCAATAAACCTGAGTCAACCCAGCCCGAGGCTGTGTCCTGTGTCTTGGTTTACATACACTAAATTGGCGACGAGGATGGGATTATGGATCCCCAAGGAGCAGCCAGGGCGCAGAGCGGGTTCAACATCACCAAACCGCAAGACTGGGAGCTGTTTGAGATGGACTTCCAGGCGGCGCTGGTGGAACTCAAAGTCAAGGAAGACGATGAGGAGAGGAAGAGGGCCATCCTCATCAGGATGCTCGGGATGGAAACCAAGCGGACGCTGGTGGGCATCATCGCTCCGAAGAAGGTGAGCGAATTTAAGGCGGACGACATCATGAAGCTGCTACGGGAGCGCTTCCGACCCTCGAGGGCGATGTTCCCCGCTCGGAGCGCGTTTTGGAGGCGAGTCCAAGCGCCGGACGAGTCGGTTGAGGCATTCGTGGCCGCTATGAGGGTAGCCGCCGTCCCCTGCAAATGGGACAACATCCTAGATATGGCCCTCAGGGACGGCGTGCTGTGTGGCCTGAAAGACAAGGAGGTGCAGCGTAGCCTGATGAACAAGGAGCCGCCACCCACGTTGGCAGAGGTCGTAGAGGCCGCGGAAGCCGCAGAGTCCACGAATGCTGGAGTGGACGAGATGCACCAGTGGCGCGAGTGGCGTCCCAGGGCCGGCAAAGCGGAAACTCCGGTGCACGGGAAACCCGGACAGTCGGTGCACGCAACTCGACGGGCCTCAAAGTCGTCCTCGGAAGGCAGCGACGGCGAGGAGGTCCAGAAGGTCCGAAAAGGGGGGCGCCGCTGCGATGGTTGCGGAGCGGCCCATGAGCGAGCGAGGTGCCCATTTAGGAAGGCCGAATGTTACACCTGCGGCCGTCGGGGGCACATTGCCAAGGCATGCAGAAAACGGAAGGAGGGCCGGAGGCAGTCACCAGACCGTTCGACCAGGCCGGACCATCCAGCGGGGCCCAAAGATGGCGCCCAGACCACGAGGAAGCGGGACGGCGTGGGCCGCGTCTCGAACGGCAGCGAGGACGACGCCCCAGTATTCAGCGTGTCCGCGGGACAGTCCCATTACTTCGTTGAGGTACTAGTACAAGGGGCCCCTATCAGGATGGAAATTGACTCGGGGTCCTCCTATTCTATAATTCCCCAGAAAGAGTTTTTGAAAATCGACCCCCACGTGCGACCCAAACTTAAAACATTGAGGTCCACGCTACGAGATGTACAGGGGAACAGCATTCCGGTGTTGGGGGTCGGGAGATTCCGGGTTAATTTTAGGAGACATTCTGCGGAACTGCCCCTAGTTGTCCTCAAGGGGGGAAGTTGTAGCCTCCTGGGGACACAGTGGTTTCAGCCATTAGGCCTGTTCATAGGGGGAGTACATGCAGTGGGGGCGGATCCAATACAAGCGGTGTGCGATGCGCACCCCGCCGTTTTCAAAAAAGGACTTGGAAGGTTCAAGGGACCCCCTGTAGCCTTCGACCTAGACCCGGAGGTCCGCCCGATAAGACTCAAACCGCGCAGGGTGCCCTTCGCACTAAAGGACAAAATAGAGGCGGAACTGGACAAATTGGTGGGCCAGGGGATTCTTGTTCCTGTTGATTCCGCGGAGTGGGAAACTCCAATTGTAACAGCTCTGAAAGCCAACGGGGAGGTGCGCATTTGCGCTGATTATAAGTGTACAATTAACAAGGCGATTCGCCCTAATGCATATCCCGTGCCGGTGGTCAGCCACCTGTTGGCCAGGCTGAATGGGGGAAAGTGTTTCGCTAAGCTCGATCTGGCACAAGCCTATCAGCAACTCCCAGTAACCCCCGCCACGGCCGCGGCCCAAACGATAGTCACACATAAAGGGGCGTTCCAGGTGTCGCGTTTACAGTTCGGCGTGAACTCGGCACCCGGCCTTTTTCAGTCGCTTGTGGAACGCCTCCTGAAGGGGCTGGAGGGGGTGTTGCCTTATTTTGATGACGTGTTAATAACAGGGGGGAGTGAGGCCGAACTGGCAAAGAGATTGGATAAAGTGCTAACTGTGTTCGAGAAAGCGGGGCTGAGGCTGAGGAAGGACAAATGTGTTTTTTTTGAAACCGAGGTCGAGTTCTTAGGGTTCCGGATTACACCCGAGGGTATTAAGCCGTCCAAATCCAAAGTAGCAGCCATCAAGAAGGCCCCTCGCCCCACATCCAAGACCGAGCTACAGTCATTCCTGGGGCTCCTCAATTTTTACCATACATTCCTCCCGCGGAAAGCGTCCGTGGCCGAACCGCTCCATCGGTTGCTTAAAAAGGAGGAGACATGGATGTGGGGTGACGAGCACGAGAGGGCGTTCAACGAACTAAAGCAACTCTTAACATCGGACGCAATCCTGACGCATTTCGACCCCAAACGGCCGGTGGTCTTAGTCTGTGATGCATCACCGGTGGGGGTGGGGGCAGTGCTTTGCCACGTGTTGGATGACGGGCGGGAGGCCCCAGTTGCGTTTTATTCCAGGTCCCTGTCCCAAGCAGAGCGAAATTACGCACAAACCGACAGGGAGGCATTAGCAATAGTAGCGGGGACCAAAAAGTTTCACGATTTTCTGTATGGCCGCCCGTTCAAAATCGTGACGGATCACAAGCCCCTGTTAGGGATTTTCACGGCAAGCAAGCCCACTCCGCAGATCCTATCCCCGAGAATGCTGCGATGGGCTATTTTTCTCAACGCATACCAACACGAGTTGGAGTACCGGCCCGGAAAAGAGATCAGCCATGCTGATGCACTTTCGAGATCCCCTTTGCCCTTGTCGGACGACCAAAAGGCTAGAGTAGAAAGAGACCGCCAGGTGTTGCTTATTGAGGTCTTAGACGCACCCCCAATAGTGCCAGCCGACATTGCTAGGGCGACAGGCAAGGACAGGACGCTGGAGAAGGTCAGCTCATGGTTACAGAAGGGGTGGCCGGCATCGTCCCCAAGCACGGAATTCGACCCATTCTTTCGGAAAAAGTTGGAGTTGTCCCTAGAAAGGGGGTGCCTGCTGTGGGGCCAACGGGTGGTGGTCCCTACATCCATGCGGCCGAGGGTGCTCAAACTGCTGCACGTCAGCCACCCGGGCATCGTTCGTTCGAAAGCACTGGCCCGCAGTTACTTTTGGTGGCCACAGCTGGACGCGGACATTGAGCACATGGTCGGCACTTGTGATGCATGCCAGGGATCCCGACCAGAGGCGGCCCGCCTCCCGCATAGGGAATGGGACACAGCAAAGGGGCCGTGGTCCAGAGTGCACGTGGATTTCGCTGGCCCATTCCGAGGAACCATGTTTCTCCTAGTGGTGGATGCGTTCTCCAAGTGGCTGGAGGTGATCACAGTTAAGAGCACGTCCTCCGCCACGACAATTAGCCAGCTACGGAGGGTCTTTTCCACGTTCGGTTTGCCCGACACTTTAGTCAGCGATAACGCGAGTTGCTTCACCTCCTCGGAGTTCGGGGCGTTTATGGAGGCAAATGCCATTCGGCATGTCACATCCGCGCCGTTTCACCCGGCCACGAATGGCCAAGTGGAACGGTTGGTGCGTACAACGAAGGATGCGCTTCGGCGCATGGGCCCGGGGGACCTAAATCACCAAGTATGTCAGTTCTTATTAGCATATAGAGTGACCCCCTTAGCGTCAGGGTACTCGCCGGCGGAGCTCTTGATGCGGCGAAAACTGACCACGCTCCTGTCCAGGCTAGACCCGACGAGAGTCGAGGACAAAGGGAAAAACATAGGGTTGGCAGTCTCGAAAGGTTTCGCCGCCGGCGACCCTGTTCATTGCAGGAACTATGCCAGCGCTGGGCCAGCCTGGGTGCCAGGGACGGTTGTAGAACAGACGGGGCCAGTGTCGTACCGGGTCGAGACCCACACCGGCCTCCTCTGGAGGAGGCACGCAGACCAACTGAGGCACCGAGTAAGTGGGCCAGTCAGTGGGGACCAGCAACAGGATTCAGCGTTAGGGTTCTCCCCCACCCGCTTAACCCAAGGGGGAGACAGCAGCGGACAACAGTCCCAAGCAAGGGGGGAAGGAAGAAGCAGCGGCCCCGACTCATACCCTTTTGATAAACCAGTTCTAGCAGAGGCCGGGGAAGGGGGAGAAGAGTTCGCGACCGCTGCCCCCGAATGTAATTTTGATTTTGATTTTGCGAGCCGGGGGGGTTTTCAGGAGTGTTCCCCCACCCGTCCAAGCGAGAAGAGGGGTTTTTCGTTCGCCCCCAGTGCCCCCGGTCCTTCCCTAAGAAAGAGCACACCTCCCAACAACGCCGCGGAGCCGCGGCAAGTCACTAACGAGTCTCCCCCTCAAATTACAGGACCGGAAACCAGGGGACAAAGAGAAGGTAGCAAACCCGGGGAAAGGCAGCCCGCATCGAGACCCCAGCGTGTTCGAAACAAGCCATCTTGGCTGAGAGATTTTGTCTCCTAAGGGGGGGGGTGTCTTGAAGTGTGGGCTCGAGACGTTGTCTCGTCCTAGGGGGGAGGGGTGTTGTGTTCTAAGGGTCTGTCCTTCCACATGGAGTACAATGTATCTGAACCAATGTATCCTTGCCTATAGCAACAATGTAACCTCCAGCTGTATCATATGAACCCTGTAATAGGACGCGAGCTAATGACCACCAGCTGGCAGCAGCGAGCGTCCAAGCTCCCTTGGTCCGAACTCATCAAAGGCAACAGCGCGGGAAGCTT
Organism: Bradypodion ventrale; assembly: GCA_035047345.1. Classification (NCBI taxonomy): domain Eukaryota; kingdom Metazoa; phylum Chordata; class Lepidosauria; order Squamata; family Chamaeleonidae; genus Bradypodion; species Bradypodion ventrale. The sequence continues at coordinate 3,497,998 of JAWDJE010000004.1, read as the reverse complement.
TCCCGCCACCACCTATACCTGGACAAGAAGGGCGTGACCCGAAATGACGTCACGCAGACAGTAGCCAATGGGCTACCATGGCACCACGTTCAAATGTATTACTACTGTATATAAAGAGCTATCGATCCGCCATTACCTCATGTTCCCTCTGTCCACGATGCAATAAACCTGAGTCAACCCAGCCCGAGGCTGTGTCCTGTGTCTTGGTTTACATACACTAAAACACCGGAGTGCACGAAATGCTGTTTATCTTCCCACCGAAGTGGTCCCTATTTATCTACTTAAAATTTCTTGTTTTCGAACTGCTGGGTTGGCAGAAGCTGGGACAAAGACGGGAGCTCATTCCGTCCTGCAGTCTTGGGAATCAAACTGCTGACCTCCCGCCTTCCAGTCAGCGTCTTAGCCACTTGAGCCACTGCAGTCTACTATTCCAAAAAAAACAACTTTGTAAAGACAGTCACCCATCTTCTTCCTATGCAATGTCCTTGGGCCATTGGATAAGATTAGCCAGATGGACAATGATTAAGGCCAGAAGGTTAAGTGGACACCTGGCTAAGAAGGGGCCAGATTGCTAGAGTCAGCCTGTCCAGAAGCCAGACAAAAAAGCCACACAGGAGCCATACAGGTTGTTCACGGTGGGGGTGAGATATGTTCTGTGTGACTTCTTGCTGATATCATCCCTGAGAGGGTGGATGTATTTAAGGATGCAACTACATTGGAAAATATTGCATCTTTTGATCCAGAGTTCGGTGAATTTTAATTGTTTTTCAGTACAGTAATCACATTAAAGGAAGGTCAATACAGATTTGCCTGTCCAGTTCGGACCTGACCCCCCAGCTCCTGAGGGCTTCCATTTTCTTCTATGTATCAGCACCTATTTGAATAGCGTGATCATTTTATTCTACAAAAAGACCAGGGAGGGAGGGCATGACTTTTGAGTGGTTTTCTGACCTATTACTATCAGAAAGCAGCAGTAATGTGAAATGACTCCTGATGGAAGATGAAAGAAGCCTGGAAGCGAAGCTGCAACTGAATATTAATTAAGACACAAATCATATCCGCAGAAGAATTATTTTAATTGCTCCCTACGATGCATCAAAGAGCCTCAGTCACTATTTAGAACAGGGCCTCTGAAACTATGGCCCACATGCCGGATTCGGCCCCTGACACCAATTCGTCCAGCCCACAAGGCCCTCATCGCTCCCAGAAGTGGAAGTAAAACATGCCCGGCGTCCGGACACATTTTACTTCTGCTTCTGGGAGCGACAAGGGCTTTGTGGGCTGGATGAATTGACGTTGGGGGCCGGATCCGGTGCCTGCCACTAAGTGCCTCCTTTTTGCAGCCTGCACCATTCTGCAGCAGGGCCAGCCCAGGCTGCCTGGATTCACTGAGCGATCCCGCAGGACGCACACGCTACGCTTTCTGGGAGTTGTTGTTTATTCTATTCTATTTTTATTTTATTATAATACTATAATCAGCTTGGTCCAGCTGATAAGAAGGGTCAAAAAGAGAGCTGAAAGTTAATGCCACAAACACCAATCTCAAATTAATTGATATCAAATTAATTAATTTCAATCTCGTTGTTCTGTGCAGGACAATGACAATAAAGATTTATCTATCTATCTATCTACCAGACTTATAATGATATTGTAATATAGTATAAATGTATTTATTACTATACATATATAACAATTATATGATTGTTGGGTAGGCTTTTTAACTATCTTTTTATGGGTTTTTACGGGGTTGTCTTTTTAATTATTTTATGGGATGATTTTTTATGTTTTATACTTGTTGTGAGCCGCCCAGAGCCACCCTAGGGTGAGGGGCGGCATATAAATAAATAAATAAATAAATTCTAAGGATTCTTTCCCGCCCCGCCCCTAGTCCGCCTATTCCTTGAAAACAACGTCTCCCAGCAACCCCTGCGCGAACGCCTACGGGAAAGGAAAGGAGCCAAACACCGTAGGGGGGACTCTCTTTTTTTTAAAACGAGGCGGAGGAAGAGGAGGAAGGCCAGTTTTCATAGGTTCGCCCGCCTGCCCTCGGCCCCGCCTTCTGTCCAATCGGCGCCCCGGACGGGCGCACGGGCGGGCGCGGATTGGTCAGTTTGGAATTGAGGGAGAGATTTGAAAAGTCTCAACGGCGGTGGGCGGGGGGGAGGCGAGAGAGGCGCTTTGGGCGGCTGTTTGTGAGGTAAAGTGCGGTGCAGGAGGAGGGGAACCGGGGGGTCGCCTTCGCCTTTTCGGGGGTGAGGATCCGGATTCCCGCCTCAGGTTTGGAATAACGTCGGGGGGGGGGGAGTGGGATGTTACCTTTGTTTCCGCCGTTTATTTTAAAATTCCCCTCACAGTTTAACTCCCCAAACCGGGGTGGGGGAGGGGCAGAGAAATTACCTCAGAGCAAAAAAGGTTTCGGTGTGGAGCTGGGTGGGGGTGGGTGTTGGTACACACACACACACTTTCACACACACAAACACAACGACCGGCCGGCTGGGATAGAAAAGGGGGCGGTGGCGGGGGTTAGATGGACTGTGCAACTAAACAACAACAAATTTTAACCTCTGCCATTCTGTACACATCTGTCATTCCTGTCAAGGCATGAATGAATCCAGTTGAGTCAGTGACTTAGACCCTCCCATGCTCTGTAGCATAATGGGCAGGAAGGGATCTCCAATGGTCTCAGATTTCGGGTGAGTACATTGGCATCCTCCTCCCATGTCATTTTCAGGAACTTCAGCTCAAGTGGCTAAGACGCTGACTGGAAGATCAGCAGTTGGATTCCCGAGTACTGCAAGATGGAAATGAGCTCCCGTCTTTGTCCCAGGCTCCTGCCAACCTAGCAGTTCGAAAGCAAGAAATTGCAAGTAGATAAATGGGGACCACTTCGGTAGGAAGGTAACAATGTTCCGTGTACTACAGTGTCTAGTCATGCCTGCCACATGACTACGGAAACGTCTGCAGCAGCAGAGAGAGCTGGCTCTTCGGCTTTGAAACAGAGATGAGCACTGAACCCTAGAATTGGATACAACTGGCTTTCGAGCAAGGGAAACCTAGATGTGTGATAAAAGTTTATTGCCATGCATTTGACATGTACTTGTCGCATGGCATTAGGAGGGGTTCAACGTATTGCCACCTAAGGTAAAGGTCTCCCTTGCTCGAAAGTTAGTTGCATCCGATTCTAGGGTTCAGTGCTCATCTCTGTTTACAGCAGGGTTTTGCAACATATGGCCAGTGGGCCATCCCCAGCCCCTGATGCCATTCCATCCGGCTTGCACTGGTGACTACAGAAACGGACCTGCTTACAACAGCTGCAAACATGCATGTGCAAACATGTGCACCGCAGTTTGCGGCAGCAGGAATCACGTATCTGGCCTGCTCAGCTGTCTGAGGGGGAATGGTGTGGCCCGTGGCACAAAACCCTTGAGAACCCCTGCTTTACCGCCAAAGAGCCAGCACTGTCTGCATCTGCAGACATTTCCGTGGGCATGTGGCAGGTGGGCCTCAATACCAGAGTGCACAGAATGCTGTTTACCTTCCCACCAAAGTGGTACCTACCCTGTTTCCCCGAATATAGGACCTCCTCCCATAATAGGACACCCCCCCTTTTCCCCCTGCCTTTGAAATATAAGGCCCCATCCAAAAATAAGACCTCCTTACCTCCTGGCTGTAAGGCGGCCAGCGTGGTCCATAAGAAAGCCTGCCGCATCGGAGTCTCGATTGCCTCCCCGCTCACAACCAAGGGAAGTTTCCCCTGGTGAGAGCGGGATCGAGACTGACGCGGCAGGCCTTCTTATGGACCACGCCGGCTGCCTCACAGCTGAGGCCAATCTCGATCGCGCTTCCCCACTCGCAACCAAGGGACGCTTCCCTTGGTTGTGAGTGGGGAAGCACGATCGAGACTGGTATTCTTGTTCATGAAAAATAAGACATCCCCTGAAAATAAGACCTTGTGCTAATTTTGGAGTTTTTAAAAATATAAGACACTGTCTTATATTCGGGGAAACACGGTATTTATCTACTTGCAATTTCTTATTTATACAGTAGAACCTCAGTTAATATAATTCATGTGTTCTCCAGGATGTTTCTTACAGTGAAAAATTACTTGAACCGAATTTAACATAGGAATGCATTGAATGCAATTTCCCATAGGAATGCATTGAAAACCGAAATGCGGCTTCCCACAGGGATGCACTGAGAACCAATTAATCCGTTCTGAAAAAAATTCTGTAAACCGAGCCACTGTTTTCTATTGGTTTCCTTTTGTTATGCAATTTTTATGTTAACTGAGCCATTTAACAGAGGTTCCACTGTATTTATTTATTTATTTATTACATTTTTATACTGCCCTTTTGGGAGATTTCCCACTCTGGGTGGTGTACTAACAAATATCAGATAATATGGACAAAACACGCACAGATCAAAAACAGACCAACTGACAAATGTATTTATTTTATTCAATTTGTATAGCCGTCCCAATCGACATGCGACTCTGGGCGGCGTACATAAAATCCCCAACATTAAACAATGAAAAACCCTCAAAAAATTCCTAAAAAAACAAAAAAAACATCTAGTTAAAAAACTAAAAACCTGAGTGATCCTGCTCTAAATGAGCCAGTGAGGGTGTCACACACCCCTTCACCTCCCCATACCTGCCCCACCAGCCAAGTTTTCAGCTCTTTCCTGAAGGGCAGCAACTCCGTCTGGAGATGCAGTTCAACTGGCAGGAGGTTCCATAGGTCCAGAGCGGATACTGAAAAGGCTCTTCTAGTGCTAGAGAGGCGAGCCTCTCCAGCACTTGACATCTTTAAAGAGCCCCTCTGGTCCGCTCTAGTGGGACTGGCAGATGTCTTCAAAATAAAATAACGAGTCTGAGGGCATAGGGGATCAACCTGACTGACTAATTTATAGCTAAAGGGACAACACCCTGAAAGGCCTCCTTGAACACAAGAGTTTTTGATTGCTTTTTAAAGATAGCTAGTGATACGGCCTGGCGCAGCTCCTCCAGTAGAGTGTTCCATAGTGTTGGTGCTGCCACTGAGAAGATTCAATTTCTAGTTATAGACTTTTGAGCCATCCTCGGGGTCGGCACCTGGAGCTGCACAGACTGTGATGAACAGGTGAGGCAGAGAGTTATTCTGTGGGAGAGGTGCTCCGACAGATAACAAGGTCCCAAACTGTATAGGGCCTTATATTATTTATTTATTTATTGGTCACATTTATACTACATTATATTTATATTATGATAAACCCCAGGTTAGGATTGCCCTGGTTTACGACGGCAAATTTAATAAAAGTAATGTGTTTTTTCCGGTTTACGACCAAAAATTGTGCTATTTGAAATTCTAAAATGGCGCCGGGAGTCACAACTCATTACTTACTGCTGTGTCAGTGGCATCGGTGTTTTTGCTGCTATTTCTGCACTGCCCATCGCCTCTACCAGCACTGGGAGAGTCTGGGGACTGCTCAGTTCCGACCGTTGTCTGAGCTCCCTGGGCAGCACTACAGCCGGGAATGCACGCCTCCCCAAGGTGCGCACCTTGGGGAGGTGTGCATTTTTGACTGTAGCGCTACTCAGGGAGTTCAGACAACGGTCGGAACTAAGCGGATAAGGTCCTCAGACTCTCCTGCTGCTGGTAGGGGCGGAAAACCACTCAGGAAGAAGCAGTGGCGTGGGAAAAAGTAGGGAGATTGCTTCGTCGCTTTTGTGAGGTTGGGGGACGATTGCGTCTGGCATTTTTTGGCTTTTTCGGGCAGGTTTTTTTGTGTGGGTTTTTTTTTTTTTTTGGCCCTGTAGGGTAGGGACTGTTTCCCCGTGGTGGTGGGGGTGGGGAACGATCTTGCCTGGCTTTTTTGGATGTTTTGGTGTGTTTTTTTAAAATTATTGTTGTTGTTGTTATTATTATTATTGGTCCACTTGGGGCCTTTTAAAAAAATTCAATGCATTCCTATGGGAAAACGTGCTTTGGTTTACATTTGTTTTGGTTTACGGCAGAGGCTGTTGGAACAGACCTCTGTCGTAACCCGAGGTTTTAGTGTACCTTGTATCTGACACGGTAAGCAACAGGTAACCAGTGCACGTCTGCCAAGCCTGGGGAAACATGATCGAATTTCTTTATGCCTATCACCAGCCTAGCTGCTGCATTCTGGATCTGCTATAATCTCCGTATCAAATACAAGGACAGCCCCACGTAGAGAGCATTGCAGTAGTCAATCTGCACTTAAGTATGTTACTGTACTCTTGGACAAGAGAATAGAAGGGAAGCACATTAGGAAGGAAGAGCGTTCCTCAAACAAATGACTGGAGCTTGGACATGTTATGTGTTTGTTCATATGTTTGACTGCTACTCCTGACATTCCCCGGCCCATGTGACCATACTGGAGAGGTGGTAGTTTTCGGAATTGGAGTCTCAAAAAGTAACCAAGAGCAAACAAAATGTGAAGAAACTCACTCCAGTACTGTAGTAAACAAATTCCCAAATCCATGTTGTTTAGTTTTAGGTCATTTTTAAAAAAGCATGTAAATTCCCTGCAAATTTTCAGGTTTTTTGAAAACCTCTTCATCAGGCATGATAGAATTACATAAGGTTGAGGGTGTCTGTTCAGTGGTAGAGTAGTTTGCACATTGTCTAAGGATGTAGGGAAGATGCTACAGAACATAGGTTATGTGTTAGATTAAAAATGGTGATGAAATGTTACTTTTTTTTATACTTTTAGTGATTCCCAGCAAAATTAGGATTGGCCAAAATGAATAAAATCTGAACAGCCTTCTGTTTGCAGCTGCTTCCCCATTACATCTGTAGATAGCATGCAGACTCCTGTGGTCTAACACCGAGTCCCTTTCCCCAGATTTTTGTAACATTGTGTCTGGTGGAGAGGGTTTTTTAAAAACTTAACATTTCTACAAATTATTTGAGTAATTAGTCAGGTTTTATTCGTTCAGTCAATTTATATACTGTCCATCTGGGTGTTCTACCTACCCTTGCTGGTTAATAAAACAAGGTACCGTACATACATAATAAAGTAATACAAACTTCATCTTGTGGTGGCATAACAGAGAGTCAAACCTAGTCTTGAATTAATTCCCACTCCCCCATCACCAAAGTCAGTAGATCTGGGAAAATAAAAATGTTTAAATAATTCTTAAACTACACATTAACTGTGCAGAGCAGCATTAATTAGCTGCAGGGAGCAGATCTTTAAAAGCCTCTCACTGCAGCATTGCTTTCAAGTATTTTTTAAATATTTCTACGGATAGGGCCTGATGCAGCTCCACCAGCAAAGTGTTCCACAGTGATGGCACCACTACTGAGAAGGCTTAACTCATCATTGAAAACCATTCTTGGTGTTGGCACCAGCATCTGCAGTTTGAGAAGAGTGGGTTATGCGGCAAGTCAATCATTGGGAAAGATGTTCTGTCAGATACCAAGTCTCAAACTGTATAGGGCAGTGATGGCAAACCTTTTAGAGACCGAATGCCCAAACACACCTTTGCCACAGACTCAACAGGCTGCCGTCTGTGCAGCACCCTCACGCCGCATGTGCTGCACCCTCACGCCTTACCCCAGACAGGGGAGGGAGGAAGTGCTTCCATTGGACTGCTGGGCAGAGGAGCGGGGCAAAGTATGTCCTGGGACAATGGTGTGTATGCCCACAGAGGGCTCTGAGTGTCCCCTCTGGTGCATGTGCCATAGGTTCATGACCACTGGTATAGGGCTTTATTATTTATTTATTAGTTCACATTTATATTGCCGTCCACTCGCCGTAGTGACTCAGGGCGGCTTACATACATTACATTACAATACAGAATGTTGATGGGGGCTCAGGGGGCAGGGCAGTGATGTCCTCCACCTGCCCCGGCTTCTTTCCCCGGTCGTTGGTTGGGGCTCGGGGAGGGGCGGCGAAGTCCTCAACCTGCCCTGACTTCTTCCCCAGCCATTGGTGTGGGCAACTTTATATGTCAACGATAACACCCTGTGCTTGATACAGGAAAGAACAGGTAACTAGTGTAACTGAGCCAGAGCTGGGCTGATATGATTGAATTTCTTCATCTCGGAAATCAATATGACCACAGCATTCTGGATCCATTGGAACTTGCATACCAGGTTAAGGGCAGTCCCACCCAGTGTTGAGACTACTACTGTGTGGACCAGAGTTGTCAGGGACTGCCTGTCTCAAGTATGAACTTAGCTGGGAGATCTGGTTTAGGTGGGGAAATGCAACCTTAGATACTGCCATGATCTGATAGTTTAATTTAAGTGCCAGATCTAAAATGGCCCACAATCTATGCCTCAAAGGAAGGGCCACTCCATCCAGAACCGGGACCAATCATGCACATGGCCCCTCCAACATCAGGACTCCTGTCTTATCGGGATTCAGACTCAACTTGTTTGCTCCTGTCCATTCTATTATCAAGAATGTTGCAAGGATATTGAGTAATGATGTCTCTTTGTGTTGTTTCCTGTGCTCTGTGAATCTCTGGGGCCTGGATTCTGATGGGGAATCTTGATTGGGCTTTGCGGCTCTACTCTACACTAAGTTTACCACATCTATGTTGATCCTCTTCTGTCCCTTTAACACCTATTTTTAACTTGTTCCATCTTAATGTCTCCTGGAGTGTGTGCAGTCTAAATTACAGGGCATACGATGTCAGGGGCATTTATTTTTGGGCTGCTTGGGAGGGAGACACAGATCTTGGGGGTGGAGCACAGAAACCTGGGAAATACTGGCACTGTTTTGATCTCTTGCTTGACTAACCCTGTTCCACAAATGGATCTCTTGCAACATCAAGAATAAGCAGAATTAGTTGGGGATTAATTATATTGTAGGTCCAGCAAGGCTCCTAGACTGACAAATTAAAGTTTGCATCTTGGCTTTCTGTTCTGTGGCTTTCCAGATGTTTTTGGTGAACCCCAATGTAGGAGACTGCAGTGGCTCAGTAGTTAAGATGCCTAACTTGATGACTGGAAGGTCAGCAGTTCGAGACCTGGGTGCTGTACAATGGTTAAGCATCTTAACCACTAAGCTTCCGTCTCTGTCCCAGTTTCTGCCAACCTAGCAGTTCGAAAGCAAGAAATTACAAGTACTGTAGATAAATAGGTACTACGTTGGCAGGAAAGTTAACAGTGTTCTGTGTGCTCCAGCATCTAATCATGTGCACTACATGTCCACAGAATGCTGTTTACTACATTTGGAAGGTAAACAGTGTTCCGTGCACTCCGGTGTCTAGTCTTGCCTGCCACATGTGCATGAAAACTCAGACAGCGCTGGCTTTTTGGCTATAAACAGAGATTAATGTGAATCCTAGAGTTGGATACGACCAGCTTTCAAGCAAGAGTGACCTTTCCCTTTAATGTAGCTCTGCATCTGGAGGACCTCCTTACCATACATGTGAGGCAACCTTGTTTGGCATTGAAGAGGTAACGGAAGCAGTTCACAGCCAGTTCATCTAGCTTTATTCAGTCCCATTAGGATGAAGAAAGGGTAGAAGGACCAGACACCTGGGAATATGTGATGAGATTGAGACTGAGCAGGAGAAGAGCCCTCTGCTCTGGGCAGCACAGAAAATGACCCAAGTGTACATGTAGTGCTGAGACAAAAGTCCTCACTAAATGGATCAGACTATGCTTCAGTCACAAGCACCAAGTTTTATTTCAGTGATTTAGCAACTCAGATTGTGTCACTTATCTGTACAGTGGTACCTCTCTTAAAGAGCATAATGCATCCCACGGGGTTGCTCTTTAAGCGAAACACTTGGGAAAAGCACCGCCGCCATGGTAAGTGACCGATCATGACTTCTGGCGGGGGGATTGTGAACCCCGATTTAGTTGTTAATGCATTTTTTAGTTTTACGAGGCGACCATTTGGAGAAAATTCTGCTCTTTAAGTGAGTTAGTCTCTAAGTGAGCCGCTCTTTATGTGAGGTTTTGCTGTAGTTTCTTTTGAGATCTGAGCCTGAAACTATGGTCAAATACTAGCAGATAATCTTGGCTTCTTTGCAAGAAAGAACCCTAGTTCTCCGTTCATATGTCAGACATAGGCCATCATAGTAAAGTTCAGCTTCCTGCATTTGTACCATTGCAATGTTCTGGTAGAAGTTGTAGTATAGTATTGCTAGAAATAAGAAATTAAGTGGCAAGAAGGGGATTATTCCCAAGAAGCACCTGGGTTAGTCTATCTCAGCATATTGACAAAATTAAAAAGGAAAAAGTGGAAAGAGACAAAATTTATTTATTTATTACCCCACCCCAGTTGTTGCAGGTACCACTCTTGGTGGCTTACAACAAGGACATTACAGCTGCAGGCACTCTATACAGTATTTTAACCAGAGTGTGTATGCTGTCAACATTCTTACAATTATTTGTGTCAATATTGTCTTCAAGGTACCACTATGGTTTTGTGGATTTTTCTTCTTGTCTGATATGCTTGCACAGCCATGTCCTTGAAAACTACAACAACGAAGCGTCTTTGTTAATTTAGGAGTGGAATATGTAGGTGATGGTTTCACGGTTCCAGCTACTTTCCTAGCAAACTGTTTCTACTAATAGGCAGGCTTATAGGTATTAACTAATGCATTGGCTTTTCATTGATACATTTGATTAATACCGATTTTCCTAATGAGGTTAAGACAAGGAAGAAATCTTCAATGGTTAATGTTATTGTGTTATTGAATTGTTCATTTTTATCCCTTTATTTAGAAGAGATAGGTTTTTACTATTTCTACACTAGAATATGGAACATGTATGGTTTTTGTAAGCCCAGGTTAACCTTCCTTCTTGTTTTCCACAAGGTTAATGTTTTCTATTTTCAGCTTATTCTTGCCCGCTGGTGCCAGATAGGGGAAAAAGAGCAAGAGGGATAATGATGGTACAGCAGTTGCATTCCCATCGCTGCTGCTTCCTATATTTGAAATGACTTCAGTAAAAACTGATGAACTCATATGTCAATAATCACAAACATTTTCAGTTTTACATGTAGATTTATTCCAATTTTTATGTTCATAGGGTGTCAGTTTAAACTAGTAGTGGATCTACTTTAATTTCACCTTAACACTTCTCCCACCCCACTCTTTCCTGGTAAGATTTATTAGACATTTTACTTGCACAATCTAAGCTAAAGAAAAAAAACATTTTTCTTAATATTTGTTCTAGGAGCATAAAGTTAGTGTGATGGGGCTATTCAGCTGCAAACGTGTCCACAGCTGTCGTAATTGCGTTTATATGCATTTACGACTGTCATAAAACATCTCACAGTCATGCACCACAGCTGTATCTGTAGTTTGTGGCTGGGGGAACTGCCAGTCCGGCCCGCTCAAGTGTCTGGCGGAGCATGACCGGGCCCACGGCTTTAAAAGGCTGAGAACCTTTATAGGGCCCCCCCCTCCAAGATTGTGCCTGGTATTCTGAACAGAGGTCATGAAGATTGCATCTTAGAAGTAATCAGATTTGTCTATTGGGTGCATTTTCTGCAAAGATGAGAGAAGGATGCTGTCCGACTCATGCTGGGCCTGTTGCAGCTTCACCAGAGCCCCTTTATCCAGGTCTTTCTGGGGTAATCCAGGATGGCCTTCATGGCTACCATAGCAGTCCTGTTGGCGTAAGGCCATGCCATACTCACCCAGTCTTAGCAGTCCCTTAATTGGATCTGTTATCACCTCTCACGGTGGGTGTAGATGTGTAGTTGGGCGTTGAGAGGAGAGGCTTTTACACCGGTAGAGAGTGCTAAACATGCCAGAACAAGAACCTTGCATCTTCCTCGACCCCTGATGGGGTAAAAGAGGAAGGAAAGAAGAAGGCTGCACATCTTTAGCGATGTCAGTCTGAATGCCTTGGCCTCAACTATGGGAGATGTCTCTCCAGGGAATTCTGCAGAGGTTGATGGAAATTTCATTTCATCCAGGATTTAGCTAAACGGATCAAAAACCTGTAGCAGATCTTTAGACTGGGCTGATTTTTATGGAATGAGAACCTGAACCTACAACTGGAGTAAGTGCTCTTTTATCACTTGGGAATGACTGGAAAGAAATGAAGTGCCCTCTTTCATGAATGGATATTTGATCTATGTTCTGTAGCCTGCCTTTCTCTGAGTGGCCTTTGGCTGAGTCTTGGACATTCACCTCTACTAATGCTTGAGAACGAGAGAGTGCATGCAATAATTCACTAGCTATTTACATGATTCACTATTGGTGGCTTTTTTGAGGAAAATGTTGTTGGCGTTTCCCTTTGGCAATTAGAGTTTGGCATCAGCTGTTGTGTTAACAAGCTGGAGGATCAAATTGTTGTCTGAGGAATGAAAGAGACATTTGGTAAACAGAAGTGCTAATGAAATCAAAAGAATAACCCTGCTTCATAGGCTTTGCTTGGCATGGATAGAAAGGTCAACTACCTGGGTTGACTGGACCAATTCTCTCCCCCCCCCCCCCCAATTTGTAACTGCTGGTTTTAGTAAGAGTTCTTTCCAAAGAATTTGAAAACCTGATATTTTTGATTTATGAACTAAAAAACCCCATAATTCTCCTTTCTGGTAGTCTCACCTACAGGATCCCAGATCTTAAATCAGGGGTGAGCAAACTATGGCTCCAGGCCGAATCCAGCCCACGCTGCCAATTCACTGGCCCATGATGCTAGCAAATGCGCAAACACATCCTGCATGCTCAAAATGCTGCTGTAAATGCACCCACAGACATGTTTTAAGGTGTGAGGAACCACATGACCGGTCTGCGCAACCATGTGGCCGACCCACAGCTCAAAAAGTTTGGCCATCCCTGCCTTAAATAAATAATTGTGTGCCATCAGGTCACTTCTGATGTATGGCAATTTCTTTCAGGCACAGTGGGGAATTGAATTCCCAACCTCTGGCTCTGCAGCCAGATACTTTGCTCATAAACATTTTTGTTATGCCCACCTGAAGAGAAGGCGTAGCTTCTCTTCACGACTTGAATAGGCCTAACTTCCTGTTTGAAAAGGAAGATTTCCAGCAACCCATTGGGACAGCTTCTTTTTCAAACAGGATGTTAAGCTATCCAAATCTTCTGGCTGGGCCTTCTGTCCAGGTGAGCATGAGTTAGGAGTCTTGTCAGGTCTTGGACCTGCAAGTGGGACTTTCAAAAAGAGAATTGTGCTGTTTGAAGTTCAATCCTCCCTCCTCTCCCATACACATTCCTACCAGCCATGCTGTGAGTTGTGTTTTTATCTCCACTGTAGATGGGAGGTGAGCTCTTGTTCGATCCTACTGCCCCGACTGGTGGCTGGGATTCAAGCCCTGAACTGCAAGCCACACCTGAGGTTGCAGGAGTGAGTTGGCCCTTGTATTGTCTCCGAGGATAGGGTGGTTATCTCAGCTGTGCCACATGGGCCAGCTTACACTCCTTTCCATCCCAGCAATGGCCTCCTAACCAAACTCTTCCATGGGGCGGGTGGTGTGTGTGAGAGAGAGCAGAGGGATTCCCTTCCTGCTTTGGCCTCCAGTGCGCTTGTCTCCAACTGCCTTTTCAGCTCTTGGGAATGAAATGGCTGTTGCCACTCCATTTCAGAGTGAGGGTCTGGGACAGCAGAGACCTAAATCCGAGCCAACCTTTTCTTAAATACGATGCTTGTTCTGCCTACTTTGCAGACTTGTTGGGCTGAGTGGGCGAAAAGAATGTTGGTGACGCACTTTATTTTTATTTTATTTTTTGCTATTAGTAGTGTTGACAGAAATGTGATCCTGAGCAAGGAGGCCATAAGAAGACCTTATTCTAACCAAGAGAATTCTTGGGGCTCTGTTACTCTGACCCAGGGGCCTTTGCTTTTCCTTTGGGGTATTTTGGGTTCTTGCCCGCAAATGTTCTATGGCTTTGGTGTGACTTTTTTGCTTCTCTCCATCCAGCCTGTACAAAGGTTTTCTCACCTCTGGTATGTAGCAGCACTCCATAGTTTGGCAAGGGAAGGCTGAGAGTTATAAACTAGAGTGGCACCTGCTAATGGCACTATAATTTATATCTGGGCTCCCTTCCCATGTGCGAGTGAAGCCAGCTTTGTAAAAGCTCATAAACCAGCAGTAATTCTGTCCTAAGTCTTAGCCGCCGATGAGGGAGGCCATACTTGCTGTCTGTTTTTAGAGAAATCCCCAACTGGTACCATAGTAGCTCTTGGGGGCAGCTGAGTCCAGTGGCTTGTCTGGCTTTAGCATGCTAATAGTGAAAGAAAAAAAACCCAGCCTATATGGGAGAGTTTGAAAGGATCATCATAAGATCCAGGTTTATAATTCTAGGCCTGTGGTATTTGTCGTTTTATATCGTAAGTCTCACCCATTGTTGTACCGAGGAACCTGCGCCCTACCATGTTATCAAAGAACTTGAGTTTTATTGTAGTCTTCTAACTTACATTGCAGGGCATCTGGGGATGTGATTCAGAGATTTATGAAAAATTGCTGTTAGCAGCATAATGAATGATTTGGAGTTGGTGGTGCAACATGATAGGTCAAAGGTTGGTGGCATCAACATATCATGTGACATAAGTATTAAATCTCAGAAATGGGAGAAGGGACAAGCATAATAAATAATCATTGGCGGGAAGTGGTATGTGGGTGACAGGCCAGGATGAAAGGACATGCCAGGATGACCATGACAGAAGGTCATAGATAAACCATAGCTGGTGGAGTGGGCAAGAGATGGCATGGAGCCATAGAATAATTAAGTGGGAAGAGGCCTTTTTTATACAATCAAGTCTAACCCCAGGAAAAATGTATCCAGGGAAACTATACTCTGATACAAGTAGCAGCCAATGCCTGTGGTTACATTTAGGTTAGGTGCTCCATTAACCTGTAGAGTCATTGTTTGTGCTAGAGAATATAATTACATATTATAATACAGTAATACAATCACACTTCTATACCGCCCCATCGCGCTTAGTGCACTCTCTGGGCAGTTCACAAGTTAAATGGCATTTTGCTTCCAACATACTGGGTACTGATTTTACTTGCCTTGGAAGAATGGAAGAGGCTGAGTCAACCTTGAGCTCTGTTCAGGATCAAACTCACAACCTTTTGGTTACAATGCAGCAGTTTAACCACTGTGCCACCAGGGCTCTAGTACATGAGATTGTTATCCCTCTTAGAGGGACCGCCGCATCAGAGGTAGTAGCAAAGATGAATCCACAAAGTCAAGCAGGAGCAAGATAACTAACGGTAAGGGCATGACAGGCTTCAGGGAAAAAAGTTTGAGTTCTGGCTTATTGGCAGCTTTAGTGACCATCTGTGTGCTTGTCTCCTAACCTCAAATTAAATAATATGTTTTATTAAGAGCCTGGAAAAACTGTTGGAGTCTGAAAGCTATTCCTTCAGACCAGGCTTGTCAGATATCAATCCAATAGCAATAATCAATCAGGCAAGGAGAGATCCCAATCACAGTGTCTATATTTGGCCAATTAATGACACCAGGCAATACACTTCATTATGATACAGGAAAAGTGCTGCACCTCACCCTTTCTTGCAAGTCTTTATACCTCCTCCCCAGGTTTCTCTCTTACTCCTCCCTAGATTTTCTACCCCCCAATCATTCTCTTGTGTAATCCTCACGTGCTGGGATTCTTCCGTTCTTCTGCTCCCCCCCAATCGCGTTCCAGAAGTCTAGAACAATGAACTGCTATACTCTATGACAGGGGTGGCCAAACGTTTTTGTGCTGCAGACCACACCCCTCAGACAGCTGAGCAGGCCAGAGGTGTGTTTCCTCCCGCCACTTCTGGCGGCGGCAGCACATGCATTCACAGCACATTTTCAGCTGTCTTCGCTGCTTCTGCTGCTTGCTGTTACATCGGGAGTGAGGGCAGTGCATTTTCACCACTTTTTTGGCACGTTTTCGGGCGCTGCTGGTGTGGGCCATAGTTTACCCATTCCTGCTCTATGAGCAAAAGCAGTCACATGACCACACATGGTGAATCCATATACAGCGGTACCTCATACAACAATTTTAATCTGTTCCACGGGGCTCGTTGATGTACAAAACAATTGTTATACGATGCATGCATCATATAGCAATTTTCTCTATGGGATGCATTGTACAACGTTTTTTTTTTTTTTTTTTTTTTGCTAAGTGGTTTTTCCCATTGAAAAATTATTATACGGGACGCCATTCTCCCCCCCCCCCCCCAAAAAAAAAACAACAAAAAAAAACCAGCAACAACAACAAACCAACCAACCCCTAATTGTTATTGCCCTTCCCTGAACTGTGACTCATAGGGGCGGAGCCACACTAGCCTTTAAAAGCTCTGAGCTCTTTCAGGGTCAGCCATTTTGACTCTGCATGTGCTCTTAAGCAGAGCTGCTGCTGAGGAGAGCCAAACAAAGGAAGTGAGCACTGGTAAGTTTTGCAGTTGGAGTAGAGCTGCTTTAGAGGCCTCTACTAATTTAAATTGATAATTGAAACTGCTGAGAGCCACCTCTGTTCAAACAGAGGAAGCAGTTTGAAGCTTCCAGAAGCAGGGGGGCAGGGCCACACCAGGCCCTTCCCTGAACTGTGACTCATAGGGGCGGAGCCACACTAGCCTTTAAAAGCTCTGAGCTCTTTCAGGGTCAGCCATTTTGACTCTGCATGTGCTCTTAAGCAGAGCTGCTGCTGAGGAGAGCCAAACAAAGGAAGTGAGCACTGGTAAGTTTTGCAGTTGGAGTAGAGCTGCTTTAGAGGCCTCTACTAATTTAAATTGATAATTGAAACTGCTGAGAGCCACCTCTGTTCAAACAGAGGAAGCAGTTTGAAGCTTCCAGAAGCAGGGGGGCAGGGCCACACCAGGCCCTTCCCTGAACTGTGACTCATAGGGGCGGAGCCACACTAGCCTTTAAAAGCTCTGAGCTCTTTCAGGGTCAGCCATTTTGACTCTGCATGTGCTCTTAAGCAGAGCTGCTGCTGAGGAGAGCCAAACAAAGGAAGTGAGCACTGGTAAGTTTTGCAGTTGGAGTAGAGCTGCTTTAGAGGCCTCTACTAATTTAAATTGATAATTGAAACTGCTGAGAGCCACCTCTGTTCAAACAGAGGAAGCAGTTTGAAGCTTCCAGAAGCAGGGGGGCAGGGCCACACCAGGCCCTTCCCTGAACTGTGACTCATAGGGGCGGAGCCACACTAGCCTTTAAAAGCTCTGAGCTCTTTCAGGGTCAGCCATTTTGACTCTGCATGTGCTCTTAAGCAGAGCTGCTGCTGAGGAGAGCCAAACAAAGGAAGTGAGCACTGGTAAGTTTTGCAGTTGGAGTAGAGCTGCTTTAGAGGCCTCTACTAATTTAAATTGATAATTGAAACTGCTGAGAGCCACCTCTGTTCAAACAGAGGAAGCAGTTTGAAGCTTCCAGAAGCAGGGGGGCAGGGCCACACCAGGCCCTTCCCTGAACTGTGACTCATAGGGGCGGAGCCACACTAGCCTTTAAAAGCTCTGAGCTCTTTCAGGGTCAGCCATTTTGACTCTGCATGTGCTCTTAAGCAGAGCTGCTGCTGAGGAGAGCCAAACAAAGGAAGTGAGCACTGGTAAGTTTTGCAGTTGGAGTAGAGCTGCTTTAGAGATTACAAACTAATAACAAAGGAAGAATATAGTCTAACTAGGTAGAAAGGTAGTGAACGTGTACATTTTTGAGGCCCAGAATACTGCACTTGTTAAAATGGATTCTGAGGGAACAGCTGTAGTTACCTGCAATTCTTGTGCCATGTTTGTGTTCTTGCCAAAGCATATGGAGAACTACACTTGCAGCAAGTGCAAGCTGGTTGCACTACTAGAAGAGAAGGTCCAGCAGCTAGAGGCCCGCATATCTAACCACCAACAAATTAAGGAGCTTGAGCTGTTCTTGGACAGAGCGGAGCAGACTATGCTGGACAAAGAAGTGACAGGGCACAGTTCTGAGGGAGAAGGCCCTTCACTAACTCAGGAGGGAGATGGTTGGAGGAATGTGACTCAAAGGAGGAGAAGAGTAGGGGATCACTCTGAGAGTCTGAAATTACAGAATAAATTTGAGGCTCTTTCCCTTATCACACCTGATGAGGAACACACAGAGGAACAACTGGTTCCACCTGATGATCTCTCCTTCATCACACTTGATGAGATCCAGGAAGATGAACAACAGGAACAAACTGAGGTTCTCTCCCTTAATATGGTTGATGAGGTGCATGTAGATGAACAGATTGCAGGAGAGAGGCTCCTTGTACTAGGCGATTCAATAATTAGAAATACAGAGAAATGGATTTGTGATGCACATGATAACCGTATGGTGACTTGCCTGCCAGGTGCAAAAGTTGCAGACATCACAAGAAATCTAGATAGATTGTTAGAGAGAACTGGGAACGAGCCAGTTGTCGTGGTACACGTTGGTACTAATGATGTTGGGAAGGCCAAGCGGTCTGTCCTGGAAGCCAAATTTAGGTTGTTAGGAAGAAGATTGAAGTCCCGGACTTCCAAGGTAGCATTTTCAGAAGTGCTGCCTGTCCCTCGCGCAGGACCTACCAGGCAGGCAGAGCTCAGAAGCCTCAATGCGTGGATGAGGCGGTGGTGTCGAGAGGAGGGCTTCAGATTTGTCAGGAACTGGAGAACATTTTGGGACAAGCCAAATCTGTTCAGGAGGGATGGGTTGCATTTAAACCATGATGGGACCAGATTGCTGGCACTCAACATCAAAAAGGCTGCAGAGCAGCTTTTAAACTGATAACTGGGGGAAAGCCGACAGGAGCTGGGCAGCATCCGGTTCGGGAAAGTGTGTACTTGAGTAGTGAGGAGGATGCAAAAATTACTGAGCAGAGCAAGGAGCTAGTCACCAGCACTCTAGCAGAAGGATGCAAGAGGCAGTCTAACAATGCAACTGGACTCAAAAGACTGTATCAGGAAAGCATATATAAATGCTTGTATACAAATGCCAGAAGCCTCCGTAACAAAATAGGGGAGCTGGAATACTTAGCAATAGATAAAAATATTGATATTATTGGTATCACTGAAACCTGGTGGACGGATGATAACCAATGGGATACAGTTATCCCAGGCTACAAACTGTACAGGAAGGATAGGAAGGGGCAAACAGGAGGTGGTGTAGCCTTGTATGTCAAAGAAGTGATAAAATCGTATGAATTGGAATATCTAGGTGATTTGGAGTCACCATTAGAAGCTCTGTGGGTAAGAGTACCAGGCCACAAGGATGGTCTAACAGTAGGCATATACTATCGGCCTCCGACCCAAACTCTTGAGGGAGACTGGCAGTTGGAGAATGTTGTAAAGGAGGCATCCAGGAAGGGAAGCCTGGTTATAATGGGGGACTTCAATTACCCTCACATAGACTGGGTGAACTGTTGTTCAGCACATGATAAAGAGATAAAGTTCCTAGATATGCTCAATGATTGTTCCCTGGGACAGATGGTTGAAGACCCAACTAGAGGTACAAGAATCCTTGACTTGATCCTGAGTAATACTCAGGATCTGGTGCAAGATGTTAATGTGACTGATCCAATAGGGAACAGTGACCACAACTCAATTATGTTTAACTTGATCATAGACGGCAAGTCACTGATAAAATCTAACACAGAGACCTTAAATTTTCAAAAAGGAAATTTCCCAAAGATGAGGAAACTAGTAAAAAAGAAACTGAAAGGGAAAATTGAGAGAGTCCAAACACTCAAAGAGGCATGGTGGCTGTTTACAAAAACAATAACAGAGGCTCAATTGGAATGCATACCCAAAAGGAAAAAGGGCACTGCCAGGTCCAAGAGGACTCCGATGTGGCTTACAGGAGCTGTTCGGGAAGTGATCAAGAGCAAGAAAAGCTCATTTAGAAGATGGAAGGCTTGTCCAAATGAGGACAGCAGGCAGAAACATAAATTCTGGCAGAACAAATGCAAGGCAACAATCAGGAAAGCAAAGCAAGACTTTGAGGAGCGTATAGCTAAAAATACTCAGAGAAATAACAAAGACTTCTTTAAGTACATTAGAAGTAAGAACCCAACTAGGAAGGCCATTGGACCATTAGATGACAATGGAAGGCAAGGGGTTATTAAAGAGGAAACAGAGATTGCAGAGAGACTCAATGAATTCTTTGCTTCAGTATTCACTGAAGAAGACAGAGACCACATGCCCAAAACAGAGCCTATCTTCGTAGGGAGGGAAACCGAAGAATTAAGCAAGATAGAAATAACCAGGGAGGAGGTCCTTGCATATCTTGTTAAGCTAAACACTAACAAATCCCCAGGACCAGATGGCATCCATCCACGAGTTCTCAGGGAACTTAAAGATGAAATTGCTGATATCCTAGCCAAAATATATAATCTTTCCCTCAAATCAGGCTTTGTGCCTGATGACTGGAAGGTAGCGAATGTAACACCAATTTTCAAAAAAGGATCCAGGGGTGATCCAGGAAATTACCGGCTGTCAGTTTGACATGTGTCCCAGGTAAAGTGATGGAAACCATCATAAAAGATAGAATTAATAGGCACATAGAAGAGAAGGCGCTGCTAAAGGAGAGCCAACATGGCTTTTGCAAGGGCAAATCATGCCTCACTAATCTGTTGGAATTTTTTGAGAGTGTCAACAAGCATGTGGATAAGGGGGATCCAGTTGACATTGTTTATCTGGACTTTCAGAAGGCTTTTGACAAGGTCCCACACCAAAGGCTCTTGAATAAACTTACCAGTCATGGAATAAAGGGACAGGTCTTGTCCTGGATCAGCAACTGGCTAAGGGACAGGAAACAGAGGGTAGCACTAAATGGACACTTCTCCAAGTGGAGGGAAGTAAAGAGTGGGGTCCCCCAAGGTTCAGTACTGGGACCCCTGCTTTTCAACCTCTTCATAAATGATCTAGAGGTAGGAGTAAAAAGCAAGGTAGCCAAATTTGCTGACGACACTAAATTATACAGGGTAGTGAAAACTGTGAGAGATTGTGAAGAGCTCCAGAGGGACCTCTTGACACTGGGGGAGTGGGCAAAACAGTGGCAAATGAGCTTCAACATCAGTAAGTGCAGAGTGATGCATGTTGGGGCAAAAAACCCCAATTACATTTATAAACTGATGGGGTCTGAACTCTCTGCGACAAACCAGGAAAGGGACCTTGGTGTCCTGGTGGACAGCTCAATGAAGGTGTCAACCCAGTGTGCCTCAGCAGTGAAAAAAGCAAACTCAATGTTAGGGATCATTAGGAAGGGTATAGAAAATAAGTCAGCAAGTGTCATTTTGCCTCTTTATAAATCTATGGTGAGGCCCCATCTGGAATATTGTGTACAGTTCTGGTCGCCATACCTCCAGAAGGATATTATGGAGTTGGAGAAAGTACAGAGGAGGGCAACCAGAATGATTAGGGGACTGGAACACCTTCCTTACCATCTGAGGCTGCAACGGTTGGGCCTTTTCACTCTTGAACGACGGCGTCTAAGAGGTGACCTGATTGAAGTTTATAAAATCATGCACGGTGTGGACAAAGTAGATAAGGAAAAACTGTTTTCCCTATCGCACAACACTAGAACTAGGGGACACTCCATGAAACTTTTGGGTACTAGTTCTCAAACAAATAAGAGAAAGTACTTTTTCACCCAGAGGATTACTGGTCTATGGAACTCCCTGCCAGAAGAAGTGGTGACAGCTGTCAGTCTTGACAGCTTTAAGAAAGGATTAGACAAGTTCATGGAGGACAAGGCTATCAATGGCTATAATTATGGCTACCTAAGGACAACCTCCGGGTTGGAGAGATAGGCAGGATATCTCTCAATGCCATTTCCAGGGAATCCTAAGCAGGTGAAGGCATCTGCTTGGGAATACCCTGAAGGAAATGGTGAGCCACTGTGTGAGACAGAATGCTGGACTGGATGGGCTGTGGCCTGTTCCAGCAAGGCTGTTCTTATGTTCTTATGTTCTTATGTTATGCAATTTCATTGCTATCCTGGGTGATTGTTGCATGAGGTTCTAAGGAAAGTATTCATGTGGTTACAAGCAATAACAACATGACATACATATTGATTGATTAGACGTAATCAAAACTGCTGCCCTGTCTTACTATAAGCCATGTAACAGTGAAAGTAGTTGTATGAAAACCCAAGATTTAGAGAGAGTATCTGAATATTTTGCACTGACGTCAAACGAGAGTCGCTGAGAGCTGCCAAAGACTACTTATTTGGAATATAACTTCCATCATTTTATAGCTAGCAGGGGCATTGATGGTATTAAGCTGGTGGATTCTGCAAGTTGTTGCTCCCAAATACCTTTTCCAAAGCTTTGTTCCATGTTACCAGCAGTTGAACACTTTAGGGTTCACCCACCCTTCTTTGCCTCCTTTCTGGCTGTTACAACGCAAGTGATCAAAATGTGTTATTTGCTCTTCTCAGATTGTGGGATGTGTTGAATCTCACAAACGTGAATTATGTGTTGAACTGTAAAATGTCATAACATTTCCGTTTCAGGTATCTGCTCCAGACTGCTGGAAAGAGGCCTACTTCAGCAGAGGAGGAGGGGGCAGCAGAGCTTGTTAAATGTCTATGGACACATACTCTTTTGATGTCCCTGATGCCAGGGACTTTAAAGACATGAATGAGGATGAATTGACTGACATTGATGCTTGGTTTGGTGAGTACTGCCATTGTCTACTTGCTGCCCCGTTTCCTGAAAGAGTTTTATGTTGTGGGACTGCAGAATTGAAAATGTCCCGATAATTTGCAGTCCAAACCGCTGGTGAAAAAAGCATGGCAAAGGTGCCACCATGCTCCCCTAGCTGAGGTATGAAAGGGTTATGGGAACTGGGTTTTCTTTTAGTATGTCTACCTACCAGGATTGTCTGTATTTCTGCTCTTTGTCCTGAATAGTCTGGTGCTGAGAGTTTTATCTTTTCAACTTGCACAGGTTGCAGGTGCATAGAATTGTCTGAAAGACAGGAAAGAGAAGTGGATATAAACATATTTTTAAAACTGCTACAATAGTAGCCCAATCACCTATGTCTCTGCCACAAATTATTGTGATACTGGTCTAAATTGATTAAGGAACAGTGTCACAATAGTGGCAAAACATCAACTCTAGGTCTATCAGAATAAACAAAACAAAAGTTAACAGTTAGTCTTCAAGGTGCTACAATGGTTTTTGTTTTGTTTATTCTTTGATATGCTTGAAACAGACTAACATGGCTACTATTCCCCAAAAAACTTTTAAGTCTGTTAACTTCCAAGCGCTGCAGAATTCCAGACCAATACACAGGCCTGTTATAAAGAACATCTAAATCAGGGATCTCAAAACTTTAAGCTGGGAGCCGGTTCACCTCCCTCAGACTGTTGTGGGGCCAGACTGATGGTTTCCCCGCCCCGCCCCCACAGCCACCCCGAGCTCACCACACTCCCCTTCTACGACCCGTACTGAGGGAAGGAAGAAGGAGACGATGTGAAAGGTGCCCCTCACACGTGGGGTGTCATCCCCCCCCCCCCCCCCCCGCAACACCTCCTTGGCTGCCAGGGCTGCTGCTCTGCATGCAGCACTTTCTGCCTCAGCTCATTGTGAGTGGGAACTTGGCACCTTGGCTTCTGTCTCGGCTCTGTCTCTGCCCTTTGGTCCCTCACAGTGTCTGAGGCTTCAGTGTTGGAGTGAGCTGACGCAGTTCGGCCCTGGGGCTACCTGGGACTGGCTGCAGGGCGGGCGGGCGGGTGGGCAGGCGCTTCCTCCTGGCGGGGACTGGCGCACGTGGGTGTGGAAGCTGAGGAGAAAGAGGAGAATCAAATCATCCAGCCCATACCCTTGCTCCTATCGCCGCTGCTGCCATCTCAATCCTTGTCCCCTCCGCTTGGCCTGGCATGTCTCTAAGGGTGCTCCATAGCAGGGCGGATGTTGTAAGCCTTACAGCATCCACCCTGCTATGGAGCACTGTATGGGACAAACCAAGCGGAGGGGACAAGGATTGAGGCAGCGGCGATCAGAGTGAGGTCATGGGCTGGATCCAGCCCGCAGGCTGTAGTTTGGGGATCCCTGATCTAAATGCTTGGTTTTGTTTTGCAGATGTACCCAGTAATACCTCATGACAGATTTGTCTTGCCTCTGTTTCACTCAGTGAGAGATGTCCACCATATTTGTGCTGAGAGCATCGGACAATATAAAAATAGCAATGTGAACACATTAGAAGAACAGGATGTAAATATTTTAGCTTTTGAAAAGTAGAAATGCACCTTATGAAAGCAAAAACGATCTACCTTTATGTGACTACGAGCCTTCTAAAATTAGCCCGGGAAGTCAGAGACGTCCTGACTCACTGGTGGCTTGGCCGGGATTTTGCATCCAGGATTTTGTGATTCCATGCAGGTGATGCAAACACCATAGCATTATGGAGGGTGTAGATTGTCCAGGGCCCCCCTCCAGTTTCTCAGTCGACAGTACGTTTTGACAGAGCCGGTATACGTTCTGATAGGATTCCCTGATTTGGTTCAATGCACGGTGATTATTGTCATCTGCTCTGTCCTTATAGTCTGTCAGCTTTGAAGCACTCCTGGGAAAGTTAGGAACTCAAAGCTGCCTTTGACGTTATCTGAGAAAAGGCAAAGGTTAACCCAAATTCTGGTGAAAAGCAGGGCTAGGATATGTGATTACTCTTGAACCAGGTCAAGATTCATTTTCTCCCCTTTCATCCTCACAGCCCCTTTTCTCTCTTCCATCTTCCCTTTCTAGTCTTAGCTTTCCAAGAAAGCTTGGTTAGACTCACTTGCCCCCTCCCCCCCTTTTTTTTCTTCCTCTTTCTGATGTCTCAATTTTCCTCGGTCTTCTTGGCACTCATCCTTATCTCAGACTAGCTTGGCAAATGGCATTGGGATTATGCTGCCCAGTGCATTAGACTGATTAAGTTCTGTTTTCAGATGACAGAAGGGCCACTTTATCTACTCCAAGAGGAAACATTGCCAACGGCATCTTGCAGAAAGCAAGGGCAAGGCTCCCGTTCGCCATCGTCTCACCAATGGTGAATTCCGGTAAGTTGTTATTCTTTAGAGGAGTTTGTAGTAAAATTGTGATGACCATATGAACTCTCACTCTGAAGAGCATCATTCCACTGCTTCTTGGCTTTCCCAGACCATGGCCAGCCACCACCATCACCGCTCCTGGGCAAGGCCAACGGAAGAGCCCCGTCACAAACTCTGTTGCTTTTTTCCAGCTTTCCCCTTACTTGATTCTTAGTATTGTGGCAGAAATTTTGTTGTATATAAAAATGTCTGGTTTAGATATTTTGAGTAGTTTGGGGACATCTGCACACTCGGCCACTTGGTTACTTCCCGATCTCCAGATAGACTGAATAACATAACTGCTTTGCATCTCACTTTCTCAGAAAGTTGAGATACGAACTGGATAAATAACACTGTTCATAGTGGGATATCTTCAAAGCTCATCATCATTACCACCTCCACCATTATTTCAATTTAAAAGAATTCTTCCCAAGTCTGGGGACTCATCTGTTGGACTTAGACCATCAATTAATATATTTATATCAGAAATGGATGATTTGTTTACTCAAAAACAGCTATTGAGTGGTCTGTATTCTCTAATTAAGAACTACTTAAAACAATTCTCTTGAACAACACTGCAGGTATAGCAGCAGCAAAGAACAAACTTAGCACCACCATACCGTACTGTCAGCTTTTAGATGGACTTGAGAATGTTTGATTGGATTTCTTTTACTTCTGGCCACTTTTGTTCCACCACAATTGGCTTCCTAGTTTGGTTCCATTAAATAAGAGGGAAGGTTCAAAAGCTGCATGGATTTTTAACCAGAGAAAAGAAAGTAGGGTGCTAAAATTACAAACACGGTTTATGTTCTCGTTATTGTTTATCTTTAGGTGAGAATCCCAGTGAAAATAAAGACATGGAAGCATCAGATAACGTGGCATCAAATGTGGTTTCTCCTTTGGCAGAGTTTGATGGCACATTAAAGGAGGCAACAGCGGCAGCTCCTGCAGTAGTCCCGGGAAGGTAGGAATACTAATATTGGATTGGGCAATTCCCCTTCGAAGTTAATGTAGTTTGCAGCTTTTGACCTAACCTAGGGCTGCCACTGGTATAATCCTCCCCTACTCCCAAAGGAGAAGTGCTTATTTGGTTTTTTTTAAAAAAAACAAAATGACTATTGAGCCTTCCTAGCTAGCTGAGGAACCTTGCTTCAATTGCTATGGCAATTCTCATAAATTTTAAATTGGTCCTTTTGGAAACTGTAAATTCAAGTTGGGATCTTCAGCTGGATGACCCTTCCTGCCCATGTGACCTTTCTGACGCTTATAAGAACTAGAAGCCTACCATCTCCCTTTCTGAGAATTCAGTGGTTCTATTAGTATAACATATTAACCCACCCCAAGATCTGTACCAGGACGCTTCCAAGTAGGAGTGATCTTGTGAGCAAGGCCATTGAAGTCATAAAGTGAAATCGTCCCCATTGGATGAGAGTTACTGCCCTAATTCTCAAGCCAGATCATCCATGAGTACCTGGCCAACACTGTCAGTGCAAAAGTTTGCGTTTGATGTGAGGGGATCTCTCTAGGATCTAGTTTGTTGTTGGAGAGTGTTGTAGGACACCAACCATCCCCCACTTTACTTGATGAAAACATATGCAGGGGAAGCAGACTCTAGTTTTGTAGTTGAGGATTAAAACTAATTCATAAGAGGTTTCTTGAGAAAAAATATTTGCATTTCTCAGTACCTGTATTGTATGCAAATAAAAGGAATAGATATCTGGTATCGCAAAAGAGTAGTTAACGGTACCTCAACCACTGTTTCCAGTGTACTTTACACTTGTGTCTAGATTCTGTCCCCTGCTCTGATTATTTAAAGGGATCTGTTATAAAAGGATTGGGTCTGTGCTGGTCAAAATCTAATCCAGCGAACACTGTCCATTACTCACTGGTTGGCTTCTCTTCCATTCCCTTATTGCCAGCTTCACTGCACCCACATCCACGTATACCAGGGGTGCCCAAACATTTCAGGCCTCGGGCCGGTCACGTAGTTCAGGGAGCTGGTCACTATGGCCTGGGGGCCGCATGCAACCCCGATGCCATTTAATCCAGCCCGTGAAACCCTTGTCGCTCCTGGAGGTGGAAGTAAAACGTGCCCATACGGGCACACTTTACTTCCGCTTCCAGGACCGACTGCAGGCCGGATGAATTTGTGTCGGGAGCCGCATCTGGCCCTTGCGCCGTAGTTTGGGCACCCCTGACGTATACCTTTATTGGTATATGTATACCAATAAACAAACATACCTTGTCATGAAATTAAGCACCCAAGTACTTCCAGGCTGGCTGAGTCCCAATATAACTTGAGAGCAAACTCACCATTTCTTCTTTCCATTAGGGTGGCAAGAAGGGCGTCAGCTCGGCGGAGGAGTGCCCAGCGCAGACTCATGGCTAAAAGCCAAGGAGAGAGAGCCGCTGCAGCTGTGGCCAGCAAGCAAGAGCCCCCGCCGCCAAAGAAGCAAAAATTGTAGGTCTAGAAGCGATGTGTTTGACGTGTTTGTTGGTGGGAGGGTGGGAGGGACAGAGAGTGGCTCAGTGTTATATTTGAATCCCCTCGTAGCCATTGTGTCCTTGCCTTGCTCAGGCTTTCTTCAAGTGAACTCTTGGTACCATCATGCACGTCTAAGTGACGTAATTCTTTCCAAGTACAGAATGGCCTGAAGGGCAGAAAACACTTTTTCTACTGAAGCTTCTGTTCCCTTTGATTTTACCTTAAGTGATAATATTTAAGTAAGCTTACCCCTTAAACTTGTGACAGTATAATTACCTGTGGGTGGAAAATACCAGGATTACTGGGATTATTTATTACCAAATAAAGCTTCATTGAAGGCAGGGATTTCAGTAATTGCAGCAAAGTTACTCAAATTGAAAACTGAGCAAAATGCAGTGTTATCTGGGGAGAGCAGTGACGGCAACATTTGTGTCAGCCCTCTTTTTAAAAATTGTATACTTGTGGGAAAGAGCTGTAAAAGTCTAGCAATGGGCCGGGATGGGTAGAAAAGCCACAGGTCCAGAGTATCAGCATTCTGCTTTTCCCCTGATCTGCTGGTTAATTGTTCTCCACCTCTGTGTCTCTCCCTTGTCCTTAATTTCCCCCATTATCTCATTCCTTAGAGGACTTAAAAGGAGCACCCTGCAGATTCTTGGAGGAAATCAGCCTCAGTAACTACTTGCTTGCTTGCTGAGCAGAATTTTGTGTCTAAAAAGGTGTGCTGAAGCCAAGGCTGTTTGGGCTGCAGGGACCAATGCTTTCTCTGTGGGAAAGGCATGCTGTCCTCAGTTGGACAATTCCCAAAGTGTGGCAGAACTCAAGTGTAACTGCCTAGGAAAGAGTCTTCTTTATCTCCATGAGACTTATGAGGTGACCTTCCTCAGAAGGTTGTACCCCAAGTATATTTCCCATTCTGAAGACGAAATAGGATCTTTGGGAATGAAAGGGTCCCCGCATTTTTCTTCCGTGTCTAGGCCAGACATGAAACTGCCAAAATGAAGGCACCTTTTGGTGAGTTCATTCTGCAGTTCCTTTGGCCTGACCTAGTGTGAGAAAGATTAGCTGGCAACACAAGGTTGTCGTTACCAGGGTATGCCCGATTGTGGTTCAGAAATACCACAATCTTCGAGGAGGCTCTTTCTGTGTCCCCCACATTAACAATAGCATGCTCAAGAAAAGCATATATTAAAACTAGCTGAGGGCCTGGCCCTGCCCAGACGGACCTAATCCTGTGAGGGGACGGCCGGGCCCTTTTCCCCTTTCTCGGTTCCCACCCTTTGGAGCCTGTATCTGGTCGAGGACGGACACTCTCCTTCGTCGCTTCTGGCAGATTGCTGCGGCCGGACCTGCTGTCTGGAGCGGACCCTTTTTTATCCGTCCATGTCCAGACAGTAATCGTTGGTGTGCTGGGGTAGGAGTCGCCGGCCAGGCCCCCTTTCTCTGGCCTGGGCTGGAGGTCTGCCAGGCTCCTCCAGTGCGTCTGGTCCAGAGCACGTCCCACCAACAGGACTGCCGCTGCCGCCGCGGCTCACTGTTTGCAGGTGGGTCGAGCCCTGCTCTCGGGCAGAGGCTTGGCAGGTACCTCCAGTGCAGCGGGGGCTGAACAGTGTCCCGGTAGTGGTGGCCACGGCCCTGCTGACCAAGCGCAGTGGCGGAGCCTGGCTGGCCTCCGACCGAGGCTTGAGGCGGGGGGAGGTGCGCCGGCCAGTCCCGGCCTTGTGCGCCACCAGCGGAGCTGCGGACATGGACAGAGAAGGAGGGGCCACCCATGTCAGTTGGTCCAGGCACGGCAGTGAGCTGGAGGGCCTCTGCACACGCCCGAAGGTGGTTGCGTGTTGTCCCACCCGACAGACACAGGGCATGCGCTACGTCAGCGGGTAACTCCTCCACCACAGCTACACTGTTGTCCCGTCCCCCCCCCCCCCGGTGTGTGTGTGCAAAGGGCAACGGGCCGGAGCCTGGATGCCTCGGCGGGAGCAGGGTTGGCGGAGGCAACGGAGGAGAATGTCTGTCGTCAGAATGATTAGGGGACTGGAACACCTTCCTTACCATCTGAGGCTGCAACGGTTGCGCCTCTTCACTCTTGAACGACGACGTCTAAGAGGTGACCTGATTGAAGTTTATAAAATCATGCACGGTGTGGACAAAGTAGATAAGGAAAAACTGTTTTCCCTATCACACAACACTAGAACTAGGGGACACTCCATGAAACTTTTGGGTACTAGTTCTCAAACAAATAAGAGAAAGTACTTTTTCACCCAGAGGATCATTGGTCTATGGAACTCCCTGCCAGAAGAAGTGGTGACAGCTGTCAGTCTTGACAGCTTTAAGAAAGGATTAGACAAGTTCATGGAGGACAAGGCTATAATTATGGCTACCTAAGGACAACCTCCGGGTTGGAGAGATAGGCAGGATATCTCTCAATGCCATTTCCAGGGAATCCTAAGCAGGTGAAGGCATCTCCTTGGGAATAATACCCTGAAGGAAATGGTGAGCCACTGTGTGAGACAGAATGCTGGACTGGATGGGCTGTGGCCTGTTCCAGCAAGGCTGTTCTTATGTCAACCAGGTAGGGTTGCCAAGATTCGAGGAGGGGGATAAGGGCCAGAACGTCCCCTCAGACTGGGTTGGGCCTGTCTGGGTAAGGCAGGGCCCTCAGCTGCAGCACGCGCGTTGACCGTTGGTTTGTGTGCCAGCTGTCCCGCCTCCTCTGTGTTCGGGTCCTCCTGCCAGATTGGCTGTGGCGTTAGTCTATGTGGTTTTTCCCCCCGCTTTTGTGGTGCACAGTCCCCATTCTCGGCCTCTAGACCCTCGTGGGGCTGATCTCAGTTACAAAAGGTTGCCGGACACTACGTTTCACCTCTTCCTTATAGATATACTACCCTGTTTCCCCGAATATAGGACCTCCTCCCATAATAGGACACACACACCCCTTTTTTCCCCTGCCTTTGAAATATAAGGCCCCATCCAAAAATAAGACCTCCTTACCTCCTGGCTGTAATGCGGCCGGCGTGGCCCATAAGAAAGCCTGCCGCATCGGAGTCTCGATTGCCTCCCCGCTCACAACCAAGGGAAATTTCCCCTGGTGAGAGCGGGATCGAGACTCCGATGCGGCAGGCCTTCTTATGTCCCACGCCGGCCGCCTCACAGCTGAGGCCAGTCTCGATCGTGCTTCCCCACTCGCAACCAAGGGACGCTTCCCTTGGTTGTGAGTGGGGAAGCGCGATCGAAACTGGTATTCTTCTTCATGGAAAAATAAGACATCCCCTGAAAATAAGACCTTGTGCTAATTTTGGAGTTTTTAAAAATATAAGACAGTGTCTTATATTCGGGGAAACACGGTAGCATGGGCTACTCGGCTTCGCCGGTCCGGTCACTTAGGCCCTTTTTTTACTGGAGGCGAGGGCAGAATGGAGTGCCGTTCTCTGCCCTGGCCTCCCGGGGAAGCTTCTCCCCGGGAGGCGAGGGTGGTACAGAGCGCCGCTTTCGGCCCTGGCCTCCCAGGGAGGCCAAACCGAGCGCCAACGGGCTTTATCTCCGTTCTGTCTGCGCGCATGCCTGGCCCCACCTCTCTCTCTCTCCACATAAGGTAAGTGTGAACGGCACATTACGGGATAGGCTGCACGTATGGACACGTGTTCTGCGCACGCACAGCCCAACCCCTTTCTTATAGGTATAGTTATAGATATAGACTAGGAACTCTGAACAGTCCTGTGCTGTTCCCTTTCCAGCTCTCTCAGGCCTCCTAAGATTTCTAAACCCTGCGTGCCTGTCCATGCATTGAGGTAAGGCTAACATTTTTGACTACCCTTCAGCACGGGTGATCGGGACCATCTATCTGCACAATGGTGGTGACAGCCAGAAAGGTGTTGGCAAGAGAAGCATGAGTAATTTGAGGATTTCAGTCCTGATCCTGACCTCCTTTCTTCATGTTGCCTCTCTCCTCTCCAGGTCTAATACCCGGGAGAAACTGGGGGAAATTGCTTTGAACAGAAACACCTCGCCAGTGAAGACCAAAGTGCCTGTCACACCTGCAACAGCAAAGTAGGTAGCTTGAGATGAATTGCCTTCTGTAATGTTGGTTATCCATATTCTCCTTATGGGAAGTTCTGTTGGTTTCTTGGGATTGCCTTTCTGAAAATCTACACATACAACAAGGCCACTGAAGCAGGTGGCAACTTCATAAGAGTACGGCCTTGTTTTTTCACAGCTCTTTTAGTTTTTTAGCTAAACGTTCACAGTTTGGTTTGTGTGGGTCAAGTAAATTGCAAATTCCCAAAGGTATGGTATTTAGCAAGGCACCACCAGCTTTAGTTTTCTGTACTTCCTAACTGGCAAAATCCTAGTCATGCTGTGGTATGCTACTAATTCAGGGGTGCCCAAACTTTTCAGGCAACGGGACAGTCACGTGGTTGAGCATGCCGGTCACATGGTTCCTCCCACTGAAAGTGGATATAAAATGTGCCTATGTGTTATGCGCATGTGTGTTTTGCTTCCAGGGGTGCTGCGGGCTGGATGGAATGGCGCCATGGGCCAGATCCTGCCATCCCTGTACTAATCCCATTGAATTGACCAGAATCAGCAGAGATCTGCTTGCTGGTGGTCATCTAACTTTGAAGTGTGCTTGGCTCAAGATAGGATTTGGAAAGTACAACCAGCATCCTGAAGAAGCCTCCATGTCTGCAGTAATAATTGCACCAACAATTTGCAACATTTCACAATGTGTCCATTGCACAATCATTTGCATTCAGGGCACTCACTCTGGCAAATACTGCAAGCTGTTTTTTGTGATTACTGTTGTCCCTCCAGTTGTTTTACCTGGATAGTGGGCTATATCTCTCACATTTGATCTTCTCACTGGTGTGTGTCTTGTTCAGGCATTTGCAACCTACAGGCCGGCCCAGGGCCCTGACGCCAATTAATATGGCCCATGCCACTCGTGGAAGTAAAATGTGCATGCGCAAAAGGCTGCCGTAAATGCATTCTGCATGGGCACATTTTACTTCAGCTTCTAGGTAGGTGGAACCAGGTGACTGGCCTGTTCAGCTGTGCGGGGGGCATGGTCAGGCCCGCTACCTGAAAATGGTGAGAACCCCTAGTCTTGTTTGTTCACCACTACTGCCAAACATATAGAAACTACTGTTCCTGTCTAGAAAGAGGGGTCTCTTTACTTTTCAGAAGGAAAAATCCATCTGCAAAAGGCAAGTCAACAGAGGAGTTAGAGCTAGAGAAAATGCATCAACTGCAGCAAGAAGTAGCTGAGTTGCGCAAGAAGAATGAGGAGTCATTGAAAGCTGCTATCACTGGGCCAGGTACGTCCCCTGTTAACATTGGGTAAACACATGAATGGTGGCTTACAGAGGTTGGCAACAGCAGTGTTTGCTAATTGAAACCTGCCTCATGACACAACTGTGCCCTTTACTTACAAGGTGTGGGGACAGAATGTTCCCCCCAGCCCCTCTTGACAGAGGCAGCCACCCTAGGAATGAACAAAATTGCAAAAATCAAAGCAAGAAATGACCAGATTCTGTACAAAGCAAGAAGGGATTCAAATTTGATTGGGGTCAGGCTCAATTAGCTGCAAATTGATTCCCCTCTCCAAAGCACTATTGTTTCTAGATGTTGTCAGGAAAAGAAAATTTATTATTATTATTATTATTATTATTATTATTATTATTATTATTATTTATTCGATTTATACCCCGCCCTACTCGGCACTGGCCGACTCAGGGCGGCCTACAACAGGTAAATCAAATACAATATAACAAATCAAATACAATATAACAATATGAACAACACACAAAAGACAATAAAGCATACAGTTGCAAATTACAGGTTACAAAATTACAAATCAATACAAGATAAATATGCCATAGTACCACATACATAATGGAGCAAAAGCTCAACGTACTTAGTATCAGCAACGACCGGCAGCAGCAAAGTCCCTCCGGTTGCGGGGTGCCGGTGCAGGTGCTACCACTTCCCCCGCCAAACCAGGGGAAGGAGCTCTGCCTCGGCAAAGGCCTTGACAGCAACAGTCCCTCTAGCCGCGAGCTCCGTGCGTCAACATCGATGGTGGCGGTGGTAACAGCCGCAACAGTCCGATTGGCCCCAAGAGCAGCTGCAGCTGTGAGGTGTGGGGGCGGGTGTTGGAGACGCTGACAGCGGCAGCAAGGAGAGTCCCTTTTTGAGCTCAGCCTCACCCCAAG
Source organism: Bradypodion ventrale (assembly GCA_035047345.1). Classification (NCBI taxonomy): domain Eukaryota; kingdom Metazoa; phylum Chordata; class Lepidosauria; order Squamata; family Chamaeleonidae; genus Bradypodion; species Bradypodion ventrale. The sequence goes on along the minus strand of JAWDJE010000004.1, from coordinate 3,464,361 downwards.
TGTTCTCTCCCCGGCCTGACTGACCAGAGGGTGGGTGTTGGAGATGGCGGCGGCAAGGAGAGTCCCTTTTTGAACCACCCACCAGCCTCGCCCCAGGTGTTCTCTTCCCGGACCGACTGACTAGGGGGTGGGCGTTGCATTTTTGGCTCCTTCAAATCCATCTTCCTCTTCTGAGGTCATACATCATGTGGGGGGGGGGGGTTTCCCCAGAAACAGATCGTGGCCCACATTTTGTCCGCCCCCGATCTGTCCATGCCTATATGTCCGTGATGGCGAACCTTGGCACTGCAAATGTTCTTGGACTTCGATTCCCACTGGACAGGTGTTTTCCCCAGGTTTGCTCCACCTTACCTTGCTGTAGTGGGCGCGAGGTTCTCCGAAGGTCTTGGTGTCCAGCTGGGTTGGGGAACATTTGGTTTTATAAATAAAGTGGAGTCCATCCCCTGTTCAGCATTGTCAGTAATAGACATTATGAGAATTGTTCTTTGTTGGGATTCTGCTTCATGTAAAGATATCTTCTTTATTCAGTCAGCCTCATTAGCAGCAGTTATATCCTCAGATCTTTAAGATAACAATCAGTCCCAAGAAGTCCTGCTTCCTTAGGCTTTTTGTAGGGAGGAACAGAGAGACAGAGAGAAAGCACTCTGCAGTCCTTGGCTGGTCAAATGCTACTCAAGCCCTTTTCTTTATTTTCGCAGTGAGAGAGAGAAACGAAACTAGCAAGCCTTGTATAGCAGAAACGAAACTCATTAGCCTACATAATCAATCAGAATGTCAAAACCCAAAGAAAGAGAGATAAGGAGCGCTGTCTCTCAGTGAGCAAAGGCTTTTGTTTACAAAAAGTGTCAGAGACAGCCTGACAGAATCCAGATGCATTCCTACATGTCCTCCTTTTTCATTTAAATTTGAGAGAGGGACGGCTAATCATACCCCTGCATGTCATCATACTCCATAACTACTCCTCCATATACATCATCACTGTCCTCCTGGACATCGTACCCCTCCTGACTCCTGGTACTTTGTTCCGGAGGATGATACCTCATTGAGTACAATTGCCGTCGTGCAAAACTCGATGTCTCCCTTCTACGCAATGGACATGTGTTACACATAGAAATAAGATTAGGAATACAAGTAATGCAAAAATACAAAGGTATAAAGCAGATAATAATAATAAACCCATAAAAGAAAACTTGTCTAAGGACAGATAAATCAGGCAACCAAGAAGTCACCCAATAAAAGAGATTAACATCAGTGCGTACATTGTTAGTAATACTCTCCTGTAAATTCTGAAGTTCTTTCTCAATAGTATTATTCAGATAAAATAACCCAATGCTGCACATTGATATTGTCCTGGATGGAAATTCGTGGCAACTCCATTAAAAAAGAACCACATGTTCGGATCCTTGATTTGCCATCCATTGCAAATTGAACCACTATCTATAGCAGAATAATCAGGAGTAAACATAGGAAACACATCATATATATCTTCAATAGTAGTGTTAAACAAGGTATAATTAAGCTTATAAGAACTGTTATAACTACCCCATAACCAAAAATAATCATCACAACCCGTATAATTGCCTACATTCTGCAAAACCCTTTTTGCTTGAGTCCAGTATTTCCATTTACTATTCCAGACTCCAGAACTATGACAGCAGAAACAAAGTCCTTTAGTGTATTTCTTGAATGTCATGCTTCGCCAACGGGTGTTGTTAAATTGTTCTGGAGGATTAGAGAAGAGTGTAGACCTATCAAGATGTTGCAAATGTCCAATAACCAGCTCTGGCGTGTTGAACAATGCCGGAAGAAAAGCCATTTGAGACACTGCCAGTGGATGCTCATAGTATAACGTTGCATTCTTACCATGAACCTCAAACATATAGTTAGCATGACGAATCCAAAAGTTGGGGTTGCCCCCATGAGGCATTGTTCTCACAGCTGGAAGCACAGTAAGAAAGAAAATAACAAATGTCAGCACATTTAGTTTACTGGTGAACCACCATCCTGGAGCTGAATAACCTTCTTCTCTCTCCATGGGCGGATCGCTCGAGCAGGAATCCACACAGGTCCTGAGGTTGTAGAAACCGCTGCGTATCCTCGTCCCCAGGTGATTAGAGGTACAGGACCCTTCCACTCAGGATCGGGTTGCTGCCGATAAACGACCAATGGCTTAGGAAGACATCCTCAGTCCTGAAATGCAATTCGACTGGAGAGTGTGACCTGTTATGGGGAGCAAGAAGAAAATTAAGAGTATACAGTACTTTAGCAACAGCTGTAGGTATTTCCGCCACAGGAACCCCTCTATCTCCCACTTGCTTGTGTAACAAATTTTTGAATGTCAGGTGGGCTCTTTCAACAATCGCCTGTCCAGTCGAGTTATAGGGTATTCCATGGGTTAGCTTAATGTCCCACTGACGGCAAAAGTCCTGAAAGGCAGAAGAAACATATGATGGCCCATTGTCTGTCTTAAGGCTTTTAGGTTTACCCATTGCCGCAAACGAACGAATGCAATGTTGTATAACATGTCTGGATGTTTCACCCCGTAAGGGTGTAGCCCATATAAATCCAGAGAAGGTATCAACAGTCACATGTAACTTAGAAAGCGGAGCCAAAGCAGGTACTTGCGTGACATCCATCTGCCATAGCTGATTAGCTTCTGTTCCTCGAGGATTAACAGCATCAAATGGCAGGAATATAGGAGACTTCGTACAGGAAGCACAGGACGACACAATGTCTCTAGCCTGTGACATAGGAATGGAAAACCGTTTATGCAAAACCTTAGCAGATTGATGAAACATTGCATGACTGTCAATGGGGTTGTCAAAGAGAGAAAAAACCTCAGCAGAGTCTCGGAGAGCAGAATCTGCTCGTGCATTGCCCTCCGTCAAATAACCTGGAATCCTTGTGTGAGAGCGTATGTGGGCAATGAAGAAAGGGACCGTACGGTTAGTAAGAAAACCTTGAAGCTGTTGGAATAAAGCAAAAAGATCCCTATCCATCGATGGAGACAAATACGCTTGAGCTAAGGTAAAGACAAGGCGGTAAACATATTGCGTATCCACAATCAGGTTAAAAGGCACATCAGAAAACGTAGAGAAAGCAAGTATGACCGCTGCCAGTTCCGACCGCTGGGCCGATGCTTGAGGTCCTGTAAAGACAACCTCCCATTCCCCAGTAGGACCCTGCCATGTAAGGACTCCACGGGAGGGGGAGCCATCCGAGAAAAGAGTAATGGCATGCAAGATAGGTTGCATGCAAAGCGGGGATGACAGGGAGTAAGAAGTGAGATTCAGCAAGGTAAACCGCTTATCCTTGGGGGGGTTAAATTTAACTTGTCCCACAAAGTCCGCCATGGCCACCTGAAATGCCTCAGAATGCTGTAGCAAGGCGGTTAGCTGATCCTGTGAAAAAGGAAAACAAACAAAGTCAACATCATAGCCAGTCAAATGCTTTGCCCTAGTACGGCATTTGAGGAAAAGATCAGCAATCGCATCAGGCAGGCGATAACAGTTTTTCGAGGGAGTGTGCGCCAAGTGCAGCCATTCCACGATGGCCACCTTCTGAGCGTTGACAGGCGCGAACAAAACCGCAGTGGGCAGCCTCGGTGTAGGAAGAAGAGCGCATGCCAGCGCAATGGTGCCTGAGGGCACCCGATCCACAGCGATGGTATGCAGCTTTTCGTTGAGGCGTTGAAGAGCTGTACGCATCTCCGTTGTGCAGGGAATGACGTCCGCTGGAGAAGTGTGTCCAGAAAGAGCAGCAAAGAGTGGTGATAGTTCCTCCGTGCTCAGGGCCAAGAAAGGACGAGCCCAATTTATGTTCCCTAGCAATTGTTGCAATTGGACAAGAGTGAACTGCTCCGGAATAGCTATTGTTGGCAATAGCGGAGTTGAAGCTGTAGCTGAGAGCCTATGTCCCAGATATTGGAATGGATACATCCGCTGCACTTTTTCAGGAGCTATGATCAAGCCCGCTTGTTGCAAAATGTCTGCTAGGTCCTGCAGGTGTTTCTCCGTGACTTGTGGACCATGCAATAGAATGTCATCTGTGTAATGATAGACTTTAACCTCTGGATGGCGTTGCCTGAAAGGTTCCAAAGCCTTGTTCACAAAATGTTGGCATAGAGTCGGCGAGTTGGCCATACCCATAGGCAAGACACACCATTCAAACCGTTGAGTAGGATGTTCATTATTGTATACTGGCAATGTAAATGCAAATTTTTCTCTGTCTTGTGGCGCTAGCAAGATTGTATAAAAACAGTCCTTCAAATCTATAACCATGAGTTGATGATCTTCCGGAATCATGTTCGGATTAGGAAGTCCAGATTGTAGAGGTCCCATTGGCAAGATGTGCTCATTAACTTTCCTCAAATCATGTAACAATCGCCATTTTCCAGACTTCTTTTTCACCACAAAAATCGGAGAGTTCCAAGGACTAGTGGTTGTTTGAATATGTCCCAGATTTAATTGCTCCTGTACAAGGGCCTCCGCCGCTTGGAGCTTTTCTTTTGAGAGCGGCCATTGATCCGTCCACACTGGTGGGGTGTTTTTCCATTGTAGTGGAAGTGCATGCAACGGCGCTGCAGGGGAGGCCCGTATCAAAAATTTGTCTGCAAGGTACACCCTGTTTTAGCCAGGAGATCCCGGCCCCACAGAGTAATAGGAATATCCATAATCAAGGGGTGAAGAGAAACTTTTGTTCCCCCTGAGGTCTCAAAGACGATTGGATGAACACTTTGCTGTGCTGGCTCATACCCGCCCACCCCATAAACTTCCCTACAGGGGCGGACGGCCCATCCAGTTGGCCAATCTTTTTTTGCCACCACTGAAATATCGGCTCCTGTATCGACCAGTCCAGACACTGAACGTCCACCCATAAGCAGCGAACGGGTCGGTCTATCCTCGGTGATTTGTATCACCGCCATAGCCGCTGTTGCAGTCCCCTCCTGGGATGGAGTTGCAGTGGTCCCTAGTGGGAGCAGATGAAGGCGTCCTACAGGTTGTCCCTTAGGCAGGGTGAGATGTTGCGTGGCTGAAGCAGGGATGACAATTTCTTGGTGACCCAATGTAACTGACCCTGCTGCAATGTGTACAGAAGCGGGTAAGGCGTCTGGACAAGGAAGAACGATGCCCATCATGCCCTGGAAATTAACATCATCAACCAGTGTGGGAAGAGACTCCACACACCCTGGCATAGTAAAAGTACAGTCCTTAGATAACCTCAATAAAAGTCCTTCTTTTAGAGGATGGTTTTTTCTATATCGTGAAATCATGTCTTGGGCAAGTTCCATATCTTCTGCCATTTCTTGCAAAACCTCCTCTATTGCCTCTTCACTGACCTCTGGTAGCCCTATTATTTTGCCTGGGCCCGAGCCTGGCCCGCACTCCCATTTCCCTGCTGCTGTGGAGAAAAGTCAGAGTCTTTGTGCTGAGCAGCTGAGGAGTTGGCATTAGGATTTGAGCGGCACTGATTGGCCCAATGGTACCCTTTCTGGCAAATGGGACACTTCCTTGAAGGGCGTGCTGCCTGCTTTTGAGAGGAGCGACATTGTGCTTTAAAATGCCCTTCCTTCCCACAGCCAAAACAACGTTTGTTTTGAGCCTGAGTTGTGGGCAATTGAACTGCAGCTGCCAGAAGTTGAGCCTTGTAACTGTGAGTCCCCACATTTTGACAAACTTTCATCATGTCTGCTATAGATGTTCCTGGCCTAGCATAAACAGCTGTCAGAGCACCCTTACAATCCTCATTGGCATTTTCAAAAGCCAGTTGTTTCATGAGCATTTCCCGTGCCGGCACATTTTCCACCTGGCGGCTGAGAGCAGTCATGAGTCTGTTAATGAACTCAGTGTAATTCTCTTTAGGGCCCTGCCTAATTGCTGCAAATCCAGCAACGGAGCTATCCCCTTTGGAAGGGATCTTACTCCAGGCCCGCATGACTATCTGAGCAATCTCTCCCAGCTGGGCATCATTGAGGGCCAATTGCTGTGTGGGGTTGGCAAAATTTCCCTCCCCACATAACATATCCATTGTGAGTGCAGGGCGTGTATGATGAACCTCCCAAGCCACATCCCTCCACTCTTGCAAGCAGAGCATGGCTTCTGCTGGGGGCAAAAGCGCTTTAATCATCTGTTTCCAATCCACTGGTAGCAATTTTTGAGATGCAATGGCTTCCAACAAAGCTTTAGTAAAAGGGGCATTAAATCCATAGTCCCGTATGCTGACTCTTAGTTCCTTCAGATATTTGTAATGGAGGGTTTCATACCTATCTGGGACAGCCAGTGCGTTGCCCACAGCCGGAGCCCCCCTTATCACTGGGTATATTTCAGGAGATTGCAGGTCCAGCACAGCTGCCGTTAACGCAGCAGAGAATTGTGTCTTGGTAGGGCTAAAAGTGCCTGATTTTTGCAAGTCAGGATATAATTGCCCATCTTCTTTTCTACCTCCACCTCCATCAGGAGTCTGTTGTTTCTCATATGATGGAGGAGCAGTTGCCATGGCTGCCATGGTTGCCATGGCCCCCCCTTTCTCTGAAGGCAAAAGCTGTGGGAGGGGATGGCCATCAAGTCTTTGAGACAATAAAATATTGTTTGGAGTAAGTCTTTGAAGGCAGCCTCTCACTTCCTCCCAAGTAAATAATATTGATCTAGAAATCCCTTTATGCTTCTGCAATTCATTCCCAATCTGTTTCCACTCTTTTAAGTCCAGACCTTCATATTTAAACCAAGGACAGTTTTGTGCTATCGCTTTAGCTAGCTTCCGTATCTCCTGTTCATTAGCCTTCCGCCCATTCTCATGCAAAAGATCTGAGATATCTTTACAAAGTTCATACAGTTGCGAAGAAAAAACACACCCCATTTTCACTCACCCTGTTGTAATTCTCGAGCACTCGATTTATGACCTTTCCTCTGGTCGTGAGTGAGTGAGACCTTCCCGGTCGATGAGGTGTTAATTATTGAAGCAGCTTTCAAAGCATTCCTTTGAATTTCATTCAATTGGCCTCACGACGGGGCGCCACTTGTTGGGATTCTGCTTCATGTAAAGATATCTTCTTTATTCAGTCAGCCTCATTAGCAGCAGTTATATCCTCAGATCTTTAAGATAACAATCAGTCCCAAGAAGTCCTGCTTCCTTAGGCTTTTTGTAGGGAGGAACAGAGAGACAGAGAGAAAGCACTCTGCAGTCCTTGGCTGGTCAAATGCTACTCAAGCCCTTTTCTTTATTTTCGCAGTGAGAGAGAGAAACGAAACTAGCAAGCCTTGTATAGCAGAAACGAAACTCATTAGCCTACATAATCAATCAGAATGTCAAAACCCAAAGAAAGAGAGATAAGGAGCGCTGTCTCTCAGTGAGCAAAGGCTTTTGTTTACAAAAAGTGTCAGAGACAGCCTGACAGAATCCAGATGCATTCCTACAGTTCTTCGAAGCAATTGAAGGGCCAAAGTTCCCAGATGAACTGATGGGAATTTCTCTTGGAGGTGGAAGATTTTCTCTTCTTCCTAATTATCCTTAAAAAACCCTCCTGATGCATCATCCATCCTAGAATGTACCTAACATGTTGATGCAACATGACTGTAGCTTGGCTGTCACTGAATGTGCTTGCCATGAGTTCTCATGTGTAATGCCAGGCTCTGCAGAATGCTGGCAGATCTTGTATTCTCCAAAGAGTGGGTTAGCCAGTGCCTGGATGGGGTTAATTGAGCAAGAATCAAAATAACATTCCCTCTGAACAAAATGGAACGAAAACTGTTTTGTGACCCTCACTTTGCTTCCCTCTCCTTGCATACTTGCGTATGCAGTAAACCCATTTGTGTGGATTCACGGGGATTTGGGCTTCTGAGAATTGAAGTCAAGAACAGCTGGAGAGCCAAGGTTCGCCATCACTGCTCTAAGCTATGCTAGGCATTATTTGGGCTGGACCAAAATGGCTTCTCTTTCATTTCTCATGTGCCTTTCAAACCAACTGACCATTTCTTCGTTTAATGCTGAGAACACTTCTTGGGTTCACCAGCGCTCCTGATTAAATCACAGACCCCGTTTTTCACTCCATTATTAGGCCAACCTGTGAAAACAGCAACCCATACAACCAAGCCAGTAGACTTCCACTTCTGCACAGATGAGAGGATTAAGCTGCATGGGGGAAGCCATCCTGGCACAGAGTACAAGGAGGTGGACTTCACGGCTGCCCTTAGGAGACACCCACCATCTCCGGTGAGAACGAGGAGCGCAGCTGTTCAAGACGCGGATGTCTGTCAGCTGTTGGTGGGTGGGGCTAAAAAGTTCAACAAGCAGAGGGAAATGTGTGTCATGGAAGATGCAGGTAAAAAGAAGAGCACCAATGTCTTTCAGATGTCTGCTGAGATATCAAATTTATGCCATGCTGGAAAATTAAACTCTATCGTCACTATCCTACATTACTGTCGCCAACCAAGTGCCCCAAAGGAAAGCCGGCATAAAAGATGCTGAGCTCTAGAGTATTTCATTCTGTCCACCCCACCCCACCCCATCCCCAGTAAGCGGAATTCAGGGGCATTCTAACTTGGTTAGTGCATGTAATGGGGAGCAACCTAGATTAGCTTTTCCTTCTGTGGTCTTAGCTCTACAAAGCTTCTCTCTTGGGTCCAGCATCCTGTACTAACTTTAGAAAGTCTCCACTAAGTTGTTTTTGGGGCAAGTAGGGTTGATGCTCTTTTTCCACTGTCTGTTTAACTGACCAAATGTGACTCATACATTCCAGCTGTGATTTCAGGTCACTACTGGACTGCAGTGGTTTGAGGTGTGGGTGTTATTAGCTCCTAGGTGTTTTTGATGCCTCCAGGAGGCCAGCTAAGTACTGGGTCAAACCATGGGGAGCTGCCAGATACCACAGTGACAATGCTGGTCAGACTCATCACTTTCTTGAGCATCAGCTTTGAATAGTGGTACTTCTGTGGTGCATTTGAAGGGATTAGCTTTATCCTTGCCTTGGCCCGCTGTCTACTGATTAAAGACATGGTCAGCTTCATTGGCACAGGCTTCCTTAGTTCCCCTTCATTGACCAAGTAAGCCCGTTATGGTGCAGCAATATAGGAGGTGGGGATTCCAAGAAGCCATGGCAACTAATTGTGTAGAAACCTTTGAGCCTTGATGTGGACCTGTGGAGAGTAAAGTGCTAGTCTGTCAGTATTCTGCTTCTGCCCTTGGGTTGATTTCATCTGTGCTTGTAGGTTGATTTAAATGCAGACATGCCACACAAAACCTTTACGTAGCAGACTCTTACATGATGATTTGGAGGGCATGGCAGTGAAGATTCTTGTGGCATCTTAAAGACAAATGTATTATAGCCTATCCTTTCAAGGACTATAGGCCACTTGCATATGTAATCCATTTGTTGGCTTTTAAAATGTCATGAAATCCTTGCTGCAGCAAAAAAAAAAAAAGACAGCAACCCCTCTTGAAACTGGGTAATTATTTATTTTTAAAATTTTGTCTGTGAGAAGGGGCACTATTTCTATTGGAAAAGGCAAGCTGGCCTTTGATTGCGTGGGAATGGCACTTCCGTTAGCAGATTGTCTTGCTTTTAACTAACCAGCAGTGTCTTGTTTACAGGCCCGAGTGGGAAAAGGACCTACAATCCCCAAACCTTTCAAACTGTCCCAAGGCAACAAACGGAAACTGGATGAAGCTGCTTCTGAATATGTACCGATGGCTCAGCAGGTGGAAAACTTCCAGAAGCGTACGCCCCCACGTTACCACTTGAGGAGCAGGAAAGGGGATGAAGGTGAATCTGCAAATGGGGGGTAGCGGGGAAACCTTTCTGGTCAGTCTCTCCCTAACTGGGTCGTAGGAATCGAGTACATCGATTACTTCACTTGCTCTCGGAGTGTTGTTGTCAAGATTTGTTTGTGCATCTCCCTCCAGGCCAAAATAGGTAGGGCTAGAATAGGGGTGCTCAAACTTTCCAGGTTGTAGGCCGGTCACGTTGTTCCTCCCACCGGAAGCAGAAGTAAAATGCGCATGCGCAAAAGGCAGCCATAAATACACCCATGGCTGTTGTAAAAGCAGTTACGGCAGCCGTGGGTGCATTTACGGCAATGGTTTGTGCATTCTTGGGCGTATTTTACTTCCACTTCCAGAAGCAGTAAGGGCCGTGCAGGCTGGATGATTTGGCGCCGTGGGTCAGATCTGGCCTAAGGTAGAGCCATAGTTTGGACACCTCGGCTAGAGCTAATTTAGTCATGTGACTTTTTCTCATGAAGAGTGCACTCTTCTTAAACTTCAGTACTTTTTTATATATTGAATTTCATGTTGAGAGAAGAAAGATCCAAGAATAATTTCAGTCAGCATGAAAAAGCAAAGCTCACCTTATCTGTTATTTCTCATAAGAACAGCCTTGCTGGAACAGGCCACAGCCCATCCAGTCCAGCATTCTGTCTCACACAGTGGCTCACCATTTCCTTCAGGGTATTCCCAAGGAGATGCCTTCACCTGCTTAGGATTCCCTGGAAATGGCATTGAGAGATATCCTGCCTATCTCTCCAACCTGGAGGTTGTCCTTAGGTATCCATAATTATAGCCATTGATACTCTTGTCCTCCAAGAACTTGTCTAATCCTTTCTTGAAGCTGTCAAGACTGACAGCTGTCACCACTTCTTCTGGCAGGGAGTTCCATAGACCAGTAATCCTCTGGGTGAAAAAGTACTTTCTCTTATTTGTTTGAGAACTAGTACCCAAAAGTTTCATGGAGTGTCCCCTAGTTCTAGTGTTATGCGATAGGGAAAACAGTTTTTTCTTATCTACTTTGTCCACACCGTGCATGATTTTATAAACTTCAATCAGGTCACCTCTTAGATGCCGTCCGTTGTTCAAGAGTGAAGAGGCCCAACCGTTGCAGCCTCAGATGGTAAGGAAGGTGTTCCAGTCCCCTAATCATTCTGGTTGCCCTCCTCTGTACTTTCTCCAACTCCATAATATCCTTCTGGAGGTATGGCGACCAGAACTGTACACAATATTCCAGATGGGGCCTCACCATAGATTTATAAAGAGGCAAAATGATACTTGCTGACTTATTTTCTATACCCTTCCTAATGATCCCTAACATTGAGTTTGCTTTTTTCAATGCTGAGGCACACTGGGTTGACACCTTCATTGAGCTCTCGTCCACCAGGACACCAAGGTCCCTTTCCTGGTTTGTCGCAGAGAGTTCAGACCCCATCAGTTTATAAATGTAATTGGGGTTTTTTGCCCCAACATGCATCACTCTGCACTTACTGATGTTGAAGCTCATTTGCCACTGTTTTGCCCACTCCCCCAGTGTCAAGAGGTCCCTCTGGAGCTCTTCACAATCTCTCACAGTTTTCACTACCCTGTATAATTTAGTGTCAGCAAATTTGGCTACCTTGCTTTTTACTCCTACCTCTAGATCATTTATGAAGAGGTTGAAAAGCAGGGGTCCCAGTACTGAACCTTGGGGGACCCCACTCTTTACTTCCCTCCACTTGGAGAAGTGTCCATTGAGTGCTACCCTCTGTTTCCTGTCCCTTAGCCAGTTGCTGATCCAGGACAAGACCTATTAGGCTTGTCCAAATGAGGACAGCAGGCAGAAACATAAATTCTGGCAGAACAAATGCAAGGCAACAATCAGGAAAGCAAAGCAAGACTTTGAGGAGCGTATAGCTAAAAATACTCAGAGAAATAACAAAGACTTCTTTAAGTACATTAGAAGTAAGAACCCAACTAGGAAGGCCATTGGACCATTAGATGACAATGGAAGGCAAGGGGTTATTAAAGAGGAAACAGAGATGCCTTCCATTGTCATCTAATGGTCCAATGGCCTTCCTAGTTGGGTTCTTACTTCTAATGTACTTAAAGAAGTCTTTGTTATTTCTCTGAGTATTTTTAGCTATACGCTCCTCAAAGTCTTGCTTTGCTTTCCTGATTGTTGCCTTGCATTTGTTCTGCCAGAATTTATGTTTCTGCCTGCTGTCCTCATTTGGACAAGCCTAATAGGTCTTGTCCTGGATCAGCAACTGGCTAAGGGACAGGAAACAGAGGGTAGCACTAAATGGACACTTCTCCAAGTGGAGGGAAGTAAAGAGTGGGGTCCCCCAAGGTTCAGTACTGGGACCCCTGCTTTTCAACCTCTTCATAAATGATCTAGAGGTAGGAGTAAAAAGCAAGGTAGCCAAATTTGCTGACGACACTAAATTATACAGGGTAGTGAAAACTATGAGAGATTGTGAGGAGCTCCAGAGGGATCTCTTGACATTGGGGGAGTGGGCAAAACAGTGGCAAATGAGCTTCAACATCAGTAAGTGCAGAGTGATGCATGTTGGGGCAAAGAACCCCAATTACGTTTATAAACTGATGGGTTCTGAACTCTCTGCGACAAACCAGGAAAGGGACCTTGGTGTCCTGGTGGACGAGAGCTCAATGAAGGTGTCAACCCAGTGTGCCTCAGCAGTGAAAAAAGCAAACTCAATGTTAGGGATCATTAGGAAGGGTATAGAAAATAAGTCAGCAAGTGTCATTTTGCCTCTTTATAAATCTATGGTGAGGCCCCATCTGGAATATTGTGTACAGTTCTGGTCGCCATACCTCCAGAAGGATATTATGGAGTTGGAGAAAGTACAGAGGAGGGCAACCAGAATGATTAGGGGACTGGAACACCTTCCTTACCATTTGAGGCTGCAACGGTTGGGCCTTTTCACTCTTGAACGACGGCGTCTAAGAGGTGACCTGATTGAAGTTTATAAAATCATGCACGGTGTGGACAAAGTAGATAAGGAAAAACTGTTTTCCCTATCGCATAACACTAGAACTAGGGGACACTCCATGAAACTTTTGGGTACTAGTTCTCAAACAAATAAGAGAAAGTACTTTTTCACCCAGAGGATTACTGGTCTATGGAACTCCCTGCCAGAAGAAGTGGTGACAGCTGTCAGTCTTGACAGCTTTAAGAAAGGATTAGACAAGTTCATGGAGGACAAGGCTATCAATGGCTATAATTATAATGGATACCTAAGGACAACCTCCTCCGGGTTGGAGAGATAGGCAGGATATCTCTCAATGCCATTTCCAGGGAATCCTAAACAGGTGAAGAAGGCATCTCCTTGGGAGTAATACCCTGAAAGAAATGGTGAACCACTGTGTGAGACAGAATGCTGGACTGGATGGGCTGTGGCCTGTTCCAGCAAGGCTGTTCTTATGTTCTTAAGGATTAATTTTTTTGTTTTATTGATTAATTTTGTTTTGTTGTTGTTAGCCACCCAGAATGGGAATTCTGTTTCCGAATGGATAGTATATAAATGTACCAAATAAATAAATAAAATTGAAGGAGTCTATAAATAAATTATGCAATTGAATATTTATGCTACTATTAATTGAGGTGGCGTAACTAAACGAGTGTCGAATAGCTGCTAATTAATGAGTAACCTATTGAATGCATAGCCATGTACCAAGTCAGACAAACGGGATTAAAGTAGGAATTCAGCCAATAACTCATTTGTTGTTGTTCAGTCGCACAATCGATTCCACCCTATAGACCATCGTCCTCCAGGCACCTCTGTCCTCCACCATCCTCCTCAGCCCGCCCAGCTCTGTGCCCACTGCGTCCACGATGCTGTCTAAAAATTTAACTAACTAACTAACTAAATAAATCTTCTTACTCAGTTGCCTGCTATGTTGAGTCACTTTTGGCTATTAGAATCCTTCCAGTGAAAACGGTTGCCTGGAAGTGCCTTTTTTCCCCTTTCCCTGACGATGAAGGGTTGTGCACTCTTGTGTGGGTTATTGATCTTCACAGTCTTTGGTCTCTTCTGTAGGCATAGCTCAGAACAGGCCACTGAAGGCCAGGCTGACCAATCCCAAAACTCCCCGCCTTGAAACCAAGAGCCGCTCAAGGCCTGTAACTTGCAAGAGTGCTGCTGAGCTGGAAGCTGAGGAGATGGCCAAGTTGCAACAGTAAGTCATTTCATCATGGCCAGGCGAGAAGAGCAATTAACCTGGGGGTGAATAGAGTCCAGATCTTGTGGGGTGGGAATAGGTGGATGTACATGTGCATACCTTATGTCCAGCCAGATACAACTGGCTTTTGAACAAAGGCAACCTTTACCTATACACTACAGGGCTGCTATGGCTTAGTGGTTAAGATGCTGAGCTTGATTCCTGGAAGGTCAGCAGTTCAAGTCCTGAGTGCTGCATGATGGAGTGAGCTCCCGCCACCTGCCCCAGCTTCTGTCAACCTAGCCTTGGTTTCTTTTGTTTGGTCCATTTACCTGTACTTGTTCTATGGTGACCCCCCAGAACCAGAGGGGATCTTCTCCTTCTATGTGTGGGAATTTATGTCTGAGAGCACGTATGGTATCGCTAAGGGCATCAGGTCCAATTCTGGTCATTCCCAGGTAAGGGTATCTGGCTGGGAGATGTTTTGCCAGCCTTCGGTGACCATACAGCAGGGGTGCTCAAACTTTTTGGGCCATGGGCCGGTCACATGGTTCCTCCCCCCTGAAGCGGAAGTAAAACGTTCCTTGCAATCTGTTTTGCAACATGATGAGATAGATTTTAAGTCGCCATTCTCTCTGCTTAAAACAGGGGTGCTCAAACTACGTCCCGCAGACCATATCCAGCCCCCAACGCCAATTCATCCAGCCCATGCCGCACTCGTCACTCCCATACAGGCACGTTTTACTTCCACTTCCAGGAGTGATTTGTGTGTGTGTGCGTGCGTGGGCCAGATGAATTGGCATCAGGGCCGGATCTGGCCTACCGGCTGTAGTTTGGGCACACCTGCCTTACAGGAATAGATGGAGCTGTAATCTAATTCAAAAGAGGATGGCATTGTCATACGCACGTGCATGGGAATCTTAATGCTGGTCACTCTGTCTTCTCAACTGGACAAAGTGATAACTGCTCTCTCTTACTTGCTAGATAGAGAAGGCATTTTCAGTGTTACACACAATGCCACATTCTGAGCTTTTAAAGAATTGCAGCGCATATGCAACCCTGGCTCAGAGGTCTCTGTTGTAGCTGAGTAGCTAGTGCTCAGACCCTTTTTTGTTGGGAGACTCCCCGCTAGTCCCCTGTGAAGTAATTTCAAGTGGAAATAAATGGATTAAGAGTCAGTGCTGAGAGCCATAGAAAAACCATACCTGCTTTGCCTTGGAAACCAATGCTCTGTCACATCATTCCACAGGTACAAGTTCAAAGCTCAGGAGCTCAACCCCCGGATCTTGGAAGGTGCGCCCATATTGCCCAAGAAGCCTCCTGTGAAAGAGCTTACTAAGCCCATCGGCTTCAACTTGGAGCTTGAGAAGCGCATTCAGGGCCGTGAGAACAAGAAGCCCCCAGAAGAGGAACACTTTGAATTCCATTCGAAGCCATGTCCAACAAGAATCTTGGAAGATGTTGTGGTAATTCATCCTTGCTGCTTACGGGTCTAAAGATGTACAGGTTGTGCATGCTCAGGCCAAAAGCTCCTTTGGCTCCATGGTTTGAGCCCACAGTGTCCTGCCAGGTGCGCCACAAAAAGGTTATGGCAAGAGTTCCTTCCCACCTGTGCTGCTTACCATTTGTCAAAAATGTCTTTCTGGTACTGGAGATAAGACATAAAAAGGAGAAGCAACTGGTTTCCTGTGCAGGTGTTACTGTGTCAGGTCGGGGAGTTTCATGCCTGAACATCCTAAGGCCCTGGTGGCCAACCTTGGCACTCCATCTGTTCTTGGACTTCAATTTCCAGAAGCCCAAGTCAACACATCTGCTGATCATGGTTTCTGGGAATTGAAGTCCAAGAACAGCTGGAGTGCCAAGATTTGCTATCACTGTCCTAGGGAGAGACCTACAGAATGAGTTATAACTGGCACTCATTCCATTTAGGGTTAATTTCAGAAAATCCCAAACCTAAGATTACCTTCTATCATTATGCTTAGGCTGTGCTATACTAGGGGAGCCTATATAGTATTAAAGAATTCAGAGACTGCCTCGATTTCTATTATTTGGGTATCAAGGAATAAGTATTTTGATTGTCGCAATAATTCCAGGCAATATCAGTGTATCTATTTCTACAAGATTTATTAGTCTACATTGCTTCTATGATCCATGTGCTCAAAAATGGTTACACGGGGGGGGGGGGGGAGATTAGAAGGGGTTTTTTTTGTCAAGAACTAGGGCCCCAATTATAGAAATTAATTAGGCAGTTCTGATCTCCAACAGAAGCAGTTTTATTTTTATTAGTTTTCTACTAGTAGTGCAAATTTTTGGTCTTCTCTAAAATCCCTGACTGGCTGGAAAGCCTTCTTACCGCTTATTCCTTGTCCTTCCAGGGTGTTCCGGAGAAAAAGACCCTTCCTGTCACAATTCCCAAGTCGCCATCCTTTGCCCTGAAGAACAGAGTCCACATAGCAGCAAGTGAAGAAGAAAATGAAAAGGTGATGCTTCTTTATTAATGTGGTGGTGTGACAACTGGTTTCCTTGCTGCTGCTGCTGCTGCTTAACCACTGATGCCAACCGAGCGGTGGTGGTGCAGAGTGATGCTTGGTTCTGGCTCAATAAGCATTTTTGCTCTTCTGATTGAGCAGCCTTATAATAATAATAATAATAAGTTTAATTTCTACCCCGCTTTCATAGCACAAGTGCCACTCAAAGCGGCTTACAACACATATAAATACAATGTTACAAATATAATTACATAATTACAAAAACAGATTGAAAAATAACACATTACAAGAAAAAAGAAAAGAAAATCCCATACAATTAATCTCAAAAAACACAAGCCCCATACTACCCCTCCCTCCAGTGGGAGCACCCAAAAGCTCCCACTTCCCCACATCCCCACAGCCAATGCCGGAGCAGGGAAAGGCTCGGGTGATGGCAGCTACCCTCCCCCATAATTGCAAGCGTCCCTCTTCTGACCACTGGCTGGACAGGACCAGGGGTGAGGGGACAATGTCCGCATGTGCCACCCATTCCTTCCCCACGCCGACCCAGCAAGGTCCAAGAATCGCTGCAGCGGCTCCCACCTGTCTCCACTCCCGGGGCCGATGGCGTGGGCTCCGGGCGAGACAGGGAGCTCCTCGAGGGCCGGCGTCGGCGGCGTCCTTTTCTGCTCTCTGGGCGGGTGGGCCCGGAGAGCGAAGGCAGCTGCGACGGCTCCGGCGGCTCCCACCTGTCTCCACTCCCGGGGCCGATGGCGTGGGCTCCGGGCGAGACAGGGAGCTCCTCCAACCCTTATGAACGAGGGTTCTTTGTTATGGCCTCTACATCATACACGTAGGTCTCCAGCCAAACAGAGACCCAGTTTGGAACTTTCAGCAGGGCTGTTCTGCAGCTGCACATTCTACAACTGTGATGGCGAACCTTGGCACTCCATATGTTCTTGGACTTCAATTCCCAGAAGCTCAAGCACCCTGTGAATCCACACGAATGGGTTTTTCTGCGATTCATCCGGCCGGCGCTGCCCTCGTCACTCCCAGAAGCGGAAGTAAAATGCGCCCATACGGTTAAGGTTCTTCCGGGTTAACCCTTCCACCGTACGGGCACATTTTACTTCTGCTTCCGGGAGCAACGAAGGTGGCGTGGGTCGGATGAATCGCAGTAAATCAATTCGTGTGGATTCACAAGGTGCTTGGGCTTCTGGGACTTGAAGTCCAAGAACATCTGGAGTGCCAAGGTTCGCCATCACAGTTGTAGAATGTGAGAGTCAGGGACAGCAAATTGTTATTTAGCATGGATTCCCCCTCCCCTTGTTTATTCCTTTCCCCTGCGATTACATTTTACTGTCTTTCATAATAACTTCTCTTTTTATAATATTTTTTGCCATTCTTTTCTGCTTGTTTTGTTTGTCCTCTGGACCTATAGCAGGGGTGCCCAAACTTTTCATGCCATGGGCCGGTCACGTGGTTCAGTGGGCTGGTCACGTAGTCCTCCCACCGGAAGTGGAAGTAAAATGCACTTTACCATCTGTTTTACAACAGGATGAGATAGATTTTTAAGCTGCCATTTTCTCTGCTTAAACCAGGGGTGCCCAAACTACAGCCCATGGGCCATATCTTGTCCCAAATGATAATTCATCCATCCCATGCCACCCTCATCACTCTCAGAAGCAGAAGCAAAACACACCCGTCCACCTTTTGCTTCCGTTTCCAGGAGCAATGAGGGCGGCGTGGGCTATATGAATTGGTATCGGGGCGGATCTGGCCCACAGGCCGTAGTTTGAGCACCACTGGCTTAAGCAGAGAAAATGGCAGCTTAAAAATCTATCATCCTGTTGCAAAACAGATGGCAAAGTGCAGGCTGTAGTTTGGCACCCCTGACCTATAGCTTCATTGTAGTCTTTAAATTTGCTTTACTGACCCGTAAAATAAAAGTCTGCAGGCACAGGGAGAGGAGAGTGATGCCACAAACTCAGCCCTCGCCTTTCGTCTATTCCACTTCTTCCCTTCCTGTGTTGTCGTCTCCTGCAGGAAGAAGCCGCTGTCCCTGTGATCAAGGCCAGGCCAATGCCACACTTTGGAGTACCCTTCAAGCCTAAACCTGCAGAGCCAAGGCAGGTAGAGACGTGTCCTTTTTCCTTTGACTCTCGGGACAAAGAGAGGCTACTCCATAAAGAGAAGAAAATGGAAGAACTTCAGAAAGAAGAGGTAAGTGTGGCGCAAAGAAGAGGCGATGCATTTGGGGTTGGAAAGCCACTCTTCTGCCATGGCAAGGGGGTTCTGTGATGATCTGCCCACAATGAGAGGAGGTTAACTCACCACCGCCTTGGCTGGGAGTGAGTCCTTGGCACCAACCTCACTGCTAAGCCCTGCTCTGTGTTTTGGTTTTGTTGGAAGGTACCAAAGTTCAAAGCAAACCCTTTGCCTCAGTTTGACCACATCACTTTGCCAGAGAAGAAGGTGAAGAGCCCCACCAAGCCAGAGCCCTTTCAACTGGTAGTCGACTCCCGAGGAGCTCTCAGGCAAGAAGTGTGGCAGCAACAGGTAAGATGGACAGGGCTATGGAGGGCTGTCATGGAAGCCAGATCTAGCCTGTTGGATACCTGGATACCTCCTCTGGAAAGGAGAAGGGTCTGTTACTGCCTGGGGACCTAGGATCCATCATGAGGCATGATTAGCTGCTTACCCACAGTGTAGAAATGTCCAGTCTTAGGTTTGTTTTTCTTCCCCCTAGAAGAAGAGGCACAACTGGGGGGCGGAGCAAATGATCCGTGTGGAAAACATAGTGAACATTAAGGCATGCTTTGACATTTATATAGGCGTGCAAGCCTTGAGCTTTGATAGAGCTTGAGTCATTTTGTACTTGGGTGGCAGTGCAAAAGGTCAAGTATGTCAGTTTGCCCTTAGCTCCTAAAACCGTGATGGCAGACCTTGGCACTCCAGCTGTTCTTGGACTTCAATTCTTTGTATGTGCAGTAAACCCATTCGTATGGTCACAGGGACTTTGGTTTCTGGGAATTGAAGTCCAAGAACAGCTGGAGTACCAAGGTCCGCCATCACTGTCCTAAAGTGCAGAGGTCAGGGTTTAAACCAGGGGTGCCCAAACCTTTTGGGCTGTGGGCTGGTCATGTGGTTCAGGGGGTGGTTACTATGGCCGCTTCCGGGAGCAACAAGGGCTTTGGAGGCCAGATGAATTAGCATTAGGGGCTGGATCCGGCCCACAGGCCATAGTTTGGACACCTCTGTTTTGAACCTAAACCTCCCCAAATTCAAGCCAACACGGAGTGTCCTGCCATCCGTTTCATGGCTTTTGCTGAACTGTCAGACTGCCCAGTGGCCTTAATCACACTAGTGAGTCTATAATGTGTAGGCAATGCCCTTCGTATCTTCCCCCACCCAACTCTCTTCTCCATCCAACGTGCAGCTGAAGGAAGAGATGAAGCGTCAGAAGGAAGCTGCCTCCTTCAAGGCTCAGCCAAGCACCATCCTGCGTCAGGAGCCCTTTGTGCCAAAGAAGGACCCCAAACTTCTTTCAGGTGAGGTTTCCTGGAGACACCCTGAGCCAGGGCTCTGCTTTGAAATCCCTGGTGGCTTAGTGGCTAAGGCACTGACTGGGCTGGAGACTGGAAAGACGGGTTTCGATACCCAAGAGCTGCACTTGAGGGGACGTGAAAGGGGCCTCATTTAGGCGCCCCTCAAAAAATCCTTTCAACCCAGAGTAATCTCTGACACGAAAAACAAAATTCTCCTCTTGACAGCCAGACTCTGTGCCCAGGGGTCTTTGGGGGTGGCAAAATGCCCTCACCTGCTCTCCTGTCAGCTGCCTTTTGATTGATTGGGTGCTAAGTTAGGACAGGCGTAAAGAGCCAGCAGGGAACAGCAATCCTGGCAACAGCACTTCACCTTCTCCCCCATCCTGCCCTTGGCTTCTTGAGGCCAAAGAGCTTGACTTATGGTTGCTCTTTAAAAGCCCTTCCAAAGTTGGGGGGGGGGGGGAGACTGGGCTTGCTTCTCAGAGCATTTTGCACACTCCCTAGCTGCTCCTTTCAATCTGTTTCCCAGATAAAGCTTGAAAATGTGTTGGTGGTGATGGAGGAGTCTTATCAGCAAGACTGTCTGTTCCCTGCAGGACGAAATTCTGCACCCGGGCAGCTTGGATTCCGATTAATCTTCTGAACAATGTAAATTAGGACAGTGACGCAACTGCAGGGTTACACAACCCTTTTTTTGCATCTGAGAGCCAGCTGTGCTTGGGGGCTACATGGACACACTTATAGGGCTAGGAGAGAGCAGGCAGCCCTCTCTTCTCCTGCCGCCCCAGCAGCCCCAATGCAAACATCCGGGCTTCATTGCTTAGTAGCAAAGGAGAGAGAAACAATCTGAACACTTGTGTGTTTCATGTATGATTACAAGGACAAAAGGAAAACCAAAATGATAATAATACCTCTAGGGCAGGGGTGCCCAAACTTTTCAGGCCATGGGCAGTCACGTTGTTCAGCAGGCCGGTCATGTGGTTCCTCCTACCGGAAGCAGAAGCAAAACTTGCCTTGCAATATGTTTTGCAACAGGATGAGAGATTTTAGGCTGCCATTTTCTCTGCTTAAACCAGGTTCCCCTGCTCTAGGGTGACTAGATTGTAGTGTGCCTCTTCATGCAGTCTTATCTGTTCCCTTGACCTGATCCACAGCTAACTCCTTGGTGAAAGGACTCCTTGCTTTTACCCTTCAAAAGGAAAAACCAGAAAGTTGTGGATTCACTGCAGGCATTATGCTAACTACTCTATCTATTGCCAAGATGTTTGTGCAATCCACGGTTTGGGCTTTTGTGACTGGCGTTAATAAGTGCCGTCTTGTGTGCACCATTCCACTGTGGTCCCTACTCGCACAACCATGTACATTGACTGCTTAATCCTAACAGACATCGTTCGAGTGTCTGAGGCATTAGACTACAAGCTGAGAAGGTTCCTGCTGTAATAAATCCACTAGTCCTCAATGTGTTACAAGACCTTTATCTCTCATTTTGGTTTGGACTGAGACTTTTGTTTGTTTGGGTTTTTAAATTGTTGTTGTTAGCCTTACTGTGGGACATCAGGAGGAAGAGCAAGGGCAATTCAGGGCCCAACTAGCAATAGCGATTATGCACTTATATACAACCCTATAGATATCACTTGGTGAACTCCTCCTCGACAGTTCACAGGTTAATTAGCATATTGCCCCCAATATGCTGGGCACTCTGTCTGGCCAGATATTCCACTACGGTAATAGAGCAGACCATACAGCCAGCGACTCATCACCAAATGTTGGGGGGTGGTAAATAACCTAACTCCCTAAAGGGGCCAATGGCTACAGATGAATGAGCCCCACTTTAGGTGGGGTGATGGTCCCCCTCAGTGGAGGAAATGCCACTAAAAACCATCCGATTGGGCCCAATGGCAAAATGAACAGAGGAGGAACCACGTCACTATTCTGATTCCCAAGGGTCATGGAGGCGGAAGAGGCCATGCCAAATGGACTGACTGTGGTGGCGCACCTTGTCATTATCCTCAAGTCTGCGGCAGTCCATTGCACTTCCCATGTCAAATCTTGCATGTCTCGTTCATACGTACCGATTTTCGGGCCGGGTGGGGGGGAATGTATACTCAGACATGAGTAGCAGCTGACGGCAACAGCTGGGCACTCATTTTACCAACCTTGGAAGGAGGAAAGCCCAGTCAGGATCGAACCTACAGTGTCAGCAGTTTGGGGTGCAATAGCCCTTTAATTACTGGTACCGCAGTGTCCTGTATCTCTTTGTGCAGTACTTGTAATCTTTCTCATATCTCACATCTGGTGGTATCTAGAGACAGACTAAGTCTCTGTGTTACGGGACACAGTAGTAGCAGGCGAGTTCCTTTGTCTGATCCGCCAGGGCTGACCTTGTATTCCCCCCAAAATTGCCTGCACTCCCTTCCTGACGTTGTAATGTGCAAGCCACGTTAGCCTGAAATGGGGGCACCTTGCATGTATCTTTTGGGCTTACCACACCCATGTTGTCCCCTCTATTTCTGAACTCAGAAGCCCTCTCTGGTTCTACAGTTCCAGAAAGCTTTGAGCTGGCTACAGAGCGGCGTGCCCGAGAACGGCAAGAGTTCGAGAAGCAGCTGGCAGAACTTGAGGCTGAGAAGGCAAGGCTGCAAGAGGCCTCCAGGCGTATTGAGGAAGAGCGCGAGAGAGAGGAGTTGGCCCAACAAAGAGAACAGACGGTAAATCAGCCACTGGTTTGGGGCCAGGGGTGGGTGGGGTGGGTTAGGGTTATGGGATGTAAGCCTTGATCCTAAAACCCCAGTGGGCTTGAAGCGGTACTTACAGTTCTGCCCAAGAATGTGTTGCATTAGTAAATATGGGCAATATTGGGTCAGATTTTGAGTGGTGGGATTTAGTGCAATTGTTGGAAATGTTGCTTTTGGGGACTGCAACTCCCAGAGTCTTCTGGTTGGCTGGCAGCTGGACATGGGGTTGGTGGCCCAACTCAGTGACTCAGACCTTTTTCCTCCTGTCTCCTCGCAGGTCCATAAAGCCAACCCCATCCGCAAGTACCAGAACGTTGAAGTCAAGCCCAGTGAGGTCAAGCTCACGGTGCCCAAGTCTCCCAACTTTTCTGACCGTTTTCAGCGTTGATGCAACCAGCGATGCGTGCGGATCCACCCGCGTGCCCGGTGGGGAAGGAGTCTTTGTGTTGGCCCATGGGCAGTTTTCTGCCCCGTCTTCTCTGTACGGACTTGTAAGAAGGCTGCCTCTTGGTGGTTTTCGTTGTATTTTAATTTCCTGAAGCAAAGGGACTAGATTGTGTTTAGACCTGGTTACGCCCAAAGCCTCTCCACATTTTTAGAAGGCTCTTCCTTTTCTGAGGAGCCTGTATTTGTATCCTGACAGTTGTCTTATTTGAACAAATAAAATATTATTACTAGGCAGGTTTTGCTCTGGGCCCGGGGGGCGGGGGGGGGGGGGGGGGACTGGTGTCCTTTTTCTGTTTTCTCTCCTGAGAGTGAAACCCAACCCCAGATCCATTTCTTTGCCCAGGCCCACCTCCTCTGTAAATATAGCCACTCTAGGATGCCAGTGGCCAAGCCAGGGCCCAACTCCTTGTATTTGTCTTGCTCCACTTCCTAGTTGCTGGTTCTGGTTGGAGACCCTACTTTAATTAAACATTGATATACAATTACATGAACTGAATAGAGTTGGTGTCTGTGGGGGACGCATGAAGGGATAATGAGAGGAAGCAGGAGGGTTCTTTTGGAGTAGTAAGGTGGAGGTAGATCCTTTGGACTTTCATTAATACAGGGGTGTCAAAACTATGGCCTGTGGGCCAGATCCAGCCCCCAATGCCAATTCATCCGGTCCCCAATGCCCTTGTCACTCCCGGAAGTGGAAGTAAAATGCCCTTGTGGTGCATTTTACTTCCACTTCCTGGAGTGACGAGGGCAGCCTGGGCCACATGAATTGGCATCAGGGGCCAGATCTGGCCCGTGGGCCGTAGTTTGGGCACCCCTGGTTTAAGCAGAGAAAATGGCAGCCCAAAATCAATCTCATCCTGTTGCGAAACACAGATTGCAAGGCGTATTTTACTTCTGCTTCTGGTGGGAGGAATCACGTGACTGGCCTGCTGAACCACATGACCGGCCCACAGCCCGAAACGTTTGAGCACCCCTGCATTAATACCTTAGAGGAGCAGGAGGACTTCAGACAGAAGACATTGGCTCCTTATTTCCAGAAGCCTTCAATGTCAAGGATGTAGACTGGTGTGTTTTGTTTTTTTAACAAATGAACGCATGACAATGCATTCGATACACTTGGATGTGTTTGTTGATTGGTTTATTCCATTTATATCTCACTTTCATCCGGTCAGTTCAAGGTGACCTACATAGCTCTCCTCCCTTACTTCATTTATGTAAGTATATAATTTAGATTCCTATATGTATATATATATTTCTACCCTGTGTGTTTACTAACAATGTAAAATAACTATTTAAAAAAACCTAAAAATAAAATTCCTTGATTGACCAGACTATCAAGGGATGAATTCCTGCTGGTCGCAACCTTTCTTGCAAGTTATGCATCACATCCAAAGGATGGATGCCAAAGAAACACTGGCATTACACATTTGTCAATGAGTTATCGTCTGTTGATAATGGATTTAACAACCTGATAGTTTGGGTGCATCAAATTTGATAATGCCCCAGAAACCCTTGACTAGTACAGGGGTCCCCAACCTTTTTTGCACCACGGACCAGTTTCATGTTAAGTAATTTTTCCACAGGCCGGTAAATGGGGCTGGTGGGATTGGATGGTGCAAGTGCATAATAAAACACAATAAAGGACGAGGAGCCCAGCTGCCTGCCAGCCACACTGTTCGACTCGGGCAGTGAGGTATCACACTGCACACTGGCTGGTGGTGTGTCAGAGCCCTGCCATATTTAAGCAATGTGAAGGAAGGGCCCTGGCCATCTGCCTATCTACTGTGCCTGAAGCCCATGCTCTCGCTCCATTCGCTGGGCAGACCCAGTGGAGCATGTTGAAGGCACAAGTAAAAGGGCGTAATACCTCTATTACTACTACTATTACCACTTGCACTCATGCCTCACCTTTCCTTCAGGGATCTTCACGCTTTATTTTCATGATAATCCCATGGGGCAAATTAGGCTGTGAAACCATAAGTGGTTCAAGGCATCTGGTGAGTCGGATGGGCTTTTAAATCCAAATTCCAGTCCAGTCCACTGCATAAAACCATCAGAAGCCCACCTATGGTTGGTGCTGAGCTGCAACTGTGTTGACAAAGTGGACTTTCAATAAATCCAGTCCTCCTAGTCAGCAGGGTAGACAGGCCAGTGCCTACCAGATGTTTCTAAGCACCTGTCAGATGTGGCAGAGAGTCGGACTGTAGTTGTGGCCCGTCGGAAGTCACTGAGATGGCCCGAGTTGGCACTTTGTTAAAAAAAATATTAGTAGACCAAGGTCTTTAATGCATGAAGCTTGCTTCATGCTCCTCCAGGCCTGCTGAACCTCAAGCCCATTGCTAATGTCGCCCCTTCTGAACAGGGGTGGGAAACCAGAGTTTTCTTTGACAGCAGCTGCCATCAGGCGAAGCAACGCAGAATGCTTGGAGAGGTCTTAACATCTTAGGGGGTTCTGTTGCCCACCCCAGTATATATGTGGCTGCTTGTGAAATTGCCATGCTTCACTGCAGAGAGCAGCAACATCTGGCAGTGTGTGTGGAAATCTTGTCTAACTGCAAGGTCCAGAATCTCCCTCCAGCCACGGACAGACTGAAGGACTCGTAGGAGTCAGGAAAATGTTTCCAAGCTTTAGTCTTGTTTTCCTGAAATCCTTCTGCCTGCTTCCTCTGGATATTGAGTCAAGGGTCACAGTGGAACAGGCCAGGTGTGTGTGTGTGTGTGTGTGCGTCCGTGTGTGCGCACGCTTCTGGATCCAGTACACTTTGATTTATATTCAAGCCACATGCCAGTTGTATCAAAGGATGCTGTTCTGAAGAAAAGACCTGTAGGTCTCCTCTCTGAAGCAAAAGCTGCTCCTTCCTTCATTGTGCCTGGGACAGTGATGGCGGACCTTGGCACTCCAGCTGTTCTTGGACTTCAATTCCCAGAAACCCAAGTCCCTGTGAATCCCCACGAATGGATTTCCTACTCTACCAGGTAAGGTCCCCCCATCCCACCTCGACCCCAATGCTGATAGGAGGGGCTGGTGACTCTTTCATGGCCAGACCCCCCCCCCCCCCCCCCCGGTTCCAAGGCAGTGGTTGTGGTCCAGGTAAAAATCATCTTCCCCGTCTGGAGAACAGCTGCCCCTATGGAGTGGCTCAATTTAGTCATGAGGATCAGGTTTCCCCGGGACGAGGCCTTGGCAAAGCCCATTTTGCTTTCTCAGGCCCATGGAAAGAGCGGAAAGGTTAAAGTGTGTTCTGCTAGAGACGGTGACGACAGTGTCGCTGGGGCAACGGGCATGCTTGACTGGAGGCCAACTTTCCCAGGACACTCTGTGTACTGGTCCGAACTGCTAGCCAAGAGTCCGCTCTTGGATCTGCCTGTGAGAGAGAGAGAGTGTCTCCGTGCGTGCGTCTTTTCTCCCTGCAGGGTGGAAAACATGCAGTGGTGCTCTTGAAATCTGCAGGTGTGTGCTTATCTGCAGGTGGTAATAATAATAATTTTGTGTCAGAAATTATTCTGGGTTGAAAGGATTTTTGCTGGAGAAACTCCACTCAGGATGCCCGAATGAGGCTCTTCATGTCCCCAAGATCTTTTTCCCCCAACAAAGTGGTCCCTATTTATCTACTTGCAGTGTCTTGCTTTTGAACTGCTACGTTGGTAGGAGCTACGACAGACGGGTGTTCAATCCGTCATGCAGTACCCGGGTCTCGAACTTCCAGCTAACAAGGCGAGCTTCTTAACCACTGAGCCACCGCAACCTCTTATCTGCAGCTGGTTCCAGTATTTATTTTGAAGACTAGCTTCTCGGTCCAAACACTTTTCCTGGGAGGCTTCCATGTTTCTAGAAAGAGCCCAAAAGTTCTCTCGCAAGCAGCTTATGTCTCTCTTTCTGGATTGCCCTTTCCATGGTTCCCGTTGTCCATCCTAACTGAGGGGGACACAGGGAACTCTTCTTCCCCGTGCAGTGCTTATCTCTTTCTCAGTCTGAATAAAGCCGACAGCCAGGAGGTGTCGGCTGAAGAGCTGTCGAAGTGTAGCATCCTGTCTCCAATCAGTCAAATAACTGTATACTGAAATGTCTTGCAAGTGGGCAGGAATGCCCAGTTGTGTTTGTTCAATCTCAGGGGCACGTTGTAGCTCAGCATCATCACATCCAGTGCTAAATCTGTAGGTTACCATGTTGCAGAGCAGCAACTATATAGACCCGTGATGGCTCCAGATGTTCTTGGACTTCAATTCCCTGAAGCCCAAGCCCCCTGTGAATCCACACGGATGGGTTTGCTGTGATTCATCCGGCCCACGCCACCCTCGTCACTCCCGGAAGCGGAAGTAAAACGCGACCATACGGAGGAAGGCTTAACCCGGAAGAGCCTTAACCGTACGGGCGCGTTTTACTTCTGCTTCCAGGAGTGACAAGGGCAGCGCGGGCTGGATGTATCGCGGTAAACCCATTCGTGTGGATTCACAGGGGGCTTGGGCTTCTGGGAATTGCAGTCCAAGAATATCTGGAGTGCCAAGGTTCGCCATCACAGCCCTAGAGTCAGATAGGACTGGTTTTCGAGCACAGGTGACCTTGACACCTAGTACAGGATGAGGTCCTTTCTTTCAAGCTTTCCCCAGCCGTCTGCTGCCTGCCATAGGGGAGCCGTAATGTTGCGCCTCTCTCTCTCTCTCTCTCGCCTGCCCCAGCCTTTATAGCCTTATGAAAACGAATGCTAATGAGACAATTGCTTGTTGTGCTCTTGTTTTCTGGCTGAAACCCATAGCACGGCCTGATTAGAGTTAATGAGGTGGACGGCATAGTCTGGGGAGTGTTAACTCTCTGCTATGACACCGGCCACAACCATGTCCTATGAATCACTGTTCCTTTCTTAGCTCCAGAGGGATCGGGAAAAGACATAGGAAGACCCACAGGAAAAGGGGTGGAGGGAGGGAGACTTTTCTGTTATCCAGCAGTGAGCTTGGCCACATCTGGAACTTGTCAGAGCCTGTGATGGTGAACTTTGGCACTCCAGATGTTGCTGGACTTCAATTCCCAGAAGCCCAAGCCCCCATGAATCTGCACGAGTGGGTTCACTGCGATTCGTCCGGCCCACACCACCCTCGTTGCTCCCGGAAGCAGAAATAAAATGTGCCTGTACGGAGGAAGGGTTAACCCAGAAGAGCCTTAACCGTACAGGCGCATTTTACTTCCGCTTCCAGGAGCGACAAGGGTGGTGCGGGCCGGACGAATCACAGTTAACCCTTTTGTGCGGATTCATGGGGGCTTGGGCTTCTGGGAATTGGAAGTCCAACAACATTTGGAGTGCCAAGGTTCGCCATCACGGGTCAGAGCCGTGGCTCAGGGATGGAGAAGGCGGCAATAGGGCTTTGCCCTGGTGATGCAGGGGTTAAACTGCTGACCTACAACAAACGTTTGTGAGTTCAATCCTAGCTCAAGGTTGACTCAGCCTTCTATCCTTTCGAGGCTACTCTATCAAGTTCTTCATGGTTCCCTGTGAATCCACACGAATGGGATTTGTGCAGTAGGTGCAGGTAAGCAACCTGCCATTAAAGAGCCCTGGTGGAGCAGTGGTTAAACTGCTGTATTGCAACCAAAAGTTTGTGAGTTTCGATCCTGACCAGGGCTCAAGGTTGACCCATCCTTCCAAGTTCGGTAAAATGAGTACCTAGAATGTTGGGGACAAAATAATAAAAATTGAAATAAATAAATATAAAATTCTAATTAACTTGTGAACCACCCAGAGTTCACTAAGTGCCTATATGGGGCAGTATGTAAGTGTGTTTGCTTTGCTTTTGATGCCACCAGGTCTTGGGTGAAAGAGCTGGAAAAGACTTTGGAGAACGGCACGTGCCAACAGGACTGCACAGGATGTCGAAAAGCTCCTTCTTTGGACTACAACTCATTGAATGCCCCGACCAGTTTTTCTGGAGCCTGGCGTCCAAAAAAGGAACTTTTCCAAGCCTTGAGAGTGAGACGGATTACAGCGCTGACGCAGTGTAAGGGAGCTTTTTCTGTCTGAATTCTTTCCAGTGCTTCCCTGCCTGTTAAATCGTTTGCTTCCTCGGTGTCCATAAATCACTTTTCAGAACAAAATACTCTCCAAAGCAGCTTACCTTATTGCTCAGGCAATATCAATTGCAGTTTTAGAAACAGCCACATTTCTAAAAGCTGGCCTCTTACAAGAAAACGAAGGGCAAGTGCAAACAGGCTCGTGATAAAGCAATTCCACCACCACCACCACCACCACCACCCGCTCCGCTCCGAGCTTCATTTGGAGTCACTGCCTTGTACCTAGAAGATCCAGATTTCCTTTGGCAATAGCATGTGGAATTCACTGGCTGGAACACTGCTGAATAGCTTACGCAGGTATAAACTTTATGTTGCATCCACAATAGTTACAATCATACTAAGGACAGAAGTTCTTCCCACAGTTCTTTCTGTTGGTTGAGATGAGAACCATGCAGCCAATTGTGTAATTGGCACTCGCCATCCTAGTTGCCAGGGTAGAACCCTGGGCACATGTGCATTGTCAGGATAGCACATTATGCCTGGACAAACAGGATTTCCACCTACTAGGTCCCATTGGGCTGGTCAATCTCCCTTCGCTGTGCCTACCTCATAAGGTGGTTGTAAGGTTCAAAGGAGGAGTGAGGGGGTAAAATCCAACGTTTGCTGCCATGGGGTTGTTGGAGGAAAGGCATAATAGTCACTTGAAAAATCCCCAGGTCCAAAGGTGTCCTTCGGAGCATATGTGAGAACAGGGGCATCCTGGACCCCTTTTGCATGATAAGCACCACAAATGAGGGGCCACCCCATAGAAGACCCTCTTTCTACACCCCCCCCCCCCAAGTGGGTGGTCCAAGGAAGGGGAAAGGGCACCTCAGCCTTACATTTAACTATTGGGCTATTGTTAGTGGTTAAGACGCTGAACTTGACGACTAGCAGGTCAGCAGTTCGAGACCCGAGTCCTGCACGTCGGAGTGATCTCCCGTCGTCTGTCCCAGCTCCTGCCAAACCAGCAGTTCGAAAGCAAGAGATTGCAAGGAGATAAATAGGTAATGCTTTGGCGGGAAAGGTAATAGGCATTCCGTGTGCTCCAGCATCTAGACATGCCTGCCACATGGCCACGGAAACGTCTGCAAAGGCAGACAACACTGGCTCTTTGGCTATAAACGGAGGTGAGCACCGA
The DNA here is from genome assembly GCA_035047345.1 of Bradypodion ventrale. Lineage (NCBI taxonomy): Eukaryota > Metazoa > Chordata > Lepidosauria > Squamata > Chamaeleonidae > Bradypodion > Bradypodion ventrale. The sequence continues at coordinate 3,434,065 of JAWDJE010000004.1, read as the reverse complement.
ATCCTAGAGTCAGATACGACTGGCTTTGGAGCAAAGGTGACCTTTTGCATTCTTATCAACCCATTACTCTCCTCCTTGTGGTTCCTTGATCTTTCAATCCGGTTTGGGTCCCACCGCCTTTCCAAGGGAGTCTCCTCCTCTGGGACCGGGGGAGCATTTCGCCACCCAATTACCCAGTGATGTGGTGTTGGGCCGGGCCAGCTGCTTCCAGCCTCTCTGATCCTTGGCACGCTTATCAACAGCGAGAATCCCAATCTCAGCGGCACGAGAGCAAAGGAGGAAACGGAGAGATGGCTTTGCTTAATTGGGACAGAGTTGGCAGCCTGACAGGGTGTGATGATCGCAGTTCTCCTGCTCACCCCAGTTGCAATGGGGGGTGGAGGTGGGGGGAATCCGGGAGAACAGATCCCCACCTGTTCCCGATAAGACGTGGGTCAAAGCACCACCACCACCACCACCACCACCTCCTCTCTGGGCATTGTCTTTGAAGGACCACGACTCCTGCCCTGCGAAACAGCCATGGGACGGCCCCTCTTCCAACGTCCATCTAGCCCAAGGGTGCCCAAACCTCTTGGGCCACAGGCCGCCCACCAGAAGTGGAAGTAAAAAGCCCCTTGCAATCTGTTTTGCAACAGGATGAGATAGATTTTAGGCTGCCATTTTCTTTGCTTAAACCAGGGGTGCCCAAACTACGACCTGTGGGATGGATATAGCCTCCGACACCAATTCATCCGGCCAACGCCACCCTCATTGCTCCCGGAAGTAAAGTAAAGCATGCCCATGTGGGCGCATTTTACTTCTGCTTCTGGGAGTGACAAGGGCAGCATGGGCCGGATGAATAGGCGTTGGGGCCTCATCCAGCCCACGGGCCATAGTTTGGGCACCCCTGATCTTGCCTTTTTCTTTGGTAGCAACGGCAGCCATAGCAATTCCACTTAGACACCTACCCATGGTGCTTAGTGCTCTCTAAGCGGTTCACAAGTTAATTAGCATTTGGCCCCCAACATGCTGGGTCCTCATTTGACCAACCTTGGAAGGATGGAAGAGGCTGAGCCAACTCTGATCCCTGTCAGGATCGAACTCACAACGTTTCACCACTGCGCCACCAGGGCTCTGATGCTTTCTCTTTGGTAGGCAACATCCGGGGGGTGGGTGGGTGGGGGAGGAACTTTTACAGGCACATTCCCATCCATTCCCCCTCACCAGTTAGGAGGGTTCTTTGGATGCCATGGCTGCTTCTCACCCACCCACATTGTCCACTCCACCAGGGCAAGGTGGCGCAACAACATCTTTGCTTCAGGCTCACCCCAGCCGCTCCTCTTCTGCCTGCCCCCTTTCTGGAAGCAGGAGGGCCTCTTGGGTCTATGAGCATGCCCTGCTGGCTCCATTCATCTTGGTTGGTTATGACACCTTCCGCCCCTCCAGCTGCCAAAACAGCAGCCCACTGCCCTGGGCCATCATATCCCTTGCCAGTCAGCCATTGGAAAGGCTGAGGAGCATCATCCTCAACTCAAGGCTGTCCCAAGCCAGTCCCTGCTGGAGTGAACCTCGTAGCTTCCCTTGCCCATGCCTGGTGTGCTGCCAGGCCTATTTCTGTCCTCCGATCGCCTGGCAAGAGAACATCATGCTTGGCATTTTGCAAACAAGGGGTCCCTTCCTAGACAAACGTTAATGGCCAGACTTCTGGGGAAGGGTTATAACGGGGAGGGGAGGTGGCGAGGGTGTCCTAGAGGGACTTTTAAGGCCAACGTTCCCCTCTAAAGACACCTGAGCTTGGCAAATATCTACCCAAAGCATAGCAGTAGCAATTACACTTCTATTCCGCCCCATAACAGTTTGGATGGTTCACAAAGTAATTAGCATTTTGCTGGGGACTCGTTTTACCAACTTCAGAAGGATGGAATGCTGAGTCAACCTGGAGCCCCATCGGGATCGGATCGGACCCATAACCTTCTTACTGCAGTACAGCAGTTTAACCCCCTGCACCACCAGGGCTCTATAATGACAGGTTGCTTACCTGTAACTGTTGTTCTTCATGGTCCCCTGTGAATCCGCACGAATGGGTTTACTGTGCGTGCGTGCGTGCAGTAAACCTATTCATGTAGATTCACCGAGACCATAAAGAAGAACTTGATAGAGTGGAGGAACAGAAATAGATATTGTAGATAGCCCATAACAATTAGAACATTTATCAATGATATAGCAATTAGCAATTACACTTCTATACCACTCCATAGCGCTTAGCGCACTCTGGACAGTTCACAAGGTAATTAGCATTTTGCCCCCGCATGCTGGGTACTCGGTTTATGACTTCAGACGGATGAATGAGTCAACGTAGACCCCTGTTAGGATCAAACTCACAATGATTTGGCTGCAGTAGAGCAGTTTAACCACTGCACCACCAGTGCTCTCAAGAAACAGCCTGGCCATTAACAAAATGGAAACAATGAGCCAGAAATGAAAAGGAGGTTGAGAGGCAATAGGGCCGCCTCAAAGGAACTAGGAAAGCCCCTGAAGAAGAAGGACAGGTTTGTAGAGACCAAAGCTGACATTGTGCGTTCAAATGACGGTGAGCTTTCCAATTGCTGTGCATGGATGTGAATGTGGCAAACCAATGTGTTTGAAATGTAGTCTAGAAGACAGTTTTAAAGGTAACATGGGCTGTGCAAGATACACATAAGCAGGGGTTCTACATTCCCATGATGGCGAATCTTGGCACTCCAGATGTTCCTGGACTTCAATTCCCAGAAGCCCAAGCACCCTGTAAATCCACACGAATGGGTTTACTGCGATACATCCGGCCCGTGCTGCCCTCGTCGCTCCCGGAAGCGGAAGTAAAACGGTGAGATTCAGGCAGGCTGCCACAAGTCCTTACAGCAGTCGCCCCTTTGGAAGGCAGGGGGGCTCATTTGTCGGGCAACCAACCTGTTGCTGCTTCTGACTGCAGCCAGTTCAGGTAAAGTCTCTCAGTGGGTCCATCGTGCCTGATCGACCGGATCAGAATCATTGGCCCGTGGCAGATTTGTTGGAAGGAAGTTATGCCCAGAAGAGCAACTCAGCCAGTGTTGTTGCAGTGGGTTCATTCCCTCCTGGTCTGTGTCTCCTTTAGACTAGTAGAGATTTCTAGGTTGATGCCCATCTTGTCTCTCCAACACACACATTGGAAAGCATGACTCTGGCCGATCCTCTCCCCCAGCTCTTATTTCAAGAGCCCTGGTGGTGCAGTGGTTAAAACTGCAGCCAAATGTTGTGAGTTCGATCCTGATGGGGAGTTAAGGTTGACTCAGCTTTCCATCCTTCCAAGGTCAGTAAAATGAACATACAGAGAGTGCACTAAGCTCTATGGGGCAGTATAGACCATACCTGTCAACCGCGGCTCCGAAAAATACAGGACCTGCGCAAATGGTTCTGCGCAAGTCACGTTCTACGCATGCGTAGAAGGCTACGCCGCTTGCGTAGCATCCTACGCAAGCGGCGTAGCCTACGCATGCGTAGAACGGGGCTACGCAAGTGTAAAACCCTTCTATGCATGCGTAGAAGGCTACGCCGCTTGCATTCAATGCGACTTGCGCAGAAGGGATGCGCAGTACCTCCTCACCCCCACTGCCAAATTCCGGGGTTTCAGCAGCGCAGGGCGGGAAATGGCGCAAATCGGCGGCCAAAATTGGGAAATCCCAGCCAATCCAGGAAGGTTGACAGGTATGGCATAGACGTGCAAGTGCTATTGCTGCATCCTCATTAAATATACAGTGATCCCTCGCTTCACGACGCGTTTGGATAGCATCATTTTCCCTTAACATTGAGTGCTATGGAGTTTTTCGGTTAACGACATTTTAGTGTTGTTAACCGGTTAACAACACTACAAAATCCCGTTGTTAACCGGTTAACGATGCTAAAAACGTCGTTAACCGAAAAACTCCATAGATACTCACTTAACGACGTTTTCTGGTTAACGACGCTACCTGGGGAACCAGGAAACATCGTTAAGCAAGGGTCTACTGTAACAGTGTTCTAATTATGGGCTATCTGCAACGTCTATTTCTGCCCCTACGCTCTATTAAGTTCTTCTTTGTGGTCTCAGTGAATTCACACGAAGGGGTCTACTGCACATACACACAGTAAACCCATTCATGTGGGTTCACAGGAAACCACGAAGAAGAACAGTTACAGTCATAATGTTGTGAGTTCTATCCTGATGGATTCAAGGTTGACCCAGATTTCTATCCTTCCAAGGTCAGTCAAATGTGTCCCCAGCATGTTGGGCGCAAAATCCTAATTAAGGTTACCCTTGCTTGAAAGCCAGTCATATCTGACTCTAGGGTTCAGTGCTCATCCCTGTTTCATAACCGAAAAGCCAGTGCTGTCTGTATCTGCAGATGTTTCCGTGGACATGTGGCAGGCATGACGAAACACCAGTGCATTCGGAACGCTGTTTCCCTTCCCACCGAAGTGGTCCCTATTTATCTACTTGCAATTTCTTACTTTCAAACTGCTAGGTTGGCAGGAGCTGGGACAGACAATGGGAGCTCACTCCATCATGCAGTATTCGGGTCTCGAACTGCTGACTTGCCGTCTTCCAGTCATCATCTTAGCCACTTTAGTCACTGCAGTCCCTAAATGCTAATTACTGTACCTGTAAACCGCCTACAGAATGCATAAAGTGCTCTGGGGCAGTATAGAAGTGTCATTGTTATCGCTACTCTTCCCCACCCAAATTACCCCCTTTCCTTCCTGGTCTTAATATAGCCAGCTGCCTCCCTGGCACGGTCCGAAACCGAAGAGTGTGCGGAGCGTGCTTCACTCGGCACCAGACAAAGGTTGAAACAATAGTGATTTCTGCTTGTTGCGTCTGGCCTCATCCCAGGCCAGTTATGGGACACCCGCCTGCCCTTTCCATGCGCCAGCCCAGAATAACTCCACTAAGACGCCCCAGCTCTGGGCTCAGGGTCTGGGGGTGGTTTGCTGTGGAGTTGAGAAGGAGACACAGGCTAGTTGGGAGCTGGGAGAGTTCAGCAAGGGTGCCCGCCGGGTCATCTGGTTTCTGTTTGCTTGGATCCCCTTCTCCTTTTCCTCCTCTATGCAAGAGAGGCAGCCGGGGATGGCGCGTCCTTTGAGTGGAGGCCAAGACGAACAGGTGGTGCCGAAGGCAGGGAGAGCAACAGGCTCATAACAGCCCGCGTGCGTCCCGGGGTAAAAGATATCCTCTCTTTCCCAGCCTGTAATCCAGCTCCGTTACACCGAGTATAGAAGCCGGACAGCTCTGTCCTACGTTTAATCCACGGCTGGTGGCCCTTGGGGACGGTAAGTCATGGGCGTTGGGCAGCTTTTCCTGGGAGAAACGCGTGTGGCTTTGCTCACTTTGGGGTGAAGGAGGGTCTGGTCTGTAATAATAATAATTGCATGTCAGAGACTACTCTGGGTTGAAAGTAAACCCGTTTGTGTGGATTCACAGAGACTTGGGCTTCTGGGAACTGAAGTCCAAGAACAGTGCGTACGTACATGCAGTAAACCCATTTGTGTGGATTCACAGGGACTTGGGCTTCTGGGAATTGAAGTCCAAGAGCACTTGGAGTACCAAGGTTCACCATCATGGCTCTAGAACCTTGGCACTCCAGGTATTCTTGGACTTCAATTCCCAGAAGCCCAAGCCCCCTGTGAATCCACACGGATGGGTTTACTGCAATTCATCCGGCCCGTGCCACCCTCGTCGCTCCCGGAAGCGGAAGTAAAACTTTCAGACCTAACATCTATCGACAATGCTGTGTGAAAATTGACAATGGTGTGAGTGGCCGAGGTCCATGATGATGAAGCTTGGCACTCCAGATGTTCTTGGGCTTTAATTCCCAAAAGCCCAAGCACCCTATGAATCCACATGGATGGGTTTACTGCAATTCATCCGGCCCATGCCACCCTCGTCGCTCCCGGAAGCGGAAGTAAAACGCACCCGGACGGTTAAGGCTCTTCTGGGTTTACCCTTCCTCTGTACAGGCGCATTTTACTTCCGCTTCCGGGAGCAACGAGGACAGCGCGGGCCGGATGAATCACAGTAAACCCATCCGTGTGGATTCACAGGGTGCTTTGGCTTCTGGGAATTGAAGTCCGTGAACATCTGGAGTGCCAAGGTTCGCATCACAGCTCTAGGAGCTCGCCATGGCAAGAAATCTTGGCCGTCCTTTTTTGTTGAGGGCAAGAGAGAGGAGATCCTTCTCCCAGCGGTCTAAGGCTCTTTACGCTGTAGGAGCTTTGGGCTTGCAGTCTGCATTAAGAAGACCCCAGGCCCATGTGGTTAGGATGGATGACCTCCAAGGCTATGCATGTTTTTCCCCCATTTGTTGTCACTTCACCCCAAATCAATTGCAGGACAATGACAATAAAGATCTATCTATCTATCCATCTATCTTTCTAAGATCCATAGAACATCCGGCATGCATCTTATACTGTGCAAGAGAAGAAGCTAGGGCCTCCATGGACATGCTTCTGCAAAACCCATGAGCTGTCTGTAGATGAGTTAAGAATATCTGGCATAGCTGTTGCGTGCTTCCGGGAGATCCCAAAGAGAGCCCCAAGCTCGAACGGAATGAAGTCACTAATTGGTTTAATATATTGAATAATCATGTCTTAGGGAGAATTTCCATGTTGTCCAGCTAAGAAGGGCTTGCATTTTGCTTTATGATATTTCTTAATCGTCGTTGTTGTCGCTATCGGCTGCTACTCGTATCTGAGTATACATTTTTCGTGGCATATCAGAAAACAAAAAGAAATAATAAAACAAAAACACTGCAGCACTTTAAAGACTAACTGCTGTTAGCTTTCATGCATCAAGTCCACTTCTTCAGACAAGGAGTAAAACTTCCAGACATGGTTTATATACAGTAGAAACGGGGGTCAAGATGTCACAAGGCAAAAGGATCACAAAGCAATGAGGTAAAGAGTAATCAAGCAGAAAGACAGACAAGCATGCATATCTATACAGCTTCCTATAGCGAGCAATAACTATAGATTATTCAGATTAGTTTTAAATGTCCATTTTTCCTGGAAGTCATTTTCATAAGGAAAAGTGCCATTGGCGTGAATTAGTTTAAGGTGAATCCCAGCTTGCCATGAAGTGACCCACACACTGAGATCACGAAGCCATCGCCTACGGCACGTATGAAATGGGACATGCAAGATTTTTTACACCGGGACTGCAATGGACTGCCGCAGCCTTGAGGATATGGACAAGATGCGCCTTCAAAGCCATTCCATCTGATCTGGCCTCTTCCACCTTCATGAATTTTGAGAATCGGAATTCCTCCTCCACTCATTTTGCCCTTGGGCCCAATATGGTGGTTTCCCGTGGCATTTCCTCCACTGAGGGAGCCCATCACCACACCTAAAGGAGCTCATCCACCTGTAGCCGTTGGCCCCTTTGGGGAGTCAGGTTGTTTACTACCGCCCAACATTTGGCCTTGAGTCGCTGGCTGTATATTTCTTAATAATATAAGGGGGCTGCGGTGGCTCGGTGGTTAAGAGGTTCGCTTTGTTACCTGGAAGGTGGGCAAGTCAGCAGTTCAAGACCCGGGTATTGCATGTCGGATTGAGCACCCGCCCTGTCCCAGCTCTTAGGAACATGAAAGGAGCCTCATTTGGGCATTCCATGAGTGGAGTTTCTTCTACAAAAATCCTTTCAACCCAGAATAATTTCTGACACTAAATAATAATAATAATAATAATAATAATAATAATAATAATAATAATAATAATAATAATAATAATAATAATAATAATAATAATAATAATAATAATAATAATAATAATAATAATAATAATTATTATTATTATTATTATTATTATTATTATTATTATTATTATTATTATTATAAATTGGGCAAGTTGTCCTTTCCTACCAAGGAAGGAAAGCTCTGGTCAGGCATGGACTGGGCCACCATGACAAGGGGATTCATCCCGGGGCGCCCTCACCTCTGGTGCTCTGCGGCGCAAATAATTATTTTATTTTATTTTTTCTGCCCAGCACGCTGCACTTTAGATTAAGTCATTGTTCCAAGCTCCCTCCTGCAGCAATGGTTTATTCTAAAGTGCTGTGCGCCGGGCGCAGCAAGCGAGAGGTGGTGACCAAGAGGTTCCCGGGGCCAACCTTCTCCCCTGGCCCTTGGTCACCACCCCTCGCCCTCCCATGGTGCCCAGCACACCCCTGGCTCTGGTCCTTAACATTTTGTGCCACTGTGATCCCCCCACCCCAGAATCTTACAAGTTGTCGTCTGAAGGTGGTTTTTGAAAGGCAGCAGTTAAATTAACTCAGGTGGATGAGAATCACAATCTAATTTACCAAGGCTTTTGTGTTATGCAAATCTGTTTATTTTACCTGATTTAGCAACCCAAATGATTCCATTGTTTATCATGGGGCCAAGCACATTCCTAAAATTACTATTTATTTATTCCACCGTCACAATCTGTGGCATCTTGCAGAGTTTTTCCTCCTAAGCAAAGAGACAGATTTAAATGTGCTTGGTAAGCGAGAAGTCAGTCAAAACATCAGAGCGAATTGAGCAATAAGGGAGGGGGCTAAGGGGTAGCAAATTGGGGTGGTGACTGCAGACACGTATCGGGCAGGGTGGTTTGGTTACGTGTTGGAGTGAATTTCAGTCCAACTGCTGTGCAAAGGACAGGCTGACAAACAACTAGGTCTGCCTAGGGCCGTGATGGCAAACCTTGGCACTCCAGATGTTCTTGGACTTCAGTTCCCAAAGGCCCAAGCCCCCTGTCAATCCACACGAATGGGTTTACTGTGATTCATCCGACCAGCACTACCCTCATCACTCCCGGAAGCAGAAGTGAAACACGCCCGTACGGAGGAAGGGTTAACCCGGAAGAGCCTTAACCATCCGGGCGCGTTTTACTTCCGTTTCCGGGAGCGACGAGGGCAGCGCAGGGTGGATGAATCGCAGTAAAACCATTCATGTGGATTCATAGGGTGTTTGGGCTTTTGGGAATTAAAGCCCAAGAAGTGCCAAGGTTCATCATCACTGGCCTCGGTCATTCACACCATTGTCAATTTTCACACAGCATTGTCGATAGATGTTAGGTCTGAAAGATAAAGTGATTTGCAGATGTGTAATGTCACAATGTTTATCTTGCACCTATTTGCTAACCATTTACAACTTCACAGAATCAAAATTCACCAAACTAAATCTGAATAATGACCAGGGATCTTCTGCTATTACCAGTTGTAAAAAGCCAAATTGATGTGTATCTTTATCTGTTATGCTAGCCAAGCCAACCATTGTGTACATCTGTACGTACCTGATATGTATAAATTAATGCCATGAAGTCTCACTCTTACGTCTGACAAAGTGGACTTGATCCACAAAAGCTAACATTAAAATAGAGTAGAAATTTTTGAAATGGCAGCTGTGTTAGTCTTCTTTTCAAGCATAGCAGTGAGTAAATAAAATGAAACAAAAAGACAAAAAACTTTGCGGCACCTTAAAGACTCACTGCTGTATTTTAATGTTAGCTTTTGTGGGTCACATGTATGAATGACACTTCGTGGCATCAATTTATACGCATATGCTACCAACCATTTGCAACTCAACAGGGACAAACTTCACAGTAAATCTGAATACCAAGCAGGGATTTTCTGTTGTTGTTGTTGTTGAGTCGCACAGTCGATTCCGACCCTTTGCGACTGTTATTACCAGGTGTAAAAAGTCACACTGACTTATAACCTTATCTGTTATACTCACCAGCCATTGTGTACCTCTGGACCTGATATGTATAAATTAATGCCGTGAAATCTCACTCTTATGTCTAACAAAGTGAACTTGATCTGCCAAAGCTAACATTAAAATATGGGAGTTAGTCTTTAAGGTGCCACAACACTTTGCCTTTTTTTTTTGTTTTATTTACTCTCTGATAAACTGAAAAGCAATGACTCAGTTCAGAACAGGAGTGCCCTTCAATATGCTGGATGCTGAAGAAGTCCCCCGCATGGTCTCCGCTGGACGAAGAAGTGGGAGACCTGGATGGCTTCTTCCCAGAAAACTCAACCAGGCCTTCTTTGTCCAATGGCCATAGCGTGAGGCTGACCCTTGACCTCAGGCTCCCTTAGACTGGGCGGGTGGAGCAGCCGTTGGGAGACGTTATAGATGGCTGGTTGAGGGAGTCCTACCATGACGTAGGAAATGTTTGTGGTGTTCTTCAGAAGATGACGCTCAGGGCCACACCACGGGCATGTTTACATATCCTTATTTGAGAACCTTCCTGCCAAGTCTGCAGAAGTCCAGCCTCGTGGTTCATCCTGCAGCCACCCATTGAGTCTACCTTGATGCTGATGCTTCTTCTTCTTTCATGTCCCGATCAAACTCTGGACTGCCAAAATGAAGCCACTTCCTTCGCTTTCTCATTGCCCAAAGCCAAGCCCTCATCGATGCATGTCTCTGGCAGCAATCGGCAGACCAGTAAATGAGATGGACTATGTGTCTCTCCACATTCACACTGTGTGTTGTTGTCCGCCAGCAGCCCCCACTTGAGCATGTTGGTCTTGCATTGAGGGACTCCTCCGACTCTCAGCCTAGTCAGCGTCCTCCCAAGTGACGTTGGGGAGGTTGAGTTCCTCAGCCATCTCCTCCTTTAATGGTGTTCTTTGTCCAGCAAGCTCCTTCCTCCATCTCCTAGTTTGGTTTTGCTCTTGTGTACCCTCAATGTACCCTTAATGCTGAAGCTATGGTTGGGGGTGGGGGTGGGGGTGGTTCCTGACCCAACTTTCTTTCTCTCCATTTGTGATGAGCCCTCAGGAAGTGGCATTCCGCTGGGGAAAACAGGGTGAACAGGATGATTACCTTTCAGGGCCGCAGGAAAGACCCCAGCGAGCTGTTTCTGGGCCAGCCGTCCACTACATGTTCACTCTGATTTTACTTGCTCCACCTGTGGCTATATCCTTTCAAGCAGGCCAAAACACGCTGGGCTTCTGTCCCTTCCTTGCAAGGTCCAGGGCCAAGGGACTTTGCAATCCTTGGTGGGGCTGGTGGGGTGGGGTGGGGTGGCCAAAGGACTTTGCAATCCTTGGTGGGGCTGGGGCTGGGGCTGGCAGGTCTTGAATCCAGCAGGATGAGCCAGAAGGCAGAACCTGAACCTTTTTGAGAGGGAGCCCAGAGAGACATGGAGGCTCCCGACGAAAGGGACTTCCAGGAAATCAGAGGAAGGGAGGCAGAAGCTTGGCAGGGAAGGGAACCCCATTGCCCCAAAGATGGGGGATTGTCAACAACAGCCTTAGGAAGACCACAGTGGTCAAGACAGGAGGCGAGGGCTCTTTCGGGGTGGGGGGTGGGGTTGTCCTCCTTCAATCCCTCTTCTCCCCCTCTCCACACACAGTACGGTTTACTGTGTCTCTCCCTCACTGCCAGGGGAATGGATTCATCGCCAGCATGCAAATGTGATTGTTCAGGGAGAGGAGCTTTGAAGGACTGCGTCTCCAAAGGGGAAACCTTTCATTCCCTTCTCATGGCCATGCTAGCTAGTGCCGTGCCCCCTGTTTGACTGGCCTCTGTGTTGCCTCTCATGTAGACGCTGAGCTGAAGCAACAGCCATTGCTGGTTAACTTTGGAAGCTCCGGCTGGGCACGGACGTCTCGCGGAGGCCCCACCGAGAAGAGATCCAACGATGGAGAAGGATGGAGATTCTTGTAGCGCTCACGATACAGGGGGTGGAGGAGGAGGAGAAGCAGAAGCAGTGAAGGAAAAGGAAAACACCAACCCGGAAGAGCCCACCCAAGCAGTAGCAGCAGCAGGAGAGGAACTGAGCAAGGCCAAGGGAACAGAGGAAAGGCACAGCCATACCGAGGAGGAGCCCAACCCTGTGGAAGACGGAGCCGGAAAGGACCCCCCAGCAGAAGATGCCAAGGGAGTCGGGGAGAACCAGGTCCACCTGGAAGGCCCCCCACAGAAGCAACTTCAGCAAAGCCTCAGTTGCCCGGCCACTGTCCCAAGGTAAGGTCCTTCTCTCGTCGGTACAACCTCTTGGGGTTGTCATTGCAAAGGACGTGTGTGTGTGTGTGGTCTTCCCATGATTAATTAATGGAATCAGGTGAAAAGCTGATTTCCCCGGGTGGCTCAGTGTGTGCAAAGCGCTGAGCTTGGAGACCAGAAGGATGGGGTTCGATTCCCTGAGAGCTGCACGATGTGGGAGACATGAAAGAGCCTCCTTCAGGCATCCCCTGCAAAAATCCTTTCAACCCAGAGTAATCTCTGACTCGAAAACTCACACAGGTGAAAAGGGAAAGGGATGTGAATGCCCTCCAGTTGAATTGGTTGGACTGTGTGTCCTATCATCTCCAGCTAGGTTGGCTAGAGGATTATGGGATTTGGAGTCCAATCTTCTTGGAGGAAGCTGGGTTTAAAAGATGACATATTGCTTTTTTTAAAAAAGAAAGATCACAGGCATTAAAGGGCAGAAAAGAGCTGAATGGAATCATTGGCATTAGAATAGGGCTGGACTAGATGACCTTTGGGTGCAAACTGCAACTGGACAATCCTGTGATTCCAAGATGTTCTTTGCAAGTGTGGCCATTGAGATGCCCTTGGGAAGCTCTGAGAGAGAAGGGGGAAAGGCATCTGTTTATCCCAGAGGCATATAGTGTCGCTTCTTCATGTAGGACTAGTCCCGTGATGGCGAACCTTGGCACTCCAGATGTTCTTGGACTTCAGTTCCCAGAAGCCCAAGTCTCTGCAAATCCACACGAATGGGTATATTGCACATACATCTGGAATGCCAAGGTTCGCCATCACAGGACTAGGGCCATCATGAGTAGTGATGATGTGTCATCCTGCCCCTGTCTGTTACAATTAAAGTGCCTGACACTTTGATACCTTTGTGGAATTTACTCAACACCCGCCCCCCCGCCCCATGTTTAACTCCCCGAAGGGTTAGAACAAGGAGATACTCCTTCCGACTCCCTTGCTGTCATCATCTGGAATCGGCCGCTGAAAAATGAACCCAGATTCCTTGGCCGCAGTCCAGAAGGCTTACGAAACAGATCAAGCCCAGAAATAGAAAGTAATGCAAAACTTAGGAAGAAACCCATCACAGGGAAACTCTATCGTAAAGCTGTTTATATTATTTTAAATTAGCACTGATTTACCTAACGATCTCAAGGCAACCACCAACCTAGCTTTGTTCCTCACCGCTTCCAGCCTTACAACCAACCTGTGAGCTCGGCCAACCTGAGGTCAAGAGTTACTGGCCCAAGGTTGGGGTTTAACAGTGAGAGGGTCACTCCCAGCTCTGGCTCAGACTGAAGACGGTCTTGGGTCATCCCTACCTGCCCTATCCCTTCTTCTTGCAAAATAAGTCTGTTTTCTACAGGTGGGCCTGAGTCTGACAGTCTGGACGGAAGTTGCTCGGTATTCTTTCTGTGAAACTAAAATTTGCTCCAATCCAATAGAAACTAGAGGGTGGGAAATGCAGTTTGATTTGACTGCCATGGAAACAGAGCTTGGAAAAGGTACTCTTGATGACTACAAATCCCAAAATCCCCCAGCCAGCTTGGCCATTTGCTTCCCTCTTTGCCTCCCTTTCTGCCATCTTCTTGTAGAACAGAAAAGACACGAGGATGCTGGGGCTGGGGGCTTGGGGCATACCTGTCAACCGCAGCTCCGGAAAATACGGGACCTGCGCAGAACGGTTCTGTGCAGATCGCCTTCTACGCATGCATAGAAGGCTTTTACGCTTGCGTAGAACCCTTTGACACCTGCGTAGAACCCTTCTACGCATGCATAGAGGGCTTCTACGAGCCCCTTCTGTGCAGATCTGTGTAGAAGGCGATCTGCGCAGAAGGGATGCACAGTACCTCTCCCCCACCCTGCCAATTCCGGGGTTTCGGCAGCTGCGGGCGGGAAATGGCGCAAATCGGCGCCAAAAATCGGGAAATCCCGGCCAATCTGGGAAGGTTGACAGGTATGGCTTGGGGGGCTTGGGGGAGGGGCAGACAGCAGATGCTGAGATGCATAAAGGGATTGTTTCAACTCATTAGATGTTCTGTTCTGATCCTCCTACACAGACAGACAGACAGACACACACACACACACACATCTAGATCTGGAATCCTGAAAATTGGCTTTTTCCACTTCTATCCCACATCTACATTAACATTTCGCTCAGGATGATGGAATGACATAGCACCCTGTGGAAAGAGGATGATTTTAAAACCAAAACACAGTTGAACAGCAATACGTGCCTTTTGGGACATGATCCAGGCAGTCACAGGACTCTGCCCAGGGAAGACTGCAACCCTGCAGAATCCACACTGGCTAGAATGGTCTGGGAGTAGTTGCCCAATTGCCTGGCCAGGCCTGGCCATGAACTTTCCCAAGGAGGTCTCTGTCCAATGAGGCATGGATCTTGGGCAAACAGTGACATTTCTGCCACTCCTTTCCCTCTGCTTGAGAAGAATAAGAGGTAAGGCAGGAAGCATCTCAAGGTTTTCCATGGTCACACTCAGCAGGGTCGAAGGGGGAGACAATCACTACCTGCTGTTAAATCTTTCTTAATTCTCTGTGTTTTGAATGTTGTTTCCCCCCCTCCAAGGAACTATTGCTTCGCAAATAAGTAAATCGATGAAATCTGCTCTCTCAACCACAAGAGGTCAGTTAAATTATCTGTGCTTCTATGCGCATAATTGTATGTAAATATAAATATCACATTCCGCAGTGTAGCCAGATTTCCTTGTAAATGTCCCTTATTCAGAGGGCTTTGCTTCTAACGTTCTTGGAAGCGGTTTGCCCTTTCTGGTGTTCAAAACTCAGTCAGGAATTAATGTCTCCTTCCTATAGATCTGTGGCTCTTGAAAGTGGGAAAGTGTTAATTCCCCCGCTCCCCTTATCGATGCATCTGTATTGTTGCATGTACTCCTTGGGGCAGCCAGTGGTCAGAGCTGGAGGTGCCTCACCCCATAATTGCAGAGAAGGGGGCAATTCCCTACCGGGGGAGAGGCTCTTTGCCTTAAACCAACCTTAGGATCCTCTGGAAATCTGATGAGCCCCACTTCTTGTCTTCACAAGTTAATTTGAGCATCTGCTCCTTTCATGTCCTGATCAAACCATGGATTGCCAAAATGAAGCCACTTTCTTGGCTTTGTCGTTGGCCAAGCCCAAGTCCTCATCGGTGCATGTTTCTGACAGTATGCTTCTGACAGTAATCCGCAGACCAGTAAATGAGATACAGTAGATTCTGAACCACTCCATGTTCACACTGTGTGTTGTTGTCTACATGTTGAGCATGTTGGTCTTGCATTTAGAGACTCCATCCCTCAGCCTATCCAGGGTCCTCCAAGTGACGTAGGGGAGGTCGAGTTCTTCAGCCATCTCTTCCTTTAATGAGGTTCCTTGCCCAGGGAGCTCCTTCTTCCATCTTTTAATTTGGTTTTGCTCTTGCGTACCCTCAAGAATGTTTGTTCTTGCCATAAAGCGCTTCCTGGATCTGAGCTGGAGGACTTGAGGTCCATCTCCATTCAGAGGATGTCGAGGGTCCTTCTCTTGCTTAGTTCTCTCGGCGTCTGCTGCTACTTCTCTCCTGGTCTTAGGTGGAGCGATACCAAGAAGAGGGTATATTTTCTCAACCAGTGTAGGTTTGAGGCATCCTGTCACTATAATCTGAGCTATAAGTAACTGTAATGCGCTGTGATTATAAGGGACTGAGGGACACTCACATTCCTTCTTGCAACGCAATTGTAACTTCTAGTTTCTAGTTTGTGTGTGTGGAGGAGGAATGGCCTGGGCTTTAACTGCAGCCCTCTGCTCCCCACCCCCTCATGCTTCTACTGCGGGATTTGCCTGAGAATCCGTCAATTCAAAAATGCGGAAGGTAAGGCGGTGGGATTATAAGGTACATGTGGTATCACAGGTGAGCAACGGGTAGCATCCAGATTTTTCCTGAAATTAACAAACAAACGAAAAAGAGAATCTATTTCAATATTTTTTTTAGAAGCAGGCAGGTCAAGGATTGCTTTTTAGAAACTCCAACAACAATAGTGACTCTCTGTTTGTTTGGGGGGGGGGGCTTGTAATGGACCCTAATTATGGCCACGGTGGCTTAGGGATTGTGACAATGAGTTTGACGCCTGGAAGGTTGTCAGGCCAGCAGTTTGAGACCCGAGTCTTGTGCGATGGAGTGAACTCCCATCATCTGTCCCAGCTCCTGCCAACCTGGCAGTTCGAAAGCAAGAAATTGCAGGTAGATAAATGGGTACCACTTTGGCGTGACAGGTAAGAGCGGTCCATGCACTTCAGCATCTAGTCACATGACCATGGAATTGTCTGCAGACACAGACTGTAAACAGAGATGAGTCGGATATGACTGGCTTTCAAGCAAGTGAGTCCTTGACCTTTCCCTAATGGCCACTAATTACTTTTTTAATCTCGGAGTTGTTCCACCTCCTTGGGTGTGCATTCTAGAGACCTCACCTCTGACTCTGTGTTTCAGCTTAGGAGACGTCCCAGATGTGAAGGATCACGGAGAACAACCACAACACCAAGAGGAAACCCCCACCTCTGCAAAAGAGACCCCGGCGGGTGTAGAACCCACACCCAAGGCGGACTCTGGCCTGGCGCCGGAACCAGTGGGAGGACCACTGAGCCCAGCGGAGAGAGAAGCAGAGCAGACTTTGACCAAGGGCACGAGTGCAGGTGCTGGAGATGCAACCTGTCCAGAGAAGAAGCCTTCTCCAGCGGAACAACAGCCGGCTCCCTCGGAGAACAAGGAGACCTCCACAGCCCCCCCGGCAGATGCTGAGGCTCCTCCTGGACCCGAATCCCCAACCAGCTCTCACTTCACTCCGGACCTTGGCAAAGAGGACCCCCTCATTTTGGGTAAGGCTTCCGAGGTCTTCTTGACCCATGCCAGTCTGGTGCAGGGAACCAAGAGGGCAGAGGACAAGTGACCCAGAAACAGCTTTCTAAGGCAGGGGTGCTCAAGTTGCAGCCTGCGGGCTGGATCCGGCCCCCGATGCCAATTCATCCGGCCCATGCCGCCCTTGCCGCTCCCAGAAGCAGAAGTAAAATGTGCCCATATGTAAAGGTAAAGGTCACCCTTGCTTGAAAGCCAGTCTTATCCAACTCTAGGGTTCAGTGCTCATCTCTGTTTACAGCCAAAGAGCCAGCGCTGTCTGCATCTGCAGATGTTTCCGTGGACATGTGGCAGGCATGACTAGACACGGAATGCTGTTTACCTTCCACCGAAGTGTTCCCTATTTATCTACTTGTAATTTCTCGCTTTCGAACTGCTCGGTTTGGCAGGAGCTGGGACAGAGACAGGCGCTCACTCCGTCATGCAGCACTCGGGTCCCGAACTGCTGACCTGCCGACCTTCCAGTCATCAAGTTCAGCATCCTAACCACTAAGCCACCACAGTCCCTTCAGATGTCACATAGGAATGCATTAATCTACCAGGGATGTATTGCAAGGAGGAGCCTGATTCACAATTGTTCTTTAAGTACTTGTGAGCTGTGTGCAAAGAGCGTCCCATGTGCAAAAACAAAAGCAAAAGAGTTGATCCTGTTGGTAACCAATTGCAAATAACCCCTAAACTGAATCAATGTTCTCCAACGTGGGGCTCAGGCCCCACAGGGGGGCTTCAATTCCCAGAAGCATAATTCAGTACATTGGCTGACCCGTTCTCTGGGGAATTGACTTAGACTTCTGAGAATTGAAGTGCAAAAACCAAAGGTTGGGGAAGCGCAAGACTTTAATTGCTGTGAAACCACAGAACAAAAGGTGAGGGGTTACTCCATTGTGAGAAATGGGAAATGTGTTAAGTCCAGGTGAATCCACGGAGAGAATGGAAAGCTGGGAAGGGCTATTTCCGTGTCGGTTTGTGTTCATGTGCAGGTTTGCGTATATTTTAACACTGAACAAAAATCCATAACTTTAGTGTATGAAGACCAAGACACAGGACACAGCCTCGGGCTGGGTTAACTCAGGTTTATTGCATCGTGGACAGAGGGAACATGAGGTGATGGCGGATCGATAGCTCTTTTTATACAGCAGTAATACATTTGAACGTGGTGCCATGGTAGCCCATTGGCTACTGCCTGCGTGACGTCATTGCGAGTCACGCCCTTCTTGTCCAGGTGTAGGTAGTGGCGGGAAAGCTTCCCGCGCTGTTGCCTTTGATGAGTTCGGACCAAGAGAGCTTGGACGCTCGCTGCTGCCAGCTGGTGGTCATTAGCTCGCGTCCTATTACAGGGTTTATATGATACAGCTGAAGGTTACATTGTTGCTATAGGCAAGGTTACATTGGCTCCGATACATTGTAATCCATGTGGAAGGAAAACCATTAGAACACAACACCCCTCCCCCCTAGGATGAGACAAAGTCTCGAGCCCCCACTCAAACACACTCCCCCCCAGGAGACAAAGTCTCTCAGCCAAGATGGCTTATTTCGAACACGCTGGGGTCTCGATGCGGGCTGCCTTTGCCCGGGTTTGCTACCTTCTCTTTGTCCCCTGGTTTCCTGCCCTGTAATTGGAGAGGGAGACTCGTTAGTGACTTGCCGCGGCTCCGCGGCGTTGTTGGGAGGTGTGCTCTCTCTTAGGGAAGAACCGGGGGCACTGGGGACTAACGAAAAACCCCTCTTCTCGCTTGGATGGGTGGGGGAACACTCCTGAAAACCCCCCCGGCTCGCAAAACCAAAACCAAAATTACATTCGGGGGCATCGGTCGCGAATTCCTCTCCCCCTTCCCCGGCCTCTGATGGAACTGGTTTATCAAAAGGATATGAGTCGGGGCCGCTGCTTCTTCCTTCCCCCCTTGCTTGGGACTGTTGTCCGCTGATGTCTCCCCCTTGGGCTAAGCGGGTGGGGGAGAACCCTAACGCTGAATCCTGTTGATGAGCCCCACTGTCTGGTACGCTCACTCGGTGCCTCAGCTGGTCCGCGTGCCTCCTCCAGAGGAGACCTGTGCTGGTCTCGACCCGGTACGACACTGGCCCCGTCTGTTCTACTACCGTCCCCGGCACCCAGGCTGGCCCTGCGCTGGCATAGTTTCTACAGTGAACAGGGTCGCCGGCGGCGAATCCTTTCGAGACTGCCAGCCCTATGTTTTTTCCCTTCTCCTCGACTCTCGTCGGGTCTAGCCTGGACAGAATCGTGGTCAGTTTTCGCCGCATCAAGAGCTCTGCCGGCGAGTAACCTGACGCTAAGGGGGTCACCCTATACGCTAATAAGAACTGACATACTTGGTGATTTAGGTCCCCC
The DNA here is from genome assembly GCA_035047345.1 of Bradypodion ventrale. Lineage (NCBI taxonomy): Eukaryota > Metazoa > Chordata > Lepidosauria > Squamata > Chamaeleonidae > Bradypodion > Bradypodion ventrale. Next base: position 3,414,822 of record JAWDJE010000004.1, on the reverse strand, counting down.
GGGCCCATGCGCCGAAGCGCATCCTTTGTTGTACGCACCAACCGTTCCACTTGGCCATTCGTGGCCGGGTGAAACGGTGCGGATGTGACATGCCGAATTGCGTTTGCCGCCATGAATGCTCCGAACTCCGAGGAGGTGAAGCAACTCGCGTTATCGCTGACTAACGTGTCGGGTAAACCGAACGTGGAAAAGACTCTCCGTAGCTGGCTAATTGTCGTGGCGGAGGACGTGCTCTTTACTGGGATAACCTCCAGCCACTTGGAGAACGCATCCACCACCAGGAGAAACATGGTTCCTCGGAATGGGCCAGCGAAATCTATGTGTACTCTGGACCACGGCCCCCTTGCTGCGTCCCATTCCCTATGCGGGAGGCGAGCCTCCTCTGGACGGGATCCCTGACATGCCTCACAAGTGCCGACCATGTGCTCAATGTCCGCGTCCAGTTGTGGCCACCAAAAATAACTGCGGGCCAGCGCTTTCGAACGAACGATCCCCGGGTGGCTGACGTGCAGCAGTTTGAGCACCCTCGGCCGCATGGATGTAGGGACCACCACCCGTTGGCCCCACAACAGGCACCCCCTTTCTAGGGACAGCTCTAGCTTTTTCCGAAAGAATGTGTCGAATTCCGTGCTCGGGGACGATGCCGGCCACCCCTTCTGTACCCATGAGCTAACTTTTTCCAGCGTTTTGTCCTTGCCTGTCGCCCTAGCAATGTCGGCTGGTACTAGTGGGGGTGCGTCTAAGACCTCGATTAGCAACACCTGGCGGTCTCTTTCTACTCTAGCCTTTTGGTCATCCGACAGGGGCAAAGGGGATCTCGAAAGTGCATCAGCATGGCTGATCTCCTTTCCGGGCCGGTACTCCAACTCGTGTTGGTATGCGTTGAGAAAGATAGCCCAACGCAGCATTCTCGGGGATAGGATCTGCGGCGTGGGCTTGCTTGCCGTGAAGATCCCTAACAGGGGCTTGTGATCCGTTACAATTTTAAACGGGCGGCCATACAGAAAATCGTGGAACTTTTTGGTCCCCGCTACTATGGCTAATGCCTCCCTGTCGGTTTGTGCGTAATTTCGCTCTGCTTGGGACAGGGACCTTGAATAAAACGCAACCGGGGCCTCCCTTCCGTCATCCAACACGTGGCAAAGCACCGCCCCCACCCCCACCGGTGATGCATCGCAGACTAATACCACCGGCCGTTTGGGGTCGAAATGCGTTAGAATTGCGTCAGAGGTCAAGAGTTGCTTTAGCTCTTTGAATGCCCTCTCGTGCTCGTCACCCCACATCCATGTCTCCTCCTTTTTAAGCAACCGATGAAGCGGTTCGGCTACGGACGCTTTCCGCGGAAGGAATGTATGGTAAAAATTGAGGAGCCCCAGGAATGACTGTAGCTCGGTTTTGGATGTGGGGCGAGGGGCCTTCTTGATGGCTGCCACTTTGGATTTGGATGGCCTAATACCCTCGGGTGTGATTCGGAACCCTAAAAACTCGACCTCGGTTTCGAAAAAGACACATTTGTCCTTCCTCAGTCTCAGCCCCGCTTTCTCGAACACAGTTAGTACTTTGTCCAATCTTTTTGCCAGTTCGGCCTCACTCCCCCCTGTTATCAACACGTCATCAAAATAAGGCAACACCCCCTCCAGCCCCTTCAGGAGGCGTTCCACAAGCGACTGAAAAAGGCCGGGTGCCGAGTTCACGCCGAACTGTAAACGCGACACCTGGAACGCTCCTTTATGTGTGACTATCGTTTGGGCCGCGGCCGTGGCGGGAGTTACGGGGAGTTGCTGATAGGCTTGTGCTAGATCGAGCTTAGCGAAACACTTTCCCCCATTTAGCCTGGCCAAAAGGTGGCTGACCACCGGCACCGGGTATGCATTAGGGCGGATCGCCTTGTTAATTGTACACTTATAATCAGCGCAAATGCGCACCTCCCCGTTAGCCTTCAGAGCTGTTACAATTGGAGTTTCCCACTCCGCGGAATCAACAGGAATAAGAATCCCCTGGTCCACCAATTTGTCCAGTTCCGCCTCTATTTTGTCCTTTAGTGCGAAGGGCACCCTGCGCGGTTTGAGTCTTATCGGGCGGACCCCCGGGTCTAAGTCGAAGGCTACAGGGGGTCCCTTGAATTTTCCCAGTCCTTTTTTAAAAACGTCGGGATGCGCGTCGCACACCGCTTGTATTGGATCCCCCCCCACCGAATGTACTCCCCCTATGAACAGGCCTAAAGGCTGAAACCACTGTGTCCCAAGGAGGCTACAACTTCCCCCCTTGAGGACAACTAGGGGCAGTTCCGCAGAATGTCTCTTGAAATTAACCCGAAATTTCCCGACCCCCAATACCGGAATGCTGTTTCCTTGTACATCTCGTAGCGTGGACCTCAATGTTTTAAGTTTGGGCCGCACGTGGGGGTCGATTTTCAAAAACTCTTTCTGGGGGATTATGGAATAGGAGGACCCTGAGTCAATTTCCATCCTGATAGGGGCCCCTTGTATTAGTACCTCAACGAAGTAATGGGACTGTCCCGTGGACACGCTGAACACCGGGGCGTCATCTTCGCTGCCGTCCGAGATGCGGCCCACGCCGTCCTTCTTCCTCGTGGTCTGGGCGCCATCTTTGGGCCTCGCGGGACGGTCCGGTCTGGTCGAACGGTCTGGTGACTGCCTCCGGCCCTCCTTTCTTTTTCTGCATGCCTTGGCAATGTGCCCCCGACGGCCGCAGGTGTAACATTCAGCCTTTCTAAATGGGCATCTCGCGCGTTCGTGGGCCGCCCCGCAACCATCGCAGCGGCGCCCCCCTTTTCGGACCTTCTGGACCTCCTCGCCGTCGCTGCCTTCCGAGGACGATTTTGAGGCCCGCCGAGTTGCGTGCACCGATTGTCCGGACTTCCCGTGCACCGAATTTTCTGCTTTGTCGGCCCTGGGACGCCACTCACGCCACTGGTGCATCTCGTCTACTCCAGCATTCGTGGACTCCGCGGCTTCGGCGGCCTCGACGACCTCTGCCAGCGTGGGTGGCGGCTCCTTGTTCATCAAGCTGCGCTGCACCTCCTTGTCTTTCAGGCCACACAGCACGCCGTCCCTGAGGGCCATGTCTAGGATGTCGCCCCATTTGCAGGGGACGGCGGCTACCCTCATGGCGGCCACGAATGCCTCAACCGACTCGTCCGGCGCTTGGACTCGCCTCCAAAACGCGCTCCGAGCGGGAAACATCGCCCTCGAGGGTTGGAAGCGCTCCCGTAGCAGCTTCATGATGTCGTCCGCCTTAAATTGGCTCACCTTCTTCAGAGCGATGATGCCCACCAGCGTCCGCTTGGTTTCCACCCCGAGCATTCTGGTGAGGATGGCCCTCTTCCGCTCCTCATCGTCTTCCTTGACTTTGAGTTCCACCAGCGCCGCCTGGAAGTCCATCTCCAACAGCTCCCAGTCTTGCGGCTTGGTGATGTTGAACCCGCTCTGTGCCCTGGCTGCTCCTTGGGGATCCATTATCCCACCTTCGTCGCCAATTTAGTGTATGAAGACCAAGACACAGGACACAGCCTCGGGCTGGGTTAACTCAGGTTTATTGCATCGTGGACAGAGGGAACATGAGGTGATGGCGGATCGATAGCTCTTTTTATACAGCAGTAATACATTTGAACGTGGTGCCATGGTAGCCCATTGGCTACTGCCTGCGTGACGTCATTGCGAGTCACGCCCTTCTTGTCCAGGTGTAGGTAGTGGCGGGAAAGCTTCCCGCGCTGTTGCCTTTGATGAGTTCGGACCAAGAGAGCTTGGACGCTCGCTGCTGCCAGCTGGTGGTCATTAGCTCGCGTCCTATTACAGGGTTTATATGATACAGCTGAAGGTTACATTGTTGCTATAGGCAAGGTTACATTGGCTCCGATACATTGTAATCCATGTGGAAGGAAAACCATTAGAACACAACAATAACAAAATCCATATAGTCCAGTGATAACGAACCTTGGCACTCCAGGTGTTCTTGGACTTCATTTCCCAGAAGCCCAAGTCCCTGTGAATCCACACGAATGGGTTTACTGCATGTACGCAGTATTCTTGGACTTCAATTCCCAGAAGCCCAAGTCCTTGTGAATCCACACAAATGGGTTTACTGTGTGTATGGCGCTGTTCTTGGACTTCAATTCCCAGAAGACCAAGTCCCTGTGAATCCACACGAATGGGTTTACTGCATGTACGCGCTGTTCTTGGACTTCAATTCCCAGAAACCCAAGTCCCTGTGAATCCACATGAATGGGTTTACTGCGTGTACGCACTGTTCTTGGACTTCAATTCCCAGAAGACTAAATCCCTGTGAATCCACACAAATGGGTTTACTGTGTGTATGCACTGTCCTTGGACTTCAATTCCCAGAAACACAAGCCCCTGTGAATCCACACAAATGGGTTTATTGCGCTTCTGGGAATTGAAGTCCAAGGACAGCTGTGGTGCCAAGGTTGGCCATCACTGATATAGTCCATCCTCCGGCCTTCTTATGTCTGAGATCCTTGAATGCGTGAAGCTAGGGAAGGGGCCCTGGGCAAAGTCTGCATTTTCTCACATTGCCCTCTTCCCTTCCAGAGACCCCTTTATTGTGGCTTGAGGCAAAGAACATCTCCTCCCGGGTGGGGAATTGCACCCTGCCCTGGGAGTATGGGGTGAGATGCCTCCAGCTGCCCCAAGGAGTACAGGCAACAATATAAAACAAAAAACGTGGTGGCAACTTAAAGACTAACTGCTGTATTTGAAGGTGAGCCTTGCTGGATCAAGTCCACTTGGTTAGACATAAGAGTGAAGCTTCATGGCATCAATTCATACACATCGTCATATGCTTGAAATGCAGACTAATGCGACTACCATTTCACAAATTTCAGGCAACAAGAGGCTCTTCTTTGTGGCTTTGTTTACTTGTCACAGAGTATGCATTTCCTCCGCCTCTTTTATTTGTTGTTCAGCAAAGGACTTGGTTCTGGTGACGTTTTGTGAGGAGGGACAGAGGCTGTCACCTAAGCACCCGCTTACCTGGAAGTCAGCCCCGGGACCTTTAGTGCAGGGGTGGCCAAACTACAGCCCATGGGCCGGAACTGGGCACATCGTACAGTAAAATCCCGAGTTATGGGGGAAAACCCTGCTCCCTGGTGTATTTCGTAACTTGATTTTTTTCGTAACTCGAGGCATGCATTTAAAAAAAAACACGGAGAGATTTCCTATCTTCTGGCTGCTGCTGCTTCCTTTTCTTACACTTCCAGAATGGCTGGGATTGATTTTTAGTGCGTAAAATGGCAGCAGCGCCATTTTGGGTGCTAAAAAACTGAATTTTCGAGTTACACTTTTTTACGTAACCCGGGGTATTGCATAAATCAGGATTTTTTTCGTAAGTCGGGACCCCGGTTAAAGAAATAAACATTTTGTAACTTGAAAAATTCTTATCTTGAGGCATTCATAAGTCGGGTTTTACTGTACTTCCACTTCCGGGAGTGACAAGGGTGGTGTGGACCAGATGAATTGGCGCTGGGGCTCGGATCTGGCCCATGGGCCATAGTTTGGCCACCCCTGGTTTAAACAGAGAAAATGGGAGCCTAAAACCTATCTCATATGTGTTGCATATGTGTTGCAAAACAGGCTGCAAGGCACGTTTACTTCCGCTTCCAGTGGGAGGAGCAAAGTGACCTGCCCGCTGAACCACGTGAGCAGCCCATGGCCTGAAAAGTTTGGGCACCCCTGCTTTAGTGGGAATTCCTTCTGAGTAGATTGTATTGGGGGGCTTTTTTGGTCACAGACATTGAGAATCTGCTGCATAAACTGCAGATGTGGGATGTGTGAGAGTGGAGAGCCACCAGCAGTAGAAACTGGGGAAACCTTTCAGCCTCCCGTGCGGCTCAATGGGATTTTGCTTCAGCCTGCAAATGTAACGTCAATAAGAATACATTTCAGTTCCAGCTTCCTTCTGATCATTTTAATGCATACATTAAGCTTAAATAAAACTTAAACGTAGGTTTTGGGTAACAGAAGGGTAACTAAGTCAGTTTGTTTTTAACTGCTGGACAGATCCATGGTTTAGGAGCCATAGGTTGGGACTTGGGGATTGTGCAGGTCAGCAGTTTGAGACCCGAGTACTGCATGACGGAGTGAGCTCCCGCCTTCTGTCCCAGCTCCTGCCAACCTAGCAGTTTTAAAGCAAGAAATTGCACGTAGATACACAGGTCCCACTTCTGCGTGAAAGGTAACAGTGTTCTGTGCACTCCGGTTTCTAGTCATGCCTGCCATATGTCCATGGGATCGGCAGATGCAGACAGCACTGGCTCTTTGGCTGGAAACAGAGATGAGCACCATACCCTAGAGTTGGATACAACTGACTTTCAAGCAAAGGAGAGACCTTTACCTTTACCTAATACTATCTGCCAACCTAGCAGTTCGAAAGCAAGAAATTGCAAGTAGATAAATAGGGACCACTTCGGTGGGAAGGTAACAGCGTTCCATGTGCTTCGGTGTCTAGTCATGCCTGCCACATGACCATGGAAACATCTGCAGCAGCAGACGGCTGGCTCTTTGGCTTTGAAACAGAGATGAGCACTGCACCCTAGAGTCAGATATGACTGGCTTTCGAGCAAGGGAAACCTTTACCTTTACCTTTACCTTTACCTTTTAGTACTATCTCTAAACCACTTTATAACAACAAGCAATAAAGTCACCTGTCCAGCCCAGGATCAGACACAATCTGAGAAGGGTGTGATGATCACACAACGTGTGAGACTGCAGCCACTCTAAAGAACTGGGGGTCCTTCCAGGAATTTGAGGGCGCATCTTTTGGATTCCCTTTCCAGGTGCCTTAAAAAGTGTTCATACTCAATCCAACTGCCATGAGGGATCAAATTAGGGGATTCACTTTGCATATTCTTCAAAGTGGTGCTCACTTGAGTAGTGAAAGGCATCTACTTGTAGGATGTGGTGTTCCTTAATGGCATACCTTGCATTTAACATTGTCTGTTATGCCATTGCTCATTGGATGGTCAACATGGACTTAATAGGTTTGCATCTCCAGAGAAATCCTGGCCCTCCAGAGCAAAGAGACTGGAGGAAATATGAATTCCTCTTAAACTAACCCAACAATGATCCTTGAGTGTTGGCCATGGGAGACCACGTGGAAGAGAGTAGGGTTCCTGTGCCACATGGAAGGGAGTGTAATTCCATCTTCTATAGGACTGTTAAGGGTGCAGACATCCCTTGTTACGTGTCCCGTGGCCACCAAAGGACTCACTCCAGGGGCAAAAGAGCAGTCCAGTAGGATTTCCACTTGGCCAGGCACTGTCCCTCATGGGGTTTTCCAGGTGCACTTTCAAAATTTCACCCGTGGAGTTCACCCTCTGATTCTCCATCTCTGGGAGAGGTGTTCGGGATGCTTTTGAGGGAGGGACCTCCCCTTCCCAATGGAGAACGGAGGTAGGCTCACCTGGCCATTGCCTTCATCCTCCCTATCTTCTAGATGACACCCCGCCACCCCCTGCGCCTTTCCCCCACCGCATCGTCCAACTGAGAAGCGGAAACTTCAGGGACATCTACAACGTTAACACCAAGGAGCTGCTTGGAGGGTAAGGACCAGGGGCAAGGCCAGATCCCTGCCTTGGATGTCAAGTGGATTTTCTACCAGAGGTTAAGGGATGCCCAGATAGGCATCAGGTCTGCATTCTGGGGATTTTGGGGGGCAGTCCTTTTTAAAAATTGAATCCAGGTACTGTATTTCTATTGTGTATTACCAGAGCTGACCAATAGATGCCACTTTCTGCAGTGTAACATTTACAACAGAGGCAGACATTTGGGTAGCTCTTGTGTAGAATGATGGAGGTATTTCAAACCCTTCTCCCACTTCTTTGACTCAGGTGTATGTGTTAAAAATAGGGTTTGCTGTTATCTGGAATTTATCCCCCTGCAGAAAACTGTACTCGGAGCCAGACTGTTTTTATGCTGTGCTATCCGCAGCACTTCTATGTGTCATAACATTCAGCAAGGAAGGGAAGGCAGGTCCCAGGTCCAAAGCCAGACTTCCCTGGAATGTAATCTGGCCCTCTGGAGATTCTCTCTCCAAAGGGCCATATTCTTTTCACCCTGACACCGTTACTTAGGGGTAGGTTTCCAGCCTTTGCATGTAACCCACTCCCAAATGTATACATTCTGAAAGGTCAAACTACATCTCCTAGGCCCGTGATGGCGAAACTTGACACTCCAGATGTTCTTGGACTTCAATTCCCAGAAGCCCAAGCACCCTGTGAATCTGCACAAATGGGTTTACTGTGATTCATCCAGCCCACGCTGCCCTCGTCGCTCCTGGAAGTGGAAGTAAAACGTGCCCGGACGGAGGAAGGGTTAACCCGGAAGAGCCTTAACTGTACGGGTGCGTTTTACTTCCGCTTCCGGGAGCGACGAGGGTGGTTCAGGCCGGATGAATCACAGTAAACCCATTCATGTGGATTCACAGGGTGCTTGGGCTTCTGGGAATTGAAGTCTAAGAACATCTGGAGTGTCAAGGTTCGCCATTATGGTTCTAGGCTTTATTTACCAACAGCAAGAGATTGGAGCAGAATTTCTACTCTTTTGAGATGATTCATTTTGCAATGTCCCCATCCTACCTCCAAATGTCTTTGAAATTTAATCCTGTAGTACCTGAGAATTTAAGAGATAAAAGCAGTCTCTCGACCTATACCTGAATCTAGACTCAGACAGCGAGGATTATGGAAGGATGGGGAAGAATGATGGATAAGAGCTTTAAAAAATCCTTAATACAGTAATTGGTTGAAATTTATAAATACCATTATGGAGTAAAGTCAAAGGTCTCATTCACATTAGCTATGAGTTTCTGATAAGGTATTCAATGGGTGTCTGAATGCATTCCTGAGAAGACTTTGTGCTTTTCTCTTTCTTAATGCAGGGGGAAATTTGGAGAAGTTCGTACTTGCACAGTGATTGAGACGGGCCTCCAGCTGGCTGTGAAAATAATTAAGAAGCAGGGGCCAAAGGATACGGTATGTCTTTGGGAAGGGGGAGAGATCCCATGGGCATGGATGTGTGGGATCCTAGCTGGTGAACCTTTTAGCAACCAAGTGCCCAAACTCAACATGATGCCATCCGTGATGCAAAGGGATGGGGCAAATGCAAACTCTGTGCTGGGGGAGGGAGGAAGCACTCCCATTGGGCTGTTAGGAGGAGGGGGTGGGGTGAACTTTGTGCTGGGGGAGGCTGGAAGCACTCCCATTGGGCTGTTAGGAGGAGGGGGTGGGGTGAACTTTGTGCTGGGGGAGGGAGGAAGCACTCCCATTGGGCTGCTGGGCAGAGGGGAGGGGTGAACTTTTTGCTGGGGCAATGGCAGGCGTGCCTACAGGGAGGACTCTGAGTCCAAAGGTTCTCACCACTGTCCTAGTCCCACATATATGGTGGTTACGCTTTTGCTGAATCTTGCTTCAGATTTCAAGGGAGATCAAAGCAATCACACTTCTATACCACCCCATTGCACTTAGTGCACTCTCTGGGTGGTTCACAACTTAATTAGCCTTTTGCCCTAAACATGCTGGGTACTCATTTTACTGACCTTGGAAGGATGGAAGAGGCTGAGTCAACATGGATCCCTAGTCAGGATCGAACTCACAATGTTTTGGCTGCAGTATAGCAGTTTTAACCTCTGCACCACCAGGACTCTATCATGACAGGCTGCTTAACCTGTAACTTTTATTTTTCTTTGTGGTCCCCTGAGAATCCACACGAAAGGGTTTACTGCATGTACATGTGGGTTCACAGAGACTTGGCCTTCTGGGAATTGAAGTCCAAGAGCAGCTGGAGTGCCAAGGTTCACCATCACAGCCTTAGCCAGTTTGTGCACTGAGTGACCTGAAGCCTCTGCCTTTCAGGCCATGTCCGAGATTGAAATTGACGTGATGAACCAGCTCAACCACCGGAACCTGATTCAGTTGTACGACGCCATTGAGACGCCGAAGGAGATCCTGCTGTTCATGGAATTGTGAGTCTTTGGGGGGCTGGTCCAGGCTGGGCAAGCTGGGGAGTCCCCGCCTCAAGCTACAGCATTTAGTAGAATGGAGACGGGTGGCATTGTCTACTTTAGTTTTGTTTTAGAAATGCCATGCTTCTAGTCCTCAGCAGGGCACAAGCAAAGTTGGAAGGGCAAGGTGCAAATGCCACCCAGGTTACTTAGTGGTTGGTGATCCGAATCAGAATCTATTTTTATATAGCCATGGAATTTATTAATCTTCAACACTTGGTTGTTGTATAGCAGATCATTCTCCCACCGCAAGAGTACAAACTCTACACACCAAATGATCTTGGACCAACCACCTGTCTCTTTTAGCCTGACCTACCTAACAGGGTTGTTCTGGAGATAACTGGGGATAACCTTAGGTGTGTGCTCCTGGATTCCTTAGAAAGGAAGCAGTCTTTTCCTTTCATGTCCAGATCAAACTTTGGCTTGCCAAAATTAAGCCACTTTCTTGGCTTTGATGTTGGCAGAACTTAAGTCCTCGTTGGTACATGTTTCTGGCAGTCATAAGCAGACTGGAAAATGAGCCAATGGAGTCTGTATCTCCATTGGCTGTACAGTATCTCCACTGTATCTCAGGGAACTTCAAGATGAAATTGCTGATCTCCTAGCCAAAATATATAATCTTTCCCTGAAATCAGGCTTTGTGCCTGATAACTGGAAGTTAGCGAATGTAACACCAATTTTCAAAAAAGGATCCAGGGGTGATCCAGGAAATTACCGACCTGTCAGTTTGACATGTGTCCCAGGTAAAGTGATGGAAACCATCCTAAAAGATAGAATTAATAGGCACATAGAAGAGAAGGCGCTGCTAAAGGAGAGCCAACATGGCTTTTGCAAGGGCAAATTATGCCTCACTAATCTGTTGGGATTTTTTGAGAGTGTCAACAAGCATGTGGATAAGGGGGATCCAGTTGACATTGTTTATCTGGACTTTCAGAAGGCTTTTGACAAGGTCCCGCACCAAAGGCTCTTGAATAAACTTACCAGTCATGGAATAAAGGGACAGGTCTTGTCCTGGATCAGCAACTGGCTAAGGGACAGGAAACAGAGGGTAGCACTAAATGGACCCTTCTCCAAGTGGAGGGAAGTAAAGAGTGGGGTCCCCCAAGGTTCAGTACTGGGACCCCTGCTTTTCAACCTCTTCATAAATGATCTAGAGGTAGGAGTAAATAGCAAGGTAGCCAAATTTGCTGATGACACTAAATTATACAGGGTAGTGAAAACTGTGAGAGATTGTGAGGAGCTCCAGAGGGATCTCTTGACACTGGGAGAGTGGGCAAAACAGTGGCAAATGAGCTTCAACATTAGTAAGTGCAGAGTGATGCACGTTGGGGGGAAAAAACCCAATTACATTTATAAACTGATGGGGTCTGAACTCTCTGAGACAAACCAGGAAAGGGACCTTGGTGTCCTGGTGGACGAGAACTCAATGAAGGTGTCAGCCCAGTGTGCCTCAGCAGTGAAAAAAGCAAACTCAATGCTAGGGATCATTAGGAAGGGTATAGAGAATAAGCCAGCAAGTGTCATTTTGCCTCTTTATAAATCTATGGTGAGGCCCCATCTGAAATACTGTGTACAGTTCTGGTCGCCATACCTCCAGAAGGATATTATGGAGTTGGAGAAAGTACAGAGGAGGGCAACCAGAATGATTAGGGGACTGGAACACCTTCCTTACCATCTGAGGCTGCAACGGTTGGGCCTCTTCACTCTTGAACGACGGCGTCTAAGAGGTGACCTGATTGAAGTTTATAAAATCATGCACGGTGTGGACAAAGTAGATAAGGAAAAACTGTTTTCCCTATCGCACAACACTAGAACTAGGGGACACTCCATGAAACTTTTGGGTGCTAGTTCTCAAACAAAGAAGAGAAAGTACTTTTTCACCCAGAGGATCCCTGGTCTATGGAACTCCCTGCCAGAAGAAGTGGTGACAGCTGTCAGTCTTGACAGCTTTAAGAAAGGATTAGACAAGTTCATGGAGGACAAGGCTATCAATGGCTATAATTATGGATACCTAAGGACAACCTCCGGGTTGGAGAGATAGGCAGGATATCTCTCAATGCCATTTCCAGGGAATCCTAAGCAGGTGAAGGCATCTGCTTGGGAAGAATACCCTGAAGGAAATGGTGAGCCACTGTGTGAGACAGAATGCTGGGCTGGATCATGGGCTCCTGTGGCCTCTTCCAGCAAGGCTGTTCTTATGTTCTTATGTTCTTATTATCTCTCCACATTCACATGGCATGTTGTTGTCCATCAACAGCCCCCACTTAAGCATGAAGCAGTAAACAAAACCTAATTTTGCATAACAGGCTGCATTGTGCATGTGTGCGTGCGTGTTACCCAGCGCTTGAAAAGTTACAATTTTAGCTTACAGCTCTCAAAGTAGCCTGTGGTGTTATGGAGAGAGCTGTGGTCCAAAAATGGACTTTCTCCAACTCTGGTTCTAAGCTTGCTTGGCCATGAAGGCAGCGCTGCCCAGTGGTCTCATTCCTGCCTCTCTTCCCCCCCACCTCCCTCCTGTGTGCCCAGTGTCCCAGGTGGGGAACTCTTTGAGAGGATCATTGATGAGGATTACCAGCTGACGGAGGTGGACTGCATGGTCTTTTTGCGGCAGATCTGTGAGGGCATCCTCTTTATGCACGAGATGCGGGTCCTGCACCTTGATCTCAAGGTATGGAGTTGCCCTTCCCCCATGGAGGACCTGCCAGCCTTGCAGAGAGTTTTGGGGCAAGAGGAGAGAGAGAGGGCAGTAAAATGGGGGAGCATGCTTCAGGTGCTCCTAACCTACTCCTGAAGCCGGAAGGCAGACTTTCCCCCTTTCCCTCTTTAAATCTCTGCCGGTCAGTTTCTCTGAGCGATCCTGATCTAAAGCAAAGGTGTGGGTTCAGTGTCCGGATTGGGCTCCCGCACCCCTTGACCAAACCCCATGAGATTCGGCACACACGTACTTTGTGCACATGAGCAGGTCACTGTTGGGGTCCCAAAGCCCGGGGGAGGGCTTGCCCCCTAAATTGATCTGCAAATGGGTGTGTGTGTGTGTGTGTGTGTGTGTGTGTGTGTGTGTGTGTATTCGACAAGAGGGTTTGGGTCTGCCTCAGTGCTAGGCCAACCAGGGGGGGATTGTGATGTCATCACCGAGCTCACATCCCAGGCCCACACCTGGCCAGTGGGTTTCCCGGGCAACACTGCACTCAGCTAGCCGGGTTGGGACCACCCGGGCAAAGCCGGGCACCCCTGCTAGTTTCCAATATAGGGAGGGAGAGAGAAATATTTTCCCATTCAAGACTCATCCCCTGCCATTGCCTTTCAAAGCCCACAAATTATTTCCCTATTCATGTTTTTTTTTTAAATAGCTGAGGCCATTTACAGATTCCTGGGCAGGTGGGACAAAGGTGAAAGAGTTTGAGTGGGGCTTGGGAGAAGCCGGTTCAAGTCCCCACACTGCAACCCATTCCACAGACACAAAATTCACTGGATGGCCGAGAAGCGATGGCTCTTGGTCAGCTGAAGCAAGCGCTCAAGGGGGCTGGGAGCCTAAACTGGTGGACGGTGGAAAAACAACATTTGCCATTTAGGAAAACAAAACAGGCAGGCATGTGACCCAGTGGGCTGAGCGGGATCCGGATCCTGACCAATTTCTTTTCTTTAGCGACTTATGAGCCAATTAGTTACTTAATTTTAGATAGATAGGTATGTAGGTAGGTAGGTCTGCAGTGGCTCAATGGTCAAGACACTGAGCTTGATGACCTGAAGGTCGGCAGGTCGGCAGGTTGAGACCCGAGTGCTGCTTGACAGAGTGAGCGCTAGTCTTCTGCCCCAGCTCCTGACATCCTAATAGTTTGAAAGCAAGAAATTGCAAGTAGATGACTAGGTACCGCTTTGGCAGGAAAGGTAACAGCATTCCGTGCGCTCTGGCGTCTAGTCATGCCTGACACAGGGCTTCAGAAGAATCTCTTTGGCTGTAAGCAGAGATGAGCAGCGCTCATCTTTAGTGTGACCTAAGCAGGTAGGTTTATGCCTTTCACTGAAAAAGCAGCAGTCAAGATAGCATATGCGCTTTTAAAAGAATAATAAAAACATAGAAAACCACATTTAGCCAAAGCAGGGGCTCGCTCTCAACCTTTTAAAGCCAAGGGCCGGGTTGCTCCCTCAGACAGCTTTGGGGGCCGGACAGCCAATTTGCTCTTCCTCCACCACCACATGGCACTTCCTGGTGTGGTGGAGGCGGTGGGGGCCCACATGAAATGGTGTCATGGGCCACATCCAGCCTGCAGGCCACAGGTTGAGAATCCCTAAGCTAAAGGCATAGTAATAATACTGTAATAATAAACATAATAAAATCATGTAAATCAGCCCTGCTCTAAAAACCGCATGTTAATAATGATTAAACTCAGCAAAAGGTGCAGATTAAAAACAAGGCAGCATGGCAGTCTAATGAGACATGTGCCATACAGGTATTAATTTCCTTCAGTGAGCTCAAGGCATCCCCTTGGGCTTTTCTCCCACCACCCCCACAAGCCTCTTTTTGACAACAACCTTTTGAGAAGAGAGAGAGAGCACAACAGGCTCATCCATGGGGACCAGTGGGGACCCCTTAGTAGTCCAGTGCTCTCCCAGTAACAACCACCCCAGCTAAAGAGGGGGCTGGTGGTGCATCAGTTCCCGCCATTCTCTTTCGTGCGCACGCCCAGCCCCTCCCCAGCCCCTTGGGGTCACTCTGTGGGGTTCTTCCTTCCTCCTAAAGCCATTGACCAAGGGACCCATTTTCTCTTGCCCTGCAGCCCGAGAACATCCTTTGCGTCACGGCCACTGGTCACATGGTGAAGATCATTGACTTTGGACTCGCCAGAAGGTAACACCCTGAATCCGGCAGGCCTTTTCCTCCATCAGCACCATGGGTTGGGTGCTTTCGTGGCATGGCAACCAAGGTTAAAGTTCCTTCCCTGTGTTTCACTTTCCACCGAGCATGCCTTGGCGAGAGTGATTGGCATTGAATTATTGCAGGGCAGCGGGCCGGTCATGTGGTTCAGTGGGCCGGTCACGTAATTCCTCCCACTGGAAGTGGAAGTAAAATGTGCCTTGCAATCTGTTTTGCAACTCAAGAAAAATTCACTATATCTTCAAAGTACAGTCTCTATTTTTCAATGGTTTCAGATATATTTCAAATAAATCAAGTAAATCAAAAGGATGAGATGTTGTCTCTCAAGATAATTCCAAAGCTGTTTCCTGGATATATACAGCTTTTCATATAGAAAATCTTCTTCATGGAATTATAAATCTTTTTTGTGCGCCAATAGCCACAATGTGTCATTTCTTTTTGTGCTCTGACATTGAAATTCCATAAAGAAGATTTTCTATATGAAAAGCTGTATATGTCCAGGAAACAGCTTTGGAATTATCTTGAGAAACAATATATCATCCTTTTGTTTTACTTGATTTATTTGAAATATATCTGAAACCATTGAAAAATAGAGACTGTACTTTGAAGATATAGTGAATTTTCTTGAGTCAATTTTCCAAACCATTCATTAAATACTTGGGAAAAAATTTTTTTTGAGAAATATCCTCTTTTATTTCAACAACAATTGTATAGACTGTTTTTGCCTCAGACGGCTTTCTCATTCCCTGCTATTTCACTGTCTGGCCGCCTATTCTCCTTGTGGTCACGCGGCAGGCATTATTAGACACTGGGGCACGCAGAATGCTGTTACCTTTCCTCCCACAGTGGTGCCTATTTACCTACTTGCAATGTCTTACTTTCAAACTGCTAAGTTGGCAGGAGTTGGGACAAAGGAGGGGAGCTCACTCTATCATACAGCACTCGGGTCTTGAACTGCTGACCTGCCGACCTTCCAGTTGTCAAGTTCAGTGTCTTAAACACTAAACCACTGCAGTCCCTCAGAAACAGATAATGGGGCATTAAGGATGCTTTATCCTCTCAAGAATTCCCTTTACAGGGTAGGGAAGGAGGAAGGAATCCTAAACTTAATGACAGAAGCTCCAAGAGTCGTCTGTCTATTGTTCAGTCTGTCACCCTCTATTTATTTCATGCCTTGGTGCCCAACATCCCACATTTATGCCTGCCTTTTGCCCACCTTCCCAGGTTCAACCCCAGAGAGAAGCTGAAAGTGAACTTTGGCACTCCGGAGTTCCTATCGCCCGAGGTGGTCAGCTACGAGCAGGTCTCCTACAGCACGGACATGTGGAGTATGGGGGTGATCACGTACATGCTGTGAGTGGGAGAGACAGGTGGGTGGGGGGAGGGCAGCAGTGAAATTGGGGGTGTATGCGCTGAGAGGCCACCTTTTCTGTCTGTGGGGATGCCTACGGTGACCAGGATTCAATGTCCGAAGGGCACCGTGTTCTCTTGGGCCGGGGTGCCCAAACTACGGCCCATGGGCCGGATCCAGCCCTCGATGCCAATTCATCTGTCCTGCGCTGCCCTCATCACTCCCAGAAGCAGAAGTAAAACGTGCCCATACGCATCAGGGGCTGGATCCAGCCCATGGGCCGTAGTTTAAGCACCCATGTTCTAAACTCTAGAGTTATAGAGAGAGCTGGATGAAAACATTTGAATTATGCCAAGACTGGAACTTGTAAAATCTGGGCTGTTTTTCTAATTTTGGTCTGCATTTCCCAGTTGACTTTTAGTTGTGGAGCTCTGGATTATTTTTGGCCACCAATTGCACTGCTTGGTGGATATTTCTGTTGTTGTTGTTGTTTTAATATCATATCAGAAGCATACAAGGGTGCTTTCTGGGTTGAAAGGATTTTTGCTGGAGAAGCTCCGCTCTGGGGACACCCGAATGAGGCTCCTTTCATGTCCCCAAGATCTTTTCCCCACCGAAGTGGTCCCTCTTTATCTACCTACAATTTCTTGCTTTCAAACTACTAGGTTGGCAGGAGCTGGGACAGAGACGGGCGCTCATTCCGTCATGCACCACCCGGGTCTTGAACTGCCGACTTGCCAACCTTCCAGCTAACAAGGTGAGCTTCTTAACCACTCAGCTGCTGCATTCTGTTTATTTCGTTTATCCATCAAAATCCAGAGCATTATATCCTGGCCCAAATCCTACTGCCAGTTGATGCTTACGTAAGAGATGTCTTGATTAACGAGGTGTTAATTGTGTTCCTGGGATTGTCTGTTCTTCCTCCCGTCTTTCCCAGGCTGAGTGGGCTCTCCCCTTTCTTGGGGGACAACGACACGGAAACCCTGAACAACGTTCTGGCCGCCAACTGGTATTTCGACGAGGAGGCTTTTGAAGGCATCTCCGAGGAAGCCAAGGATTTCGTCTCCAACTTAATTATCAAGGAAAAAGGGTCAGAGTCTGGTTGAGGCCAGCTGGAAAATAAAATGCCATACACCCCTGTGTTTTTGGGGTGCCTAGTGTGGTGGAGTGGATGGAGCAGTGATGGCGAACCTTGGCAGTCCAGCTGTTCTTGGACTTAAATACCCAGAAGCCAAAGTGCCTGTGAATCTACACAAATGGGTTTACCGTGCATACAGTCCAAGAACAGCTGGAGTGTCAAGGTTCGCCATCACTGGGATAGAGGAATGAACTAGGACTCAGGAGATCAGGGTTCAAATCCTACCATTGGCATTCACAGGGAGGTGGGAGGTGGGGCAGAACTGGTAAATCCACTCCTTAAATATCTCCCTCACCTTGAAAGCTGTGTTTGGGTTCCTATATAACCGTGATGGTGAACCTTGGCACTCCAGATGTTCTTGGACTTCAATTTCCAGAAGCCCAAGCACCCTGTGAATCCACACGAATGGGTTTACTACAATTCATCCGGCCCGTTCTGCCCTCGTTGCTCTCGGAAGCAGAAGTAAAACGTGTCCGTATGGTTAAGGCTCTTCCGGGTTAACCCTTCCTCCGTACGTGCGCGTTTTACTTCCACTTCCGGGAGCGATGGGGGTGGTGTGGGCTGGATGAATCTCAGTAAACCCCTTCATGTGGATTCACAAGGGCTTCTGGGAATTGAAGTCCAAGAACATCTGGAGTGTCAAGGTTCGCCATCACAGCTATATAGTAATTTGCACTGTGCTGCTCCTGTGAGCATCTCCTTGATTTTTCCTTGGGGCAGCATCAGAATTGGCCACTGGAGGGACCGGAGCATATTTCCCTGCATCTTCCAACAGCACGCCTGAATTACACACAGTGTGATACAAAAGCTGGAGAAAAGGGTCACGAAATTATCGAGCACTTCACCAGCTGTCATGACTGAGGATCACTTCTTCAGGCATGCACTAATTCCTTGTAAATAATGCAGGAAAATCATTAAGCTCCAAAGGTTTGCGGCAATGTAGTGAGTGACGTAAATGGAAGTTAAAAGAACAATCATAAGGACACCCTGGCCAACAAAAAAACAATTATTACCTCCTCCTCCTCCTCTTCTTCTTCTTTGGGTAAATTCTGCAAAACAGGTTGGCCTAGAGATTGGGAAAATGACTTTGCAGAATTCAGGATCTTGTGGGGTTTTGTTTGCTGAGAGGTGGCCATGTGGAGTGAGTGGCAGGGATCTTAACGCTGTGAGTAGCTTGTTTGCAGCTCTCTTTCTCACTTTCTGCCAACCCCACAGTGGACGCATGAGCGCGGCGCAATGCCTCCAGCACCCCTGGCTCAACAACCTGGCAGAGAAGGCGAAGCAGGTCAACCGGCGGCTGAAATCCCAGGTCCTGCTCCGGAAATACGTGATGCGGAGGCGTTGGAAGGTGGGAGAAGGCATGAATGGGTTCAGGGGAGTGGGCCACAGGGAGAGACTTGGGGGTTGGGACTTTCCACGTGGCTTGTGTGTGTCAGCTCTGATGGGCAGCTTGGGCCATTATGGCGAAGCTTGGCACTCCAAATGTTCTTGGACTTCAGTTCCCAGAAGCCCAAGCTCCCATGAATTCACACGAAGGGGTTTGCTGCGATTTATCCGACCCGCACCACCCTCGTCGCTCCTGGAAGCGGAAGTAAAATACACCCGTACGGTTAAGGCTCTTCCGGATTAACCCTTCCTCACTACGGGCGCATTTTACTTCCGCTTCCGGGAGCAACAAGGGTGGTACGGGCTGGATGAATCGCAGCAAACCCCTTCATGTGGATTCACGGGAGCTTGGGTTTCTGGGAATTGAAGTCCAAGAACTTCTGGAGTGCTAAGGTTCGCCATCACGGAGCTAGGGTTCTCTAAGGTTGCAGCCAAGAATCTCTCCTTTCCCTACTGGGAAAACTCTGCTATTCCCTGGAAGTTTCCCATTTGAGGATTAACCAGTTTAACTAGTCCTAATTTTGCTTCGCTTGTGAAACCAGGCATGATTTCACGAGGAAAAGGTGGTCTGGCTTTTTTATCAGGAAGCAGGAGGTTTTTAAAGGTGAAGGTCAAAAGCCGTCCTCAAAAGCCAGTCATGTCTGACTCTAGGGGGTTGGTGCTCATCTCTGTATACAGCCAAAGAACCAGCACTGTCTGCATCTACAGATGTTTCTGTTGACATGTATAGTAGCAGGCATGACTGGATGCTGGAGTGAATGGAATGCTGTTACATTTCCTGCCAACGGTACCTATCTATCTACTTGCAATTTCTTGCTTTCAAACAGCTAGATGTGCAGGAGCTGGGACAGACGACGGGTGTTCACTCTGGTTAATGAATGTGGGATATTGTGCTTTTGTATCTGCAATTCAGAACACCAGGAGATGCCCAATCTTCCTACACAGCATTGTGACCATGTTGCCAACTGGAAAAAGGATGGCAAGCTTGGCATAGCAAAGGGCAGCATAAGGTCGGCAACACAAATGGCAGCACTCAAGATGGTCTACAGCAGGGGTGGCCAAACGTTTCAGGCCATGGGCCGGTCACGTGGTTCCTCCCATTGTGGAAGTTAAATGCGTCCACACATGTGCAAAATGCAGCTGTAAATGCACCCATGGCTGTCGTAAATGTGTTTGTTTGCACATGTGCAGGCCCGTTTAACTTCCGCCTCCAGAAGCAGCGCGGGTGGCGTGGGCAGTAGTGTGGGAATCCCTGCTCTATAACGTAGCTGCACTCCAGCTCTCATGCACAAAGTTAGTTCCCTTCCTTTGCCAATGAGCAAATCCAAGAATCAGGGTTGCGTCCATTCCTTGTACCTGCCGTAATTCTGCACAAAGAAAATGACTTGTGTTGTCCAAAACTTGCTATGGGCCTCAGCCTGGGTTTGATTGTGATAACAATTCTCTTTGTACTCGTGTTTCCCCTCCTTCTTCTTTTAACTGCACAGAAAAACTTCATCGGCGTTTGCGCTGCGAACAGGTTCAAGAAGATCACCAGTTCTGGGTCCTTGACCACACTCGGGGTCTGATCGCGGGAAGTGTCTGGAGGTTCAGGTCGGAATCAAATGACACGGGAACAGAAGGGGCAAATGCACCCGAGCGGAAGCTTAAACTGTATCATGTTTAGTGCGCCCTGTGCCATCCTGGGGACATATGCCTCCAAGAGGAAACCCACTCCGTGGGACAGGCTGGTTGATGCTGCAGCTAAAGCTGACGGATGCGGGCTTGAGAACTCTGAAGGCAAGTGCTGAGTCCGTGCGCCTATGAAGTGTCCCGAGCGGACCGCACTTCCCTTTGCCGTTCCCAATACGCTGTTCCCTTCTCTGCCGACTGACATAATAAGCCCGACCCTTTGGTTTCTGCTGCTTCCTGATTATTCCACTGCTCTGTCCTTCCCTGGGCAGAAATTGGCGCATCAAGCAAGCCTTCTTCCTTGCTCCAGCTGTCTGCCTCACCATGCGCAACTCAGGATGCATTGCTGCTTTCATTGGACCTTCCAGGGTCACCTGCAGGTGACTGGATCCTCCTCGGCTTCACCTTGACTTTGACACCCACCCACCCACCCACCCAACCTGCCACATTGAGGGAGTTAACCTGTAGCCCTGGCCCTGGGATGACGAAACTGTCCTTCCAGATGGGAACTGGGCTCTGTTCCCTAAGCCAACATCTCTACCCTTGCTTTCCTCTCCAGTGGGATGATGATTTGACCCCAATGCACTCTGGAGGGTTTTGCTGCGATTCCTCACCCCTCTGTATGGGGGATTGCTTTCTCCCCATTGAGGAAGTAGCTGCCCAAACTGAGCTGTCAAGACTTTAACTTTTGGATTAGAACCGTGATGGCAAACCTTGGCACTCCAGATGTTCTGGGACTTCAATTCCCAAAAGCCCCCTGCAAATCCACATGAATGGGTTTACTGCGATTCATCCGGCCTGTGCCGCCCTCGTCGCTTCAGGAAGCGGAAGTAAAACGCGCCCATCTGGGCGCGTTTTACTTCCGCTTCCAGGAGCGACGAGGGCGGCACAGGCCGGATGAATCACAGCAAACCCATTAGTGTGGATTCACAGAGGCTTGGGCTTCTGGGAATTGAAGCCCAAGAACATCTGGAGTGCCAAGGTTCGCCATCACGGGTGAAACCCCTCTGCTAAAAACAAGGCCAGTGGCCCAAGGGGAATGTGGTGGAGAGCTCTCACCGGAAACCACACCAACCCACCCACCAGCAACTCTTGAAAACTGTGAAAAAGCATTTGATTGTAATGCCAGGGGCTTTCTTGGCCTCCTATACCTCGCATGTTGGCTTGCTTTGTGCTGTGATGGGTCATCAGGCGCTCAACGCCACATTGGTTTGCATTCTGATTCCTTCGACACAGGATGCTGGAAGATGATGGCAAGTCCAAAACACCTTGCTGCTTTCTTCTTTTAATGGCACAACCCGCCGTCCAGGCTAGCAGCCGTGAAATTTGATTGGTGCCGCCTTTGCGCGACCATTTGTGGGACTTCTCTGTCCAGTGCTTTGTGAGACTGCAGTGAACTTGATGACTGGGAGTTTGGCAGGTCAGCAGTTCGAAACCCAAGTGCTGTGTGATGGAGTTTGCTCCCGTCGTCTGCTCCAGGTCCTGCCAACCTACCAGTCTGAAAGCAAAAAATTGCAAGTGGATAAATAGGCACTGTTTCAGAAGGACAGGTAATAGTGTTTCGTGTGCTCTGGCATTTAGTCATGCCTGCCACAAGACTACAGAAATGCACACAGATGGAGAGAGCACTGGCTCTTTGGCCATAAACGGAGATGAACACCGACTCCTAGAGTCGGATACGGCTAGCTTTTGAGCAAGGGAGACCTTGACCTTGACTTAGTCGGTGCTTGCCACCACAGTCGAGATGTATCATAATGCCCTGCAATAATAATAATAATAATAATAATAATCCTGTTCCTGCTCAACTTGATCCCATGATCCATCCTAGCTGTCAGAACCTGTGCTGCCCCATGGCTTTCGAGGAGGGGTCTTCCTCCTTTCCCACATCAGGCACCGTATCCACAAACCGCCTTCCTCCTCTGAGCTGGAGTTCTGGAGCCACATGGGCTTCTGCATTCTGGCAGGATAGGTGGAGTCGCTCCTGCCGCGGGAAGATGCTCTTTGGGCAGGAAACGGCCTCTTTCCTGCTTGAGCCAAGGAAGGTGCGCGGTGGTGAAATCCAACTGAGGTCCTGGGCGGGGGCAGGAAGTGAACTCGTGGCCTTTGGGGAGGCTTCCCCAGATGGCCCGAAAGGAGAGAGCACTGAGTCAGCGTCTGTGAATTCACCCCTTTGCCCTCCTGGAGCAGGAAAGGAGGCAATGGGACCGTGGGCCAGAAGCAGCCCGCCAGCCCTCCTGGTGCACAGAGCCTCCTCCTAATGCATCCCATCTGGGCTCCTTTCATGTTGCCTCCTCCTCCTCCATCCTTTGAAAAGGATGCTTCACAGCCGGCCACCAACAGACAGGAACTGCAGTGTGCGCGGAACATCCCCCCCCCCCCCAGCCTCGGGTCAGACCCTGTCGGGAAGAGAGCCCAAGAAACTGGCCTCACGCCGAAGCCACGCCGAGCTTGTGGCAGGGAGATCTTCTTGGGCTTGGCCACACCCGCCCCGGTCCTTTGGGCCCCACTGGTTCCTGGTAGAGGCAAAGGGTGGGAAACCGTTCCGTCTTTATGATGCACAAATCCTTGCAGAAATTGGCATCTCTCATTTTGGAAATTCCTTCCCACGGAGGGCCCTGATGGCGCAGGGGTTAAACTGCTGTACTGCAGCTAGAATGTTGTGAGTTCGATCCTGTTGGGGATCCAGGTTGACTCAGCTTCTTTCCAGCCTTCAGAGGTTGGCCAAATGAAGACCCAGCAGGTTGGGGGCAAAAATGCTAACTATCTTGTGAGCGGGCCAGATTTAGGGTTACTAAGTGCTATGGGGCGGTATAGAAGTGTCAGTGCTATTGCTACATCCTTGTTAACTATAACAATTTTGTGATTATGGGCTATCTACAACAGGGGTGCCCAAACTATGGCCTGTGGGCTGGATCCGCCCCCTGACGCCAATTCATCCAGCCCCCAAAGCCCTTGTCGCTACTGGAGGCGCGTTTTACTCCCGCTTCTGGGAACGACGAGGGCTCCGTGGGCCGGACGAATTGGCATTGGGGCCAGATCCAGCCCATGGGCCATAGTGACCGGCCCCCTGAACCACGTGACCAGCCCACAGCCTGGAAAGTTTGAGCACCCCTGATCTACAATGTCTATTTCTGCCCCTCCACTCTATCAAGTTCTTCTTCGTGGTCTCTGTGAATCCACACAAATGGATTATAGAGCCCTGGTGGCACAGAGGTTAAACTGCTGTACTGCAGCCAACACATTGTGAGTTCGATCCTGACGGGAATCAAGGTTGTCTCAGCCTTCCATCCTTCCAAGATCTGTCAAATGAGTCCCCAGCATGTTGGGGCAAAATGCTAATGACCTTGTGAGCCGCCCAGA
This sequence comes from Bradypodion ventrale, assembly GCA_035047345.1. Taxonomy (NCBI): domain Eukaryota; kingdom Metazoa; phylum Chordata; class Lepidosauria; order Squamata; family Chamaeleonidae; genus Bradypodion; species Bradypodion ventrale. The sequence continues at coordinate 3,391,005 of JAWDJE010000004.1, read as the reverse complement.
GCGTGCACTAAGTGTTAAGGGTTGGTATTGAAGTGCAATTGCTATTATAATTGCTACATTGAAGAGAGGCACTGGGGAGTTTTGTCTGTGCCATAGAATGGGGGTTCAGCGACTCCTGTTAATTTCTGATGCTCCCACCCACCCACCCCAAAACGGCTTGCTCTTAACTTGGGAGTCTTGGCCATGTGTCCCCAAGAGAACACTTTCCTCTGCAAGAAGCCATGCCTGGTCCGCCCTGTGCCTGCCCAACTGGTCAAAGTGGAGGAAGGTCTTCAGGCAGCGTTCCCAGCCCCTCTCGGCATGCCGGTGTGTCTGAATGTAAATAAATGTACAGGTCACCCACCAGCCCTTTGTCTTTGTGTCTCTGCCCGGTGGAACTCCTGCTTTGAACTGGGATTTTGTGGCCATCATAGCCTTCCAGACATGCTTTGTGGATGTGTTCCGTGCTGTGCAACTATTGAGGTGCTAAAACTGTGGTGAGGTGCACAAGCATGCCCAGGGGCCCTGGCAGTATTTTCTCTGCACATTTGGTGAGCCAAGGGCACAGAAATCCCGGTCTAGATTTTGTCGTGCCATGCCATTTCTACCCATAGGAGGGTGACCTGAGGGACCAATGATACCTCCCCCTGCTTTTGCATAACATGGGCTGAAATTTTGTCGTGCGGCTCAATGTGTACAGCTTTGCGGCATTGCATATGGGTGGCATACAGCCCCAAACCACCAAAAGGGTCTTTTAATCAGTAGCCATTAGACCAGCGCATTTTACTTCCGCTTCCGGGAGTGGTGAGGGTGGTGTGGGCCGCATGAATTGGCATCAGGGTGGATCTGGCCCACGGGCTGTAGTTTGGGCACCCTGGTCTAAGCAGAGAAAATGGCAGCTTAAAATCTATTTCATCCTGTTGCAAAACAGATTGCAAGGCACATTTTACTTCCACGTCTGGTGGGAGGAACTACGTGACCGGCCCGCTGAACTAGCCCACGGCCCAAAAAGTTTCGTCATCCCTGCATTAGACTGTTCTGTCAGTGCCATTTCTCTTGGGCACATCGTGCTGAGGATTTTGGCTGATGAGTTTGTTCTGCCTCTCAGTGGGGGCCGTTTTGGGCAACCTGACACCCCCCCCCCGCCCCCTTCTGCCTTTTGTGGGAAGGGAGGCAAGAGTGAAGTAGACAAGGTAGGCAAAATGGTAGGGCAATCTGTGTTGGGACTGAGAACTCAGGGAGTGAATTTGAATGGGTGCATGCAGCTTTATGGCAAGAACAAACATTCTTGAGGGTACGCAAGAGCAAAACCAAATTAGGAGACAGAGAAAGGAGCTCACTGGACAAGGAACAACATTAAAGGAGGATATCACTGAAGATCTCGATCACCCCTAAGTCACCTGGAGGACCCTGAATAGGCTGAGGGTTGAAGTCCCTCGATGCAAGACCAACATGCTCAAGTGGGGCTGCTGGCAGACAACAACACATGGTATGAATGTGGAGAGACACAGAGTCCGGCCCATTTGTTGGTCTGCTGATTGCTGTCAGGGACTTGGGTTTGGGTAATGACAGAGTGAAAAAGTGGCTTCATTTTGGCAGTCCAGGGTTTGATCGGGACACGAAAGAAGAAAAACCAAAGGGAATATATGCACCAAAAGTAGGAGAGTGAGAAAGGCTTTATTCCACATGTGTATATCACGGCTGGTATCAGAAATTTCCAGGCCCCCATTTTGGCCATGCCCCTCTGGTTTCCTGCGTATGCGTCATTTGTGCATGTGCACAGCAGTGGTTTCCCAGCGCCACCATGCCCCTCTGATTTCCTGCACATGCGTCATTTGTTTGCGCATGCGTACATCAGAGGTTTCCCGGCACCATCGGGGCCCCATCATCTCCGTGCCCGGGATGGGAGTTCTGATTGTCGTTCCCCCCCCCCCCCAGATGGTGGCCCTGATATGCGCCTTGCAACAAAGAAGTGAAGAAGGTTGAGACAGACAGCAGATAATAATGAAGCACAATCAGTCAAAACTGGTTTAACCAAGTCCCCTTTATCTTGCACCAAGTTTTTTTCCTGCTTCCTGGCCAGGTACACAGGGGGCATGGGGAGGGTGACTTTTTGCCCTTAGTTCACTTAAAGTTCAAAATGGCTTTTCTTTGTAGGGAAAACTCAGACCAAATGTCCAGCAACCGTTCCCTATCCTGCCTCGTCAAATCTGCAACAACAAAAATACAGTACAGTACCAGAATGGCCCCAGAATGACCACCATGTGGGCAGGCTATGAGGCTCAGTTCCCAAATCCAAAGGCAAGGGCAGGTGAGGCCTTGATTCACCATCTTATGCTGTCAAGTCAATTTTGGCCCCTGTCGCCTCTTTCCAGGGTTTTCTCGGTAGAGGATATGCTTGCAGAAGTGGTTCATCATTCCCTTCTTCTGGAGGAATTCTCTGGGACTATTGTGCAGTTTTGCCCAGGAATATTACACAGGATGGCTCTTCTCCTGGGAGGCATCAGGGAGGGAGGATCGAACTCCCAACCTCTGGCTCCGCAGCCACTAAGCTGTGCAATTTTAGACTACTAAAATTACAAATAGAAGTGATACTTTAAAGCCAGATAATCCAGATTTATTTAGGTTAACTAGCCTAAAATCAAAGCAAAAAATGTTCTGCCCCAGTTTTCTTGGAAGAAGATTGAGAGATAGAAGCACAATCATGTCTAACAGCTATTAATTTATTGAAAATAGATGTCAATACATGACACTTGTAACAAATGGGGGCCCTAAAAGCAGAGAGCCCCTGGCCACAGGCGAGACTGATATTTATACTCTTGAGATGGTAATTTACATCAGAGTACCAGGTTGTTTGAGCCTTGTGCAAAACAGAGTTTATCCTGGCCAGATTTAGCTCCCTAGCCTGGAATTTGAGCTTGGTCTTCTGAGATTTGTCACCAAGGGATTAATGAAACAACAACAACATCAATAGTACAGTGGTACCTCGGATAAAGTCCGATTCAGATAAAGTAGCGGTTTTCATGCACACGTGATGCATCGCTTCAAGTCCAAAACCGCTAAAAAAAAATGGACATTATCTAAGGTGTTTGGTATAGGAACCTTGGATAACGTCCATTTTTTGGACTTTATACGATGCATCGCCAATTTGATTCGGATAAAATCCAAAATCGGATAAAGTCCAAACTTGTGGAATGGAGTTTGGACTTTATCCAAGGTTCTACTGTATAATGGAGTTGGAAGGGGCCCCACGAGGCCATCCAGTCCACCCCATGCTCCATGCAGGAGTCCAAATCTAAGCAGATCTTGGCAGATGGCTATCCAACTTTTTCTTGAATGCCTCCAGAGCTGGCGGTCTCACCACCTCCCAAGGTCATTATTGGTTCCATTGTCGTACTGTGGTTAATGAATCAAACCTAATCACTCTGGTCCTGATGGGCCTCTAGAATGACTGGTGCTTACTCCCAGGTAAACATGCACAGAACACCCTGGGGTATTAATGTGGGGCTAAGCAAGAGGCTTCATAGTAAAGAAGGCATAAAGCCAAGATACTTTATTGGCTTGACCCTTGGATTGCAAAACTGGATTTGCCTGCCTCACTCCGGAAGCAACAGTTAGGGTACCTTTGGTTTGCAACACCTGAGCAGGGCTTTTAACAACAAGGACTTTGGGAGGTCATTAATAACACAGCAACACGCTGGAAGTGACCTAGAGACACATCACAGCCACAGTGCAGTTTTGGGCAGTCACAATGTGTGTCTGTGTGATTTCCTTATGCACACCTTGAGCTCACTGGAGGAAGAGCAGGAGATGCAGGTAATCAAGAAATACAAATATTTATTACTTTGAGGTCAACCCCACACCTTTGATGGTTACAGATCCATGGCTGACTCCCTGAGCATTACACCTGTGGTTCTGACCCTAGCAATGGGATCTCATGCAGGCCAACCCCAGGGCAAAATCATCACCTTCTGTAAAGCAATAGCAATAGCAGTTACACTTCTCTACCTGCAGTGGTTTAGTGTTTAAGAAGCTGAACTTGAAGACTGGAAGGTTGGAGTTCGATATCCGAGTACTGCATGACATAGTGAGCTCCTATCTCTGTCCCAGCTCCTGCCAACCTAACAGTTTGAAAACAAGAAATTGCAAGTAGATAAATAGGTACCACTTCAATAGGAAGGTAAACAGCGTTCCATGCACTCTGGTGTCTAAGCATGCCTGCTACATGTCCACGGAAACATCTGCAAACGCAGACAGCACTGGTTCTTTGGCTATAAACAGAGATCAGCACTGAACCCTAGAGTCAGATATGACTGGCTTTCGAGCAAGGGTAACGGTGACCTTTACTTTTACTTTTACCTTCCCATAGCAATTAGTGCACTCTCTCAGCAAGGAAGAGGAGGAAGATCAGCCGGGCGGGGGGAGGAGGCCAGCCATTCGCCCCACCGAGAGCCCTTCCGAGCCCGGGAGTCACCATCTCCAGCCGGGCCAGGGAAGAGGAGGAAGATCAGCCGGGCGGGGGGAGGAGGCCAGCCATTCGCCCCACCGAAAGCCCTTCCAAGCCCGGGAGCCACCATCTCCAGCCTCCTGGCAACAACCGAGCGCCAATTGACAGAAGAAGGCAGAGGAGGAAAACCAGGGGGCGAGACTCAGAGACCCATGCAAAGGATAAGTAGCTGATATGAAAAATTTTTGATGACTTAATATAATAACTCACCTAAAGACTTTATGCAGACTTAATATAGCAACTGACATAGAGACTGTGTTTAAAGTGTAATAATATGCATGATAATATGTTGTTTAAAATGTTCTACACTTTTTAAAACTGTGATAAAATGTATGAGGAGAGAAAAATGGCGCAGACACCGGCAACCACGCCATAAACCTTGCCAAGAGAACCCTATTGACCAAAACAAAAGGCAAAACAAAAGGGCAGGCTAGGTGATACAGGATGCTTAACACCACAGAGGGGAGAAAGGGGATGGACAGGAAGGAGGGAGGAGGAATGCAATGTTGTAAGGAGCAATACTGCATAGGGACATGGAATGTGAGATCAATGAACCAAGGTAAACTGGAAGTGGTAAAAAATGAGATGGAAAGAATAAGCATTGACATCTTGGGCATCAGTGAGCTCAAATGGACAGGGATGGGTGAATTCAGCTCTGGAAACCATCATATCTACTATTGTGGACAAGAAAACCTTAGAAGAAATGGAGTAGCCATAATTGTCAATAAAAGAGTGAGAAAAGCAGTAATGGGATACAATCTCAAAAATGACAGAATGATGTCAGTCAGAATTCAAGGCAAACCTTTCAATGTCACTGTGATTCAAATATACGCACCAACCACTGGTGCAGATGAAGCCACAATGGACCAGTTCTATGAGGACCTAGAACACCTCATAGAACAGACACCAAGAAATGATGTCCAAATTATATTAGGAGACTGGAATGCCAAAGTAGGAAATCAAAAAGTGGAGGGAATAACAGGCAAGTTTGGTCTTGGAGTACAGAACGAAGCAGGGCAAAGATTGATAGAGTTCTGCCAAGAGAACGCACTGGTCATAGCAAACACTCTCTTCCAGCAACACAAGAGGCGACTTTACACATGGACATCACCAGATGGCCAACACCGAAACCAAATTGACTACATACTCTGCAGCCAAAGATGGAGAACCTCCATACAATCAGCAAAAACAAGACCTGGAGCAGACTGTGGCTCAGATCACAACCTACTGATCGCAAAATTCAGGTTAAGACTAAAGAAAATAGGGAAAACAAGAAGACCAGACAGATATCACCTAGACAGCATCCCTAAAGAATACACGGTGGAGGTGATGAACAGATATAATGGCCTGGACGCAATAGACAGAGTGCCAGAAGAATTATGGACAGAGATAAAGGACATCATGCAGGAAGCAGCAAAGAAAACCATACCAAAAGAAAAGAAGCGTAAGAAAGCAAAATGGTTGTCTGATGAGGCTCTTAAAATAGCAGAGGAAAGAAGGAAGGCAAAAGTCAAAAGAGAAAGGAAAAAATACAACCTTCTGAACACAGAATTTCAAAGAAAAGCAAGGAGAGATAAGGAAAACTATCTAAAAGAACAGTGCAAAGAAATGGAGGAAAACAACAAAAGAGGCAGGACTAGAGATCTCTTCTGAAAAATTGGGGAAATAAAGGGAACATTTAAAGCAAAAATGACCATGATAAGGGACAAAGACGGAAAAGAGCTAGCTGATGCAGAAGAGATTAAGAAAAGATGGAAAGAGTACACAGAGGAACTCTACAAAAAGGACCTCAACACCCCTGATAACCACAATGATGAAAAAATTGAACTTGAGCCAGACATTCTGGAGAGCGAAGTTATAAAGGCCCTAAAGAGCACTGCAAACAACAAAGCTAGTGGAGATGATGGTATCCCAGTGGAATTTTTCAAAGCTCTAAAAGATGATGGTGTCAAAATACTACATTCAATATGCCAGCAAATTTGGAAAACAAAACAGTGGCCAAAGGATTGGAAAAGATCAGTATACGTCCCAATCCCAAAAAAGGGCAATGCCAAAGAATGCTCAAATTACCGAACAATTGCACTCATCCCACACGCCAGCAAGGTGATGCTCAAGATAATACAGGATAGACTTCAGCAACATGTGGAGAGAGAACTACCAGAGGTCCAGGCCGGTTTCAGAAGAGGTAGGGGGACTAGAGACCATATTGCCAACATACGTTGGATCATGGAGAAAACAAAGGAATACCAGAAACAAGTTTACTTTTGTTTTATCGACTACACTAAGGCATTTGACTGTGTGGACCACAACAAGATGTGGCAAGTAATTAAAGAGATGGGAATACCAGAGCACCTCACATGTCTCCTGAGAAATCTGTACATGAACCAAGAAGCAACAGTTAGGACAGAACACGGAATGACAGAGTGGTTTGGAATAGGAAAAGGAGTAAGACAAGGCTGCATTTTATCACCCTGTTTATTCAATCTATACACAGAGCACATAATGCGCAATGCAGGGATGGAGGAATCACAATATGGGATTAAAATTGCTGGGAGAAACATCAACAATCTGAGATATGCAGACGATACCACCCTAATGGCAGAAAGTGAGGAAGATCTAAGGAGCCTCTTGATTGGATTGAAGGAAGAGAGTGAAAAAGCTGGCCTGAGACTCAATATCAAGAAAACCAAGATAATGGCAACAGGCCCCATCAGTTCCTGGAAAATAGATGGGGAAGAAGTAGAAGCAGTGACAGATTTTACATTCCTTGGATCAAAGATCACTGCAGATGGGGATTGCAGCCATGAAATAAAAAGGCGACTGATTCTTGGGAGACAAGCCATGAGAAACCTGGGGAACATAGTGAAAAGCAGAGATATCACATTGCAAACAAAAATTAGAATAGTCAAAGCAATGGTATTCCCAGTGGTAATGTATGGGTGTGAGAGCTGGACCATTAGGAAGGCTGAGCGCAGAAGAATAGATGCCTTTGAAATGTGGTGTTGGAGGAGAGTTTTGAGGGTACCCTGGACAGCGAGGAGAACAAATAGGTCAATCTTAGAAGAAATCAACCCTGACTGCTCATTGGAAGGTCTAATAGTAAAGATGAGGCTAAAGTACTTTGGACATCAAATGAGAAGGGAGGATTCGCTTGAGAAGGCCTTGATGTTGGGAAAGGTGGAGGGCAAAAGAAGAAGGGGGAGGCCAAGGATGAGATGGCTAGATGGGATTGTAGACACAATGGGTACAGAACTGGGAGTGCTGAGGGGGATGGTGGAGGACAGAGGCGCCTGGAGAAAAATGGTCTATAGGGTCGCAAAGGGTCGGAATCGACTGTGCGACTGAACAACAACAACAACAACAACTCAGCAATTCACAAGTTAATTAGCATTTTGCCCCCAACGGTGCAGGGTACTCATTTTACCAAACTTGGAAGGATGGAAAGCTGAGTCATCCTTGATCGCTGGTCAAGATAGAACTCAAACCTTTTGGCTGCAGTACAACAAAATGTGGCAAGTAATTAAAGAGATGGGAATACCAGAATACCTCATATGCCTCCTGAGAAATCTGTACATGAACCAAGAAGCAACAGTTAGGACAGAACACGGAATGACAGAGTGGTTTGGAATAGGAAAAGGAGTAAGACAAGGCTGCATTTTGTCACCATGCTTATTCAACTTATACACAGAGCACATAATGCACAATGCAGGGATGGATGAATCACAATATGGGATTAAAAAAAATTGCTGGGAGAAACATCAACAACTTGAGATATGCAGTCAGTTTATTATAGGATGGTGGATTCAGTCAAGGGATCTGCCCTAGCTAGAATCACGATTGTGTGTGGCCTGGGTGGGGCAGTACAGCCTTTTCTTATGTCAGTGGGGTTGCCACTTTACCCCAAGCTAAAGCGCCCCCCCCCAAATACTTTAAAGAACTAAAGAAAAAGCTCTGCCTTTGCACGGTTTTTGCTCTCTCCACCTTCACCCTCAGTTTCTGTGCAACATTTGCACCTGTTCTGTTGCAGCCTTTTCACAGCAGGCAGGCAGGCAGGCAACTGGGAGGGTGAGCGACTGAACAGGAGGGGAGCCTCATGTGCATACCTGTCAAGTTTTGGATTTGGAAATAAGGGAAATTTCCCAGCAAATACGGGATACTTGACAGCGATGCTTATCCTTTGCTGCCCTCCAATGGCAGCAATAGGGCATTGCAGGCTAATTAATACGGGATGATGGCAGGAAAGAGGGTAAAATAAGGGGTTTTCCCGGTCAATACGGGATACTTGACAGCTATGCTCATGTGGCCCATTCAAAACGGAACTGTGGCTCAGGGACTGGGCATGAAGAAAATCCTGTGCTTGGCCGCTGGCTAGCCACTTGGGCACCCGGGGGATTTGCTGCTCCATCCATCCGGCTTGAGTTACGTGAGACTGGAGAGGAGGATGGAGGAATGGGGACGATGAACATCTGGGTCTGACAGCCGTCTTCATTCTACCCTAAGCCTGCCTGTGTGTGCTTCCATTAGCCTGGGAGTGATGGGGGCTTTTCTGGCTCTGGCACTTTCGGTGCAAATCTTTGTGCCCTCTACCTTTTGGCATCCTAAATCCCAAACCCCAGTTGCCAGGCTCTGATTGCTGCTCTGCCTGACATCTTGAGAGGGGGTGGGTGGGGTGGGAGATGCTTGCACGAAACCCGGCACCATTGACAACATACAGGCAATGCCTGATCCAGGATAAAGCAAAGCAAAACAATCGCACTTCTATCCCGCCCCATAGAAGTGCTCAGTGCACCCTCTGGGCAGTTCACAGGTGAATTAGCATTTGGCCCCCAACATGCTGGGGACTCATTTTGCTGAACTTGGAAGGCTGAAAGAGGCTGAACCGGGATCCCCATCAGGTTCGAACTCACAACGTTTTGGATGCAGTACAGCAGTTTAACCCGGCGGTGCCCAAGCTTTTTGGGTCATGGGCTGCTCATGTGGTCCAGCAGACTGGTCACATGATTCCTCCCACCAGAAACAGAAGTAAAACACACCCACGCATGCACAAAATGCTACCATTTACAGCAGTGTTTTGTACATGCATGATGGCGCGTTTTACTTCCACTTCTGGGAGCAGCAAGGGCGGCGTGGACCAGATGATTTGGCATTGCAGGCCGGATCCAGACTATGGACTGTATTTTGGGCACCTCTGGTTTAACCCCTGCACCACCAGGGCTCCTAAGGCAGTTCTGTTTCCAGCTTGAGCTGTGATGACCTGGTAGAAAGTCTTCCCTCCACTGAGATTTCTTCTCTGCTTCATCCTGAACAAATCTCTACTCTTTGCAAGAGAACAAATCTCTTCTCTTTGCTCCATTCCGCCACCCACCATGCGCTCGGTGTGAGTAATCGGAGATCAGAGGTGCGCCTCCCAAGTAAGGAAGGGGTGTGTGTGTGTTTTCTGTCTAGAGAGTCCAGGAAGGGAAGAAAGACTCCACATTCTTGTGAAGGGAAGGAAGAAAAGATGAAGAAAAAGCAGCTAAGGAAAGGATTTGCGTTCGTCTCTGCAGCGCCTAAAAGGGAACAACAGCTCTCTGTGTTGGGAAGGATGGGTTCTCTTTTTTGGCATTTCCCTAATTGCAATTCAAGGGGCTGCTTGACCTTAAATCCAGGCCACCACTGGCCATTCGAGGCCCTGGGAAGGAGACCCATGGTGGAAACATGGTAACATGTTGCAACAGGATGAGATAGATTTTAAGTTTCCATTTTCTCTGCTTAAACCAGGGGTGCCCAAACTACAGCCTGCTGGCAATATCCGGCCCCCGACACCAATTCATCTGGCCCACGCCACCCTCATCGCTCCCGGAAGCAGAAGCAGAAGCAAAATGCACCTGTATGGGAATTTTTCTAAGCTAATGCCAGTCAAGAAAGAAACTAGGCATTAACACTTGTCGCACAACTGTAATTGACATGCAAAAGTTTTAAAATATTCAATACAGCCAGAGAGGGATGTGCGGCGGCGGTGGTTTACCTGATTTACACTGAGCATTGCAATTAGGGGCATACAGACAACTCAGAGGCCAGTTGATCTCCCAGCGAAGGAGCTCATGAAAGTTACATTTTTTTTGTGCTATAGCTCCCAGATTGCTCAGCCGGCACAACCAGGATGAACTTCCGACCTGTGGTCCGATAAGCAAAGTTTCCCAACGCAGCCTGTGGTTTTCCATGCAATCATCTCTAAATCGGCACAGCGTTTTGGGTGGGATGGAGGCTGACGCACCCGCCAGAGTGACCTGAGCTGCATGTTCCCACCCACCCACCATTCCTTCCGTCTTGCAGAAACACTCTGTGGTCGGGGACGTGTCGGTCGGTTGACTCAGCCAGGAGAGAAGCTGACGCCAGCTTGTGGCAAAAAACTTGGCTATTTGTGGCAAACCACAGAAGAAAGCTGGTTGGGGGAAGAAGGAAGGCAGAGGCCAGTGGTTCCCAGGACCGACGGTTCCGAAATCCAGAGCCTCAGTGGCACATCACCAGCACAAAGAGCCCTGGTGGCGCAGGGGTTAAACTGCTGTACTGCAGCCAAAACGTTGTGAGTTCAAACCTGATGGGATTCCAGGTTCAGCCTCTTCTATCCTTCCAAGTTTGGCAAAATGAGGACCCAGCATGTTGGGGGCAAAGTGCTAATGAACTTGGGAACTGTCTAGAAAGTGCACTAAGCGCTTCCATGGGATTAGAAATGTACGTGCTATTGTTACTGCAGTGCCTTTATTTTTATTCTTCTGTTTTTGTTTTCTGACATGCTATTGTTACATCCTTGTTAAATATAACAATGTTCTAATTATGGGCTATCTGCAATGTCTATTTCTGCACCTGCGCTCTGTCAAGTTCTTCTTCATGGTCTCTGTGAACCCACATGGATGGGTTTACTGCACGTACGCGCAGTAAACCCATTCGTGTGGGTTCACAGGGGACCATGAAGAAGAACAACAACAGTTACAGGTAAGCCACCTGCCATTATAGAGCACTGATGGTGCAGGAGTTAAACTGCTGTACTACAGCCAGATTGTAGTGAGTTTGATCCTGATGGGATCAAGGTTGACTCAGCCTCCTCCATCCTTCCAAGGTCAGTAAAATGAGTCCCCAGCACGATGAGAGCAGAATGTTAATCCACTAGTGAACCGCCCAGAGTGCACTAGGCATATATGTGTCATTTCTAATTGCTACATCATCATCTTCCTGCTGCCCAGACATTTCTCCACACCCCACTCCTGACCATTCTGAGCCTCCTCTAGCACCCAGGTACCATGTGCGCGGGGCAAAGCCGCACAGCCAGGGTGTTATGTATGTACAATGTTGCTTTAAGAAATGTATGAATGTAACCTGACCACAATTACAATGTAACCCAGCTGTTAAAGGAACGCGAGTTAGCTGCCCATAGAGGGCAGCTGCGAGCGTTCAACTCACATGGTTCTCATTCCTCAAATCACCGGCAGCCGCGGGAACTCTCCCGCACTATCAAACAACTACAGAAGATGGGCGTTTTAGTGTATGGGAACCAAGACAATGAACAGCCGAAAGGTTGGCTTAACACAGGTTTATTGCATGATGATCCAGGGGAACATGAGGTAATGGCGGATGGGTTGCTCAATATATACAGTTGCTATACATTTGAATGTGGCTCCTCGACAGTCTATTGGTTACTGTCCGCGTGACGTCACAGACGGTCACGCCCTTCTTGTCCAGGTGTAGGTGATGGCGGGAATCTTCCCGCGCTGTTGTTTGCTGGTGAGTCTGGGCCAGGAGAGCTTGAACGCTCGCTATTGCCACCAGGTGGTCATTAGCTCGCGTCCTATTGCAAGGGCTACAGTTAAGCAGCTGCTGGTTATAATGTTACACAAGCATGGTTACATTGGATACACGTGAATGGATACATTGTAAAAGGTACAGTCATAGAACACAACATCCCTCCCCCCTAGGATGGGACGAAGTCCCTCAGCCAAGATGGCTTATTGCAAACGCGTTTGGGCCGCGATGTGGGCTGACCCGCCCCAGGGGCGCTACTGCTTCCTCGTTCCCTGGTCCCTTGTCCTGAAACGGGAGAGGGAGACTTGTTAGAGGCTTGCCGTGGTTTGGCGGTTTTGGGGGAAGGGAAAAACTCCATTGTGGGCAGACCGGAGACACTCGGGGCTAACGAAAAACCCCTCTTCTCGCTAGGACGGGTGGGGGACCACTCCGCAAAACTTCCCCGGTTCTGGAAATCAAAATCTAACTCTGTTGGGGTATCCATATTTGTGGGGAGATCCCGTGGGATATCTATGAGATCGGCTTCCCTTCTCTCTGCTGACCGATCCCGCAAGATATCTACGAGGACAGATTCCCTTTCCTCCCCCCTTGGTGGGGACCCATGGCCCCCCTTTCCTCCCCCTTGGGCTGAACGGGTGGGGGAGAACCCTAACGCTGAGTCTTGTGTCCCGCGGTCCGTGCCCTGTTCGCCGGGGATCCTGCGCCGGAGCTGGTCTGCGTGCCGCCTCCAGAGTAGACCTGTGCCGGTCTCGACGCGGTACGAGACGGGGCCGGTCCGCTCTAGGATGACTCCCGGTACCCAGGCCGGACCCGCGCTGGCATAATTCCTGCAATACACGGGGGCACCCACGTCGAAACTCTTTGTGTCCTCTATCCCAATGTTCCTCCCCTTTTCCTCTACTCTCGTGGGGTCTAGCCTAGTTAGTATGGTGGTCAGCTTCCTGCGAATCAGCAGCTCTGCGGGGGAGTATCCTGACGCTAGGGGAGTCACTCGGTAGCCTAGCAGAAACTGGCACACTTGATGGTTTAGGTCCCCAGGCCCCATGCGCCGCAACGCGTCCTTGGTGGTGCGCACAAGGCGCTCTACTTGGCCGTTTGTGGCAGGGTGAAAAGGAGCAGAGGTGATGTGCCGGATGGCGTTGATTTCTGTGAATGCCCTGAACTCAGAGGACGTGAAACAACTTGCGTTGTCGCTTACGAGGGTGTCGGGTAAACCGAACGTGGAAAAGACCCTCCGCAAATGCTTTATGGTTGTGGCCGTGGACGTGCTTGTAACCGGAATGACCTCCAACCACTTGGAGAAGGCATCCACCACAAGGAGAAACAGCGTCCCACGGAACGGGCCAGCAAAGTCTACATGAACTCGGGACCACGGCCCCTTCGCCGCGTCCCACTCCCTGTGAGGCAGGCGGGCTTCTTCTGGCCTGGAACTTTGGCAGGGCTCACAAGTGCCGACCATGTGCTCGATGTCGGCGTCTAGCTGGGGCCACCAGAAATAGCTCCGTGCCAGGGCTTTGGAGTGCACAATCCCAGGGTGACTGACGTGCAGGAGTTTGAGTACCCTCGGCCGTAAGGACGCCAGGATCACTACTCGCTGGCCCCACAGAAGGCACCCCCTCTCAAGGGACAACTCTAACTTCTTTCAGAAAAATGGGTCGAACTCCGCTGCCAGGGAGGATGCTGGCCACCCTTTCTGCACCCAGGAGCTAACCCTTGCTAAAATGTTGTCCTTGCCGGTCGCCTTGGCGATGTCGGCGGGCAGTATTGGGGGCGAGTCGAGGACTTCTATCATCAGCACCTGATGGTCTGGCTCCTCCCAACCCACGTGGCTGTTCTCTTGGGGAAGGGGGGACCTCGATAGAGCGTCCGCATGGCTGATCTCCCTCCCGGGCCTGTACACTAACGCGTGCTGATACGCGTTGAGAAAAATGGCCCACCTAAGCATCCTAGGGGACAGGATCTGTGGCGTGGGCTTATCTGCGGTAAAGATGCCTAGCAGGGGCTTGTGATCGGTTACGATTGTGAAGGGGCGGCCATACAGGAAGTCGTGGAACTTTTTTGTTCCCGCAATTATCGCTAATGCTTCCCTGTCTGTCTGGGCGTAGTTTCTCTCCGCTTGGGACAGGGACCTGGAATAGAATGCTATCGGGGCCTCCCTCCCGTTTTCCAGCACGTGGCACACCACCGCCCCCACCCCCACCGGGGATGCATCACAGATGAGGACCACTGGCCGCTTGGGGTTGAAATGGGTGAGGATGGCGTCAGACGCCAGAAGCTGCTTTAGCTCACTGAATGCCCTCTCTTGCTGGTCGCCCCACTTCCATGCCTCGTCCTTTTTAAGCAGCCTGTGCAACGGCTCGGCCACGGCTGCTTTCCGGGGAAGGAAGGAGTGATAAAAGTTCAGCAGCCCTAGGAACGACTGCAACTCGGGCTTGGAGGTGGGGCGAGGGGCTTGCTTGATGGCGGCTACCTTAGACTTGGACGGCCTTATTTCCTCAGGAGTGACACGGAAACCTAGGAATTCGACCTCGGTCGCGAAGAAGACGCATTTGTCTTTTCGCAGTCTCAACCCCGCCTTTTCGAATATCGCCAGGACCTTGCCCAACCTCTTTGCCAATTCGGCCTGACTCCCCCCCCGTTATCAATACGTCATCAAAATAAGGCAACACCCCCTCGAGCCCCTTCAGGAGGCGTTCCACGAGTGACTGGAAAATTCCAGGCGCCGAGTTTACGCCGAATTGAAGGCGCGTCACCTGGAACGCCCCCTTATGGGTGACTATGGTTTGTGCAGCAGCGGCAGCTGGGGTCACCGAGAGCTGCTGGTAGGCTTGTGCTAAGTTGAGCTTAGCGAAACACTTTCCCCCATGTAACCTGGCCAGCAAATGGCTGACTACCGGCACCGGATACGCATTAGGGCGAATGGCCTTGTTGATGGTGCACTTGTAATCAGCGCATATGCGCACCTCCCCGTTGGCCTTTAGTGCTGTTACAATTGGAGTTTCCCACTCCGCAGAATCAACAGGAACAAGAATCCCCTGGCCCACCAATTTGTCCAGTTCCGCCTCTATTTTGTCCTTGAGCGCGAATGGCACCCGGCGCGGTTTGAGTCTTATTGGGCGGACCTCAGGGTCTAGGTCGAATGCTACTGGGGGTCCCTTATATTTCCCAAGTCCCTTTTTGAAGACTTCGGGGTGCGCGTCGCACACCTCCTGAATCGGGTCAGTCCCAACGGCAACGGCGTGCACCCCCCCAATGAACAAACCCAGGGGCTGGAACCATTGAGTCCCGAGGAGGCTGCAATTCCCCCCCTTGAGGACAACTAGGGGGAGAGTCGCGGCGTGTTTCTTAAATTGGACCTGAAAATTCCCAACCCCCAACACCGGAATGCAGTTCCCTTGCACGTCCCATAGCGTGGACCTCAAAGCTTTGAGTTTGGGCCGCACGTGGGGGGCGATTTTCAGAAACTCCTTCTGGGGAATGATGGAATATGAGGAACCCGAGTCAATTTCCATCCTAATGGGGGCCCCTTGTACTAGTACCTCAACAAAATAACGGGGGTGTCCCGCGGACACGCTGAACACCGGTGCGTCGTCCTCGCTGTCGTTGGCGATGCGGCCCACGCCGTCTCGCTTCCTCGTGGCCTGGGTGCCGTCCTTGGGTCTCGTCGCGCGGTCTCTCGAGCTCTTCCTGGCCTCGCGCCGTTTCCTGCAGACCTTGGCGATGTGCCCGCGGCGGCCGCAGTTGTGACACTCGGCCTTTCTGAAGGGACATTTGGCGCGGTCGTGGTTCGCTCCGCAGCCGTCGCAACGCCGGCCTTCTTTCCGGACCTTCCGGACATCCTCGTCGTCGCTGCTCTCCGCGGACGACTTCGAAACTCGCCGGGCCACGTGCACCGAAACGTGCACCGAGGTCTCTGCCTTGCCCGTCTTTGGCCTCCAGTCCTGGAGCTCCTGGACCCCGGCTTTCGTGGCCTCCGCGGCTTGTGCCTCCTTCAGGACCTCCTGCAATGTGGGGGGTGGCTCGCGGTTCATCAATGTGCGCTGAGTTTCGGCATCGCTCAGGCCGCACAGCACGCAGTCTCTTAGTGTGATTTCTGCGTTCTCCCATTTGCATGGGCCGGCCGCCAGTCGCAGGGCCGCTGCGAAGTCGGCGACCGTCTCCCCGGGCGCTTAGACTCGCCTCCAAAACGCGCTCCGAGCGGGGAACATCGCCGTCGAGGGCCGGAAGTACTCACGCAGCATGTGCATGAGCTCTTTCACCTTGAATTCACTTGCCCTCCTCGGCGCGATCAGGTCCACCAAGACCCTCTTGGTGTCTGGCCCCAGCATCCGGGTGAAGATGGCCCTTTTCTTTGCCTCATCCGTGACTTCGGATTCCACCAGGGCTCCCTGGAAGTCCATCTCGAAGATGTCCCAGTCTGCCGGTCTCCTGATTTCGAAACCGGCGCATGTCTTGGTCCCGTGGGCAGCCATATCCCATCCTCGTTGCCAATTTAGTGTATGGGACCCAAGACAATGAACAGCCGAAAGGTTGGCTTAACACAGGTTTATTGCATGATGATCCAGGGGAACATGAGGTAATGGCGGATGGGTAGCTCAATATATACAGTGGCTATACATTTTGAATGTGGCTCCTCGACAGTCTATTGGTTACTGTCCGCGTGACGTCACAGACGGTCACGCCCTTCTTGTCCAGGTGTAGGTGATGGCGGGAATCTTCCCGCGCTGTTGTTTGCTGGTGAGTCTGGGCCAGGAGAGCTTGAACGCTCGCTATTGCCACCAGGTGGTCATTAGCTCGCGTCCTATTGCAAGGGCTACAGTTAAGCAGCTGCTGGTTATAATGTTACACAAGCATGGTTACATTGGATACACGTGAATGGATACATTGTAAAAGGTACAGTCATAGAACACAACAGGCGTGACTTGGACGACGTCATGCCGGTAGCAGCCAATGAGCTACCGTGCAGCAAGATTCAAATGTATTGTGCTACTGTATATAATGTGAGGTACCTCCGCCATTACCACATGTTCATCCTGATCATCAACCAATAAACCTGTGTTAGTCCTTACTGCGACTCCTTCTTTGTCTTCCATGCAAGACACCAAACAGGGTCAGGAAGGACATGAGGTTGCTGAGTCCCCAAATGTCCCAGAGACATGTTCTCCTGCTGTGGCAACGAGTACATTCCGTCTCCTTGGGAGCCGAGGGAATTTCCTTGGGGAAGACTTCCTGGCTGCTGGCTGCCCCGGTCAGTTCCTGTTGCTGGCTGACCACCCCTGCGGCCATGGCTGGCTGGCGGGCGGGCGGTCAGGCTGGGAAGGGGAGAACAAGCCACAGCATCTGGATTGAGTTACGCCAAAGCTTTGCTGACGTCTCCATCCGGCCCAGGTTCCCGGGAATTTGGCTCTGCCTGAAATCCAGTCGCCCACCTTCAGGGTTTGGTGGGGAGAAACAATGGGAAAGGAGATGGGAAGGCAGAGCCTTGGAGGGAAAGGAGGGGTGGGCAAAATGCCCGGGGGTTTCTGGGCTCTCTTCAGGACCAACGCTGACTGGAAGGTGGCAGGTCAGCAGCATGAGGTCCAAGTACTGCAGGACGGAATGAGCTCCCGCCTTTGTCCCAGCTCCTGCCAACCTAGCAGTTCGAAAGCAAGACATTGCAAGTAGATAAATAGGGACCACTTCGGTGGGAAGGTCAATAGCGTTCCATGCGCTCCGGTGTGTCTAGTCATGCCTACCACATGACCACGGAAACGTCTGCAGAAGCAGATAGCACTGGCTCTTCAGCTTTGAAACAGAGATGAGCACTGAACCCTAGAGTCACATACGACTGGCTTTCGAGTAAGGGCAACCTTGACCCTTTACCTTCCTCTGCCTCTGTCTTTCACTCCTCTTCCCACCCAAACTGACTGCCCTCGGGGTTTCCCAGCCACTCCAGTGGCTTTGAGGGTTATGGATTCTCTTCTCAAAGACATGCCGTGTCCCTGGCAGCAGCCGGCCAGGCGGGCTCCTGGCTAAAAATGGCCTGAGGAGATGGGCTGCCTTCATGCTTGCAAAGGGAAATTCAGTTCAGGCAAGAAACGCTGAAAGCAAATTGCTCGTGTTTGTAAGTGCAACAGGCCAGAGGCCAGCTCACATCGGCCTGTCAGCACTGGGAGCAAATTCCCCCTAATCGCAAGGCACAAGGAGGGTTGTGAGTCTGAACACTGCAGCCGTTTGTCTAGAGCCATGATGGTGAACCTTGGCACTCCAGATGTTCTTGAGCTTCAACTTCCAGAAGCCCAAGCCCCTGTGAATCCGCACGGATGGGTTTACTGTGTGTATGTGCAGTAAACCCATTCATGTGGATTCACAGAGACCTGGGTTTCTGGGAGTTGAAGTCCAAGAACACCTGGGGTGCCAAGGTTTGACATCATGGTTGTAGGCTCTCCTCCAAGCCACCCACCGAGAAAGGGTTTTTTTTTTTTGGGTGGTGGGGTGGTGGTGGGGAGGTTGACAGCATTACAAACCCAAGCCTGTGTATGACTCTGCATGTAAGAGGTGTCCATGCCATTGTTTTCCAAGGGATTGTGATTTTTATGCTCAGAAGATGCTAGCCGGTGCGTCTTGGCCATGTACAAAATATTGGCAGGAGGTTAATCTCTATTCTCTATGTGCATCCTTTATAAGCCTTTGGAAACTTTTAGGGGCTGTGGGGCTCTGGCTAAAGGACATTGGAGCAAATACCACTAACCCTCAAAACCCCCCCCCCCACCCCCCCATAAAAATATCCTGGGTGTGGGAAATCCACTTTTAAACTGTGTAGAGAAAGGCACTCTGTAGGTGTTCAGAAGTACCCTTCATCAGCATAAAATATTGCATCAGATCCACTTCCTTTTTAAAAAAAAGAAGCCAGAAAAGTTGCTTTTTTTAGACTACAACTCCCAGAATCCTTGAGTCAGAAAGGTTAGAAATTATGGAAAGTGGTGCTTTCAAAATCCATTTTTGGGATGGGTGAGTTTTGTTGTTATAAATGTATTTTCTTGTGATTATACTATTTGTGTTATCAAATGTTTTTATTGTGAACTGCCAAGAGGAGCGTGTCTACACTAATTATGGCAGGTTATAACTCAAATAAATGACTAAAATAACGTTGCCAAGAGCTGGGCTGTATGTATGAGTAGCAGGAAATGGCTACGATCTGTCCAACTTTCCCCTGCTCTCTTGATGACTTCAAGTGCATGGAGGACCTATATTATTATTATTATTATTATTATTATTATTATTATTATTATTATTATTATTATTATTATTATTATTATTATTATTATTATTATTATTATTATTATTATTATTATTACATAAGAACATAAGAACATAAGAACAGCCTTGCTGGAACAGGCCACAGCCCATCCAGTCCAGCATTCTGTCTCACACAGTGGCACACCATTTTCTTCAGGGTATTCCCAAGGAGATGCCTTCACCTGCTTAGGATTCCCTGGAAATGGCATTGAGAGATATCCTGCCTATCTCTCCAACCCGGAGGTTGTCCTTAGGTAGCCATAATTATAGCCATTGATAGCCTTGTCCTCCATGAACTTGTCTAATCCTTTCTTAAAGCTGTCAAGACTGACAGCTGTCACCACTTCTTCTGGCAGGGAGTTCCATAGACCAGTAATCCTCTGGGTGAAAAAGTACTTTCTCTTATTTGTTTGAGAACTAGTACCCAAAAGTTTCATGGAGTGTCCCCTAGTTCTAGTGTTGTGCGATAGGGAAAACAGTTTTTCCTTATCTACTTTGTCCACACCGTGCATGATTTTATAAACTTCAATCAGGTCACCTCTTAGACGCCGTCGTTCAAGAGTGAAAAGGCCCAACCGTTGCAGCCTCAGATGGTAAGGAAGGTGTTCCAGTCCCCTAATCATTCTGGTTGCCCTCCTCTGTACTTTCTCCAACTCCATAATATCCTTCTGGAGGTATGGCGACCAGAACTGTACACAATATTCCAGATGGGGCCTCACCATAGATTTATAAAGAGGCAAAATGACACTTGCTGACTTATTTTCTATACCCTTCCTAATGATCCCTAACATTGAGTTTGCTTTTTTCACTGCTGAGGCACACTGGGTTGACACCTTCATTGAGCTGTCCACCAGGACACCAAGGTCCCTTTCCTGGTTTGTCGCAGAGAGTTCAGACCCCATCAGTTTATAAATGTAATTGGGGTTTTTTGCCCCAACATGCATCACTCTGCACTTACTGATGTTGAAGCTCATTTGCCACTGTTTTGCCCACTCCCCCAGTGTCAAGAGATCCCTCTGGAGCTCTTCACAATCTCTCACAGTTTTCACTACCCTGTATAATTTAGTGTCGTCAGCAAATTTGGCTACCTTGCTTTTTACTCCTACCTCTAGATCATTTATGAAGAGGTTGAAAAGCAGGGGTCCCAGTACTGAACCTTGGGGGACCCCACTCTTTACTTCCCTCCACTTGGAGAAGTGTCCATTTAGTGCTACCCTCTGTTTCCTGTCCCTTAGCCAGTTGCTGATCCAGGACAAGACCTGTCCCTTTATTCCATGACTGGTAAGTTTATTCAAGAGCCTTTGGTGTGGGACCTTGTCAAAAGCCTTCTGAAAGTCCAGATAAACAATGTCAACTGGATCCCCCTTATCCACATGCTTGTTGACACTCTCAAAAAATTCCAACAGATTAGTGAGGCATGATTTGCCCTTGCAAAAGCCATGTTGGCTCTCCTTTAGCAGCGCCTTCTCTTCTATGTAACTATTAATTCTATCTTTTAGGATGGTTTCCATCACTTATAGCTTTACTGGCTGGGGGTGCAGGGAGTCCAAAGTGAAATCTCTCCCAGTTCTGTTTTAAAAACAAGATCTGTAGCAAACAGCTAAGAATCCTTTGAGGCCAACCATCCACCTACACAAATATCATCCAAACTTCTTCCTGAGGGCTGGTCTGGGACTCTGTTCCTTCTCCACCCTCCTCCTTTGCTGCAACCCTCCCTTCCTGGCCCAGTACGACCCCCCACAGTTCCCAATGGGAGCCCAGCCTGTTCCCTGCCCCTGACTTGGACCCACGCTGCGTGTTCCCATCCTTGCTGGGGGGGAGGCAGCTGCATGGCTGAGAAGGAAGCGTTCCCAGCCTCGGCTCTGGGTCTGTGGGAACCAGACAGCCCCGGGCACGGTTCGGCCAGGCCGGCTTCCTTCAGTGCCCCGGGGGACGGGGAAGCAGGAGGCAACCCAGGCCAAGTCTCTCCCACCCCCTGCCCCCTCCCTCCATGGCTTTTTGGAAGACAATGTGATGCATGTCCCAAAATAGTGTTTTTTGCTGGAGATCCAGGCATGGAGGAAAGAGGCGGTCAAGGGTGCCGTGGGACTGAGAGCCCCAGGATGGGACCAGAGTGGGGTCTTTCTCAGTCCGGGAGGCTGGAACAAGGAACAGGCACTGAGCCTGATGGACAATCTCCTCCTCCTCCTCCTCCTCTTTTCGTGTCCTGATCAAACCCCTGGACTGCCAAAATGAAGCCACTTTAATCTCTTTTCCATTACCTAAACTTAAGTCCTCATCGGTGCATGTTTCTGGCAGTATTTGGCAAATGAACCCATGGGTTCTGTATGTCTCCACATTCACAGCACATGCTGTTGTCCGCCAGCAGCCCCCGCTTGAGCATGTTGGTCTTCTTGCATTTAGGGACTCTGACCCTCAGCCTTTCAGGGTCCTCCAAGTGATGAAGAGGAGGTTGAGCCAGGCTTATAGTGACAGGATGCCTCAAACCTACACCAGTTGAGAAAATATATGTGGGTATTGCTCCACCTAAGATCAGGAGAGAAGAAGCAGCGGACACAGAGAGAACTAAGCAAGAGAAGGACCCTCAACATCCTCTGAACGGAGATGAGTCTCAAGTCTGCCTGCTCAGATCCAGGAAGAGCTTTATGGCAAGAACAAACATTTTTGAGGGTATGCAAGAGCAAAACCAAATTAGAAGGTGGAGGAAGGAACTCATTGGACAAGGAACAGCATTAAAGGAGGAGGAGATGGCTGAAGAACTCAACCTCCCCTTCATCACTTGGAGGACCCTGAATAGGCTGAGGGTTGGAGTCCCTAAATGCAAGACCAACATGCTCAAGTGGGGTCTGCTGGCGGACAACAACACACTGCGTGAATGTGGAGAGATACAGAATTCGGCTCATTTACTGGTCTGCCCATTACTGCTAGAAACATGTATCAATGAGGACTTAATTTTGGCCAACAACAAAGCCAAGAAATTGGCTTCATTTTGGCTGTTCAAAGTTTGACCTGGAAACAAAATAAGTCAGAATTTGAACTCAGAACTCCCCCAGGTCAATGCGCCACTCAAACCACACCTCATAAGGCAGCAAAGAGTTGAAACGTTCCCTGGTGCCCACCCTGGGGCTGAATGGGCTTTGGCACTGCTAGCCACTGGACCTTGTGCCTTGACAAAGCCCTCGTCTTCTTTTCGACCAGGCCACAGAAGTGGCCAGGCCAGCTTAAGTGTGATCTGGTGCCTCTGGGCAAGAGGCACATGGAAAGAGCATGCCAACAAGTTTCCTGCCACGAACTCCCTCCTGCCAGCTGTCCAATATTGAAGAGCATTTTGAGCAAGCAGCAATATCTGAATCGCTAGCGCTTTGTTTTTTGGGTGGGGTGGGTGGGGGTGGGTGAGAGATGAAACGTCTGTACTTTTTTTACTTATTCCTTCCAACTCTTTACATTTATGCACAGCCTGAAATGGAATTCGGCAATGGTTTCTGCTGGCAATGCAGATGAACGCGGGAAATGCCTCGTTTGCTATTGCATAGCCAAAGTGCAACAGAAAGCATGGCATTGGGACCATCTGAGCAAAGTGCCTGCCCCCACCCCGTGTGTGTGTTTTATGCACTGCCAAGTCAAAACCAACTTAAGGGATCCTGGCAGATTAGTAGAGAAATTAATTATTTGATTTATACTCATCAGAGAGTAATACAATACAAAAAACAACATTGTGGCCCCTTAAAAACTAACTGCTGTATTTTAATGTTAGCTTTCATGGATCAGGTCCACTTCGTCAGACAAATTTTCATTTATACCATGGCTTTCTGACCAAACGCCAACTGTGGCAGGTGGTTTTCTGCACTAACTTGTTTGCAATCAAAACCGGGATGTAGAATATGGAAGCAGGAACAGACTGTGAATAGGCAGTGCATTTTTAATTTTAGTGTCGTTTCTGGGCTCCCTGACAAACATATATCTGATTTTGAGCATGTAAATAGTGACTTGTGGAGAGTTAAAGAGAGCCCCCCCCCCCCCCCCCCAGGAACAGACTTAGGAGCCTGTGTTCAAATCCCCATGAAACTCACTAGAGCCGTGATGGCGAACCTTGGCCCTCCAGATGTTCTTGGACTTCAATTCCCAGAAGCCCAAGCACCCTGTGAACCCACACAAATGGGTTTGCTGCGATTCATCCAGCCCACGCTGCCCTCGTTGCTCCCGGAAGTGGAAGCAAAATGTGCTGTACAGTTAAGGCTCTTCTGGGTTAACCCTTCCTCTGTACGGGCGCGTTTTACTTCCGCTTCCAGGAGCGACGAGGGCGGTGCAGGCTGGATGAATCTCAGTAAACCCATTCATGCAGATTCATGGGGGCTTGTGCTTCTGGGAACTGAAGTCCAAGAACATCTGGAGTGCCAAGGTTCGCCATCACAGGACTAGCGAAACTGCTCCTGGCGCTTACCTTTCAGGTGAGCCTACCTCAAAGGGAGGTTGAGAGGATACATTGGAAGAGGGACCATCTCTACTGCTTGCGTCCCAACCCTGTGGCAAAGAGGGGAAAGTTCTCTGGAGGGAAGTTTGAGAAATGAAGCATTGGTTTGCCTTCCCGCACGGATAGCAGTCACGCTGTTTAAATCCACTGGCTCAAGACTTGGGTAGAGGCCATCTCGGGTCAAGTGCCAAGTACCCTGTGTTTTAATAACTCCTTTTTTGTTATTTGCTTTAAAAAGAAATTCTTCTAGAAGGGAAGAAAACAACCTAGTTGAATCCAACTGGCAGCTGTCTGCCAACTTAGCTATGTTCTCTGGGATGCTGATCCGGGGCGGGGTGGTGATGGGTGGGAGGTATGACCATTTCGACACTCCTGCTTGGGGCAAAAGGTCAGGCCCTCCCTTGACCACAGGAGTGGCTGGAGGGTTGAAGCATCAGCCAAGCAAGCAAGCGACCCACCTGGGAGCCATGGGGCTACTTAGCTGGAACCATAAGCTGGGTAGGATTTGTCCAGACCCCGTCAGTTCAAGCTCAAACTTCCCAACTTTTCTGTTTAGCGCATCCCCGCGCATCCCCAAACACTGGCTACACTTCTGTCCCTGCTCCTCCACCTCCTGGCAAAGTCTGTGCGCCCTTCCCCACAGAGAAAGGGGATCTGTACCAAAGGGTGGGATACGCATTTATTCCGTTTGCCTAAAACTGAAACAATAAAACTACAGACCTGAAAAGCCAGAAGGGAACCCAAAGGCCATCTTGTCCGACCTGCTTGACGATGCAGGAAATCCAGAGGCCGAACAGGTTGGGTATCCAAAACCTCCAAGAAAGGAAATTAAATAAGGTACAAAGATTTTTATGCAAATAAAACAAAATACTTTTGAGGGGAGTTCGTGAAGTCTTTCTGGAAAGGTTCAAATGCTTTGCCTGGGAGAAGCAGGCGGCTGGTTTCCTTTTTTAGTCCCTTCTTGCTGTTTCAAGTTAAAGACAAATGCCAAGCGCCGGCTCTCCAACCAGAGCCTGGAAAAATTCCTTTTGTGGACTACAAGTACCAAAATCCACTAAGCATGGGATTCTGAGGTTGTGCTGAAACCCCCCACCCCCCACCCCATCCCCAAGAAAGCACTCCTTCTTCTAAGCCAGGGGTGTCCAAACTACGGCCTGGGGGCTGGATCCGGCCCAGATGCTAATTCATCTGGCCTGCAAAGCCCTCGTCGCTCCCAGAAGCGGAAGTAAAATGCACCCGTACGGGCACATTTTACTTCCACTTCCGGGAGCGACAAGGGCTTTGCGGGCCGGATGAATTGGTGTCAGGGCCGGATCCAGCCCCCTGAACCATGTGACGGGCCTGCAGCCCAAAGGTTTGGGCACCCCTGTTCTAAGCTCTGGCCCATCTGTTTCTGTCCCATTGTCCCTTCTTCACTCAAAGAAGAACATGCCCGGTGTCCGATAGAGGCAGTGGGGCAGCCCCAGCTGGTACCCACTGCCTCCTTGGAGGGAGAAGGGGGTCCCAGCCCAAGCCTCCTGCTCCCCTTGAAGCTGCATGAAGGGGGTGGGCTGGAGGGGCACTGAGGAGGAGGCAGAGGCAGTCACCGTAGGCGCCGTCAAGAGGTGCTCCAAGGCCGTATTGCACCCTTGGTTGTTGACGCAGAAATTCAAGGCTTGCAGGCGGCACTGGTAGTTCCCGCTGAGGGCATTGGGACCAGAGTAGCCCAGGGGGCCAAAGATGGGCAGCACGGAAGAAGACTTAAGGTGGTCTTCACCCTCAAAGGCAGGCAGGCAGGCTGGCGATGTCTGGGAAGATTTGCTGGTGGAAGCCAACAGGGTTGGGAAAGAGGGGTCTGAGGACCCCAACCCTTGGGGAGACGCCTTCTCTTCATGCCTGGCCTTGGGAGCAGTAGAGGCTTTGGTGAGTGGGCTTTGAAGCATCTCTTTGACTTCGGCATGGGGTTGGGTGGGTTGTGGTGCCGCCAAATCGCCCAGGCAAGGGCCCTGCAGGTCCCCCAAAGCAGCTTCCATCCGCCGGGAGTCATCCAGCTGGGAAGGGTAGCAAAGCAATCTGTCGCAGGACCGTGGCTTGGACCCCAAGAGGTCCTGTGGTTGGAGACCCAATGGTCTCACCCTTGGCGCATAGACCTTGGCACAGGCCAGACTCCCAAGGCCCGTCTGCTCCGGGCAAGGCAATACCGCGTCTTCCCTGTGGCTTTGGCTGCCCACAGGCATTTCCAAGGGCAGAGGTCCTGACGGGCCTGGCATTGTCCCGCAGGAACCATGAAGGTGACGCAAAGGCAGGGATGGAGAATGACTTCCCTCTGTCTTGATGGTCTTCCCTGCCAAAGCCTGGACAAGGTGGTCTGGTTGGCATGGGGTGTGCTTGTAGCGGGTTTCCCCGGCTCCCCGCTTGCGGGTGAAGCGCCTCCGCCGCCGCAGGAAGCTGCCGTTCTCGAACATGTCATAGCATTCAGGGTCCAGCGTCCAGTAGCTGCCTTTGCCAGGCTTCTTGTCATCACGGGGCATCTTGACGAAGCACTCGTTGAGCGACAGGTTGTGGCGGATGCTGTTCTGCCAGCCCTGCTTGTTGTCCCGATAGTAGGCGAAGTGGCCCACGATGTAGCGGTAGATGCCGCTCAAGGTCATGCGCTTCTCAGGGCTGCTCTGGATGGCCATGGTGATCAGGGCGATGTAGCTGTAGGGTGGCTTGGCCCCGTCGTTCAGGGCTGCCAAACGGGGTCCCAGGAAGGGCTCGGAGTACCCAGGAAGATCCATGGCCGGCCGACTGGACCCGGAGAGATCGCAGGGGCCAGGTCGGACCGGGTGAGACGAAGAGGCTGGGCCGGAATACTCTGGTTGCATCGTCTGGCCAGCCTCATGCAGCAGGAGAGATGGACGGGTCCCCTCGATGGCCAGCGCAGAGTGGTGGGAAAGCTGTCCCTCGGCACTGTCCCAGCTCTGCTCTGGTCCAGCCTCCTTCCTCCTGCAAAAGGCTGCAGGCAGGACCGGACAGACGACGGGCTCCACCTCCTGCCTACACAGCCCTGACCCAAGGAAGAAGGGAAGGAGGGGCAAGGAGATGAGAATCTCAGCCCTTTCCAAACCCCACAGCAAAGAGAGAACGGAAAACACAGGCAGGGACGATGCAGAGGTTGCACAGCTGGGTTTTTAGCCCTGGGAGATGTAAAAGGGAAGGGGGGGGGTCAACCAGGCTGGGAGGGTTCAACCCCTACTACGCAAAGGTCTTGGGTGACAATAGCCCATTGGCCTGGCTAGACAGCGGTGGGTGGCCCCATTCCAAACCTGGCCATGAAGGAGCACATGGCTGGCTGGGCATATGCTTGCCTTCTTTCTGCACATCACAGCTCAGTGGGAACACAACTGGCATCGTGCTCCTGATGACGGTGGGTGGGTGGGTGTCTGTTAATGCCAATGCCCTGCCTGCCTCAAACACATTGAAACACATCCATAGGATTTTGGAATTTTAAAAAAGGCTTTATTTGAAACATATGGATGTGTTTCAATAGCTTGTCAAACTACTGTATTGTGAAACAGCCTCTGCTTCTACCCTTCAGCCAGAAAGAGTGACTCTTCTAGACCAGGGGTGCCCAAACTTTTCGGGCCATGGGCCAGTCACATGGTTCAGGGGTGCCCAAACTATGTCCTGGGGGCCAGATCTGGCCCCTGATGCCAATTCAACCGGCCCATGCCCCTCCTCGCTCCCAGGAGTGGAAGCAAAACGCGCCTATACAGGTATGTTACTTCCGCTTCTGTGAGCGACGAGGGTGGCATGGGCCAGATGAATTGGCATCAGGGGCTGGATCCGGCCCCAAGGGTGTAGTTTGGGCACCCCTGTTCTAGACCAAAGTCAAATCTGCCCCTCACCCACCGCTGCTGCTATTTTCAATTGTCAACAAACCAAACTGGGCTGGACAGGGTGGGTAACTGCAAGTAGAGAAAGCCTGTTCAATCAATGGGAATTACATAGGTGTTGGCAAACATTCCACCATTAATGGTGCAAATATTCCTTATATATATATAATGCAAACATTCCAAGTACTAAATTAATATAATTTCAAATCAATAAAGGGCAAAGCACATCCTTAACTCTGAAGACTTATAGTTGCGATGGCGAATCTTGGCACTCCCAGTGTTCTTGGACTTCAATTCCCAGAAGCCCAAGTCTCCTTGAATTGACACAAATGGGTCTCCTGCGAGGTAAACCCATTTGTGTGGATCAGGGGTGTCCAAACTATGGTCTGCAGGCCAGATCCAGCCCCTGACACCAATTCATACAGCCCACGCTGCCCTCATCACTCCTAGTAGTGGAAGTAAAAGTCATCAGTACAAGTTTGTTAGAGGGTTTCCGAAGGTTCGGCCCAAAAGACCCCAGCAGTCATTCATTTGCCTTTATAGTTCTTTATTTCCACTGGCCGCATGGCGGTCAGTGATGATTAGTGGTCAGGATAGGAGAGAGGGTCGTTGGGTAGGTGAGGGTCCTTTAATAGGGTTAGGTGAGGTCAGAGGAGGTCAGAGGGGGTAGGGTTACACGAGCGGTGCATTACGGTACATGTAGTTCATGGCAGTATGATATCATCCCTGACAAAACCCCTTCTGAGATCATACGGACAGAACGTGATGTGATTTGGATTTGTTGTTCTCCTACTCACTAAGACGTAGGCCATTTAGCAAATAACTGTGTTGGGCTAATGGGAGTGGTTTGGTCAGGATATCCGCTATCTGTTCTTGAGTTTCACAATGTATCAGGTCTATGAAGCCTCCCCCTATGAGTTCCCTTACTTTTTTGTACTTGATATCGATGTGTCGGGATCGCCTGGCTAAACATTCGGCCCTTGCCATGTCTATGGCTGCTTTGTTGTCCTCGTGAATGATAATGGGAAGGCTGGGTTTTTCCCAGATGAGGGAGATTAGCTCATTTATCCAGATCAGGTCATCTGCTGCGTTAGACAGACATACGTACTCTGCTTCAGCGGTGGAGGAGGAGACCAGTTTTTGTTTTTCAGTGCGCCAATATATGGGGCTGCCATTCAGCATCACTATGTAGCCGGATGTACTCCTTCTGGTCTTTGTACATCCGGCCCAGTCGGCATCAGCATAGCATGAAATGTTTATCCTGTCATTTATTTGAGGGGTTAGCAGTAACTTTCTGTCCATGGTACCCTTCAAGTACCTCAACAGCCTTTTGACGGCCACCCAATGGTGGGCCCTTGGGTTGCCGGAGTGACGTGAGAGAAGGTTCACTGCCAACGAGATGTCCGGTCTGGTCCAGTTGGCGATGTGCAAGAGTGATCCGATGATGGATCTATAGAGTGTGATGTCCTCGAATGGTTCTCCCTCCTCGTGGGAGTTTTTTACAAAATCCGTCTGCATGGGGGTCCCACATGGGTGGGCATCGGACATATTACACTTGTTAAGGAGCTCGATTATCTTCTCCTTCTGAGATATGGCAAAGCCGTCCGTTATCCTTGACACATGTACCCCTAGGTATTTGTTCACCTTTCCTAGACTCTTCAGTGAGAACTCGTTTTGTAGGCCTTTGGCGAACTCATCGCATCTAGACTTGCTTTTCCCAAAGTACAACAGGTCGTCGACATAAACCAGAACCTTTTCTACCCCTTCTGGAGATTTTCTTAAGAAGACACATTTGTCTTCTCTAACTGGAGGGAAGTTCAATTTCTTCATGGTTTCAGCAAGGGACTCGTACCATCTTCTGCCAGATTGCTTGAGTCCGTAAAGGCTCTTGTTTAGCAGCCATGTTTCTCCACTGCTGCGTCCAAAACCGGGTGGAGCCCTGACGTATATCTCCTTATCCAGTTGTGCGTGTAAGTACGCTGTCTGTACGTCGAATTGATATACTTGTTCTCCAAGTACTGTTGCCATTACTAATGCGGCCTTAACACTTTCTGGTTTCACCGTTGGAGAATATGTGTCCTCGTAGTCATCTGGGTATCGTTGAGTGAAACCTTGGGCCACTAGTCTGGCCTTGTACAGGATCTGTTCGTCCTCTAGCTGTTTGACCTTGAATACCCACTTTGTTCCCACCGTCTTTTGTCCTTCAGGTACCCTTGCAGGTGTATATACGTTGAGGTCTTCAAGACTTTCCATTTCCTTCTCCATGGCTGCCCTCCATTTGTCCTGTTCTTCAGGTGGTAGCTCTGCTATGTCTTCGTAGCTCGCTGGTGTTTCGGGGTAGGTCTCCATGCTCAGAACATAATCCTCCAGTCTTCTCGGGGTTTGGTTCTTGGTCGACCTGGTTGACCTTCTAGGCACTTCTTTTGTGGGACTTGGGGATTCGACGTCTCCTGCGTCTGTGGTGCTTGTGCGTGCTCCTTGTGTTTCAGACTTGCCACATATTGTATCTCCTGGTTGGTCAGGCCTTGCTACGGGCAGTGCCCCTTCATGCTCTGGGTCGCTCATCAATACTTCATTCGCGTGTATCTTGCCCCAGTTCGCGTGCTTGTGGAATGTGGCTGATCTTGAAACTACCAGCTTCTGGTTGTGGTCTATGAACCGGTACGCCTTCGAACCTGGCTCATAGCCTAGGAACCTTAGCCTTCTGGTTATCTTGTCCCCTTTCTTTCTAAGTTGCTTGGGTATGTGCACGTCTGCAGGTACGCCGAAGACGTGGAGGTGCACCAGCTTGGGTTTTCGGTTGTACATTGCCTCATAGGGTGTCTTACCGAGAACACTAGACCACAGCCTGTTTAACGTGTAGTTGGAGTACAGCAGCGCCTCTCCCCAATATGAGAAGCTTAGACCTGCGTCTTCTATTGCACATCTGATCATGGTTTGTAGTACCCCGTTTCTTCTCTCAGCCACCCCATTTTGGAAGGCTGAGAATGGTGCAGTCTTGAAGTGCAGCATCCCCTTCTCCTTTATCCATTCTTCAAACTCTTTTGACAGGAATTCCGAACCTCTGTCCGTCATCATTTGCTTCACGTTCACGTTGTGTTGAGTCCACACCCTTGTGTGGAATTCCTTAAACTTGCTGAACGCCTCATCCTTACTATTAAGCGTGTATACGTAACCGTACCTGCTGAAGTCGTCAACTATTGTTAGGAAAAATCTCTTCTGGCCTATTGATCTTCTAAGAGGTCCTACCAAGTCGAGGTGTACGAGCTGGAATGGGTGATCTGATTTCCTGGCCGAAGTTTTTGGTCGTGGCTCAGTTTTGAACTTCGAGCTCTTGCATACAGAACAGTCCAGGTAGTTCTTGCAGCCTTTGACCTTCAGTCCCTCTGAGCATTCCAACATTTTCTTGACGGTGGGAAAACCTATGTGTCCTAACTTTCTGTGTAGTAAGTGTGCACACTCATCATGGTCTGGTTTCCCTATGGTTATCCTTGGTGTTTTTTTCTTCGTTCTGTTGACCTCTCCATCCCTGGTGGAGTTGTAGAGGTCATCCGCTTCCGCTTCTGGTCCTTCATTTTGTTGTTCCTCGGGTTCATCTGATGTGCCTTCCTGTGCTTCTTCTTCTTCATTACTGTCGAGCGATCCTATGGTGACTTGTTTCTCTTCGTCTTCCCCTGCAATGAAGTATGGTAGTCCGCCTATGATTTCCACTCTTTCAATTTCCTTTCCCCTTCTTTCAATGGATGCTTTCTTGTTTCCGAAGATTATTCTCAGGTCTGGGTCCTCTGTGAGTCTAGTAGTGGCTAAAACATTGTATGGAATGCGTGGGGCATAAAGGACGTTTTGGACCAGTCCAATTTCAGGGATGTGTATGTCGCCTCTGCCTTCTACCTTAGCGTGTGCCTGATTGGCAACCTTGATGCTAAAAGAGTCTTCTTCAAAAGAATCAAATATTTCTCTGTGGCATGATGTGTGTGTGGTGGCCCCGGAATCGATCAGCCAGCGTTGCGGGCGGGTACCCGTGGGCCTGGTTGTCTCATGGCGCCTACTTCCTTTGCCGTGTTTCACTGCATTTATAGAATCAGGCTCGTGTCTCTCTTGGTCTCTTTGGGGCCTAGGGCGCCTGCCTGGACTGGGTGATCTCCACCGTCTATTATCTCTATCCTCGTTGTCTCTTAGTTTGCTTGAGTACTCGTCTCGTGACTCGCGTCTCAGCCTCGGTGTGTCATCATGGCGTGTTCGGTCATGTGAAGGGCTGTATCTCGCATCCCTCCTGTCTTTGGCATATCTTGGGCAGTCCCTTTTAATATGTCTTCTGGAACCACATGTGTAGCATTCCCGTGTTGGGCTGGTTTGCTCTGTGAGTACTGCCCTCCTGTGTGGCCTGTCTTCCCTACGTGTTGTGGGTTCTGTGAAAACTACCCTTTTGTGTGGCCTATTCTCCCTGCGTATGGCGGCCCTGTCTCTCCTGAGGTTGTCTTCGGCTATAAGTTTCCTGGTGACATAGTCCAGTGTGACATTGTCACCGCTGATGTTGTCTAATTGGGTCAGGAAGTCATCCCAACTTGGGTCGAAAGAATTGTAGATGATGCTGATTAGGTGCTGTTCAGTAACGGTTTCGCCCCTTCTTATGAGATCAGACCTCATGTTGCTTAATCTCATCAGATGCTCACCCATGCTATCTCCCTCTTTAATCTTGTATGCGTACAGCTCCCTCAGCAGTAAGCACGTTGTGCTCCTGTTCTTGCAATAAAACATGTTATACAATTTCCCCCAAACATCATAGACAGTTGACTCACTTGGAATACACCCATACATAGTTGCATCTATGGTACCCAAAAGCAGGCAAAATGCCCTGTGATGCAGTCTGTCCACCTCCATGGACCATGGCTTCTCTGGTGGGTCTTGAATTAGGTGTAAAGCCCCCTCCCTCATTAACAGTACCTGAAATTGTTGGTTCCAGTCCATAAAGTTCTTCCCAGTCATGCCGAGGGTTGGGAAGTTATTTGGCAGTTGGCTCTGTTGGGCTTGGTTGCTTGAATAGTTCTGGTGTCCTGGGCTGTCTTTAAACTGGCAGAAGGGTATGGGGACGCATATTGTTGGTTTTGAAAGTCCCGCCTGTTCCCCTTTTGGTTGCCAGTAGGGGGAGCCCGTTCTCCTCTCGGTGCTTGGCTGGTCTGTTGGGGCTTGTACTTCTCCTTCTTCGCCAGCGGGGGAGCTCTGCTGCCTTATCTGCGTCTGCGCAGAGCTCATTCGTCGTTGGTCTTCGAGGTGGGTGGATCTCCGTTCCGGAGGTCCTGCTTGCCTTGACTGGAGCCTCGCTGGGAGTGCAGTTCCGTCGCTGGGGCTGCTTTCCTGGTTGGGAGGCCAGGCGGAGACGTAGGAGGGATGTCGCCTTCTTTGTTGGGCCGGGGGAGTTCCGTAGCGCCAGGACTCCGCCTCCTCAGATCGTGGCCTGGCGTGGGGGTCTGCATCATCCTCGGAGCCTCTCCCGCGGTCGGATCGGATGGGCAAAAGGTCTCGGTAGGTTTCTGCTTCTCTCGTTTCCCTTGCTTGTGTTCTCAGTTCCCCATGCCCCTCGCGTCCGCTTTGGCCTTTTGTCATGGGGGAGGCCTCTGCCCCCCCTTGAGACTCAGCCATGCTGCTGGTGGTGTCCCTTTTTGGCGCTTGTCTTCCTCTTGGGGTTTCCCACTCCCCTTCTATTGTCTGGGGGCTGAGGATTGGCATAGCCCACGTTTCTGGGGTTCCTGCATCCAGCCTCCCGGGTCCCAGGGTCCCTTCCTTTTTATGCATTGCCGGCCCGCTTGGGTTGTCCCTGGGTATCGTTAGCCCGATGGGGTTTCCCACCAGATGATTTGAATCTGAGGCCACCATCTGTAATTGGTCAGCCAGATTTGGGATCGGCGTTGTGTCTGGTGTTCCCGCCACAGAGGTCCCCGGGGTGGAGCTTACCGCGCTGTCGTTGGAATGTTCGCCTCCGTCGTTTATCAGGGCCAGTAGCTCTGCCATGGAGATTGTCTCTTTCCCGGAGAGAGGGTCGTTGGGTAGGTGAGGGTCCTTTAATAGGGTTAGGTGAGGTCAGAGGAGGTCAGAGGGGGTAGGGTTACATGAGCGGTGCATTACGGTACATGTAGTTCATGGCAGTATGATATCATCCCTGACAAAGTTTCTGGTAGTAACTGGCAGGCCAGCAAACGAGTTGGATTCTGTAGCTCCACATTTACACAGCATGTTGTTATCCCCACTTGAGCCTGTTGGTCTTGCATTTAGGCACTCCAAGCCTCGGCCTATTCAGGGTCCTCCAAGTGACGTAGGGGAGGTTGAGTTCCTCATCCATCTCCTGCTTTAATGTTATTCCTTGTCCAGTGAGCCACGGCATTCAGATGGCTCTAAAGATTGAGAAAGGAGCTTCTTATGAAGACTGGATGGGTGGGAAAATTGTAGGACCCCCCCAAAAAAGGAACTTATCCAACCAGTTTCTTGGAGTGGTCTCCTGCTTACAAAGAGGGGGTGTAAAGTCTCGGTAATCCAGTGACTTCGGGGATGCAGGGAGCTTCCTGTGGGCACAAAAAGATTCCCTCTTGTGCAAGAAGGGTGGAATGCACAACCACTGCCTTTGGAGCTTTACATGCTCGCTCAACACATTATTGGCAAGATAAACAACAAGGGCAAGAATCTATATATATCAAACAGAGGTGTGGTCTTGCATGTTCTTTATACAAATCCACACCCCTGCACCGATCACGCTGTGACTTGGCACACGCCTACCTTGTGCCTGCAAGACCAAGACAGCATGGGTCCAGCAGCCCATGTCGGGGTGTATGCCCCTAAATTGATCTGCAAAGGGAAGTATACTTGACAGGAGGGTGCATGTGTGTGTGTCCAAGTGATGTCATATTGATGCTAATATCATAGCCCCAGGTAGATCACCCGATTGTGACATCATCGTGATGTAATTGAGCTGGCTAATGTCACAGTCCCAGGTAGAGACGCAAAGGGGACACATGTATGGGAAGGATAAGGGCGGACAGTCGATGGAGAAGCGGGATGGGTGAGGGAAGAGAGAGACGGAGGAAGGGCTGTCACAGTCCCAGGTAGGGACGGGTGAGGAAGGAGGCAGGAGTGACCCACACACAACCCATAAGGTTTCCATGGGGAAGGCTGGCCTACAGGGAAAAAAACCCAGGCAAGGCCAGGTAATCAGCTAGTAATAATAATACTAATATTGTGTCAGAAATTATTCTGGGTTGAAAGGATTTTTGCTGGAGGAACTCTGCTCAAGGGACGCCCGGATGAGGCTCCTTTCACATCCCCTAGATCTTTTCCCCACCTGAGTGGTCCCTATTGATCTACTTGCAAGTCTCGCTTTCGAACTGCTAGGTTGGCAGGAGCTGGGACAGAGACAGGTGCTCAATCCATCATGTAGTACCCGGGTCTTGAACTGCTGACTTGCCAGCCCTTCCAGCTAACAAGGCAAGCTTCTTAACCACTGAGCCACCGCATCCCAATGCACACTGAACCACTTCCAACAGAAAAAAGGAATAAAAATGTCTCCATAGCAATAGCAGTTGCACTTATATACTGGCCCATAGCATTTAGTGCACTCTCTTGGCCATTCATAAGGTAATTAGCAATTTGTCCCCAACATGCTGGGTCCTCGGAAGGATAAGCCAACCTTGATCCTCATCAGGATCGAACTCACAACATTTTGTCTGCAATAGAGCACTGTAACCTCTGCACCACCACAGAAAGCCTATTTGGGGCATGGCTGGTCATTTTTTGCATGGTTTAATAAAGGCATCACTTTCTTTTGCATTGTGTAAGGCAGGGGTGCCCAAACTTTTCGGGCTGTGAGCTGGTCATATGGTTCAGGGGGCCGGTCACTAGGGCCTGCAGGCCAGATCCAGTCCCCGACGCCAATTCATCTGGCCAACAAAGCCTCGTTGCTCCCGGAAGCACTCCTCATCACTCCTGGCACGTTTTTCCCCCGCTTCCGGAAGCGACGAGGGCTTTGTGGGCTGGATGAATTGGTGTTGGGGGCCAGATCAGGCCCACCGGCCATAGTTTAGGCACCCCTGGTGTAAGGAGAACGGACCTCTCGTTAGTGTTGCTGGTGGTTCTGAGGACGTAAACTGAGTGTATAAATCCAGCTGCTGATCCCTGAACAATTTAAAGGAAAAGGCAGGAATCTTGGGAAAGGTAGAGATTTGGGGGTAACTGAGAAAACAAGGCTTTGCGAAGTGGACCCCTGGCACCCTCTTGTGGCCAAAGCAGGAAATGAAAGTGGGTCGTGCATTAAAGAGCCAATCCGAAGTTCTAGTGGTGAAACTGTAGTAGTTCTCCTGCTATGGTAATGGAATAGACTAGGAGTCAGCAAACTCAGCTCTCCAGGTATTCTTGGACTTCAATTACCAGAAGCCCAAGTCAGTACACCTGGCCGCCATGGCTACTTTTGTGTTTTATAATCTCAAACAAACCAAGCCCTAAGGGTCATCATCTTAGATATAAGCCTCTTCTAGAAGTCCACTTTTCCCCAGAGTCTAGCAGCGGTGGCAAACCTTGGCCCTCGAAGTGTTCTCGGACTTCCATCGCCACAAGGTAGGCCGTAACAGCAGCTCTAGCAAGTATTCGGTCAGAATCACTTTGGGTCTTCAGTACACCTGCTGATCAGGGGGCGTCTGGGAACTGAAGTCCAAGAACATCTGGAGAGCCAAGTTTGCCGACACCTGGAATAGACTGTACTGCCAGAGACACAATGTTGTCAGGTAGCGGTTAGTTAACTTGACAACGCTGAGGACTAGCGGCCTTGGGTGCCGAAGTCCACAGGGAAGGGTGATGGTCCCGAAGTGGATTAAATCCCACTGGAATCCATCTTGATGGAGTGCAGCAGCTTCATCCATCCCGGCCTGGGGCTGAGGAGGACTTTGCGTACCAAAAGGGCTGAGGACCAGAAAGTGATTCATGGAACTGGATCAGTGGTATGTAGGTCATGCTATGATGCAGAAGGCCGATGAAAGACCACTGCATTATATTCTCAAGACAGCCTTCATGGCTGATCGCCACGAGGATCACCAATATTCGGAATTGAATACGGTACAAGAAAAAGTGGCAGAACTCTAGTGGCAGGTGTGTGCATGTGCATGAAAGGCATAAGCCTGCCAGGTATGGTATATCTCTGTCTGGAAGGGAACACGTCAGGCTGCAGGGTGGAGACGGGAATCATAGAATACCTCCTGTTGGAAGAAACATATTTTATACCTATGGCTGCTCAAATTAATCTCTTTTAACCAAAACTCCCACAGACATGCCAGTGAAACCGTGAGCTCCAAAATGACCATGCATATTACCCACTCTGTCTTGTAACCAATGTTTCTTTATCAAATACTGCTGGAAGCAAGACAATTAGACCAGATTTGGCTGAATAGGATCTTCTAAGCTCAGCCTAGCTTCCACAGCCAGCTTGACTCTGAGCTAGGGCACTTCAGAAAGCAAGTGCAAGTTCAACACGAGGCAATGCCCACAGACAAAAAGTACCAGCACTGAAAGCAAGCAGACGAGGATGCTCCGGCTCAGCATCTGGTCGTCTAGGGATCTGCCAATGCTTTTAACATCGAGAAGAGTGTGCAAGCCTGTTGTGTATGTAACAGTATTACTTTAAGAATGTATGAATGTAACCTGACAATGATTACAATGTAACCCAGCTGTTTAAGGAATGCGAGTAAGCTGCCCATAGAGGGCAGCTGCGAGCGTTCAGCTCACATGGTTCACATTCCCCAAATCACCGGCAGCCGCGGGAACCTTTCCCGCGCGAGGATCGCCTGGAGAAGATGGGCGTGACTCAGAATGACGTCACGCCGGTAGCAGCCAATGAGCTACCGTGCAACGATATTCAAATGTATTTACTGCAGTATAAAATGAGCTGTACCTCTGCCATTACCACATGTTCATCCTGACCATCATGAAATAAACCTGTGTTTTAGCCCCCACTGCGGCTCCTTCTTTGTCTTCCGTGCAAGACACCAAATTAAAAAGCCACACCTGAAGCCTGACATACAGTACGTAGCCCAGAAATGTATGTACAGTATGTAGACAGAAAACAGAGGGTAGCACCAAATGGACACTTCTCCAAGTGGAGGGAAGTAAAGAGTGGGGTCCCCCAAGGTTCAGTACTGGGACCCCTGCTTTTCAACCTCTTCATAAATGATCTAGAGGTAGGAGTAAAAAGCAAGGTAGCCAAATTTGCTGACGACACTAAATTATACAGGGTAGTGAAAACTGTGAGAGATTGTGAGGAGCTCCAGAGGGATCTCTTGACACTGGGGGAGTGGGCAAAACAGTGGCAAATGAGCTTCAACATTAGTAAGTGCAGAGTGATGCATGTGGGGGCAAAAAAACCCAATTACATTTATAAACTGATGGGGTCTGAACTCTCTGCCACAAACCAGGAAAGGGACCTTGGTGTCCTGGTGGACGAGAACTCAATGAAGGTGTCAACCCAGTGTGCCTCAGCAGTGGAAAAAGCAAACTCAATGCTAGGGATCATCAGGAAGGGTATAGGGGGACCAGAGACCACATTGCCAACATATGTTGGATCATGGAGAAAACAAAGGAATACCAGAAACAAATCTATTTCTATTTTATTGACTACACCAAGGCCTTTGACTGTTGGACCACAACAAAATGTGGCAAGTAATTAAAGAGATGGGAATACCAGAGCACCTCATATGCCTCCTGAGAAATCTGTACATGAACCAAGAAGCAACAGTTAGGACAGAACACGGAATGACAGAGTGGTTTGGAATAGGAAAAGGAGTAAGACAAGGCTGCATTTTGTCACCCTGTTTATTCAACCTATACACAGAGAACATAATGCGCAATGCAGGGATGGAGGAATCACAATATGGTATCAAAATTGCTGGGAGAAACATCAACAATCTGAGATATGCAGACGACACCACCCTAATGGCAGAAAGTCAGGAAGACCTAAAGAACCTCTTGATTGGATTGAAGGAGGAGAGTGCAAAAGCTGGCTTGAGACTCAATATCAAGAAAACCAAGATAATGGCAACAGGCCCCATCAGTTCCTGGAAAATAGACGGGGAAGAAGTAGAAGCAGTGACAGATTTTACTTTCTTAGGATCCAAGATCACTGCAGATGGGGATTGCAGCCATGAAATAAAGACAACTGATTCTGGGGAGACAAGCGATGAGAAACCTGGGAAACATAGTGAAAAGTAGAGACATCACCTTGCAAACAAAAATTCGCATAGTCAAAGCAATGGTTTTCCCGGTGGTAATGTATGGTTGTGAGAGCTGGACTATTAGGAAGGCTGAGCACAGAAGGATAGATGCCTTTGAAATGTGGTGTTGGAGGAGAGTTTTGAGAGTCCCCTGGACAGTGAGGAGAACAAAAAGGGCAATCTTAGAAGAAATCAACCCTGACTGCTCCTTAGAAGGTCAAATAGTAAAGATGAAGCTAAAGTACTTTGGACAGCAAATGAGAAGAGAGGATTCACTTGAGAAAGCCTTGATGCTGAGAAAGGTGGAGGGCAAAAGAAGAAGGGGGCGGCCAAAGATGAGATGGCTAGATGGCATCGTGGAGACAGTGGGCACAGAGCTGGGCGGGCTGAGGAGGAGGGTGGAGAACAGGGGTGCCTGGAGGACGATGGTCTATAGGGTTGCAAAGGGTCGGAATCAACTGTGCGACTGAACAACAAAAGGTGTCATTTTGCCTCTTTATACATCTATGGTGAGGCCCCATCTGGAATACTGTGTACAGTTCTGGTCGCCATACCTCCAGAAGGATATTATGGAGCTGGAAAAAGTGCAGCAGAGGGCAACCAGAAGGATGATTAGGGGACTGGAACACCTTCCTTATCATCTGAGGCTGCAACGGTTGCGCCTCTTCACTCTAAGAGGTGACCTGATGGAAGTTTATAAAATCATGCACGGTATGGACAAAGTAGAGAAGGAAAAACTGGTTTCTCTATTGCACAACACTAGAACTAGGGGACACTCGATGAAACTTTTGGGTACTAGTTCTCAAACAAATAAGAGAAAGTACTTTTTCACCCAGAGGATTACTGGTCTATGGAACTCCCTGCCAGAAGAAGTGGTGACCGCTGTCAGTCTTGACAGCTTCAAGAAAGGATTAGAGAAGTTCATGGAGGACAAGAGTATCAATGGCTATAATTATGGATGTACCTAAGAACAACCTCTGGGTTGGAGAGATAGGCAGGATATCTCTCAATGCCATTTATTTCCAGGGAATCCTAAGCAGGTGAAGGCATCTGCTTGGGAATAATACCCTGAAGCAAATGGTGAGCCACTGTGTGAGACAGAATGCTGGACTGGATCATGGGCTCCTGTGGCCTCTTCCAGCAAGGCTGTTCTTATGTTCTTATGTCATTTGTGCTTGGTGAAAAGGAGGCAAAACACAGATCTTGCATGTAGCTGAGATTTCGGTGCACGTCAGGGGTTTAGCCAGGTCAGATTGTGTTGATGCCTGAACCGTAAGCGGTTGATGCTCTGCCTCAGGACGGGCACCTTCTGCACAGCAGAAACAGGCACCGCCTTGCCACCAGATCCTTGCTTTCCAGATTTATTTATTTAAAATATTCCTATCCCGCTTCCCTCACTCGAGAGTGACCAGAAATGGTTCAACAACATGGTTAAAATAACAATAAAAACAATTAACTAACAACTACCGCCCCCATCTATAGACCAATTTAAAAAACCCTTTTAAAAACCATTTAAAAATATCCCTTCCCTCCCACCAGTTTATTTATTTATTTATTTATTTTTCATGCTTATATACCGCCCACTCAGGTACAACCCAACTCAGGGCGGTTTACATAGCGGACAGTAAATACATAAAAGACACATGATAAAAAAGTTAAAGGTTAAAAAGTTTTTTAAAAAAACCCCACCCCTAAAAGGTGCGCAAGAACCGAAGGGACCTTGGGGGAAGGCACACTTCTCTATACCAACCACCCAACGGTACCCCCATCCCCACCCGCACCCCAAACTTGGCCCGCCAGCCAGGTCTTTAGTTCCTTCCTAAAGGGCAACAACTCCGTCTGGATTTAAAAGCTGTCAGGACAAAAACTCATATGGGCTAAATAAGCCAGCGGGACTGGGAAGTTGAGGCATCCATGCCCCATGCCCGCTGGCATAGCCATGCTTTCAGTTGTTTTCTAAAGGGGAGCAGCTCTGTCTGGAGGTGAAGTTCGAGTGGCAAGAGGTTCCAAAGGACCGGGGCTGACACAGAGAAGAGCCTCCTCCTGGTCCCTGCAAGGTGGGCTTCTTTCGCTGATGGGTTTGACACCTTGGGGTGATGCTGTCTCTTATGTATTCTGGACCACTGCCATTATTTCAACATTTGAAGTCCTCTACAGTTGCCTTAAGCCGGACTTTCTGCTGCTTCCTCTCCGGCCAAATTAAGAGTACAGTTGTTTCAGGATCTGGATGATGTGTCTGGGCGCGT
This sequence comes from Bradypodion ventrale, assembly GCA_035047345.1. Classification (NCBI taxonomy): domain Eukaryota; kingdom Metazoa; phylum Chordata; class Lepidosauria; order Squamata; family Chamaeleonidae; genus Bradypodion; species Bradypodion ventrale. Next base: position 3,349,648 of record JAWDJE010000004.1, on the reverse strand, counting down.
CTGAACTGCACACTTGGGGGTCCTGGAGTGACCGGGGGCCCATCTGCTGGGCATAGCGGAAGAGATCGCGGGCAAAGACCGGTTCGACCTGGGGGGGGGGGGAATAACAAGAGGGGGAAGGTCATTGCACAGCAAAGGGATCAAGACCGGGTCTAAAGGAGTTCAGCAGTTCGAGACCAGAGTGCTGCATGGTGGAGTCAGCTCCTGCTGTCTGTCCGAGCAGTTCGGAAGCAAGAAATTGCAAGTACTGTAGATAAATAGGTACTGCTTCAGTGGGAAAGGTAACAGCCCCCCCTCCACACACAAACACCATTCCTCCCTTTGTGGTTTGTTCCTGGATAGATGCAACCTGTGGTGTGCCTCTGTCTATCTTTTGCAAAGAACAAATATATAATGTAATGATATCGTAGTAACAGCCAAGGACCCTTGCTCAAAAGCCAGTAGGGTCTGACGCTAGGGTTTGGTGCACATCCTTGTTTATAGCCAAAGAGTCAGTGCTGTCTGTGTCTGCAGACGTTTCCGTGGTCATGTGGCAGTCATGACTAGACACCGGCGTGCACGGAATGCTGTGACCTTCCCTACCGAAGTACCTATTTGTCTAATTGCAATTTCTTGCTTTCAAACTGCTAGGTGTTAGGAATCAAGTCATTTGCCTAACTTGTTGGGGAGGGTAATATATGAGCCAGCATAGCATGTTGCTTTAAGAGTATTGAGTTGGTTGGGCATCATTCAGCTGATGACAGAGCAGTAGAATTACTGTATTGCTTCATTGGTTTGTTCTGTCAGCAATGTGGTTAAAAGGGTCAGTAATATAGTTAAAAAGGAGACTGCAGCCACAGTTAGCTTAGCTCCGTGATGGCGAACCTTGGCACCTCAGATGTTGTTGGACTTCAATTCCCAGAAGCCCAAGCCCTGCACCCATGAATCTGCACCAATGGGTTTACTGCGATTCATCCGGCCCGTGCCGCCCTCGTCGCTCCTGGAAGCGTTTTACTTCCGCTTCCAGGAGCGACGAGGGCGGCGCGGGCCGGATGAATCGCAGTAAACCCATTGGTGCAGATTCATGGGTGCAGGGCTTGGGCTTCTGGGAATTGAAGTCCAACAACATCTGGGGTGCCAAGGTTCGCCATCACAGGCTTAGCTCATTATCAGCTCACTACCTTGCTGCTCTATTACTGCCTCCACTCTCTGTCTGCTATTTACTGCTTGATGTTTAGCTAAGAGGTCGGCTTCGATTTGCATATTGCACAATTTGCATTGGACTGTTTTTCTCCGTGGTTGACGAAGACCGGTGAGAAGAAAGAACATTCTGCTTTAGCCTTGAAACAACGTTGTAACTATCTGCTACTGGGACTGAATTTGGACTTTGATTTTTGCTACAAGTAAAAGTTTTTTTTACAACACAGTATATCTGTCTGGTTACTCTCAGACTTCCGCTGATACACCCTTTCAACACAAGGGCTTACTCTGTATCTCAACATACTAGGTTGGCAGAAGTTGGGACAGAGACGGAAGCCCACTCTATCGTGCAGCACTTCTGATCTTGACGTTCAGCATCTTAACTACTAAGCCATGTTACATTAAGGTCTGTATCTGTGGCTCCCAACATGGGGTGCATGCCCCACCGGGGGGGGGGGCAATTTGATTTTTATGGGGGGCAATATGATAAAGTTTTAGAGCAAGTTACTTACCTTTTAGGCTTGCTCAACATGAATAGGAGTTCATTTTTTTAATAATAAGAATTATATGTCACCCCGGGTGGATGGGTGTATCAGGATTTTAGAGATGGCCAAAAAATTGTTGGGAACCACTGATCTATAATGTCCCACTGGTGGTGGGTGCATGTAGTATTGTTAAGATTTTTGTGTAGTTGTATGTTGTTTTTCTATGTTTATTTTGAACTAGCAGGGGTGCCCGGCTTTGCCCGGGTGGTCCCAACCCGGCTAGCTGAGTGCCAGTGTTGCCCGGGAAACCCACTGGCCAGGAGTGGCCTTTGATGTGAGCTCGGTGATGACATCACAATCCCCCCCCCCGGTTGGCCTAGCACTGGGGCAGACACAAACCCTTCTGTCAAATATACCCCCCTTTGCAGATCAATTTAGGGGACAAACCCATGGGCTTCGGGACCCGACAGTGACCTGCTCACGTGCGCAAGGTACGTGTGTAGAAAATCTCATGCAATTTGGTCAAGGGGTGTGGCAGCCCATTCCGGACACCAAACCCACACCTATGCTTTATACGTATATTTTTTTTAAAAAAAAATTTAAATTGGGGGGGGGGAGAATGCATCTATTTTTAAGCACTGCACATCAGGCAGCCTACATCATGAATGCTGAGCCTGTCTTTCTCCTGCCATGACTTACATGAACCATGATGAATTTGTGCAGCTTCTGTTTTGGTGCGGCAGGATATTCCTCTCCAAAGCAGAGATGGATTTGATACTGCGGCGGCGGCTCTCCCTGGCTCAGGTAACTTCGCAACTCTGAGTGGCAGACAAAAAAATTTGTCCAGTTAGAATTCACAAATCTCTGTAATGCCATGTGGGCAATCTGGAAAAGTTATCTCTATCTCTCATTCAGAGAACAACAGTAATCCAAAAGAGAGAGGAAATAGTCCAGAATGGGGGTGCCCAAACTACGGCCAGCAGGCCAGATCTGGCCCCCCAACACCAATTCATTCAGCCCATGCCACTCCATACGGGTGCGTTTTACTTCTACTTCCAGGAGTGGTGAGGGTGGGCCAGATGAATTGACATCAGGGCCAGATCTGGCATGTGGGCCGTAATTTGAGCACCCCTAAAATAGTTGCTTACCAACATTGGCAAAGAGAATATTTTCCAAACACTTTCCATTTCTGCCTTGCCAAAAATAGGAAGGAAAGAAAGTTGTCGACTAAACGGGAGGGTATCTTTAACATCCATAGAGTTGGAAGTAAGCTTTCGGAATGAGGAAAAGTGACAGCTTTATTGGGCGAAGAACAAATGGCTCAAGTGGCTAAGATGCTGACTGGAAGGTGGCAGGTCAGCAGTTCGATACTCGAGTACTGCAGGACAGAATTTGCTCTCGTTTTTGTCCCAGCTCCTGCCAACCTAGCAGTTTGAAAGCAAGAAATTGCAAGTAGATCAATAGGGACCACTTGGGTGGGAAGGTAAACAGCGTTCCGAGCACTCCGGTGTCTAGTCATGCCTGCCACATGTCCACAGAAATGTCTGCAGAAGTGGACAGCGCTGGCTCTTCAGCTATGAAATAGAGATGAGCACTGAACCCTAGAGTCGGATACAACTGGCTTTCGAGCAAAGGTGCCCTTTACCTTACCAGAGATGCACACCACAGGTTGCATCTATCTGAGAGCAAAGACAGTCTCTGTAAAAGGCACTTTGTGTGTTTTTCGCCCAATAAAGCTATCACTTTTCCTTGTTCCAACAGCTTAATTCCAACTCTTACGTGGATTCACAGAGACTTGGGCTTCTGGGAATTGAAGTCCAAGAACACCTGGAGTGCCAAGGTTCACCATCACTGGACTAAACCAACAGAGGGAAAGAGAGTGAGAGAAAGGAAAGAAGGAAGGAGGGAAGGAAGGAGAGTTGGAGATACTCACGCTGGAGGAACTGCTGGTTGTCCAAGAGCTTGTAGGTTTTCTCCCTCTCCAGTTTGTTGGGCTGGTCATTGTGGGGCGCCAAGGGTCCCTTCCAGTAGACTCTGCTTTGGCACTGCCGCTTCATGAACACCCCCTCAGGGGCCACCCAAAGAAGGACCCCCCGGTGCAAATGAGGGAGCAGCTGGTTCAAGATGTTGACCGCTCCTCTCACCTGGCTATTCCTGGCCAGGAGGCCCGGAGAGGGGAACTGGATCTGCTCCACGGCACTCAGGCCATAAAGGCAAGCGTTACAATCTGGCACGCGACCAAAGGTGATCCGGCAGCCCTCTGCCGTGCTTGTGGTCACCTCCTTGACCAGGACGTCACAGTAATACAGACGGATATGCAGCCAGCAATCTGCGGAGGTGGAAGGTGGTGGAGACCAAGAATGAGAAGACGGCTACCACCCCATCACCCCAACGTTATGTCCAAAGATCGTTAGCAATATCCCAGCTCTGCCTTCGTTTGCCCAAAGCGGAGCAGCTGCCTTGGCTCAGAAGAGCTCAAAGACAGACAGACTTCTTCTGTTTTAAGTTACGAAACTCTTAGGAACACAGCAAGAAATTTGGGGAGTAACAGGATGCCAAGCCAAAGCATGGACTCCTTGTGATGACTGATACCATAGTTCCCTGAACATAAGAAGAACGGGTCTTATATTAATATTTGCTCCAAAAGACGCTTTTGGGCAGTGATGGAGAACCTTGTAGAGGCTGAGTGCCCAAACAGAGGGGCAAATGCAGAGCTGGGGGGGGGAGGGAGGAAGCTCTCCCATTGGGCTGCTGAGCAGAGGGGCGGGGCGAACTCTGTGCTGGGGCGACAGCGCACATACAGTACCGACAAAGAGGGCTGGGAGTGCCACGTCTAGCACGTATGACATAGGTTCGCCACCACTGCTTTAGGGCTTATTTTCAGGGGATGTCTTATTAAACATGTCTGTTACAACACACGATGTACTGAATTGTTCATTTGCACAGTCGATTCCGACCCTTGGCGACCCCATGGACCAGTGCCCACCAGTCACCTCTGTCCCCCACCATCCTCCTCAACCCGCCCCGCTCTGTGCCCATTGCGTCTACAGTACCATCTAGCCATCTCATTTTTGTACTGAATTATGAAGATCAAAAAGTGGAGGGAATAACAGGCAAATTTGGTCTTGGAACACAGAATGAAGCAGGACAAAGATTGATAGATTTCTGCCAAGAGAATGCACTGGTCATAGCAAACACTCTCTTCCAGCAACACAAGAGGCGACTTTACACATGGACATCACCAGATGGCCAACACCGAAACCAGATTGACTACATACTCTGCAGCCAAAGATGGACTGCCGCTGTGCTCGGCCCCGGTGGGGGCGAAGAGGCCCGCTGGCCACGCCACCGCTGGCCACGCCACCGCTGGCCACGCCACCGCTGGCCATGCCACCGCTGGCCACGCCACCGGCCGGCGTCTCCGGGCCCCGCCCTCCCCCCCTCGCCAGGACTCAAAAGGCGAGGGGGGCCTGCCAGGTGAACCACCACTGCCGCTGCGCTCGGCCCCGGTGGGGGCGAAGAGGCCCGCTGGCCACGCCACCGGCCGGTGTTTCCGGGCCCCGCCCTCCCCCCTTGCCAGGACTCAAAAGGCGAGGGGCCTGCCGGGCGAACCACCGCCGCCGCTGCGCTCGGCCCAGGTGGGGGCGAAGAGGCCCGCTGGCCACGCCACCGGCCGGCGTCTCCGGGCCCCGCCCTCCCCCCTCGCCAGGACTCAAAAGGCGAGGGGGCCTGCCGGGCGAACCACCACTGCCGCTGCGCTCGGCCCCGGTGGGGGCGAAGAGGCCCGCTGGCCACGCCACCGGCCGGCGTTTCTGGGACCAGTCCTCCCCTTTATAAGACTCTGAAGGCAGGTTTTTTGTTGTGGGTGGGTTCAGTAGAATTGTTCTATTCTGATGCGGTGCTGATATTTTGCTTTATACTGTGATTTGTGTCATTTTATGTACTTGATATATTGTATTTATTATTGTATTTTGAATATTGTATCTTGTAAACTCCTTGGGTTGCCCTGGAGTCATTTCTATGTTGTTAGCCGCCCAGAGTCGGCCATGTGTTGAGTGGGGCGGGATATAAATTGAATAAATGAATGAATGAATGAATGAAATGGAGAACCTCCATACAGTCAGCAAAAACAAGACCTGGAGCAGACTGTGGCTCAGATCACAACCTATTGATCGCAAAATTCAGGCTTAGACTAAAGAAAATAGGGAAAACACGGAGACCAGAAAGATATCACCTAGACAGTATCCCTAAAGAATACACGGTGGAGGTGATGAACAGATTTAATGGCTTAGATTCGGTAGACAGAGTACCAGAAGAATTATGGATGGAGATGAGGGACATCATGCAGGAAGCAGCAAAGAAAACCATACCAAAAGAAAAGAAGAGTAAGAAAGCAAAGTGGTTGTCTGATGAAGCTCTTAAAATAGCAGAGGAAAGAAGGAACGCAAAAGCCAAAGGAGAAAGGAAAAACTACAATCATTTGAACACAGAATTTCAAAGAAAAGCAAGGAGAGATAAGGAAAACTACCTAAAAGAACACTGCAGAGAAATGGAGGAAAACAACAAAAGAGGCAGAACCAGAGATCTTTTCAAAAAAATCAGGGAAATTAAGGGAACATTTAAAGCAAAAATGACCATGATAAGGGACAAAGACGGAAAGGAGCTAGCTGATGCAGAAGAGATTAAGAAAAGATGGAAAGAGTACACAGAGGAACTCTACAAAAAGGACCTCAACACTCCTGACAATCACAATGATGAAGAAGTAGAACTTGAGCCAGACATCCTGGAGAGCGAAGTCATAAAGGCCCTAAAGAGCACTGCAAACAACAAAGCTAGTGGAGATGATGGTATCCCAGTTGAATTTTTCAAAGCGCTAAAAGATGACAGCGTCAAATTACTACATTCAATATGCCAGCAGATTTGGAAAACAAAACAATGGCCACAGGATTGGAAAAGATCAGTATACGTCCCACGTCCCAATCCCAAAAAAGGGCAATGCCAAAGAATGTTCAAATTATCGAACAATCGCGCTCATCCCACATGCTAGTAAGGTGATGCTCAAGATAATACAGGATAGACTTCAGCAGCATGTGGAAAGAGAATTACCAGAGGTGCAGGCCGGTTTCAGAAGAGGCAGGGGGACTAGAGACCACATTGCCAACATACGCTGGATCATGGAGAAAACAAAGGAATACCAGAAACAAGTTTACTTTTGTTTTATTGACTACACTAAGGCATTTGACTGTGTGGACCACAACAAGATGTGGCAAGTAATTAAAGAGATGGGAATACCAGAGCACCTCATATGCCTCCTGAGAAATCTGTACATGAACCAAGAAGCAACAGTTAGGACAGAACATGGAATAACAGAGTGGTTTGGAATAGGAAAAGGAGTAAGACAAGGCTGCATTTTGTCACCATGCCTATTCAACCTATACACAGAGCACATAATGCGCAGTGCAGGGATGGAGGAATCACAATATGGGATTAAAATCGCTGGGAGAAACATCAATAATCTGAGATATGCAGACGACACCACCTTAATGGCAGACAGTGAGGAAGACCTAAAGAATCTCTTGATCGGTTTGAAGGAAGAGAGTGCAAAAGCTGGCTTGAGACTCAATATCAAGAAAACCAAGATAATGGCAACAGGCCCAATCAGTTCCTGGAAAATAGACGGGGAAGAAGTAGAAGCAGTGACAGATTTTACATTCTTAGGATCAAAGATCACTGCAGATGGGGATTGTAGCCATGAAATAAAAAGGCGACTGATTCTTGGGAGACAAGCAATGAGAAACCTGGGGAACATAGTGAAAAGCAGAGACATCACACTGAAAACAAAAATTAGAATAGTCAAAGCAATGGTTTTCCCAGTAGTAATGTATGGATGTGAGAGCTGGACAATTAGGAAAGCTGAACGCAGAAGAATAGACGCCTTTGAAATGTGGTGTTGGAGGAGGGTTTTGAGAGTCCCCTGGACAGCGAGGAGAACAAATAGGTCAATCTTAGAAGAAATTAACCCTGAATGCTCATTGGAAGGTCAAATAGTAAAGATGAAGCTAAAATACTTTGGACATCAAATGAGAAGGGAGGATTCACTTGAGAAGGCATTGATGCTGGGAAAGGTGGAGGGCAAAAGAAGAAGGGGGAGGCCAAGGATGAGATGGCTAGATGGTATTGTGGACACAATGGGCACAGAGCTGGGAGGGCTGAGGGGGATGGTAGAGGACAGAGGCGCCTGGAGAACAATGGTCCATAGGGTCGCAAAAGGTCAGAACCGACTGTGCGACTGAACAACAACAACAACAAATGAAGATTCATATTAGACACAATCATGGCCATTTGTTATCAAGTGGGCACATAATCCGTGCGTTGGTCATGCAGCAAGGTCTGGATTTGCTTCACTTCCAAAATCAGGCCAGATCAGGTACGCTTGGGATATCTGACTGCTGTCCAGAAGTGGTTTCCTGGGCCAGCACCATCCTCTGTCTACTGGTGAGAAACTGCTTTTGATTGAGTCAAGCCATGGATTCAGTGCTGGTGAGGAGCATTTGCCTAAGTTACTTTCCAGATTGTAACTTAAACAAACCACCACCTCCTCGCCATCCTGTTCCAGCTGACAAATCTGGAATCTATAGTCCAAAGAACCACAGTTCACCTCTCTGGAAGGGAAGCATCTTGCACTGCAACCCTGAAACTCTCTCTGGTGGCACAGGGGTTAAACTGCTATACTGCATCCAGAAATGTGAGTTCGATTTTGACCAGGAATCCAGGTGGACTCAGCCTTCCATCCTTCCAAAGTTGTTCAAATGAGTCTCCAGCATGTTGGGGACAAAATGCTAATTAACTTGGGAACCACCCAAGGCATTATGCCAGGGATGCCCAAACTTTTCAGGCTGTGGGCCGGTCACGTGGTTCCTCCCACTGGAAGCAGAAGTAAAACACGCCTTGCAATCTGTTTTGCAACATATATGTTTTGCAACATGATGAGATCGATTTTAGACTGCCATTTTCTATGCTTAAACCAGGGGTGCCCAAACTATGGCCCACAGGCCAGATCCGGTCCCAGATGCCAATTCATCCAGCCCATTCCACCATCATTGCTCCCGGAAGCGGAAGTATAATGTGCGGGTACTTCCACTTCTGGGAGCGACGAGGGCAGCATGGGCCAGATCCAGCCTGGGGCTGTAGTTTGGGCACCCCTGTAGTTTGGGGTGGCGTCATTGCTTTGCTTTTGCAACCTGGCCCCATACAATCAAGGAGACAGCCAGCAGCTTCTCAGCTTCCACACCTACCTGAATTAATATTTTCCACATCCAGGTATCGGGAGGTGGGACCCGTGAAGCGAGGACTCGGCGGGTGGGGCACCTGCGCTGGATTCCAGCCATAGAAAAAGCCTTTGACCTGGTAGCCTGGGAAAGACAGCACAATCCCACACAGAAGGGTGTGGGTGTTATTTAAATCAAGGCTTTATTTATTCTGCCAAGTGGGACTTTGTCACAGGTGTTCCCCACTTCCAGCCCTGACACGTCTCCTCGCTCCTTCAGATTTTTGACATCCTAGTGCTGTAATGGCGAACCTTGGCAGCCCAGCTGTTCTTGAACTTCAATTCCCAGAAGCCCAAGTCTCTGTGAATCCACACGAATGGGTTTACTGCACATATAAACCCATTTGTGTGGATTCACAGAGACTTGGGCTTCTGGGAATTGAAGCTCAAGAACAGCTGGAGTGCCAAGGCTCGACATCACTGTCCTGGCGCCTTTTTTAGAGCAGCATATCAACTGGATGTCAGGTGGTGGTTAATTAACCTGACTCCCTACGGGGGCCAACGGCTATGGGCGGATGAACGCCTTCACGTGGGGTGATGGTCTCCTCAGTGGGGGAAATGCCACTGGAAACCATCACACTGGGCCCAATGGCAAAATGAGCGGAGGAGGAACTCTGATTCCCAATGGTCCTGGAGCCAGAAGCAGCCATGCCAGATGGACTGGCTGTGAAGCCGCACCTTGTCTATATCCTCAAGGCTGTGGCAGTCCATTGCAGTCCTGGTGTTAAATCCTGCATGTCTCATTTCATGTGTGCCGCAGAAGAGGGCTCCTCCGTGATCACAGTGTGTGGGTCACTTCATGGCAAGCTGGGATTCACTTTAAACAAATTCAAGCCAATGACATTTTTCCTGCTTCAGCCAAAGAGCCAGCGCGCTGTGCATCTGCAGATGTTTCCATGGTCATGTGACAGCCATAACTAGACACGGAGTGCACGGAACACTGTTGCGTTTCCCTCTGAGGTGGTATCTATTCATCTAGTTGCAATTTCTTGCTTTTGAACGGCAAGGTTGACAGGAGCTGAGACAGACGACAGGAGCTCACTCCATCGTGCAGCACTCGGGTCTCAAACTGCTGACCTTATGGTTGTCAAGCTCAGCATCTCAACCACTAAAGCTTGCATGTTTAATTGTATTTTAACTTTATAATTTAGTGGATGAAATCTTATTTTAGCAGTGTAAATTGCACTAGGGTAGGCCCAATGGAGTCCTTCGGAGGGGTACAGAATCTGTAAATTCCATTGCCTAAAATGGGCCTACTCTAGTTATGACTTACTTGAGCATAGCCAGTCATAATGAGAGTAAGCCTATTTGAATCAGCGGAATTTATGGAGGGGTTGACTCACCCTATCCCCATTGAATCAGTGGGCTTAAGGGTGAGTCAACTCCTCCATAGGTTCTGCTGATTCAAATGGGCTTACTCTCGTTGCTAAAGTAAGTCATAACTAGAGTAGACCCATTTGAGGAAATGGAATTTACAGATTTTGTACCCCCTTGGAAGGACTCCATTGGGCCTACCCTAGTGCAATTTACACTGATAAAATAAGATTTCAGGCACTAGGCATTCCCAACCTAAGGCCTGTGAGCCTGATCCGGCCCACAGTGCTGTTCCATGTGGCTATGCTAAAGTAAGTCATAACTAGAGTAGACTCATTTGAGGCAATGGAATTTACAGATTCTGTACCCCCTTGGAAGGCCCATGGGCCAGATCCAGCCCATGGGACCATTTCATGTGGCGCCCACCCCTTCAAGGGCATTCAAGTAACAAAATGGCCACCCCTTTGAAGCTGTTGGGAAAAAATGGCCACCCCCATCATGCAGGCCGGGTAAAATGGCCATCCAGCCCTCAAAGCTAACTGAGAGAGTGTGACCCGGCCCCTGGCTTGAAAAGATTGGGAACCCGTGCTTCAGTGTGTTTTACTAATCCCATTTGGAAAGAATGTCTTGGGATTCCATACCATACAAGGCTTATGTGGAAAGAGGAGGAGGAGGAGGAGAAAGACCACAACGACGAGGCAGACCCAGAGGAGGAAGGTGGAGAGAGAGCATCAAAGGAACATTACAAAAACACCAAACAACACCGGTGGAGGCCGCTAGAAGTGCCAGAACAAGAACCCTGTGGATCTCCTTTGACATCCGAAGCATACCTGTCAAGGATAAGCATACCTGGATTTGAAAATAAGGGGCATTTCCTGGACAAAACGGGAAACTCGACAGCTATGCTTATCCTGTACAGCCCTCCAGTGGCGGCATGAGGGTATTGCAGTCTTCCTAAAACAGGAGGACGCCGGGAAAGAGGGTAAAATACGGGAGCTTCCCGGCCAATACGGGACACTTGACAGCTATGATCCGAAGGATGGGGAGGAGGAGGTGGAGGAGGAAAAGGAGAAGAAGAAGGGGAAGGAGGAAGAGGTGGTGGAAGGAAGCCATCACATCGACACTGATTTTCAAGTACCCCCTAGGCAAAGATAAAGCAAATCCAAGTTTCATTGGATAAATTAATTAATTAGTTCAGGATAAAGATAGTGTCCGAGTTTCTCAAAACTATAAAAGCTACTTTTTTTAAAAAAAAAAAACCTACCTGCCAGCTGAGGGGATTCGAGCCATGCCTGCATCAGCACTGAATAGTTTTCAGCTGTGGGTTTGTAGGTCTGTGTAGGAAAGCTCTCTCATTCATTCATTCATTCATTCATTTGCCCACCCTCTTCTCCCTTTCCCCTTACCTTGGGTCTCCTTGTGGCTTGGTGCGTAGGGAGAGGCTTGGGGCACCAAAGAGGGAGATGTTTTCGGGGAGATTTGCCCCGCTGCCTCCTCCTTGCTTCCCAGATCGAAAGCTGAAGACGGCCCGGCCTGTGGAAGAGGAAAAAGCCACGGTGGGTGAAATCTGGAAGGAAGGAGTGAAGCCTCATTACCCAGGACCTCCGACGAATAATGCTCACAGCTAACCCTTTGCTCGGACACATGAGCTGAGAAATATGCTGTACAGTGGGACAGCCATCCCCGAGGTCGGAAAACATCATCTTCCTGTTTTGGATGATAAGCACCAGGATCCTCCAATCGGTACAGCCAGGGAGTTTTTATTTTCTTTTTTTAAAATATATTTTTATTATTATAGAATCTTTTTTTAAAAAAATAAAGGAAAATACAAGTAAAAAATACAAATATAATAATTAAACAGTTCTTGATTGCATTTACAATAACTGAATATCTCTTTTCTAGTACAACCTGGGTGTACTAAAACCTGGGTGCAAGGAAGAAAGAGGCAGAGAAAGACCAGGCCCCAACTGCCCAGAAGCCATCCAGAGACCTTGGTGGGAGGTGAGTGAAGAATCGGCCCCTCCCTCCCACCCCATCCTAAAACCTGGGTGCAAGGAAGAAAGAGGCAGAGAAAGACCAGGCCCCAACTGCCCAGAAGCCATCCAGAGACCTTGGTGGGAGGTGAGTGAAGAATCGGCCCCTCCCTCCCACCCCATCCTAAAACCTGGGTGCAAGGAAGAAAGAGGCAGAGAAAGACCAGGCCCCAACTGCCCAGAAGCCATCCAGAGACCTTGGTGGGAGGTGAGTGAAGAATCGGCCCCTCCCTCCCACCCCATCCTAAAACCTGGGTGCAAGGAAGAAAGAGGCAGAGAAAGACCAGGCCCCAACTGCCCAGAAGCCATCCAGAGACCTTGGTGGGAGGTGAGTGAAGAATCGGCCCCTCCCTCCCACCCCATCCTAAAACCTGGGTGCAAGGAAGAAAGAGGCAGAGAAAGACCAGGCCCCAACTGCCCAGAAGCCATCCAGAGACCTTGGTGGGAGGTGAGTGAAGAATCGGCCCCTCCCTCCCACCCCATCCTAAAACCTGGGTGCAAGGAAGAAAGAGGCAGAGAAAGACCAGGCCCCAACTGCCCAGAAGCCATCCAGAGACCTTGGTGGGAGGTGAGTGAAGAATCGGCCCCTCCCTCCCACCCCATCCTAAAACCTGGGTGCAAGGAAGAAAGAGGCAGAGAAAGACCAGGCCCCAACTGCCCAGAAGCCATCCAGAGACCTTGGTGGGAGGTGAGTGAAGAATCGGCCCCTCCCTCCCACCCCATCCTAAAACCTGGGTGCAAGGAAGAAAGAGGCAGAGAAAGACCAGGCCCCAACTGCCCAGAAGCCATCCAGAGACCTTGGTGGGAGGTGAGTGAAGAATCGGCCCCTCCCTCCCACCCCATCCTAAAACCTGGGTGCAAGGAAGAAAGAGGCAGAGAAAGACCAGGCCCCAACTGCCCAGAAGCCATCCAGAGACCTTGGTGGGAGGTGAGTGAAGAATCGGCCCCTCCCTCCCACCCCATCCTAAAACCTGGGTGCAAGGAAGAAAGAGGCAGAGAAAGACCAGGCCCCAACTGCCCAGAAGCCATCCAGAGACCTTGGTGGGAGGTGAGTGAAGAATCGGCCCCTCCCTTTCACCCCATCCTAAAACCTGGGTGTAAGGAAGAAAGAGGCAGAGAAAGACCAGGCCCCAACTGCCCAGAAGCCATCCAGAGACCTTGGTGGGAGGTGAGTGAAGAATCGGCCCCTCCCTTTCACCCCATCCTAAAACCTGGGTGTAAGGAAGAAAGAGGCAGAGAAAGACCAGGCCCCAACTGCCCAGAAGCCATCCAGAGACCTTGGTGGGAGGTGAGTGAAGAATCGGCCCCTCCCTTTCACCCCATCCTAAAACCTGGGTGTAAGGAAGAAAGAGGCAGAGAAAGACCAGGCCCCAACTGCCCAGAAGCCATCCAGAGACCTTGGTGGGAGGTGAGTGAAGAATCGGCCCCTCCCTTTCACCCCATCCTAAAACCTGGGTGTAAGGAAGAAAGAGGCAGAGAAAGACCAGGCCCCAACTGCCCAGAAGCCATCCAGAGACCTTGGTGGGAGGTGAGTGAAGAATCGGCCCCTCCCTTTCACCCCATCCTAAAACCTGGGTGCAAGGAAGAAAGAGGCAGAGAAAGACCAGGCCCCAACTGCCCAGAAGCCATCCAGAGACCTTGGTGGGAGGTGAGTGAAGAATCGGCCCCTCCCTCCCACCCCATCCTAAAACTTGGGTGCAAGGAAGAAAGAGGCAGAGAAAGACCAGGCCCCAATTGCCCAGAAGCCATCCAGAGACCTTGGTGGGAGGTGAGTGAAGAATCGGCCCCTCCCTTTCACCCCATCCTAAAACCTGGGTGTAAGGAAGAAAGAGGCAGAGAAAGACCAGGCCCCAACTGCCCAGAAGCCATCCAGAGACCTTGGTGGGAGGTGAGTGAAGAATCGGCCCCTCCCTCCCACCCCATCCTAAAACCTGGGTGCAAGGAAGAAAGAGGCAGAGAAAGACCAGGCCCCAACTGCCCAGAAGCCATCCAGAGACCTTGGTGGGAGGTGAGTGAAGAATCGGCCCCTCCCTTTCACCCCATCCTAAAACCTGGGTGTAAGGAAGAAAGAGGCAGAGAAAGACCAGGCCCCAACTGCCCAGAAGCCATCCAGAGACCTTGGTGGGAGGTGAGTGAAGAATCGGCCCCTCCCTCCCACCCCATCCTAAAACTTGGGTGCAAGGAAGAAAGAGGCAGAGAAAGACCAGGCCCCAATTGCCCAGAAGCCATCCAGAGACCTTGGTGGGAGGTGAGTGAAGAATCGGCCCCTCCCTCCCACCCCATCCCAAAACCTGGGTGTAAGGAAGAAAGAGGCAGAGAAAGACCAGGCCCCAACTGCCCAGAAGCCATCCAGAGACCTTGGTGGGAGGTGAGTGAAGAATCGGCCCCTCCCTCCCACCCCATCCTAAAACCTGGGTGCAAGGAAGAAAGAGGCAGAGAAAGACCAGGCCCCAACTGCCCAGAAGCCATCCAGAGACCTTGGTGGGAGGTGAGTGAAGAATCGGCCCCTCCCTTTCACCCCATCCTAAAACCTGGGTGTAAGGAAGAAAGAGGCAGAGAAAGACCAGGCCCCAACTGCCCAGAAGCCATCCAGAGACCTTGGTGGGAGGTGAGTGAAGAATCGGCCCCTCCCTCCCACCCCATCCTAAAACTTGGGTGCAAGGAAGAAAGAGGCAGAGAAAGACCAGGCCCCAATTGCCCAGAAGCCATCCAGAGACCTTGGTGGGAGGTGAGTGAAGAATCGGCCCCTCCCTTTCACCCCATCCTAAAACCTGGGTGTAAGGAAGAAAGAGGCAGAGAAAGACCAGGCCCCAACTGCCCAGAAGCCATCCAGAGACCTTGGTGGGAGGTGAGTGAAGAATCGGCCCCTCCCTCCCACCCCATCCTAAAACCTGGGTGCAAGGAAGAAAGAGGCAGAGAAAGACCAGGCCCCAACTGCCCAGAAGCCATCCAGAGACCTTGGTGGGAGGTGAGTGAAGAATCGGCCCCTCCCTTTCACCCCATCCTAAAACCTGGGTGTAAGGAAGAAAGAGGCAGAGAAAGACCAGGCCCCAACTGCCCAGAAGCCATCCAGAGACCTTGGTGGGAGGTGAGTGAAGAATCGGCCCCTCCCTCCCACCCCATCCTAAAACCTGGGTGCAAGGAAGAAAGAGGCAGAGAAAGACCAGGCCCCAACTGCCCAGAAGCCATCCAGAGACCTTGGTGGGAGGTGAGTGAAGAATCGGCCCCTCCCTTTCACCCCATCCTAAAACCTGGGTGTAAGGAAGAAAGAGGCAGAGAAAGACCAGGCCCCAACTGCCCAGAAGCCATCCAGAGACCTTGGTGGGAGGTGAGTGAAGAATCGGCCCCTCCCTCCCACCCCATCCTAAAACCTGGGTGTAAGGAAGAAAGAGGCAGAGAAAGACCAGACCCCAACTGCCCAGTCACCATCCAGAGGCCTTGGAGGGAGAAGGTCACCATCCACCACTGCAGCCAGAGGCAGAGGAAGAGGAACAGCTGAGACACAGGGAAAACATCCACTGCCCGCCACTGCGATGCCCCTGGAGCAAGGGACCCAGAGACAACAACCCCACCTGGGGAGTGAGGACACAAGGATAAGTAGCTGATGTGAAAAATGTAGCTGAATTAATATAGCGACTGACATAGAGACTTCATACTGACTTAATATAGCAATTAACATAGAGACTGTGTTTTAGAGTGTGATAATTATGCATGATAATATGTTGTGTAAACTGTTTTAAACTTTTAAAACTGCGATATGATGTATGATGCGAGGAAAAAATGGCGTAGAAACCGGCAAACCACGCCACAAAGCTTGCCAAGAGAACCCTATGGACCAAAACATAAGACAAAACAAAAGGGCAGGCTAGGTGATACAGGATGCTTAACACCTCAGAGGGGAGAAAGGGGAGGGACAGGAAAAGGGGAGGGGAAATGCTATGTTGTAAGGAGCAATACTGTATAGGGACATGGAATGTGAGATCAATGAACCAAGGTAAACTGGAAGTGGTAAAAAATGAGATGGAAAGAATAAGCATTGACATCTTGGGCATCAGTGAGCTCAAATGGACAGGGATGGGCGAATTCAGCTCTGGAAACCATCACATCTACTACTGTGGACAAGAAAACCTTAGAAGACATGGAGTAGCCATAATTGTCAATAAAAGAGTGAGAAGAGCAGTAATGGGATACAACCTCAAAAATGACAGAATGATGTCAGTAAGAATTCAGGGCAAACCCTTCAATGTTACTGTGATCCAAATATACGCACCAACCACGGGTGCAGATGAAGCCACAGTGGACCAGTTCTATGAGGACTTACAACACCTCATAGAACAAACACCAAAAAATGATGTTCAAATTATTCTAGGAGACTGGAATGCCAAAGTAGGCAATCAAAAAGTGGAGGGAATAACAGGCAGGTTCGGTCTTGGAACACAGAATGAAGCAGGGCAAAGATTGATAGAGTTCTGCCAAGAGAACGCACTGGTCATAGCAAACACCCTCTTCCAGCAACACAAGAGGCGACTTTACACATGGACATCACCAGATGGCCAACACCGAAACCAGATTGACTACATACTCTGCAGCCAAAGATGGAGAACCTCCATACAGTCAGCAAAAACAAGACCTGGAGCAGATTGTGGCTCAGATCACAACCTACTGATTGCAAAATTCAGGCTTAGACTAAAGAAAATAGGGAAAACAAAGAGACCAGACAGATATCACCTAGACAGCATCCCTAAAGAATACACGGTGGAGGTGATGAACAGATTCAATGGCTTAGACTCAATAGATAGAGTGCCAGAAGAATTATGGACAGAGATGAGGGACATCATGCAGGAAGCAGCAAAGAAAACCATACCAAAAGAAAAGAAGAGTAAGAAAGCAAAGTGGTTGTCTGATGAGGCTCTTAAAATAGCAGAGGAAAGAAGGAACGCAAAAGTCAAAGGAGAAAGGAAAAAATACAATCATTTGAACACAGAATTTCAAAGAAAAGCAAGGAGAGATAAGGAAAACTATCTAAAAGAACAGTGCAAAGAAATGGAAGAAAACAACAAAAGAGGCAGAACCAGAGATCTTTTCAAAAAAATCCGGGAAATCAAGGGAACATTTAAAGCAAAAATGAACATGATAAGGGACAAAGACGGAAAGGAGCTAGCTGATGCAGAAGAGATTAAGAAAAGATGGAAAGAGTACACAGAGGAACTCTACAAAAAGGAACTCAACACTCCTGATAGTCACAATGATGAAGAAATTGAACCTGAGCCAGACATCCTGGAGAGTGAAGTCAGAAAGGCCCTAAAGAGCACTGCAAACAACAAAGCTAGTGGAGATGATGGTATCCCAGTGGAATTTTTCAAAGCTCTAAAAGATGATGGCATCAAATTACTGCATTCAATATGCCAGCAGATTTGGAAAACAAAACAGTGGCCACAGGACTGGAAAAGATCAGTATATGTTCCAATCCCAAAAAAGGGCAATGCCAAAGAATGTTCAAATTATCGAACAATTGCGCTCATCCCACACGCCAGCAAGGTGATGCTCAAGATAATACAGGATAGACTTCAGCAGCATGTGGAAAGAGAATTACCAGAGGTGCAGGCTGGTTTCAGAAGAGGCAGGGGGACTAGAGACCACATTGCCAACATACGTTGGATCATGGAGAAAACAAAGGAATACCAGAAACAAGTTTATTTTTGCTTTATTGACTACACTAAGGCATTTGATTGTGTGGATCACAACAAGATGTGGCAAGTGATTAAAGAGATGGGAATACCAGAGCACCTCATATGCCTCCTGAGAAATCTGTACATGAACCAAGAAGCAACAGTTAGGACAGAACACGGAATGACAGAGTGGTTTGGAATAGGAAAAGGAGTAAGACAAGGCTGCATTCTGTCACCCTGCTTATTCAACTTATACACAGAGCACATAATGCGCAATGCAGGGATGGAGGAATCACAATATGGGATCAAAATTGCTGGGAGAAACATCAACAATCTGAGATATGCAGACGACACCACCCTAATGGCAGAAAGTGAGGAAGACCTAAAGAATCTCCTGATCGGTTTGAAGGAAGAGAGTGCAAAAGCTGGCTTGAGACTCAATATCAAGAAAACCAAGATAATGGCAACAGGCCCGATCAGTTCCTGGAAAATAGACGGGGAAGAAGTAGAAGCAGTGACAGATTTTACGTTCTTAGGATCTAAGATCACTGCAGATGGAGATTGCAGCCATGAAATAAAGAGGCGGCTGATTCTAGGGAGACAAGCCATGAGAAACCTGGGGAACATAGTGAAAAGCAGAGACATCACCTTGAAAACAAAAATTAGAATAGTCGAAGCAATGGTATTCCCAGTGGCAATGTACGGATGTGAGAGCTGGACAATTAGGAAAGCTGAACGCAGAAGAATAGATGCCTTTGAAATGTGGTGTTGGAGGAGAGTTTTGAGGGTACCTTGGACAGCGAGGAGAACAAATAGGTCAATCTTAGAAGAAATCAACACTGACTGCTCATTGGAAGGTCAAATAGTAAAGATGAGGCTAAAGTACTTTGGGCATCAAATGAGAAGGGAGGATTCACTTGAGAAGGCCGTGATGTTGGGAAAGGTGGAGGGCAAAAGAAGAAGGGGGAGGCCAAGGATGAGATGGCTAGATGGTATTGTAGACACAATGGGCACAGAACTGGGCGGGCTGAGGGGGATGGTGGAGGACAGGGGTGCCTGGAGAACGATGGTCCATAGGGTCGCAAAGGGTCGGAATCGACTGTGCGACTGAACAACAACAACAACAGTACAATTATGTTGTTTACTATTCCTAGCTTCTGCAAGTGCTGTTTAAGTAGCTAATAGTTTCTTATACACCTAGTCAATCATTCTTAGTAAATATTCAAAAGACAATAGTTATTCAATACTAAACTTACTGACCAATATAAAGGTTTCCCTTGCTCGAAAGCCAGTCGTGTCCGACTCTAGGGTTCAGTGCTCATCTCTTTCAAAGCCGAAGAGCCAGCACTGTCTGCTTCTGCAGACATTTCTGTGGTCATGTGGCAGGCATGACTAGACACTGGAGCACACGAACACTGTTACCTTCCCACTGAAGTGGTCCCTATTTATCTATTTGCAATTTCATGCTTCCGAACTGCTAGGTTGGCAGGAGCTGGACAGAGACGGGAGCTCATTCTGTTCTGCAGTACTGGGGAATCGAACTGCTGACCTTCTGCCTCCCAGTCAGCGTCTTAGCCATTTGAGCCACTGCAGTCCAATATAGGAGACCAATATAGGAGACCACTATTTCAACTGTTGGAAATAACAACTTCATGATGACACATTATTACCTTTCCAGAATTCCAACGCTTCTTGTTCAGGTTTAAATCCACAGTTCTTTTTCATTACAAATTCAATAAAATGTTTCCAAATTTCCCCAAAAACTGATTGTTTTTAATCAAACCTTTTTTTAACATTATGCTCCCACGTTAGTTTATCATTTAAAGAAATATCCCATTTCT
Organism: Bradypodion ventrale; assembly: GCA_035047345.1. Lineage (NCBI taxonomy): Eukaryota > Metazoa > Chordata > Lepidosauria > Squamata > Chamaeleonidae > Bradypodion > Bradypodion ventrale. The sequence continues at coordinate 3,329,800 of JAWDJE010000004.1, read as the reverse complement.
CTTTATACCATTCATCCATTTTAAGGTTGGGAATAATTTTCCAATATTTTGCAATCATTAATCTTGCAAGGGTTAGGAAGGTCATTAACAGCCAGGGAGTTTTTCTAATAATCATTTCATATCAGATTTTATTCTGGGTTGAAAGGATTTTTGCTGGAGAAACTCCGCTCAGGAGATGCCCAAATGAGGCTCCTTTCATGTCCCCAAGATCTTTTCCCAACAAAGTGGTCCCTATTTATCTACTTAAAATTTCTTGCTTTCAATCTGCTAGGTTGGCAGGAGCTGGGACAGAGACGGAAACTCACTCCATCATGCAGTACCCAGGTCTCGAACTGCTGACTTGCCAGCCTTCCAGCTAACAAAGTGAGCTTCTTAACCACTGAACCACTAGGAGTTTTTCTAAGCTAAGAGCTAACCAAGAAAGAAACTAGGCACCAACACATGTTGCACAAGCAAGCAATAGCAATTATACTTCTATCCTGCCCCATAGCGTTTAGATCTCAGAAGGATGGAAGGCTGAGTCAACCTTGGATCCTGGTCAGGATCGAACTCACAATGTTCTTACTGCAGTACAGTACCACCAGTGCTTTAGAATGACAGGTTTCTTACTGTAACTGTTGTTCTTCTTCATGGTCCCCTGTGAATCCACATGAATGGGTTTACTGCACATTCAATGGATTCACAGACCGCAAAGAAGTTGATAGAGCATAGGGGCAGAAATAGACACTGTAATATAGAGAGATACTGTAATGTAGAGAGGTTTCACTTGAGAAAGCCTTGATGCTGGGAAAGGTGGAGGGCAAAAGAAGAAGGAGGCGTCCAAAGATGAGATGGCTGGAAGGTATTGTAGACGCAATGGGCACAGAGCTGGGCGGGCTGAGGAGGATGGTGGAGGACAGCAGAGGTGCCTGGAGGTCAATGGTCCATGGGGTCGCAAAGGGTCGGAATCGACTGTGCGACTGAATAACAACAATGTAGATAGCCCATAATTAGAACATTGTTGTATTTAACAAGGATGTAGCAATAGCACTTACACCTCTATACTGCACCATAGAACCCTCTCTGGGCAGTTCACAGGTTAATTAGCATTTTGCCCTCAACATGCTGGGTACTCATTTTACAACCTTGGAAGGCTGAGTTAACCTTGAGCCCCGGTCACGATTGAACTCACAACCTTCTGGCTGCAGCACAGCTGTTTAACCACTAGGGTGCAATATAACTGACATGCAAAGTTTTTTTTAATAAAAGTGTAAGGAGGTTAGAGGTGGAATTTGAGCCTCTCCTTCTTGAAGGTGATTAAAAACTGCACCCCATAAACTGCTCTCTTCAGCAAAAGGTAAATGTTTCTTAAGGGGGAAACTGAGGTAAAGAAAAACTCTTTTCTTCAGCATCTGGGGGTTAAATATCCCCCAATTACATTTGTATCATTTCTGTGTTTCAATCCATACCCCTTAATGGCATTCACACAATAAGCGCCATCCCGTGTGACTCCCAGATGGAAATCATCATCTGAACCTACAGAATGCAAGGCTTGAACTCGTTGGATGATATTGTTATTGATTGGTCTCACCAGTTTCGAGGGACCCATCGATCCAGCTGACAGATAAAACTAAAGGCATTTATTTGTACATGGATAAACAAGCAATGTTTCTCAAGCAAAAAATTCTACGTTTCCAATGGCACACACTTGTGTTAGTACCAAGGTTAACCTTAGAAGGGGATTTCTCTCCCACCTGAGACCAAAGCTGGGAGAATCTCTTCCATGATGGGGCTTCAGGTGTGTTTTTTACCCATCTATATCTTCTTCTTCTTGTGCCATATCCAATTCCGAATACTGGCAATCATCATGACGATCAGCCATGAAGACTGTTCTGCAAATATAATGCAGTGGCTTTTCATCTGCCTTCTGCATCATGGCATGACCCCCGTACCACTGATCCAATTCTACAAGTCACTTTCTGGTCCTGAGCCCTTTTGGCACACAAAGTCCTCATCAGCACCAGGCCAATATTGATGAAGCTGCTGCCCTCCATTAAGAGCCAGCGCTCTCTGCGTCTGCAGACATTTCCATGGCCATGACTAGATGTTGAAACACACTGAACACTATTACCTTTCCTGTCGAAGCGGCACCTATTTATCTACTTGCAGTTTCTTGCTTTAGAACGGCTAGGTTGGCAGGAACTGGGGCAGACGACAGGAGCTCACTCCTGTGAGTGAGTACTGGGGTCTCAAACTGCCAACCTGCCGACCTTCCAGTCAGCGTCTAAACCACTAAGCCACTGAAGCCCCATGATTACAATCTATACATCATTCCCAATCTTATGAGCTGACTGGGTTAATAGGTTTTCTTTCCAGAGGATCAGGATTGCGTTTTGCACGGATTTTGATTTGTGTTTTTGGACTTCGATTCCCAGAATTCCAGTGTGCAAAATTCTTGCAAGGCTTGCTAAGCAACCAAGCCCAACACATCCAAATGCTGACCCACACCCTGACATATTATTATTATTATTATTATTATTATTATTATTATTATTATTATTATTATTATTATTATTATTATTATTATTATTATTATTATTATTATTATTATTATTATTATTATTATTATTATTATTATTATTAATTCAACTTATACCCCGCCCATACATGCCCAGTCTGAGCGGCTCACAATGTTAAACAGAGCAGAACAGAAAATCATCCATCCCTGTCTAGAAATCTTTATCAGAGCATAAAAAATGCTCCTCAGATCATCTGTCCTGCCACCCAGCCCTGTTCTGACAGCCTGAGCCAATTGAGGTCAATGAGCCCAAAGGTCTACCTTGGCCAACGCCAAGGAGGTTGGCTCAGGGTTTGGTTTTTCTTTTGTTGCTCTGCGTGGCCTGGAGAAGTGGCAACCCAGCCCCAACCAAATTGAGCCTATGCTCCATTTCTGGACATATCGGCAAATTCTGGGGGCCAGTTTGCCCTTCCCCCCATGACAAGTGGACTCTTGGGCTGTGCAGCTTACCCAAGGCTTCACAGACAGCAGGACCTCTGACGCTGTGAGCGGCAAAAGCTTTGGAAATTCTCAGCTGGCCCCTACCCTAAGAAGCATGGGGGTGGGGTGGGAGGTGTGTGTTCAGACTCCTGGCTAGGGTACCCCAAACACTGAACAGCATCCGTTCATGTACATGCTCCAACTTGGTGACTCTACCTTGGCTGCTTTACATCTGGCTGTCTTCTCCTGTCGTGTAGGCGTTGAGGGTGGGTTTGTCTTCTCCTGCGGCTCTTTGGTGTTTTCCTTATCTGAAAACAGAGGCAACAAAATAACCTTCATCAAAGGGTTGGACCAGGTGTGCCCAAACTTTTCGGGCCGTGGGCCGGTCACGTGGTTCAGCAGGCCGGTCACATGGTTCCACTCACTGGAAGTGGAAGTAAAACTTGCCTTGCAACAGGATGAGATAGTTTTTTTAGGCTGCCATTGTCTCTGCTTAAGCCAGGGGTACCCAAACTACAGTCCATAGGCCAGATCTGGCCCCCAACACCAATTCATCTGGGCCACACCACCCTTGCCGCTCCTGGAAGCAGAAGCAAAACGTGCCCATATGGGCACGTTTTGCTTCTGCTTCCAGGAGCGGCAAGGGTGGCGTGGGCCAGATGAATTGGTGTTGGGGGCCAGATCTGGCCTATGGGCTACTGTTTGGGCACCCCTGGGCTGGACCATTCCTGGGTATAGGGACTGCACCTGTCCAGTCTTTAGCTCTCCAAACCTTGGCAAGTGATACCTATTCCTTTTTAAAAGACATACACACAGAGATGCTGTTTTGAGCCTAAAACAGGTCCAGAGAAGCTTTTAAATGACCAATGCAGGCCTGGAGGCTTCTTGTTGCAAAAAGTCCCTTTATGACCTTGATTATACCCTTGAGTGCCATCAGATTATCAGTTCATGGAAACAGCATAACATCTGTCTGGCTCTCCCTCTGCTTGCCAAAGCCCTGCCCTTTGCCTGTTCTGATGTGTCCCACATCCCCTTATTTTGAAATTAAAACAGCAAGTTTCCTAAGGAGTTTTGCTTGGGGAACCTACCCAAGGACAAGGCAAGGTTTCCCCTTGGAGCCCACACGCATGAAAGCTGATGCTCACTTTCCCCCTAAATTAAAGCTGAAGGCTTTAACTAATTCATCTTCCATGGGTGTACTAGCAGTTCTCTTGTGAGCCTCTTTACAGACAATTCTGGACCTCTTATTGACTTGTGAACTGTCCAAAAAGTGCACTAAGCAGTATATAAGTGCGACTGCTTTGCTTTATTATAGCATTTCTAAGAGGAAAGGGGTCCCGAGGCCCAATCACCCACACACCCAAATTCAATGGATTAAAAGGACACACAAAGAAGAACCTTGCTTTTTCTTCTTTTCCTGTAATGTATTTTGTCTCCCCCCCGGTTATTTTACTTGAAATGTATACTGTCTGAAATATATACTGTACTGCTTTTGAAACATTTCTGTATATTGTATCATGGTATATATAATTGTAAATTGGGATTTGATATTGTTTAAACTGTGCATTATACTGCTTTTGATTTGTTTTTGTATATTGTGTCATGATATTTTGTAACTGTAAATTGGGATTTGGTACTGTTACAGCTATACCTCATGCAAAGTCTGCTTCATACAACGTCGGATTCATATAACATCACCTAATTCCTTGGAAAAAGTTGCCTCATACAAAGTCGTGCAACGTTGTATGAGGCATTGGGGTTTTTCCCAGGTTGCATTGTGCCTGGGCAGTAGAAAAGGCAGGACACATGCGTGCATTGCTCTTGTGGGTTTTGCATGAGGCAAAGAGTGTTTAGGAGTGGTTTGGAGCGCGTTTTTGGATTTTTTTGATTTTTTTTCATCAGAATTTTTAGACGCATTCCTGGGACTTTTGCAGCATTTGTCAGGTTCTTGGACAATCAGGGTTGTTTGACATGTTTTTGTAATGTATTTAGCCTTTAGACAATGATTTCTTAAAGTTCTGTCAGTTTCCTTTCTGTTTCCTTGACTTTGCCCTGAAGTCTGTGCTGTTACAGTACAATGCATCTCTATGGAAATGATGTTGTATGAGGCATCGCGGCAAGGATTTTGCCGGCCTCATACAAAGTCCAAATCCGTATAAAGTCCAAACTTGTGGAACCAAGTTTGGACGTTGTATGAGGTATCACTGTATTTGACTTGCTGTGAGCCACCCTGAGTCGGCATATGCTGAGTAGGGCGGCATACAACTAAACTAAACTAAACTAAACTAAACTAAATTAAACTAAACTAAACTCTTACATATACAGTAAAACCTCGACTTACATATGCTTCGAGTTACATAACATTCGACTTTCATAATGATTTTGTGCTAAAACCATGTCCCGATTTACATGATTTCCTATGGGTTTGCTTCGAGTTACATAAACATTTCATTTTTCCTATGGGTTGACTTTGAGTTATGTAAAAAAAATTTTTTTCCTATTGGTTTGCTTCGAGTTACATAAAAAACTGATTTAAGCAAAAGCCTAAGGAACGGACTTTTTTTCATAAGTAGGTTTTACTCTGTGTGTGTGTGTATGTGTGTGTATTTTCACTTGTGCTCCATCTGACTATAAACTGTTCCAATAATATTTCTTTGCAGAGTGAGATCACTACTGAAATCTTTTTTAAAAGCATCAGCTATTTTAGAGTTTCACTTTGGCCACCGTTCATAACTAGCTCCTTATCATGCTTCAGCCGATGCCTGGGATAGCTTTCTTTGGGAAACAATAAGAACCAGGCACTGGTGGGAGAGTAAACACAGCTTTGGGCTGCCCGCAAAAGCCAGCGCAAAGGTGTGCGTTCTGGCTGACCACCCTGATTGACTCAAAGGTCCAGTTGGACCTGACAGCCAATTCTTATGTCTAATTACTTTCTGGGATAGCAGGAGAGATGGGACTCTTTCCTAACATGAACTATTGTTGCCACATCCCTGAAAAGACAGAGACTGAACCTGCGATTTGATCCCAGAAAAGTTACTGTTTAGAACAGGGGTGCCCAAACTTTTCGGGCCATGGGCCAGTCATGCGGTTCAGTGGGGCCGGTCACGTGGTTCTTCCCACCGGAAGCGGAAGTAAAAGTAATCTGTTTTGCAAGAGGATGAGATAGATTTTTAGGCTGCCATGTTCTCTGCTTAAACCAGGCGTGCCCAAACTAAGGCCCGTGGGCTGGATCCAACCCCAATGCCAATTCATCCAGCCTGTGCCGACTTTGTCGCTCCTGGAAGTAAAACACGCCCGTGCGACGAGGGTGATGTGGGTTGGATGAATTGGCATAGGCCCACGGGCCTTAGTTTGGGAACCCCTGGTTTAGAATGATACCCACCCAAATGATTCTCAGTGTGATACTTAAAAAACAAAAGCAACTGTTTCCAGCTCTAGGACCTTCTCTTTGCAAATATGGATTCTTTCCCCTCCTGTTACCTGCCTCACCTGTCCCAGGGATAACAAGCCATAAAGTGGCATGGAGGAAAAATCAATCACAACAAGAGACTTTGTCACAGTCACAATGCCCACCCTGATCACTACTTTGGCTTGATGATGTTCCAACAGCAGCCTTGATAAAGCAAACCCAGGGAAAAAGAAAAAAGCCCTTTGCCAATGCAAAGACCAATAAATTAAAATGTTTGGAAAGGAGTAATAAATACGAAGAGATGGGAAAGTATTCCAAAATCACTGAGTGAAGCTCCTTCCAGACACACAAAATCTCCACACAAAGCATTCCTGAGAGAGGGCAACCCAATCGCTGTCTTCAAAATCTCCAGCGTAGAAAAGTTAATGGATTTTGGAAATGTAAAGCTAGACAGAGATAAGACAGAGATGCTTATTGTTATGGTAACCTCATTGTTAAGCAATGAGGTTGTTAACAGCTAAACATTTGAAAATGTATACTGAATTTGTCCTTGCAATCTGTTTTGCAATAGGATGCGATAGATTTTACCCTGCCAGTGGCTCAAGTGGCTAAGACGCTGACTGGGAGGCGGAAGGTCAGCAGTTCGATTCCCGAGTACTGCAGGACGGAATGAGCTCCCATCTCTGTCCCAGCTCCTGTCAACCTAGCAGTTCCAAAGCAAGAAATTGAAAGTAGATAAAAAGGGACCACTTCGGTGGGAAGGTAACAGCGTTCCATGTGCTCCGGTGTCTAGTCATGCCTGCCACGTGACCACGGAAACGTCTGCAGAAGCTCTTCGTCTTTGAACAGAGATGAGCACTGAACCCTAGAGTCGGATACGACCGGCTTTCGAGCAAGCGAAACCTATTTTCTCTGCTTAAACCAGAGGTGCCCACCCTCATCGGTCCCGGAAGCACATTTTGCTTCCAGGCGCATTATGGTGCATTTTGCTTCCAGGAGCGATGAGGGCAGCGCTAGGCCAGATGAATTGGTGTTGGGGGCTGGATCTGGCCCATGGGCCATAGTTTGGGCACTCCTGCCTTAGGCAGTCTTTTGGAGAATTGAGAACTTATGTATTTCTTCTCCCAGCAACTGCCTCCTCCTTTTCTAGCCACTGATAGGGGCTGAAAGCAAGCGAAACTGAAAGAAGGAATTTTTGAAGTGGTAGCTGTGCAGTGGCTCAAGTGGCTAAGATGCTGACTGGGAGGTAGAAGGTCAGCAGTTAGATTCCTGAGTACTGCAGGATGGAATGAGCTCCCGTCTCTGTCCCAGCTCCTGCCAACCTACCGGTAGCAGTTCCAAAGCAAGAAATTGCAAGTAGATCAATAGGGACCACTTCGGTGGGAAGGTAAACAGCGTTCCGCGCGCTCCAGTGTCTAGTCATGCCTGCCACATGTCCAGGGAAACGTCTGCAGAAGCATACAGCGCTGGCTCTTTGGCTTTGAAACAGAGATGAGCACTGAACCCTAGAGTCGGATACGACTGGCTTTCGAGCAAAGGGAAACCTTTACTTTTACCTAGCCATGTTAGTCTGTGCACAAGCATATCAGAGAGTAAACAAAACAAAACAAAAGACAAAAAAAAAGGTTGTGGCACCTTAAAGACAACTTGCACATCTACTCTGGTCTCCAATACCAGAAATGTATAAATGTATTTCCACTATATCCACTCTTACGGGTGATGAAGTGCACTTGATCCACAAAAGCTAACATTAAAATACAGGAGTTAGTCTTTTAGGTGCCACAGCCTTTTTTGTCTTTTGTTTTGTTTACTCTCTGATATGAAAGAAGGCAGGGAAGGAGAACTGGCGAGGGGGGGGGGCACAAAGCATGCTGAAAGCCCCACTTTGCCTGGCAATCCTGCACACGATGGGTTAAGAGGGACCGTCCCAGGCTGAGAGAGAGTAGAAAGGGAGTGAGAGAGTGAGAAAGAACTTTGAAGACTGATGGTGTGGCTTCCACCGCTGGTTTCACTGAGCCATGTGCTCCTTGGGGCAACCCCCAGCAGCCCTGGTGGCGCAGAGGTTAAAACTGCTGCACTGCAGCTGAAATTTTGTGAGTTTGATCTGGACGGGATTCAAGGTTAACTCAGCCTACTCCCGTGATGGCGAAGCTTGGCACTCCAGATGTTCTTGGACTTCAATTCCCAGAAGCCCCCCGTGAATCCACACAGGTGGGTTTACTGCGATTCATCTGGCCCGCGCCACCCTCATCGCTCGTGGAAGCAGAACTAAAACGCGCCTGGATGGGCGCATTTTACTTCCGCTTCCAGGAGCGACGAGGGCAGCGCGGGCCGGATGAATCACAGTAAACCCATTCGTGTGGATTCACAGGGACTTGGGCTTCTGGGGATTGAAGTCCAAGAACATCTGCAGTGCCAAGCTTCGCCATCACGGGCCCTACTCCAACCTTCTGAGGTCGTTAAATGAGTTCCCCAACATGTTGGGGGCGAAATGCTAATTAGTGTAATTTGTGAGCGCCAAGCACCCCCCCCCCCAAAAAAAAAAAAAGAAAAGAAAGAAAAGCTGTCTGTACCTGTTTCTGGGCCGGGCGGGTCAGAGACGATCCGGTAGACTTTGTAGGGCTGCGCGATGTCCAGGTGGCTCCGCTGGGGGACCTCCTGGAAGTCGCCGCTTTTGTTCAGGGCGCAGCGCAGGCGGGTCTTCCACACCGCGGGGCTCTCGCGCCCTTCCTGGTACTTGCCCTTGTAGATCGCCCAGGCCTGCCAAAAAAAGGGTGGGGTGGGGTGCAAAAAGAGGTGAGTGTATGGGTTGTGAGGATCTTAGAAGAAGAATAGGACCTGGTCAGCGTCCCTCCATGCCCCGACGATGCGCCTCCAGGGAAACTGAACCCATTATTTCCTCTCTCAAGTCCTGGTCAGCGCCCTGTGTGTGTGTGTAAACCTCCGGGGACCCCCCCCCCCGAAAGCATGCCCCCCCGTGGAAAAGAGTGTGTGTGTGTGTGTGTCTCGCCGCCGTCGGGGATACCTTGAAAAGGGCCGCATCCTGCAGTGCCCCCATCTCGTGTGTGTGTGTGTGTGTGTGTGTGTGTGTGTGTGTGTGTGTGTGTGTGTGTGTGTGTGTGTGTGTGTGTGTACCTCCGGGGACCCCCGAGCGTCTTAATGGACGCCCCCGTGGAAAAGAGGGGGGGTCTCGCCGTCGGGGGTACCTTGAAAGGGGCCGCATCCTGCAGCGCCCCGTCGGTTTGTGTATGTGTGTGTGAACCTCCGGGGACCCCCGGGCGTCTCAATGCTCACCCCCGTGGAAAAGAGGGGTACGTGTCTCGCCGTCGGGGCGGGGGCGGGGGGGGCCCTACCTTGAAAAGGGCCGCATCCTGCTGCTGCTGGTAGTCCTGCTTGGCCGCGTGCTTCCAGGGGATGCGGAAGAGGCGCCGTGCGCGGTCCTCCCAGCTCAGGCCCGGGTAGCGCCCGCTCTCCACCTGCGCCACCAGCCACTCTTTCAGGCGCATCGCATGCGGCGGCCCCGACGACCCTGCCGAAGAAGAAGACATGATCTCTCGCCCCCTCCCCCGCCCCCCGCGATCGCGCTCCTGCCTGCCTCTGCCTCTGCCTGCCTCCCTCCGACGGCCGGCCGGGCGACCCTCCACCTGGGGCAAGGGCAGCGTTCCGCGTGACTCAGGATGCGGCGCCCGGGACTCAGGCGGCAGGAGGCCTTGGGACGGCCGAGGACTGCCCCCCCCCCCCGCTCTCGCCCCGTCCGTCGGCCCGCGCGTCCGTCGGTTGGTGGGTCGGTTGTGGGTGCGCGTTAGCCGCACTCCGGCGCCGTCGAAACTGAAACTGGGCGCCGTCGGTTTCGCTTTCGCTGCTGCCTCCTGCTTTCGGCGCCGCTGAGAAGAACCTGCCCTCGCCTGCGGGGCGGGAGAAGGGGTAGAGTGGGGCTGGACGGGGCCGGCGTGTCTAGGGGCCCCAGACCAGATGGGTTTGGGGGCGATATCGTACAACCCTGCGAGGAAGCGCCCCACCCCACCTCGGCGATCTCCCATGAGGCGATCCCGATTCACAGAGCTCCGTCGGGTGGCGGAGGGGACTCTGGGAGGGGGGTCAGTGCAGGAGGGGGGGCAAGACGCACAGCACAGCCTCCCCCCAACCTCAGCTGGTCCCTCTCCCGACGGACGGTGCCGTCTGAGTTCTGATGGGTCACTCTGGGCAGCAGAGACGCGAACCCACACGCTGGCTGCTCTGGACTGGACACCTGGCCCGAAAGGAGGGCCGCCCCCGTCCCCCAAGAAAGGGCGCGTCCAGGTCCGTCTCTGGACCGGTTCGGTTCTAGCCCTGCGGGGGGAGGGGGCGGCGCGCCTCGGGCTGAGTTTTCCCTCCTGGGCTCCTGCTGGCACCAGCTGATGGCCCACCTCGCCCTTGGCCAGGGCTTCCAGTGGAGGGTGGGGGTCTCAAGGGTGGCTAATCATGGGACAGACAAAAAGAACCGAGGTGGCCTTTTGTAGGCATGGGCAAGTGGGGCTGCAAAATGGGTGGGACCACCCGTGGCCAAAGGACTCCTCTGGTCAGGATGACGTTGGCATGTGTGGGTTGTCCCTGGCGCATGAAAGCTAACAGAAGCAAGAGCTGAAGATCAGAAGTCTCATTGAGGAGCTACGTTTTCTATCTATGCCTTGTGTAAAGGATCATGCCCCCCCTTCTATATCTTGGTCAAGATGATCCCCACCCCACCCCCCTTTTTTGAAGCAAGCGCCACTCAAACATAAGTGTGCAGCATATTCTCAGATGATGGTGGCAATGAAGGCAAAGGGAGGTGTGAAATCTGACAGCGGTTTATGGCACCCACCCTTCTAGCCGGAAGGAAGTAGGGCCTCCAGGCAATGGCCCATTCCTGTGGGTTCACACAAGTAAGCAACCTGTCATTATAGTGGCGATGGCTCTTTGGTTCCCAATCTTTTGACATGCGCAAGCCAGGGCCTCCTGCCTGGCCAGGTTATCCTGGCTGGGGTGGCCATACTTTTCATGCCACAGGCCTGACTATGCCCCCCGGACAGCTGATTGGGCTGGTCATGTGGTTCCTCCCACCAGAAGCGGAAGTAAAATGCACCTGTGCATGTGCAAACACTGCTGTAAAATGCATCCATGGCTGTGGTAAACACATTTACGATGGCTGTGGGTGCATTTACGGCAGCATTTGCACATGCACTGGCACATTTGCACATGCGTGGAGCGCGTCTGCTTCCAGTAGCAATGAGGGTGGTGCGGACTGGATGATTTAGTGCCACAGGCCAGATCCGGCCCACAGACTGGTTTGGCCACCCCTGTGCTATGGTAATAGAGTAGACCAGTGATGACGAACCTTGGCATTCCAGTTGTTCTGGAACTTCAATTCCCAGAAGCCCAGGTCCCTGTGAATACACGAATGGGTTCACTGCACATACAGTTAACCCATTGGTGGGTTCACAGGGGCTTGGGCCTCTGGGAATTAAAAGTCCCCAAAAAGCTGGTGTGCCAAGGTTTGCCATTAAAAGAGTAGTCCATACAGCCAGTGACTCAGTGCCGAGTGTCTGGCAGTGGTTAACTACCCTGACAAGCATGAAGACTTGGGTGGCGAAGCCCACAGGAAAGGGTGTGGGTCCCCAAGTGGATTAAATCCCACTTGGCTCCATCATGATAGAGTCCAGCAGCCTCATCAATACTTGCCTGGGGCTGAAGAGAACTTTGTGTCCTAAAAGGGCTCCAGACCAGAAAGTGATTCGTGGAACTGGATCAGTGGTACTATGGGTGCTACGCTGTGATGCGGAACGTAAATGGAAGACCACTGCATCATATTCTCAGGACATCTTCATGACTGATAGCCATGAGGATCGCCAATATTCAGTTTTGGATACGGAAGCAGCAGCAGCAGCCATGGTCAGGGGCAGCTCCATGCACCACTTATAACATGTCTTTGTACAGTTACTGCCAGGCCCAGCCCTGTGCTGGCCATTTGGGACACAGGGACAAGTCCCGGTGCGCCCCAGTGACTGGTGGTCCCCCCACCCCAGAGGTGGGCAGAAGTATGTCACCTGGTGGCTATAATCCATGTCATGCAGTCCCCCATAGACGCCACCACCTCCCTCCCTGTCCAGCGTCCTTTTAGCGTAGCCAGCACGCCCCTGGCCAGGACCCACATCAAAGTGATATAGGGCAGCAGGTGTGGATGTGGCATGGGTTGGGGGGGGGGGGGGTGCAGCTTTCTTGGAATAGCACAGTTGCATATGCCAAGTTATCTGTACATAAGAGAAGCAGAGCTGGTCATCTGGACACCCAGTTTTGGCGTGTGATCATTTTCTTCTTAATCGCACATGTGAAAGCTTTCAGTTTCAGTTTCTCCAGGAGCTGCTGGAACATAGACTTCAATGAGAGTGATATAAATATGCTCTCTGTGGATTTTGGACTAATCAGCAGTGACTTTATGGCTCTAACTGCTTCTGCAATGTCTTGCCTCCTTCTTAGAGCCACGCCATATGTTTCAGAGCTTGGCATTTCCAGAGTAAAATCCTATATGTAATTACCTGATTAGAAAAGTCCTGTTCCAGTCCACTTTAGTTACCCCAAGAATTACAATGTTTAATGTCTTATTTTTACAGTTTCAAACTTGCATGGATATGTACTTTCACATTCAAATCGTGTGTTATATGCCATCAAACTTTCCTTTCACTCCTGTGGATATTGGCAACTAGATGTCCTTTCACCTTTCATCCAGTTGCTTGTTTGCTTGACTGACCAACTGACTTAGCATGTGTACCATTTCCGTAGGACTCTTTGAGCAGTTCAGAACATATCATGTTAAACTAAAAATACAAATACAGTGTGCAATTAATATTATAAAATAAATAAACCTGTCACCAACAAAAACCGGTCTTTACATCGAATTAAACAAATTAAAACGAATTTGGAAATCTCAGGTCGAAAGCACTAATAAAACATAAGAACATAAGAACAGCCTTGCTGGAAGAGACCACAGGAGCCCATGATCCAGTCCAGCATGCTGTCTCACACAGTGGCTCACCATTTCCTTCAGGGTATTCTTCCCAAGCAGATGCCTTCACCTGCTTAGGATTCCCTGGAAATGGCATTGAGAGAGATCCTGCCTATCTCTCCAACCCGGAGGTTGTCCTTAGGTACCCATAATTACAGCCATTGATCCCCTTGTCCTCCATGAACTTGTCTAATCCTTTCTTGAAGCTGTCAAGACTGACAGCTGTCACCACTTCTTCTGGCAGGGAGTTCCATAGACCAGGGATCCTCTGGGTAGAAAAAGTACTTTCTCTTATTTGTTTGAGAACTAGTACCCAAAAGTTTCATGGAGTGTCCCCTAGTTCTAGTGTTGTGTGATAGGGAAAACAGTTTTTCCTTATCTACTTTGTCCACAGCGTGCATGATTTTATAAACTTCAATCAGGTCACCTCTTAGACGTCGTCGTTCAAGAGTGAAAAGGCCCAACCGTTGCAGCCTCAGATGGTAAGGAAGGTGTTCCAGTCCCCTAATCATTCTGGTTGCCCTCCTCTGCACTTTTTCCAGCTCCATCATATCCTTCTGGAGGTATGGCGACCAGAACTGTACACAGTATTCCAGATGGGGCCTCACCATAGATTTATAAAGAGGCAAAATGACACTTGCTGACTTATTTTCTAAACCCTTCCTAATGATCCCTAGCATGGAGTTTGCTTTTTCCACTGCTGAGGCACACTGGGTTGACACCTTCATTGAGCTCTCGTCCACCAGGACACCAAGGTCCCTTTCCTGGTTTGTCGCAGAGAGTTCAGACCCCATCAGTTTATAAATGTAATTGGGGTTTTTTGCCCCAACATGCATCACTCTGCACTTACCAATGTTGAAGCTCATTTGCCACTGTTTTGCCCACTCCCCCAGTGTCAAGAGATCCCTCTGGAGCTCCTCACTATCTCTCACAGTTTTCACTACCCTGTATAATTTAGTGTCGTCAGCAAATTTGGCTACCTTGCTTTTTACTCCTACCTCTAGATCATTTATGAAGAGGTTGAAAAGCAGGGGTCCCAGTACTGAACCTTGGGGCAGCTTTAAATACAGTAATTCCGATTTTATTAATTTCTTTAAAAAACTGAGGGAAGGGGTCTTTTCAAGAAAAAGCATGGTTCCTGATGCTCACTATTTGGCCTCTTTTAGATGTCACAATTTTTAACATGTGAGGAGCATGTGGGAGAGGTAAACTGTTTTGTAGGAGAGACTTTCAGACCAGAATTGAGGTAAGTCACTCAGAGTTGGAAAATATTCTAGATAGGTGGGATATAAATGCAATAAATAAATTTGGTATTATTTTACAAATAAAAATTAATTTATTTGTATTGATTTTCTAGTATTTCCATTCATATCTCTCTTTTGTTTTTCTCTTAGTGAATGCCTTTTGTCCTGGAGTCTTGTCCTCCAGCACTATCTCTTGTTACATTTTGATCAGTTCACTGTAGGGCTTTTGAAGCATAAAACATTTGGAAGTGGTTCACCGTTGTTTTCTTCTGCACAAGGAGTTAGTTTGAATGTCAGTGTCATGGTCTACGAAGGATCCTCTGTCAAGGAGCTGCCAATTCAGACTTTCTCCACTCCACATCATGAGTGGCGCTGTCTATTATCTTCTCCAAATGGGATCATGGATCCCCGAATGACCCTGTTGAGAGTCCAGGGTCAGAGTTTGGTCGCTTGACACCTTTTTGCTTAGTTTTCCAAATCCTATCTTCTTGTTAAGGCAGGAGTACCCAAACTATGGCCTGTGGGCCATATCTGGCCCCCAACACCAATTCATCTGACCCATACCATCCTCATCACTCCCAGAAGTGGAAGTAAAATGTGCCAGTATGGGCGCATTTTACTTCCACTTCTGGGAGTGACAAGGGTGGTGTGGGCTGGATGAATTGGTGTTGGGGCCGGATATGGCCCACAGGCCATAGTTTGGGCACCCCTGGTTTAAGCAGAGAAAATGGCAGCTTAGAATCTATCTCATCCTGTTGCAAAACAGATTGCAAGTTGCATTTTACTTCCGCTTCTGAATAACTGAATATTTTTCCAGTGAATGCAAATGCCTTGAGCCTGGGTTGTGAGAAAGAAAAGGGTGGCTCTGAACATGTCAGTATTAATGAATTGATCTGTTTTCTTGCAAATATTATTGTTATATTATATACTAGCAAGGGTTGCCCGGCATTGCCGGGCTTTGTTCTCCGTGTGTTTTAATAAAAAATGAACCAATTTTATTTTTGCAATAGTTTTAAATTGCGTTGGAAGGTTAAATTGTGTTAATGTTTTTTAAAAATTGCTTTGTAATTTTAATTTTTTAAATGTTTATGTATGTAAAATTTTTTTGGCTTGGCTGTTATTAACTGGGATCTGTTTTTTTTGTTTTTTTTTGTGGATTAATAAAAGAAGAAAGTATGATATAATTTTTTCAAATTGTTTTATGTAAGTGAATAATGTTTTATTTTTTTGAATTTTTTTAAATAGTTGTACCGTAGGTCATAATTTTAATAATGTAAAAGTAAATGTTTTTTACATTCAATGTTTGTGTGTTTTTGAATTGTTTTTACTATTGTGGCCAGCAGGTGGTGCTGGTAGGGGTTATTGTATTTTGACTTTTTTTTCTCTCCTGGCCTCTGGGTGGAGCTTCTTCTGGTAAGTAGTCTCTTTCTTTATTCATTTCTTTTTCAGTCCTGGTGGAGGTAGCACATCTTTTGGTAAGTTTGCTTGTTTTCTTTGTTTTGTGTGTGTGTGGGTGGGTGGGTGGGGGGTTGGAATTTGTATTTTTTGTCTGTTTGTTTTGTTATTATTATTATTATTATTATTAAGTTTAATTTCTATCCCGCTTTCCTGACACAAGTGCCACTCAAAGCGGCTTACAACATATACAAATACAATAAACAGAGCAAGGTATACAATAAACTACAGAAGGCAATACACAATTAATACAATCAAAACATCAGAATATGCAAAAATACAATACAAAATATAAATAATTAAGCAATATCACAATGAGAATTACACAAAGAATCAACCTCATAAGATACAAATTTACACAATAATACCATAACAACTTGAGCACAATTCCATAATACATTTCATACATACACAATTAAGTGGATGTGGACGACTTCCAAGCCTCCAGCCCAACTAGGGCGGAGGAACACAACAGCCTTAACAGCTGTGCCTCTCTCCTCACCAGCTGGTGAAAAAAGTCATGGGGGGGGGGGGTGGCAAAGTCTTGATGGCAAAGTCCATGGCCAAACCAAACCTCCCCGGGCGGTGGAGTGGCTCTGGGGCGGGCGCGGGAGTCCTCCGGTGCGGCGGCGTCATCGGCTTTTTCAGCCTTCCGAGCAGGTGGGTCTCGGAGGGCGAGGCAGCGAGCAGGCACACCTGGCCCCAACCCGGGCGGTGGAGTGGCTCTGGGGCGGGCACGGGAGTCCTCCGGTGCGGCGGCGTCATCGGCTTTTTCAGCCTTCCGAGCAGGTGGGTCTCGGGGGGCGAGGCAGCGAGCAGGCACACCTGGCCCCAACCCGGGCGGTGGAGTGGCTCTGGGGCGGGCGCGGGAGTCCTCCGGTGCGGCGGCGTCATCGGCTTTTTCAGCCCTCCGAGCAGGTGGGTCTCGGAGGGCGAGGCAGCGAGCAGGCACACCTGGCCCCAACCCGGGCGGTGGAGTGGCTCTGGGGCGGGCGCGTTTTTGATTGTGTCTTTGTTTACTTCGTGTTGTTTTTGGTGTTTTTGTTTTTGTGTATTTTTGGATGTGTTTGACTGTTTTTATTAATTTTAAAAAAAAATTATTTATTTATTTATTTGGTGGTGGGGAAGGGACGTGGTCATTGGGGGTTAGGAAGGGTGGGCTAGGTGGTGGGGAGAGGGGCATGGTCGTTGGGGGTTAGGAAGGGTGGGTTAGGTAGTGGGGAGGGGGGCATGGTCGTTGGGGGTTAGGAAGTGGGGGCTAGGGGGGCATGGTCGTTGGGGTTAGGAAGGGTGGGCTCGGTGGTGGGGAGGGGGGCTTTAGTGTGTTATGGTGCTTTGATTGTGTGAAGTCGTGAAAGTAGATCGGGTTTCCCCTTTAATATCAGTGGGTGGGGGTTGTGACCCCCCTCTCCGCTGGCTACCCTAGGGTTGGGATGTTTGTGGGGAGAAAAGGTGTATATTGCCCCAACACTTCTGGACACAGAGGAACAGGCAGAGTGGATCGATCCCCCACCCCCCTCCTTAAAACAACTCCGTTTTTAAAGAGAAGAAAAGACGGAGTTGTTTTAAGGAGAGGGGGTGGGGGATCGATCCACTCTGCCTGTTCCTGTGGGTCCAGAAGTGTTGGGGCAATATACCCCTTTTCTCCCCACAAACCTCCCAACCCTAGGGTAGCCAGCGGAGAGGGGGATCGCAACCCCCCACCCACTGATGTTAAAGGGGAAACTCTAGTCGGGACCTTCAGGCGCTGTTGGTGAGGGAAAGAAAGTCAGCTGGTGTTTGCTTGGCTGTGAAGCGGTGAGTTGTTTTTCGTTGGGGGTTAGGAAGGGTGGGCTAGGTTGTGGGGAGGGGGGCCGTGGTTGTTGGGGTTAGGAAGGGTGGGCTCGGTTTTGGGGAGGGGGGCATGGTCATTGGGGGTTAGGAAGGGTGGGCTAGGTGGTGGGGAGGGGGGCTTTAGTGTGTTATGGTGCTTTGTTTGTGTGGAGTCGTGAAAGTAGATCAGGTTTCCCCTTTAATATCAGTGGGTGGGGGTTGCGATCCCCCTCTCCGCTGGCTACCCTAGGGTTGGGAGGTTTGTGGGGAGAAAAGGGGTATATTACCCCCACACTTCTGGAACCAAAAGATCAGGCAGACTGGATCGAATCCTCACCCCCCCCCCCCTTCCTTAAAACAACTCCGTTTTTAAAGAGAAGAAAAGACGGAGTTGTTTTAAGGAGGGGGGGTGGGGGATCGATCCTCTCTGCCTGATCTTTTGTTTCCAGAAGGGTTGGGGCAATATACTCCTTTTCTCCCCACAAACCTCCCAACCCTAGGGTAGCCAGCGGAGAGGGGGATCGCAACCCCCACCCACTGATATTAAAGGGGAAACTCCAGTCGGGAGCTTCAGGCGCTGTTGGTGAGGAAAAGAAAGCCGGCTGGTGTGTGCTTGGCTGTGAGTTTTTTTTCTTTTTCATTTTTCGGGCGCCGGTTTCCTCAGCGCTCTGCGCGCTCATGGCACGCAGGACGCTGGGGCTTGTAGTTATGGGTTGCTGCTTTGTGTTTGTGCTGTGTTTTTTTAAAATGCTTTTCTTTCGATTGGCTGCGGCGCGTTTCCGAACGCTGCGCCGTGCGAGAGCCTCTCAGCCTGATTGGCTCTGGCGCGGCGCGGCGCAAGGAATGCTGGGAAGTGAAGTTGTTTCCCTTTCTTCGCGTTTGTGGGGCTGTTGCCCCACTGCCGGTTTTTTCAATCCTTCGTTGACCTGCGTACCCAGATCGGCCGTGTGCACGAAGGGTGAGTGCAGGCAAGTAGGGAGAGGCATAGCAACCTATAGCCAGTTCCAACGGTTAACCCTTGGATTTATAGGTTAAGATTAAACTAGCAGAGGTTGCCCGGCGTTGCTGGGCTGTTTTAAATTGTGTTGGAAGGTTAAATTGTGTTAATGTTTTTTAAAAATTGCTTAGTCTGTAATTTTAATTTTTAAAATGTTTAGTTATGTAAATTTTGTTTGGCTTGGCTGTTATTAACTGTGATCTGTTTTTTTTTGGGTTTTTTGAGGATTAATAAAAGAACAAAGTATGATACAATTTTTTCAAATTGTTTTATGTAAGCAAATAATGTTTTAGTTTTTTGAATTTTTTTAATTAGTTGTACCGTAGGTAATAATTTTAATCATGTAAAAGTAAATGTTTTTTACATTCAATGTTTTTAAAATGTGTTTAGATGTTTAGGGTTTTAATTTGAGTTAAAACTCAGCACAGGATTTTTTAAAGTTTCTATTGTATTTTATTGACATATGTTTGTGATTTGTGTTAAAGTGTGTGTTAGTGTAATTTTTTGACTTGTTTTTATTGGTGTGACCTTTTGTGTAAAATTGTGAATTTGTGTTATGTTTTTGATTTGTTTTTACTCTTGTGGCCTTTTGTTTGGGGCTGTTGTGTGTTTTTGAATTGTTTTTACTATTGTGGACAGCAGGTGGTGCTAGTAGGGGTTATTGTATTTTGACTGTTTTTTCTCTCCTGGCCTCTGGGTGGAGCTTCTTCTGGTAAGTAGTCTCTTTCTTTATTCATTTCTTTTCCGGTCCTCGTGGAGGTAGGACATCTTTTGGTAAGTTTGCTTGTTTTCTTTCTTTTGTGTGTGTGTGTGTGTGTGTGGGGGTAGTGGTGGTGGTGTTGAAATTTGTATTTTTGTCAGTTTGTTTTGTTTTTGATTGCATTTTTGTTTACTTTGTATTGTTTTTGGTGTTTTTGTTTGTTTTTGTGTATTTTTGGATGTTTTTGACTGTGTTTTTAGTAATTTTAAAAAATTATTTCTTTATTTGGTGGTGGGGAGGGGGCATGGTTGTTGGGGGTTAGGAAGGGTGAGCTAGGTGGTGGGGAGGGGGGCATGGTCATTGGGGGTTAGGAAGGGTGGGCTAGGTGGTGGGGAGGGGGGCATGGTCATTGGGGTTAGGAAGGGTGGGCTAGGTGGTGGGGAGGGGGTCGTCGTCATTGGGGGTTAGGAAGGATGGGCTAGGTGGTGGGGAGGGGGCGTGGTCGGTGGGGGATAGGAAGGGTGGGCTAGGTGGTGGGGATGATTTTCCCTCCTTAAAACAACTCCGTTTTTAAAGAGAAGAAACCGCTTGGTTTCTTCTCTTTAAAGACGGAGTTTTTTTAGGAGGGGGGAATCGATCCACTCTCCCTGGTCTCCTGGGTCCAGAAGGGTTGGGTGGGGGCATAACCCTTTTGTCCCCACAAACCTTCCAACCCTAGGGTAGCCAGCGGAGAGGGGGATCGCAACCCCTCACCCACTGATATTAAAGGGGAAACTCCAGTCGGGACCTTCAGGCGCCGTTGGTGAGGGAAAGAAAGCCAGCTGGTGTTTGCTTGGCAGTGAGGCGGTGAGTTGTTTTTCTTTTTAATTTTTCAGGCACCGGTTTCCTCAGCGTTCTGCACGTTTATGTCGCGCAGGACTCTGGGGCTTGTAGTTATGGGTTTGTGATTTGTAGTTGTGGTGCATTTTTTTCCCTGCGGCTCGATTTTGATTGGCCGCGGCGCGTTTTTTAATGTTCTTTGTGGTCGCGCCTCTCAGCCTGATTGGCTGTGGTGCGGCGCAGTGCAAAGAACATTGGGAAATGAAGTTGTTTCCCTTTTTTTGCGTTTGTGGGGCTCTTGCCCCACTGGTGCATTTCTCAATCTTGCGTTTACCTGCGTACCCAGTTCGGGCGTGTGCACGAATGGTGAGTGCAGGCTAGTAGGGCCTGGCTAAGGAGCCTATGCAAAGTTCCAACGGTTAACCCTCGATTTTATAGGTTAAGATTCCAAATGTACAAGCTCTGGTGGTGCAGTGGTTAAATTGTTGTATTGCAGCCAAAACTGCTGACATTGTAAATTTGATCCTTTCGGGGATCTATAGGTCAGGGGTTTGCAACCTTTTTGTGCTACAGGTTGGTCATGCTCCCCTCAGGCAGGTCAGAGGGATGGAGGAGGCATGGTTCCTTCCACTGCTTCTGTTGGCGGCGGCATTCATGGTGCGATCTCGGCCGTTTTTGCCGCTTCCACCCTTCCCATGGTGGTGTGTTTTCACAACATTTTCAAATTTCTTTTGCTGCATTTTTACAGCGTTTTTGCAGCTTCTGGGGCGTTTTCAGCACTTCTAGGGGCGGCGCCAGGATCCTCACCGTGGGCCGGATTAATTGGCTACACGGGCCTGACTAGGCCCACAGGCCGAAAGTTGTGAATCCCTGATCTAGGTTGACTCAGCCTTCCAAGGGTGGTAAAATAGGTACTCAGTGTCCAGGGTGTGTGTGTGGCAAAATGCTAGTTACCTTTTGATCTAGAAAGTGCATTAGGCGCTGCGGAGTGGTATTATAGGTGTAATTGCTGTGGTTCAAAAATACCATAGTATTTGAGGAGGCTCTTTCTGTGAACCCCTCCAGAGTCATCTGAAAGGTGCTTAGATACCTTCTTAACTGGTGAAGGACCACCAGATCGTCTGTCATAAGGCAGTTCCCAATTTATAGAGGCTTTTAATATTGCCATTAAAATAAAACCCACCTTGGCGTGCGCTCCAAGATATAGCTTCTTTTAATAGATTGTCTTTTCCCTTTCTGGATTTTATTTGCAGTGCTGATAGAAAAAGAGGAAAGACTTTAGGATCACAAAGTCTAAGACCAAGAGGCTCTTATGAGATGGATGTCTCCGCTTCCTTTCTAAGGGCTGCAGAAAAATGCACAGATATTAAGATCCACATTCCATTGTCGAGTCAAAGCATTATAATTGTTGTCTCCTGTCAATCAGTCACTTTTGACTTAGGGTGACCCTAATAGGGGTGGGGTTTTTTTTTTTTGAGATATGTGAGGTCTTTGAGGAACAGTTTAGCACTGACATTCCTCGGCGAGTTTTCTGATTGGCATTTGGACTCAGGCCTCTTCAGTCCTGGTCTGACACTTTGTCCACTATACCAGACTGGCTCTCAATAACAATCTCCTTCTTTCCTTCCTCTGTTGAGGGAATAACATTCTCTATGGCCGTGATGGTGAACCTTGGCACTCCAGATGTTCTTGGACCTCAATTCCCAAAAGCCCAAGCCCCCGTGAATCCACACAAAGGGGTTTATTGCGATTCATCCGGCCCACGCTGCCCTTGTCACTCCCGGAAAAAGAAGTAAAACGCGCCCGGACCGGGGGGGGGGTAACCAGGAAGAGCCTTAACCGTATGGGTGCGTTTTATTTCCATTTCTGGGAGCGACGAGGGCGGTGCAGGCCAGATGAAACCCCTTCGTGTGGATTCACAGGGGCTTGGGCTTCTGGGAATTGAAGTCCAAGAACATCTGGAGTGGCAAGGTTCGCCATCACAGCTCTAGGGGTTAATACTATTATTAGCCCAGGAGGGGAAGCACAAGTGTTACTAGGGAGTTTGAGTTTGTTTTGTTGCTCACCATAGCTATGTTTGTGTTTTATACAGTAATCCCAAAGCAAGCCCTAAGGGTCATCACCTTAGGTCAACCTCTTCTGGAAGTCCCCTTTTCCCCAGAGACAGTCTAACCCAGTGGTGGCAAACCTTGGCACTCCAGCTGTTCATGGACTTTAAATCCCAGAAACCAAAGTCTCTGTGAATCCACATGCAGTAAACTCATTTTTGTGGAGTCACAGTCTTGGGCTTCTGGGAATTGAAGTTCAAGAACAGCTGGAGTGCCAAGGTTCGCCATCATGGTTCTAACCCATATCTGTGCTCTTCACAATGTTCCATCCTAATGCGAGCACACTTGCACTTGTGCGTTGTTGTTGGGGAGATGAAAGATGAATAAACTTATTTTGCTGGACAAGAACCCCAAATGCACCACCAGCATATAAAAAAAATGAAGCTAAAATTAACATACCTTAAAAAGAATAGAATTAAAAGGACTAGATGACATCTGCCCAATATTGGGCCACATCAAAAGCATTTCCTCTTGCCAACATAAGGTCCTCAGTGCACGTTGAGAGGCATTGTGTGCATTGTATCCTATGGGAGATAGTTTGTACTTCTCCACATTCACACAGGCTTAATCAACCACAAGTCATCTACAGGGAAGCCCCACTTTCTCAGATTAACCCTTGATCTTCCTACCCCTGCACGCAGTCTATCTAAAGCTTTCCACACAGGCCATGGTTGTTCTTGGCCAGTCATGTGCTTCTGCCCAGTTATCTGGTAGCTCCTTGCTCGCCTTCCATAGTTCTAAGGTAATCTGTGGGTGCTGGTTGTTCAGGGGAGCAGAAGTTATGAGGAAACTGTGCCTTGATTTCAGGCTCTGCTTTGGTGGTTGGTGATCAAATTGAGTTCAGGGAAATGCAGCTCCCCACCCCCAAGTAAATACAGTATTCTCATCTCTGGAACTGTTGTCTCTTAAGTGTGGTAGATTGGACCAAGAGAGCAAGGTAGCGTGAAATGGGGCGCTGGATTTTAGCAGACTAGAGACGCTTCCTCCAGCCAAGGCCATGGAAGAGATATGAGCACAGCAGAGCATTAAACACCCATCAGCAGCATCAGTCTGAAGCTACACTGTCCACAATACATGTCAGAACAGGTCATGGGGAGTGGGGTGGGGTGGGGGTTGAGTTTCTCCCCACATCCCAACCATGTTTTTCCATGTCATGGCCTTCCCACCTGCACATTGGCAGGTGTGTGTTGGGGAAAAACTAGGATCTGGAGATGTTTCCTGATGAAGCAGGTGCTGCTCCAGCTTATTGCTGTAAGCCATCACTTTCGTTTTTGATCTGCGTCCCAGATCTGGAAAGCTTGGTGAGTGAGGTTTGCACAAGCAAAAGACAGCTTGCCCTGTTCTTGGACTCAGAAGGCGCCGGTTGGCTGAGTAAATATTGACTGAGTTAACATAACATAAGAACAGCCTTGCTGGAAGAAGCCATAGGAGCCCATGATCCAGTCCAGCCTTCTGTCTCACACAGTGGCTCACCATGTGCTTCAGGGTATTCCTTCCCAAGGAGATGCCTTCACCTGCTTAGGATTCCCTGGAAATGGCATTGAGAGATATCCTGCCTATCTCTCCAACCCGGAGGTTGTCCTTAGGTATCCATCATAGCCATGGATATCCTTGTCCTCCATGAACTTGTTGGCTGTGGTTAAACATTGCACAGCATGTGTGTGAACACACATCGGTGCGTGCTCTCTTTTTGAAGTAAAACCTGGATCCCAATCAGGAAGAAGAAGAAATGGGAGCATTTCCCTGTCTTTTTGAATTACCACTCCAAGAAAACTTCAAGTGGATTGTACAATTAAAAGCCAAACATCCTCTTTTCATTATATTTAGTCATTTTTATTTACAGTAATTGCATTTTACAAAAAGAAAAAAGAATTGTCGTTACTCTGGCTATCCCTGGGATAGAGACTTAAGAAGAACAGACTACTTACTACCCACACTCCTGAGTATGTATCTGGTTTTGTAATTAAAGCCAAGAAAGAGTCCTGTAGCATGATAAAGACTTATGGACTTATTATTACATTTTAAATTAATCAACATAATCTATTTTCTCGTATTACCAGAAAGCCAAGGAAATGTGTTTGTTCACAGGAAAAAGTTCCAAAACCACAGCTGAACAATGTCTTGGACTCAGTCCTGCAAACACTCCAGATGTTTTCATTATGCACATGTCTCAACACTTGAAGAAGAAGAATGATGGGGGTGGAGTTGGCTTGATGTTAAAGTCTGCAGGTCTGTGACCTTTGGATGAATACAGAGGTCATCCAGTCTTCCCGGATCCCACATTTTACGGTAATTGCTTTTGCAAAATAGGCAGCCAGCTATTGTGTGTTTCCATCTCCCAGTGTTCCCAGCCTAATGAGAAGTGCTGAAGAATTTAAAAGCTTCCTCAATATGTTTTAGTGGGTCTTTTTAGTAAAGATGACAGTGACGTTTGGAATCCTCCTTGTATTAGTCCTTGCACACACTGACCCTGTCAGGCCAGGTTATCCTGCTATAGTAATAGAGTAGACCATATTGCTAACGCCTCAAAATTTATCATCAGGTGGCGATTAACTAACCTGACAACCAGGAGGACTAACGGCCTTGGGTGGTGAAGTCCACAGGGAAGGGTGATGGGTCCCAAGTAGGTTAAATCCCATTTGAATCCCTCTTGTTTCATGGCAGCAGCTTCATCCATCCTGGCCTGGGGCTGAGGAGGACTTTGTGTGCCCAAAGGGCTCAAGACCAGAAAGTAACTCACAGAACTGGATCAGTGGTACTGTGGGTGTCACGTTGCGATGTGGAAGGCAAATGGAAGGCCACTGCTTTATATGGTTCCCAGGACAATCTTCATGGCTGGTTGCCATGATGATAGCTAATATCTGGAATTTGACACAGCACTTGAAGAAGAATACAGGCTGAGTCTTTAAAGCTGAAGCTGTGTTGAATAGAATCAGGATATAACCTGTAAGTGGCAGGATGAGTACCTCAGCATTTCTCGACTGGTTAAATATGCCTCCCTGAGATGGTTATTGAACTTGTGTCCAGGTTGTGCAATGTCCAAAGGAAAATAAGCAGGGGACCTTCTCAGACACCCCTTTTGGCACTTTACATCAGTACCCAGAAATTCAATTTTTGGGGGACGATGATACCAACACCCATAATTCCCAGGCTGTGGGACTCTGGGAGTTGTAGTTCTCTGGGAGACTGATGGCTGCGCATTGTTTGGAATCCCTCTGGTTCTAACAGCAGAGCGGAAGGAAAGGAAAGGCCAAAGCAGGCAGGGTGGCACACGAAAGCCACCAGGCATGATGCTTCTCCATCACAGCAGATAAAGGTTGGTTTGATAAGCTCCTTTACGACCCCCACCTTGAGTGGCTGTGCTGCTAGTACAGTGATGGCAAATCTTGGCACTCCAGTAAACCCATTTGTGTGGATTCACAGAGACTTGGGCTTCTGGGAGTTGAAGTCCAAGAAGAGCTGGAGTGCCAAGGTTCATGGTCATGGTGCTAGGGAACTTTGACCAGTCCATCTTCTTTGTCCATAGCTGGTGAGAAGAAGGGATGGTCACACAGACCAAAATTCTCCCTTCCACACTGAGGTTGAGTCTGGCAAACTTGTTCCGACTGGTCTCACATCTCTCTACCCCCATGATGGCGAACCTTGGCACTCCAGATGTTCTTGGACTTCAATTCCCAGAAGCCCAAGCCACATGTGAATCCACATGAAGGGGTTTACTGCGATTCACCCGGAAGCAGAAGTAAAATGTGCCCGTATGGAGGAAGGGTTAACCCAGAAGAGCCTTAACTGTATGGGCACGTTTTACTTCCGCTTCTGGGAGCGACAAGGGTGGCGTGCGCCGGGTGAATTGCAGTAAACCCATTTGTGTGGATTCATGGGGCCTTGGGCTTCTGGGGATTGAAGTCCAAGAACATCTGGAGTGCCAAGGTTTGCCATCACGGCTCTACCCCATGTCAACCTACTTACATGCAAACATACCTTCCAGGTGCACTGGCCGGAAGGCAGGGAAGCTGTTTTGCACTCTCTTTGTGGATGGTTCTTTTTAAAAACCCAACCCTCCTCTGCTCTCATTTGCAATTACAGTACTGATATCAGGATTTTCGTTTTGCTTCCCTGCCCGTTCTCACCCTTGCTTTTGGGGATGTCTCTAACCAGAAGATGACTCCCAAATTCCTGGTACAGTCCTGATTTGGGGAGCGTGGCTACCTGTCTTCCCTAGAGGTTTATTCAGTCATGAGCCATGGTGGTACAGTGGTTCAACTAATGTGTTGCAGCCAAAACGCTGTGAGTTCGATCCTGATCGGGGCACAAGGTTGTCTCAGCCTTCCATCGTTCTAATAATAATTTTGCATCAGAAATTATTCTGGGTTGAAAGGATTTTCCTTCTGAGGTCAGCAAAATAACTCCCCAGCATGTTTTGGGGTGGGGTGAGGCAAAATGCTAATTACCTGTAAACCACCCAGAGAGTACACTAAGCACTATAGAGTGGTAATTAAGTGTAATTGCTATTGCTATGAATGCCCCCCCCCCCCAGCTTTAGTGGTCTACACAGGGATTAGGCAGGGTCGGTTCTTCCCCAAATGGCCTCTGTTTCAACAGGTAGAAGGAGCTGGGACAGGTCATGCATCTGCGGTCAGATCTGGGGCATGGCCAGTCCACTGTGGTTAGACTCTGTGTGTGCACAGAATGCTGCATGTGCTCTCATTTCAGACATCCAGGGAGGCAGGAGAAAGTCTGCTTTACGTGCAGTAAAAAGGGACTGGTGTGTTTTGCGCTCCTGTTTCTTGATTCTGCCATCTGTGACGCAGTCCTGTCGGTCCTGGAGAGTTCCTGCCTTTTGCCAGAAGGCAGCAGCAGGGCGCGAATCTCCTCCTCATCGTTAAAAGGGGACGGTCCATATTTGCGCTCAAGCTTCCGGCGAATCTGGAACAATAACATAGGGGGCAGTTACCCAGTGTGTGTGAAATCAATACCGCGGGCCTTTATCCGGTAAAGAGCTGTGTCAGTTACAATACTTACATCCAAGTGAGCAAAGTGAACCAAGCTTTCCGTATGTTTCTGGACTGCAATTCTCATCAGCCCCAGGAGAGATGCTGACTGTGGGTTGCATTTGGAGGGGTCCCACCCTAGATGTCTACCCAGGATGGGGAAATGGCCCTCCAGATGTTCCAGATTTCATCTCGTGGCCAATGCCTGCTTTTAAGCTGTAAACAGGGATTCTCAGCCTTAGGCCCCCAGATGTTCTTGGACTTCAACTCCCAGAAGTCCGAATCAGCAAGTGTGCTGTCTTGGGCCTCTGGGAATTTAAGTCCAATGACACCTGGGGCCCCAAAGTTGAGAAACACTGGGGTAAAGGATTGTTGGGTTTGTACCCCTAACATCTGGAGGGCCAAAGGTTTCCTAGGGCTGCCAATAGACAGCCCTGGACCACAAAGGTTGCAGTAGGTCCAATTAGGTGCATGGCAGTTTCCTAAGATCTTACAGGAGATGCTCAGACACAAAGGTCATCCTGGAATCCCAACAAGTTTATGTTCACCACCACTCCAACTCCAAATGTAAGACCTAGTCCAGATTGGGGAGCCGCGTGGCTTCACTACCACCCGCCTACACTGCTTAGGTTTTTTGGGTCTCACCTTCTGGATAGACCGGCTGGACTCGTACTCATCCAACTGCTGGCAGAAGCCAGGGTTGGGGTTGGCAACCGGGCGCACTTTCTTGACAGCCTCCAACGCTTCGGGCCAGCTCAGCTGTGTCACAGCCATGACGTAGGCGAGGACGATGGTGGTGCTGCGGGAGATTCCCGCCAGGCTAGAACCGGAAAGAGAAGGCAGTCAGAGCCCCTTCCTGTGCACTTCCCCGAATGCCCATCTCGAGAACATCTCTGTCTCCACCTGCCATCTTAAAGGTAACCCTGAGTCCGTCAGGAAGGGCAATCATGGAGCATGAGTTTAAGCTGCTAAGTCAAGAGCGCCTTGGGGAAGAGCTTTCCACTGAGCCTGGCCCTCACACCAGGTGGATTCATTCTTCAGTTCCTTTCGTAAGATCTGGAGTTAAGAGAGATTAGCCGACAAACTTGTCACCCAGTGTATGCCCGATTCACAATCTTCCTGGAGGCTCTTTCTGTGCACCCCTGTGTATGCTCAAGTGGGGACTGCTGGCGGACAACAACACACAGTGTGAACATGGAGCGATTCAGAATCTATCTCATTTACGTGCAGGACAATGACAATAAAGATTTATCTATCTATCTACTGGTCTGCTGATTCCTGCCAGAAACATGCACCGATGAGGACTTAAGTTTAGCCAATGACAAAGCCAAGAAAGTTCACAGTTTGGCAGTTCACGGCAGTTCGTTTTGGCAGTTCACGGTTTGATCAGGGCATGAAAGAAGAAGGTCAGGTGGATGAGGGTTGGCATGGATCCCTCTGCACATGCTCATGAGGACCTATGCGACAGGTGATCCAGCACTTCAGGATGCATTCTACTTACTGCATTAACAAGTAAACTCTCCTAAAGGCATGGGGCGACACTGGTGGTGATCCATCTGCTGGCCACGGGATCCGGGGATTAATTATATTCTGATATCTCTCAAAGGGCCCAGGTGGGGGAGAGCTGTGTGATAAAGCCAAGCAGAGATATTTGTTTTGTCATTTATTTCATGTTGTGGTTTGTTGTTATTTTGCTGCTGTCGTTCATTGGTCTGTACACCGCCCAGAGTGGGAAATATCCCAGATGGGCAGTATGTATGTATATATACACTGTATGTATGAATTAATGAATAAAGAAAGAAATAAGATCTAGGTTCTAACCCTCACTTGGCCCTATTGCACTCACAGGGTGACCTTGGGTGAGTCAATTCATTGCCCCCTTCTTTTGGCCAGGTCTCCCTCCCAGGGTGGTTGTGCAGAAGATGAAACAGACAAAGAACCCATTGGGGCAGAAAAGTTGGGGCAGGGCAGAATCCACCGCTCGTAGTGACTGGAGGGTCAGTGTTGAAAGGCGGGGGGGGGGGGGGGGGGGCAGCATTATCCATTCCTGCCCAATGCTGGCTGGGGACGATGGGTGTTGTAGTCCAGCACCCCTTAAGGGCAGCAGGTGGGGAAGGACTGGGGTACACACGTTTAAAGCAGTTTAAAGCAGTTTCCGGGGGTCACCCGGGCCCAGAAAAACCTCAGCCCCACCTCAAACCCCAACCTTAACCTACCAGTGAACGAGGCAGTTTCCTCCACGCAGGCGGCAGGAGTGGATGAAATGGATGCATTCTTTAAAGTGCTTCTTGCTAGAAGGCAGGGGGGGGGGGGGGGGCAGAGTCAGTACAAAAGCAAACACATCCCTCCCTTTCCCTGCAAAGGACTTTCCCTGCAAAGGTTCCTAACTGGCTGTCCTTTTCTCAAAACTGGCTCTGATCTGCTTCTATGGTCCTATAGTTTACGTGGGACACGGATTAGGCATTTCTATCACAAAAATGTTGTTTTATTGTATTTTAGCCTTGGGCATTGTTTTTAAAAAGAGAAGGGAGCTTTAAAAATAAAGTAAACAAGTACAACTGTGCATTTCTCATTTTTGTTGAGTATATTAAAGCAACCCCATGATACAATGGTGTGTATCATGGGGTTGTTGGTGTAAATGATGTTGCCAACCAGAAAAGTTTTCTAGTTTCCTGCCTCTAGAGTCACCTAACTTGTATTAGACTGCTTGCTGTTTGGGTTTTGTACAGTCAGTGCGTTGTGAGTTTTTTCATGGTTGTGTTACTATTCTGCTGTTCTCTCTCCAGTTTTGCCTTACAAGCAAAGTATGTTTATTTAAATGAAAGCTTTTGCAAAGATCTCTATATCAGCCAAAGCAACTGTTTACTCTTCTATCTAAAGCAGGGGTCCTCAAACTACAGCCTGTGGGCTAGATCCGGCCCACAGCATCAAATCATCCAGCCCGCACCCTGATTCTGGCCACCTCCTTAATCCTTGTCCCCTCCACTTGCCTTGGCATGTTCCTGGTGGCACTCAGTAGCAGGATGGCTGTTGTAAGGCTTACAACATCCGCCCTGCTATGGAGCGCCATTAGGGACATGTCAACCAAGTGAGGGGACAAGGATTGAGTGGCCTGAGTGGTCACAGGCAGTTCGGCCGCTCTGGTCGAGCACATCTTTCTTGGTGGCCGGAGCGTTTCCTGCCCAAACTCATGGCCAAGAAGGACAGCCTGGACCCCCCCTTTACTCACGCAATGTAACTCCTCCAGGCCAGTAATCAGGGAAGCGGTGGGGTTGAGGGGGGGTCCAGGTGTGGGTGTGGAGGGGCTCAGGGTGGGGGGCTTGGGGTGGTCGCTGGCAGCGGCATCACCACTCCAGCCCCTCAACAGTCTAAGGGCCCATGAACCGGCTCCCGGCTTAAAAAGTTTGGGGACCCCTGATCTAAAGCAAAGCAACTGTTTGGCCGGAGGGGTGAAAAACGTGGCAGCTACAGGACAGAGAATTTCGCCACCTCTTCCCACTGTCCACACAGGACTTCCTCCCTCGGCCAGTCCCAGCCTTGAGGGACTTGGGGACTCTCACTGGACTTTCTGCAGGACGGTGGCGAGAAAGGATTCCTTGGGCTGCCGGCGTCTCTAGCCCCGCTCTGCCTCAGACTTTAAAAACCGCTGAGACTGCTGAACCTCTGCCGCTGTCACTCACACTTTTGGACTTGCCTGGGGTTAGCGTGAGTTGGCGCAGTATTTATTGATATTTATTGATGTATTGTAATTTCCCCCCATATTGTAATTGCTGATATTGTGATTGTCGATATTTTTTATATGTATTGCTGACCTATTGTATTGCTTTATTATTGTTGTTTTGCCGCTTTGAGTCACCTTCGGGCGAGGGAAGCGGGGTACAAATAAATAAACTTAAAACTTAAATAAACTGTAAGTAAAGCACATTTTCTTGTACTTTGAGACGTGTGAAGAGTTTAATTTGCTGGGCTATAATGGGAGTGTATTATTTGGAGAACTTGCTAAATATAATTCTTTGTTAAACCTGCCTCACCTACTGTTGTGCATAAAAAAATTAACAATTTTTAGGGCCCTTTAAGCAACAAATTAGAGCCGCAGTGGCTTAGTGGTTAAGATACTGAGTTTGATGACTGGAAGGTCAGCAGTTTGAGACCTGAATGCTACACGATGGAGTGAGCTCCCATCATCTGTCCCAGCTCCTGCCAACTTAGCAGTTTGAAACAAGAAATTGCAAGTAGATAAATAGGTACCACTTGGGTGGGAAAGGTAACAGCAATCCGTGCACTCCAGTGTCTAGTCGTGCTTGCCACATGACCATGGGAACATCAGTGGATGCAGACAGGGGTGACTTTTTGGCTGCAAACGGAGATGAGCACTGAACCCTAGAGTCAGACACGACGGGCTTTCAAGCAAAGGATACCTTTACCTAAGCAACAGAGTGTGGTTTCCAGAAAAGACCATGAAAGCAGCAGCTGGAACTGGCAGAAATGGGGAAGGGGGTAGAAATGCAAATATGGGAGCATATTTCAGAACAATTCAACATGGAGCGTGAGGTTTGAAAATAGCGAAGGTAAGGTTCAAAGCGGGTCCTCCATCTGGTTGAAAAAGTTACACTCAATGTCTAAAGAAGGGGATTTCAATCTGCAAAAACTCACATTAAAATATATTTGTTAGTCTTTAAGTAGCTCTACACCAGGGGTGCCCAAAATATGGCATGTGGGCCAGATCTGACCCCC
This sequence comes from Bradypodion ventrale, assembly GCA_035047345.1. NCBI lineage: Eukaryota > Metazoa > Chordata > Lepidosauria > Squamata > Chamaeleonidae > Bradypodion > Bradypodion ventrale. The sequence goes on along the minus strand of JAWDJE010000004.1, from coordinate 3,297,539 downwards.
AATGCCAATTCATCTGGCCCATCACTCCCGAAAGCATAAGTAAAATGGACACATTTTACTTCCACTTCCAGGAGCAATGAGGGCTACTCAGGCCAGATGAATTGGTATCAGGGGCCAGATCTGGCCCACAGGTCATAGTGACCAGCCCCCTGAACCACGTGACTGGCCCACAGCCGAGAAAATCTGGTTACCCGTTATACACTCCCGATACACCCTGTACATATGCGACAATAGGCTAAAGGCAAAGCAATCACACTTCTATACCACCCCATAGCACTTGGTGCACTCAAGTTACATAGCATTTTGCCCCCAACATGCTGGGTACTCATTTTACCGAGGAAGGATGGTCAGGATTGAACTTCCAACCTTTTGGTTGCAGGACAGCAGTTTACCCACTGTGCCACCTGGGCTCTAACACAGCAACTGCTTCAAAAACTAGCATCCAGAATAGCATCTAACAATCTGAATTTGCAAAAATTACAACTCGTCCTTGGCTCTCCAAACCAAAGCACGCAAGAGGCCACAGTGTGAAAAGAAACTGGGACTTTTGCACCCAGCTTTGGATCTGTGTTTTGGCTGAAGCTAACGCACCTCCTGAGAAGAGAAACCTGATCCCTGACCTGTTCTTGCTTGCCTTCGCACAGACCTGAATAAGGTTGCAAAAAATGAGAGTAAACTGATCCTGTCAAGATATTGCCCCCGGCTAATGGATTATGTAAGGTTATCTTGTTTACCTGGTTTTGGCATTTGGTGGAGCATTACCATGTGGGCCAGTTTTTCTAGTGCTCTGTTTCCATTTTTTTGCAACGTGATAGAGGGGTACAGAGAAAGAGCCTCCTCGGAGAGTGTGGTATTTTTGAACTACAATCGGATGCAATACCCTGGTAATGGCAACCTTGTGTTGCCAGCTAATCTTTCTCACACTGGATCAGTTGAAAAGAAACTGCAGAATGGACTCGCCAAAAGGTGCCTTCATGCTGGCAGTTCCACATCTGGCCTAGACATGGAAGAAGAAAAATGCGATGGAGAGGGAAGAAAAGGAGAATTTTTTTTTTTTTTAAAAATGCAAGTCTTCCAAAAAGCCAATGGTAACGTGAGTCACAACATTGGTCTTCCGTCACTGTCCATTACCCTATGCCAGAGGACAGGCATCAGTCTTCGGTGTTGTCTGAGTGGATGAAATCCAACATGTTGCTTTCCCTGGTACATAAAAGCTGTGATGTAGAAAAGGTGACAGCCTACCTCTGCATTTTTGCCCCAGAACATGGGGAAGTGACAGGGATGCAGAAATAATCCCTGTCTTTGACATCACCCAACATTCCCTGTATTTCTATACTTCCAAGAACAGGACAAAGACATTAGGAAGCATTGGCAAAAGACTGTTTGCTCCACACACGACCCAAAACCTGGTTTTCAACCAGTGCTCACTGTAAGAGAAGTTCAACTTGTAGGCTAAAACTGGTGTTCCACTCTTTCTCCAGGAGATTAAAATCTTCACCTGCCAGCGTCAGCATATCAGGTTGGTGTTAAACCATAACTAGGCTGGGGTTCCTTATCTGCCCAATCCTGGTCTCTTGGTAACTGTAGCCCTGTGATGGTGAACCTTGGCACTCCAGATGTTCTTGGACTCCAATTCCCAGAAGTGCAAGCCCCCGTGAATCCACACGAAGAGGTTTACTGCGATTCATCTGGCCCGTGCCACCCTCATCGCTCCCGGAAATGGAAGTAAAACGTGCCCATACGGAGGAAGAGTTAACCCAGAAGAGCCTTAGCCATCTGGGCGCATTTTACTTCTTCTTCCGGGAGCGACGAGGGTGACGCGGGCTGGATGAATTGCAGTAAACCCCTTCGTGTGGATTCACAGGGGCTTGGGCTTCTGTGAATTGAAGTCCAAGAACATCTGGAGTGCCAAGGTTCGCCATCACGGCTCTAGCCTTTCTTCCCCTCCCTCAATCCTCAACCACCACCACCCAAATAATTTATCTGAAGCTTCCTCCCTCCTCGTAGCTTTTCCAAAACTGTCGTCGTCGGCTGCTACTCCTATCCGAGCATACATTTTCCCAGGAAGTCATTTTCTCAGTTGATGGATGGCACATCCATGGTGACTCAATAAACCGATCCTGGCATGAAACATGCGGCCACACACATTACACTGAAAAGATGGAGGAGGGCGTAGGTGAGTTTGGTGAAGCTTTCGTGTTTGTTGCTTAGCCCAATGTGTGGGGCTTCTGGGGTGGCATGTTCTCTTACCTGTGCTTCTTTGAGCAAATCATGTGGCACTAAAGAGCCCCATTATTTACTTAACCTGAATGTCCCTTACATTTCTTAACCTACACATGGGCAGAAAGGGGCCTGAAAGGTGATTTAGACTAAGGTCAAGGCTGCACTTGCTCAGTCGTATCCAACTCTAGGATTTAGTCTCATCTCCATTTACAGCTAAAGGGCCAGTGCTGTCTGCATCTGCAGATGTTTCTGTGGTCACATGGCAGTCAGAACTAGACACTGGAGTGCATGGAACACTGTTATCTTTCCTGCCCAAGCAGTACCTATGTATCTACAGTACTTGCAATTTCTTGCTTTCGAACTGCTAGTTTAGCAGGAGCTGGGACAGATCGTGGGTGCTCACTCCGCCATGCAGCACTCAGGTCTCGAAATGCTGACCTGCCAACCTTCTGGTTGTCAAGTTCAATATATTAACCGCTAAGCCACGGCAGTCCCTTGAAAGTTGCTTTCAGGCACCAGAAATCTTACGTCAGAGATTCATTGAAGGAAGAGGGTACAAAGAGTTTGGAGTTCTGTTTTGTTCAAGTCAGGTCTTGCAAGCAGCAGGAAAGGGTTTGGACAAGGAGAGGCAGAGAGCGGGGAAGAAAGGAAGACCAAATATGAGATGGATTGACTCAATAAAGGAAATCATGATCTTAACTTTGCAAGAGCTGAACAGATCACAGTCTTTTCGGTAAAGGTTGCCCATACTTGAAAGCCAGTTGTATCCGACTGGGTTCAGTGCTTATCTCTGTTTATAGCACCAAAGCCAGTGCTGTCTGCATCTCCAGACACTTCTGTGGTCATCTGGCAAGCATGACTAGACGCTGGAATGCACAGAACACTGTTACCTTCTACTGAAGCGCTTCCTATTTATCTACTTGCAATTTCTTGCTTTTGAACTCTTAAATTAGCAGGATCTGGGACCGAGACAGGAGCTCACGCCATCATGCAGTGCTCGGGTCTTGAACTGATGACATGCCAACCTTCCAGTCATCACGTTCAGCATCTTAACCACTAAGCCACTGAGTTCCCTCACTGTCTTTTGGAGACACACCCCCCCCCCCCCCCCCCGTTCATAGGATTGCTGTACACTGAACTGACTTAGTGGTACAAAACAACAATATTTGTTCTAGTTCTTGTTACCTACATCTTTGCATCTGGGGTGTCCGGTAGTCCAATGCGGAGGTAAGTGATTCCCTGGAAGAACAAAAGGAGCAACTGAGGCGAGTTGGCTTCTATCCATAGTTTCCCCCACCCAATCTGGGCATGTTTGGGCTGCAAAAAAACCCCAAGTCTTGAGTGGGGCCAGGCCCTAGCCACATAAGCCATGCGGGAAGCCCTGAAACAGATGCCAGGGAGCTGAGAAGCTGAAACAGCACGGCTAGCCCAGTTCATTGTATTGTGGCAAACCTGCCACACTTGCGCAGTCTGGCTTCCTTACAGGGTTGCTGTGAGCTCAAAGTGAAAAGGCGGAGAGGCATGCATGCTGGCTTGAGCTACTTAGAGGAAGGATGATGAACCTTGGTGCTCCAGATGTTCTTGGACTTCAATTTTTAGAAACCCAAGTCAGCAGACCTGTTGATCAGGGCTTCTGGGAATTGAAGTCCAAGAACATCTGGAGAGCCAAGTTTGCAGACCCCTTTACCCTCAACCAGGTGTTCTTGGACTTCACTTCCCAGAAGCCCTGATGAGCAGGAGTGCTGACCTGGGCTTCTGGGAATTGAAGTCCAAGAACACCCGGAGCGCCAAGGTTGGCCATCTCTGCCTTAGAGGAAAAACAGGATATCAACATAACGAAATGTAAAAAAAATTGTCCCAGCATCTTCCAAGGGGCTTTGACAGTTTTACACATTTTGCAAGGCCATTCAGAATTCTCCTCGAAAGGTCAGTGCCATCAATTTTACTCCTCTCAAATTCCTCTTCAAACCCTGTCTTTCTTCATTAAACTTTGCCACAGCCGCCTGGTTCCTGCATGTAAACATAGAGGGGTGTGTGTGGTGTCACTTTGGAGGTGGGAACATTTCCCAACACTCATGAGCTGCATTAGGTTTCCTCCCTGAAGCCAGAAGTGACCAAAGGTCCCCTTGAAAATAAGAACAGTGGTTTTGCTTTTTAAAAAAAGTTGTATTTGACTTGTTTAATGGACAAATTATTTTCTCTGGTGGCTTTCCAGAGGTATTTCTCCCCCAGGTTGTTTTGCAAAAGAAAAGAAAAGAAAAAAAGGGGGGGGGGTCTTTTGGATGGTCAAAATTGCAACAAGCCCCTTGATTCCCTGCCCCTCCCAATATTTCCAACAAACCTCCTGTTGGATCATCATGCCTGTGGGATGATGCCTGTTTCACCATTTGTCACCTAAAATTGTTTGCTGAAATTTTCTCCAGGGGCAGGTTTGCTGGTGAAGCTACAAAGTGACATGTGAGCATCATTTGTACACAGCCCTACAACACATCTCCCCTGTTTCTTGTACATTCAAATAATAGATGCCTTAATTAACGGATATTGGCAAATGTACAAAATTGTAACTATCAAGTAATAAATAAAGTATAATGTTAGGAGTCTGGCAGGCCTTGGCCAACTCCCTCCAACATTGCCTGGATTCTGTCCCACCCCTGAGCAAAGCCTCAACACTGTCTCGCAACAGGGACCCGACCGGGGAAACCATACCGGAATATATGGCTGCGGCGACTCGTGGATGGAAATGATGTGGGTGATATTGTGCCGGCTCAGCTGATCCAGGTCCTTGGCATCTAGGAGGAAAGTGGAGGAGGAATACAGTACAATGTGAGCATTTCTAACATTCCTGGCCATGTTCTACAAACAACGGACATCGCAGGCTTTGGCTCTGCTGGCAAATTAGAGCGCGTTGAGAATCCCTGCTCTACGCACTGGGGTTCAGCAGATGGAGAAGGCTCCCAAGTGCCTTGTTTGTTCTCTCTCTCTCTCTCTCTCCTACCCCAGCGCTTGAATCCTGATGGCTGGACTGTGTCCATTTGCAGAACAGAGCTCAGAAAGATAACTGAGAGCTCAACGCCTCTTTTCACGGGCACTTTCGTCTGTTGGTGCTCATAAGAACATAAGAACAGCCTTGATGGAAGAGGCCACAGGAGCCCATCCAGTCCAGCATTCTGTCTCCCACAATGGCTCACCATTTGCTTCAAGGTATTCCCAAGCAGATGCCTTCACCTGCTTAGGATTCCTGCCTGGAAATGGGATTGAGAGATATCCTGCCTATCTCTCTGTTGTGTATGGAGTAATGTGCCTTTAAGTAATGTAACACTCGAATAAGTGGATGTAACAATCCCCAACAGTAACACTGTAACCTTCTGTATGAGGACGCGCGCTAGTGACCACTGGGGGCAATAGCGAGCGCCCAGCTCACATGGTACCAATTCCCCAAATACCTACAGCCGCAGGAAGATTCCCGCCACTACCTCACCTGGACAAGAGGGTGACGTCACGCAGACAGTAGCCAATAAGCTACCGAGGAGCCACATTCAAATGTATAGCCACTGTATATATTGAGCTGTTCGTCCGCCATTACCACATGTTCCCTCTGACCATCATGCAATAAAGATGCGTTAAGCCAGGCTTCGGCTGTTTCTATTGTCTTGGTTCTCAAACACTAAATTGGCGACGAAGGTGGGATAATGGATCCCCATGGAATCAAGACAACACAGGCCGGTTTCAACATCAACAAACCGGAGGAATGGGAACTGTTCGAGATGGACTTCCAAAGCGCACTGATGGTGTCTGACATCTCGGACGAGGGGAAGAAAAGGGCCATCCTCATCAGGATGCTCGGGTTCCCGGCCATGAAGGTTTTGGTGGACCTGGTGTCTCCAAGGAAGGTGGGCGAGGTTCCGGTCAAGCAGCTCCATGCGGGACCATTTTCAGCCCTCGGTCTCGATGTTCTCGGCTCGGGACGCATTCTGGAAGAGAGTCCAGTCGCCTGGTGAGTCCGTGGCTGCCTTTGCAGTGGCCCTCCGTTTGGCCGCCGGCCCATGCAAATGGGAGAACCTGGAAATTGCCCTCAGGGACCGCATGCTGTGTGGTCTGTGGGACGAGGAGGTCCAGTGAAAGCTGATGAACAAAGAGCCGCCCCCAACGTTACAAGAGGTCATAAAGGAGGCGCAGGCGGCAGAAGCCACAAGGGCCGGGGTTAAGGGGTTCAGGACAAGGCCCCCACAACCCGACAAGGCAGCAGGCTCGGTGCAAGCGGCCAGGCGGGCACCACACTCCTCCACGGAGAGCAGCGAGGACAAGGACATCCGGAAGGTGCGGAAGGACGGCCGGCGTTGCAACGGCTGCAGGGCATCCCATGACCGCAGTAAGTGTCCGTTCAGGAAGGCGGAGTGCCATAACTGCGGGCGGCGAGGCCACATAGCCAAGGTTTGCAGGCGACGGCGCAAAGACCGGAAAGGCTCGACAGACCATTCACCAAAGAAGCAGGAGGGCGTCCGGCCCTCAAGGAAGCAGGACGGCGTGGGCTGCATCTCCGATGACAGCGACGACAACACAGTGGTCCACAGCGTGTCCTTGGGACACCCACGTTATTTTATAGAGGTACTGGTGCAAGGGGTCCCCGTTAAGATGGAGATAGACTCGGGTTCCTCCTATTCCATCATTTCCCAGAGAGAGTTTTTGAGGATTTCCGCCAACGTGCGGCCCAAGCTCAAAGCACTGAGGGCTACTTTGCGGGACATGCAGGGAAATAGCATCCCGGTGTTGGGGGTGGGAAAATTCAAGGTCCAATACAAGCAACACGCCTCAGAACTCCCTCTGGTTGTTCTCAAGGGGGGGGACTGTTGCCTCCTCGGAACACAATGGTTTAAGCCCCTGGGGTTGTTCATTGGGGGGGGGGGGTGCACACTATTGGAACTGGCCCAATACAGGAGGTGTGTAATGCGCATCCTGAGGTGTTCAAGAAGGACTCTGAAAATTCAAGGGGCCCGCAGTTGCGTTCGACCTGGACCCGGAGATCCGCCTGATAAGACTCAAACCGCGAAGGGTGTCTTTTGCACTTAAGGACAAAATAGAGGCGGAACTGGACAAATTAGTGGGCCAGGGGATTCTAGTTCCTGTTGATTCTGTGGAGTGGGAAACTCCGATTGTAACAGCGCTAAAGGCCAACGGGGAGGTTTGAATTTGCGCTGATTACAAATGTACCATTAATAAGGCGATACGCCCAAATGCGTATCCGGTGCCGGTAGTCAGCCACCTGTTGGCCAGGTTACATGGGGGAAAGTGTTTTGCAAAGCTAGACCTGGCGCAGGCTTACCAGCAACTCTCGGTAACCCCAGCTGCAGCAGTTGCGCAGACGATAGTCACCCACAAAGGGGCGTTTCAGGTGATGCGCCTGCAGTTTGGCGTGAACTCGACGCCAGGCATTTTCCAATCATTAGTGGAGCGTCTTTTGAAGGGTCTGGAGGGGGTCTTGCCATATTTTGACGACGTATTGATAACAGGGGGAAGTGAGTCAGAATTGGCTGAAAGGCTAGACAAAGTACTGACGGTTTTCAAAAAAGCGGGTTTGCGGCTGCGGAAAGACAAATGTGTCTTCTTTGCAAAAGAGGTTGAGTTCCTGGGTTTCCGGGTAACCCGTTGGCATAAAACCCTCCAAATCAAAGGTGGCCGCCGTTCAGAATGCTCCTCGCCCCACCTCCAAGCCAGAATTGCAATCGTTCCTGGGACTCCTAAACTTCTAACATTCCTTCCTGCCTAGGAAGGCGTCGGTGGCGGAGCCGCTTCATAAATTATTAAAGAAAGACGAGGCGTGGCAATGGGGCGAGAGTCAGGAGAGAGCATTCCATGAGCTGAAACAACTCTTATCCTCAGACGCCATACTAACCCATTTCGATCCCAAGAAACCAGTGGTTCTGGTATATGATGCTTCTCCAGTGGGGGTGGGGGCAGTTCTGTGCCACGTGTTGGAGAACGGGCGGGAAGCCCCGGTGGCGTTCTACTCCAGGTCCCTTCTAAGGCAGAACGTAACTATGCACAGACAGACAGGGAGGCATTCGCAATAATTGCTGGAACAAAGAAGTTTCACGACTTTCTATATGGCTGCCCTTTCACCATCGTGACTGACCACAAGCCCCTGCTAGGCATTTTCACCGCAGACAAGCCCACACCGCAGATCCTGTCCCCTAGAATGCTGAGGTGGGCCATTTTTTTAAACGTGTACCAGAATGCGCTGGTTTACCGCCCCGGAAAGGTCATAAGCCATGCGGACGTACTATCGAGGTCACCCCTGCTCCACATGGGCAGCCCCATGTGTGAGGTGGAACAAGACCAAGTGCTCATGATAGAGGTCCTGGATTCACCCCCAATAGTGCCCGCGGAAATCACCAAGGCGACGGGTAGAGATAAGACGTTGGCACTAGTTAGTTCATGGGTGCAAACAGGGTGGCCAACGTCTTCCCTAGCGGCAGAATTTGCTCCGTTTTTTAGGAAGAGATTGGAACTGTCCATGGAGAGGGGTTGCCTCCTGTGGGGCCAGCGGGTGGTCGTCCCTGAATCCCTGAGAGCAAGAGTGCTCAAGCTGCTGCACGTCAGCCATCCAGGGATTGTCCGCTCCAAGGCATTGGCCAGGAGCTATTTCTGGTGGCCCCAGTTAGACGCTGACATTGAGCACATGGTGAGCACTTGCGAGAGTTGCCAACGCTCTCGGCCCGAGGAGACCCAGCTTCCGCACAGGGAATGGGACGCGGCAAAAGGGCCGTGGTCCCGCGTGCACATTGACTTCGCAGGCCCTTTCAGAGGTTCGCTTTTCCTCCTCATAGTGGATGCTTATTCCAAGTGGTTAGAAGTTATCCCAATGGCAAACACCTCATCAGCCGCAACCATTAAGCAGTTGCGCAAGGTGTTCAGTTCGTTCGGTATACCCGATGTGCCTGTGAGTGATAACGCAAGTTGCTTCACGTCCGCCGAATTCCGGGCGTTCATTAACATGAACGCCATCCGGCACATCACCTCCGCACCTTTTCACCCGGTGACAAACGGCCAGGTAGAACGCCTTGTGCGTACCACCAAAGACGCGCTGAGACGCATGGGCCCCGGGGACCTGAACCTACAATTATGCCAATTCTTGCTCGGGTATAGGGTGACCCCCCTGGCATCAGGTTATTCGCCCGCAGAGCTCCTAATGCGCAGGAAGTTGACTACGATACTGACCAGACTAGACCCCACAAGGGTGGAAGACACTGGGAGGAACATTGGGATAGCGGGCACAAAGAGTTTCGAAATAGGCGCCCCGATCCATTGCAGAAATTACGCTAGCGCAGGGCCAGCCTGGGTTCCGGGAGTAGTCATTGGGCAAACGGGACCTGTGTCATACTGCATGGAGACCAGCACAGGTCTACTCTGGAGGCGGCACGCAGACCAACTCCGGCGTTGGGTTCCTGGTAACCAAGGCGTGGAAACCGCGCAACAAGACTCAGCGTTAGGGTTCTCCCCCACCCGTTCAGCCCAAGGGGGAGGACAGGGGGGCAAGTAGTCCTCACCGAGGGGGGAAGGGAATAAGTTTGTCCCCATAGATATCCCGGAAGATGATTTTGACTTTGAGTTACAAAACCGGGGGGGGGGGGTTGGAGTGGTCCCCCACCCGTCCAAGCGAGAAGCGGGGTTTTTCGTTAGCCCCCAATGCCCCCGGTTTTCCCACAATGGAGTTTACCCCTACCCCGAAAACCGCAGAACCACGGCAAGTCGCTAACGAGTCTCCCTCTCCCATTGCAGGACAAGAGACCAGGGAACACAGAAGTGATAGCGCCCCCGGGACAAGCCAGCCAGCCTTGCTCCCAAAACGCCCTTGCAATAAACCATATTGGATGAGAGACTTCGTCTCATCCTAGGGGGGAGGGATGTTGTGTTTGGAGTATTGTGCCTTTAAGTAATGTAACACTCGAATGAGTGGATGTAACAATCCCCAACAGTAACACTGTAACCTTCTGTATGAGGACGCGAGCTAGTGACCACTGGGGGCAATAGCGAGCGCCCAGCTCACATGGTACCAATTCCCCAAATACCTACAGCCGCGGAAAGATTCCCGCCACTATCTCACCTGGACAAGAAGGGCGTGACTGAGAGCGACGTCATGCAGACAGTAGCCAATGAGCTACCGAGGAGCCACATTCAAATGTATAGCCACTGTATATATTGAGCTGTTCGTCCGCCATTACCACATGTTCCCTCTGACCATCATGCAATAAAGATGCGTTAAGCCAGGCTTCGGCTGTTTCTATTGTCTTGGTTCTTAACACTAAACTCTCCAACCCGGAGATTGTTCTTAGGTACATCCATAATTATAGCCATTGATCCCCTTGTCCTCCATGAACTTGTCTAATCCTTTCTTAAAGCTGTCAAGACTGACAGCTGTCACCACTTCTTCTGGCAGGGAGTTCCATAGACCAGGGATCCTCTGGGTGAAAAAGTACTTTCTCTTATTTGTTTGAGAACTAGTACCCAAAAGTTTCATGGAGTGTCCCCTAGTTCTAGTGTTGTGCGATAGGGAAAACAGTTTTTCCTTCTCTACTTTGTCCACACCATGCATGATTTTATAAACTTCAATCAGGTCACCTCTTATACGCCGTTGCTCAAGAGTGAAAAGGGCCAACCGTTGCCGCCTCAGATGGTAAGGAAGGTGTTCCAGTCCCCTAATCATTCTGGTTGCCCTCCTCTGCACTTTCTCCAGCTCCATAATATCCTTCTGGAGGTATGGCGACCAGAACTGTACACAGTATTCCAGATGGGGCCTCACCATAGATTTATAAAGATGCAAAATGACACTTGCTGACTTATTTTCTATACCCTTCCTAATGATCCCTAGCACAATGATCCCTCCACAAGGCATCAGGCACTTTAGCACTAAGGCAGGGAATGTCACCACCAGTAACAGCAAAGTCTGACTTCAGGAGACGTCCAGTATGCATCAGGGTCAAAGGCAAATAGTCATCTCAATGCTAATGGAGCAATCTGTCAATACTCAATTAAACTGCCTCAGAAAAAGCAGCTGCTGCCCATCAGGGAGTGAGCGGTCGGACCACATGGTCCTCCCCACAGTGTGTGAGTCTCCTGCCACCCACACTTGGCCTTGCTAGTCCCATCATCAGATGCTCTCGCCTGGAGAAGGTGCAGGCGGTGGTGGTGGAGGAGGGGCACATAGGTTGGCAAATGCTCAGGGAGGGATCGAAGGGGGAAGACACAGGGGAGGTAGTGTTCCACAGCCACAGGCCTGCAGAGGACTTCCTATGCATTGCACAGCTCTCTAAGGCATTTTCTTGAGTTCACAGATAATTTATTTCCAAGCCTCCCAGAGGTCACTGCACAGCTTGGAGAAATTGCCTTTTTTTCATGCTATGATGGCTGGTTGGTTTTGGGAGTTGCGGCCCCCTTCCCCAAAGTAGCAGAGTTGAGGAAGACGTTGCACTAGGTCAGGGGTGGCCAAACTATGGCCCACGGACCGGCCTCAGCCCACAGCACCATTTCATGTGACCCGCAGCCACATGAAATGTGTGGACACATATATGTCAGCCGTAAATGTGCCCAAAGCTGTCGTAGATGCGGGAGTGGGTACATTTACGACAGCCGTAAATGTGCCTGCTTCCGGTTCCAGGGGGTATGGTCCGACCCACTCAGCTATCGGGGTGTGTGTGTGTGCCAGGCCCATAAAAAGTTTGGGAACCCCTGCACAAGGTTGTGGTCTTTCTCCATTATTATACAATGTCCCCTCTATTGAGCTTCTAAATCAGGGATTCTCAATTTATGGCCTATGGGCCAGATGTGGCCCGTGGTACCATTTCCTGTCCCCCCCCCCCCCAGCTCCACCACACCAAGAAGTGCCATATGGGTGAGGAAGGGCAAAATGGTCATCCGGCCCCCGAAGTGTGACCTGGTCCCCAGCTTTAAAAGGTTGAGAACTCCTGTTCTAAACAGATGGCCTCTCATAAGCTTCTGAGACCACAAGTATCTTTTGACATCCACCAGGATGTATAGATGCTACAGGACTCCTAGTTTATGCTTTGCAGTTATCTAACCTCCACTTTAGATGTGTAGATTCACAATTGCCTCTCCTGAACACCTTCCCTAACTAGCACTTTGGTTGGGGAGTCAGTAGTGTTATGGGGCTTGGCCATGTTTTAGTCAACATTTGACGCATAAGGAGAGGGTTAGTAGGGATTGATCTGGCCCAGCTTCACCCAGAAGTGGTTCTTTATCTCTTCTCATTCATTCATTGAGTTTATGGAGATCGGGCAGCTAAATTAACACATCTGAAGGCTGAAAAACCTCTGTGCAGATCAGTCAGGGAGTCAGGTGGCAATCTGGCTGATCTTGCATTTCCAGCCGTTTCCATTGCACATGTTTTCAGAATGCGAGCAGAATCCAACAACGTTGTTAGAAGGCCAGATGGGCAAAGGCCCAGATCTCCTTTCAGGAACAGCTGAAAGCACAGGCAATGTTCCAAGCCTATCTCTTCCTCTATGGTGTATACAATATACAACCATTTTTCCAAAATAGATTGTAAGCATGTGAACCATGCCCAACAGGAAACAATGACCATGCCCTCTACTTCTGGTGAGTATTTGGATGAGAGACTTCAGGGGGAAACCCTGGGATCTCCAGGGAAGGCTAGAAAAAAATCCTATTTGCAACTCTGGACAACCACAGTTGCCAGCCAGAGTCTATAACAGTGGTGGTGCCCAAACTTTTTGGGCCAGATCAATTTCCACGCCTTGATCCAAAAGATGGAGTGGAGCCCAACTAAAGGTTGCCAGCCTTACATCGGAACCTGGGAGTAACACAGGGCCCTCTTTCTCTTGACATCCTTGGTGGAATTTCCGTTGGTTACTTACCTATGAAGTTCCCAAGGAATAATCCAGGGAGAACCTGTGAAATGTAAAAATATATATATTATAATAATATTCTTGTGAGCCAAACTCCTTGGGCCTTCAGAATAGTTGTAGTCTCAAGGGGTCTGCTTCTTTCGCCCCACACATCTTCCTACCTGTATGGGCTGACCCCTCCCATATCTCTGACTTTTCCGCCTTGGCTTGTCCATCTTGGTTGGCCCTACATGGAATAGCCCCATGATGGCGAACCTTGGCACTCCAGATGTTCTTGGACTTCAATTCCCAGAAGCCCAAGCCCCCATGAATCCACACAAATGGGTTTGCTGCGATTCATCCGGCCCACGCCGCGCCGTCCTCATCGCTCCCGGAAGCGGAAGTAAAATGTGCCCATACAGTTTCTTCCAGGTTAACCCTTCCTCTGTACAGGCACGTTTTACTTCTGCTTCCGGGAGCAACGAGGGCAGCGCAAGCCGGATGAATCACAGTAAACCCCTTTGTGTGGATTCACGGGGGCTTGGGCTTCTGGGAATTGAAGTCCAAGAACATCTGGAGTGCCAAGGTTCGCCATCATGGGGCTATTCCATGTAGGGCCAACCAAGATGGACAAGCCATGGCGGAAAAGTCAGACTAAACAAGATCCATTGGGGAAGGAAATGGCAACCCACTCCAGTATCCTTGCCAAGAAAATCCCATGGACAGTATTAACAGGAAAGATGTTAAACCCAGTGTTAATAGAAAAAGAAGAAGGCTGAACATGAGATAAATTAACTCAATAAAGGAAGCTACAGCCTTGAGTTTGCTACGCTTGGGCAAGTCACCTGTAGACAGACTTTTTTTTAAAAAAAATAACTCATTGTCTGAAATCCTGTTTGTAGCATTAAGCCCAGGCATAACCTTCTGTCCATCCTCACTGGTAACAAAAAGTGACTTTGATGTGGTTCTTGAGGGCATATGTACATGCTAGCTTGGTGCATGTGTGCACCCACTCCCATAAATTGCAGCAACAGGACTTTGCTTATCAGGGAGGAATGGACTAGAACTTATACGTGGGCTTAATTTTTTTGGAATAGTAGTCGTGTTAGTCTGTGGTTCAGGCAAACAGGATTTCAGCTATTAGTTCACCATAAGCAACCAGATAGTACATGATAGTCACTCCCACACTTAATGACGGTCTACAGATGATTATGGCCCTCAGCCCTGCTTTCTAAGATGGCTTGTGGCCAGGAGCATGTTCTCCTAGTTGCAGATTTATGAGCTGGTTGTAACCTTTCTTTTCTGGCTAAGGGACCCCTCTGTTGTCACCTGCACACTAGAGCGTTTTGTTTATGGTCCCCAGTGATGAATTTGGCAGAAATGGGAACACTTATTTTTCTGGGCTGTCCACCCTAGCTAGTGAACCGTGAGTGCTGATATCCAGAAGTCCACATTTCCCAATTCTGGAACACAGCATCTGCAGTGCCCTTGCAAACGATTCAGTGCCTTCGGCAAAACCCCGGGACAGAAAACCCTATTTGTCAATCAATTTCCAAAATTGGAAATTGATTGAGAAAGAGATATCAGAGATTTTTAAAATTGACTTAAAGTTGGAGTCAAGTGCCACCTTATTGACAGAACTGGATAATATTAATATGAATATAGATAAAAAAGAATTGCTCTCCATAATGTTAACAGCGGCAAGATTATGTATAGCAAGGAATTGGAAAAATAACAAGGTTTTGAAAGTAGAAGAATGGTATAAGGAAAATGTGGGAAATTGCATTAAATGACAAATTGACGTGAATTGAATGTAAAAAAAGTGTATCGAAGGAAAACAAGTTTTGGGAAATATGGAGACCATTTGTGAAATGTGTTTTAGTAGAGGATAAGAGAGATAAACCAGAACCTCAACATATGAACTTTTGGAAAGATTAAAATATTAATAAATGTGATCCTCATGGCTTGTATAAATCACTGGGTGATATAAATATTATTTGTAGTATATTAGTCTGAATCCTCCATGTATGTAATGTTTAAATTTATAATGAAACATAATGAAACAATGAAAATATAATTAATGATAAGTGATGAATAGTATAGATTGCTTATGAAAAGAAGTTGTAAAATATAAGTTGAAAGAAGATTTTGGTATAAAAGGAGAATCAAGAGTTAGTATTGCTTATACAATGCTATTATTATAGAGTATATGTAATTTCTATGTATTTAAATTGTGTTTTTTATGTTTTCTTTACATTTTTCTTCTTTCTTCTGTAATCTTAACCTATAAAACCAAGTGTTCACCGTTGGAATTGGCTATGGGCTGCTGTGCGTCGCCCTACTTACCCGTTCCCTCCCTTCGAGAGCACGGGCGAAGTGGCTACGCAGGTCAACGAATGGTTTAAAAAATCGCGATTGGGGCATCAGCCCCACCATTGGCAAGAAAGGGAAACAACTTCATTTCCCAAAAAGCATTGCGTTTCGCCGTGTTTCTCCCAGTGTCAGCCAATCAAGATGATAAAAACAACGGACTCAGTCTTTGTTTTACGAGCCGCAACCAATCAAAAGTAGCGTTTCAAAACCTTGCCGAGCGACGGACGTCAGAAACTACAAGTCCCAGCGTCCTCCGTGCTGTGACCCCTCAGCCAATCAGGCTAAGGGACATGAGCATGGAGGAGGCTGGGAAAGCCAAAGCGCCAACAACTTCCCTCCAGGAGGCACTTCGTCTCCCGGAGGGAAGCCATCCCCAGCTCATCGCGGTGGGCGGCTGGCCATGTCGGATCCTGGACTGCCTGCTTTTGGCGGCCCCCACCCAACCGGCGAAGACCTCAGCACCAGCGGAGAGGGAGAAAAGGCTGCGCCACAGAGGCATGGAAGGTGAGGCCCGGCACAGAAGGCTGCACTGGGGAGACGTAGAGTACGAAAGGCCCAACTGGC
This sequence comes from Bradypodion ventrale, assembly GCA_035047345.1. Classification (NCBI taxonomy): domain Eukaryota; kingdom Metazoa; phylum Chordata; class Lepidosauria; order Squamata; family Chamaeleonidae; genus Bradypodion; species Bradypodion ventrale. Next base: position 3,281,520 of record JAWDJE010000004.1, on the reverse strand, counting down.
AACGGGTAAGTGGGGCGGGGGAGAGGAATTGAGGAGGGGAACGGGCCTGGGGAGCACGCCACCCACACAGGTCATAGAGAAGAAAGGGGGAGAACGAACCCACCTCCTTCCCCCCAGTCTCAGTCCCCTGCCCCACTTACCTGTTGGCAGCTGGGCAATTCGTACTCTGCGCCTCCCCAGAGCGGCCTTCTGTGCTGGGCCACTCACCTTCCATGTCTCCATGGTGTGGCCTTTCCTCCCTCAATGCCGGCGCCAAGGCCTTCATCGGTGGGGTGTGGGCCACCAAAATCAAGCAGCCCAGCCGGCAAACGATGCTCCCGCCCGCCCAGCAAAGGCCTCCTGGGTGTCCTCACAAAGGCTTGGGGGGAGGAGGAAGAGCTCCTCCTCCCCCTGCAAAGCTTCAGCATGTGTGTGTGTGTGTGTGTGTGTGTGTGTGTGTGTGTGTGTGTGTGTGTGTGTGTGTGTGTGTGTGCTCACCAAGGCTTGTGGGGGGGGGAGGAAGAGCCCGTCCTCTCCCCATGGAGCTATGGCATGTGTGTGTGTGTTGTGTGTGGGTGTGTTTGTGTTGTGTGTGTGGGTGTGTTGTGTGGGTGGTTGTGTTGTTTGTGTGGATGTGTTGTGTGTAGTTGTGTTGTTTGTGTTGTTTGTGTGGTTGTGTTGTGTGTGTGTATTGAGTGTCTGTGTGTGGTTATGTTGTGTGTGCTGTGTGTATTGTGTGTGTTGTTGTGTGTGTATTGAGTGAGTGTGTGGTTGTGTTGTGTGTGTGTTGTGTGTGTGTGTGGTTGTGTGTGTGATTGTTTTGTATTTGTGTATTGAATGAGTGTGTGGTGATATTGTGTGTGCTGTATGTGTGTATTGAATGAGTGTGGTTGTGTTGTGTGTGCTGTGTGTGTATTTTGTGTGTGTGTATGTGTTGTGTGTGTGTGTATTGTGTGCGCGTGTGTGGTTGTGTTGCATGTATGCTTATATTGTGTGTATGTCTACCCCTCAAAACCACCCCAACCACAAGCACACATGTTATACCTGCCCGGCAGGGCAAAAAATGCTGATCTTAACCTATAAAACCAACCTATAAAACTTTACAAAGTTAAAAAAATAAAAAATTTACAAAAAACAACAAAGAATTCATTGTTTTATATAAAGCACAGGGGGGGGGGGGGGGAAAGCCTGGCAACGCCGGGCAAACTATGCTAGTGTTTATTATATTTCTGTTATTTTATGAAAATTAATAAAAAATTATAAAAAAGAAAACAAAACCCTATTTGTGCAATGTAAATACAGTAGGCAGAAGAGAGAGGCACCATTGGCCATACCGTCTACTCTGGGTTTAATTTTAGACCCGTGATGGCCAACCTTGGCACTCCAGGTGTTCTTGGGCATCATTTACCAGAAGCCCAAATCAGCCCTCCTGATGATCAGGGCTTCTGGGAATTGAAGTTCAAGAACACCTGGATTGCCAAGGTTGGCCATCACAAGGCTAGACCCTGGTCCCATTACTCAAGGGTGGGAGCTGACCCCTTTCTGTGGTGTGTTAACTGGGGTGGGGGTAATGCACCCTAAACCTTGTTCCTATCAAACTTTGCAAACTTGACAAGTTCCTGGTCCTATCACTCTTTGCAACGATGATTAGCTGTTTTGAAGGCTTCCAAGCAAACTCCCAGGACAGCAAGCAAAATGTTTACTCACAACCACACCAGAAAGACCTTGTTTTCTCAGACACGTCCCCGGTTTTGCCCTACCTTGTTCATGCCGTTGCCCATGGTCCAACGACGCAGCCCAAGCAATCGCTGTCTCTCCCCCCCTGCAGGCCTTCCTTCGCCCCAAAAGAAATCCTCTGGGCAACAGCTGTAGTTCTTGTGACAAGGGGTCAATCGTTGACCACCAGCAGCCTTTCCTCCTCCTCCTCCTCCTTTCCTTGAGCACAGCACAGCTCCTAGCTAGATCTTTTCCGGGCCACTTTCTGCGACTGGCACATTGACAGGGACAGGAAAGACGCCACCTCTTTCGTAAGCAAGGGGTGGGTGCCTGGCTGCGTGCCGGGAATGTCATGCCATGCTGGGGCAGGACAGCTTCTCTTGCTGTGCCATAACAAAGCTCCACTATCTAGAGAACAAAACCTTTTGTCTCTCCAGCTTTTGTGTGTGTGTGTGTGTGTGTGTGTCTCTCTCTCTCTCTCTCTCTCTCTCTGTGTGTCTGTGTGCGTGTGTGCACGTGTGTGTGTGTGTGTGTGCGCGCACGTGTGCACGTGTGCATGTGTGTGTGTGTGTGTGTGCTGTGTCACCTCCCTGGATCACCTGCCCATGCTTGTGGCAGCAGAGGGAGGAGATGCACACGCACACACCTGTGCAATAATCCCATGGCTTTTGTGCTATCTCAATAGGAAAAGGCAGAAGGCACACACAGGAAGGGGTTTCAGGGGCTGGAGATCTGTGATGCTCCCCCCACCCACCCCAAACAGGAAAGAGTGGGAGGCCCATGAGATGGAACAGAATGTGCCCCAGCCAGCCAGGAGCCAAGAGAAGGCAGATCTAGTTACACCCTGGGATGACTATTGCCAAAAATAGAAGCTGGGATGGCGAGGCTGTCTACTAGCTCAGCAGGGCACGAAGCCAGCTCCATGGTGGTGTGGCATATTAGTATCCATCCTCTGCACATTAGAAAGTCCCCCCTAACAAAAATGGGAAACTCATACCTGTCAACCGCGGGTCCAGAAAATACGGGACCTGCGCAGAACGGTTCTGTGCAGATCGCCTTATACACTTGCGTAGAACCCTTCTACGCATGCATAGAAGGCTTCTATGATCCCCTTCTGCGCAGATTGCCTTCTACGCATGCATAGAAGGTGATCTGTGCAGAAGGGATGCGCAATACCTCTTCCCCCCGCTGCCAATTTAATTTAATAGTCATATTTATATATATGCCGCCGACTCAGGTAGAACCCGACTCAGGGCGGCATTACAACAAGTTCTAAAAACACATAAAAACACTTTGTTGTTGTTCAGTTGCACAGTCGATTCCGACCCTTTGCGACCCTATGGACCATCGTTCTCCAGGCGCCTCTGTCCTCCACCATCCCCCTCAGTCCTCCCAGTTCTGTGCCCATTGTGTCTACAATACCATCTATCCATCTCATCCTTGGCCTCCCCCTTCTTCTTTTGCCCTCCACCTTTCCCAACATCACGGCCTTCTCAAGTAAATCCTCCCTTCTCATTTGATGCCCAAAGTACTTTAGCCTCATCTTTACTATTTGACCTTCCAATGAGCAGTCAGGGTTAATTTCTTCTAAGATTGACCTATTTGTTCTCCTCGCTGTCCAGGATACCCTCAAAACTCTCCTCCAACACCACATTTCAAAGGCATCTATTCTTCTGCGTTCAGCCCTCCTAATTGTCCAGCTCTCACATCAGTACATTACTACTGGGAAAACCATTGCTTTGACTATTCTAATTTTTGTTTTCAAGGTGATGTCTCTGGTTTTCACTATGTTCCCCAGGTTTCTCATTGCTTGTCTCCCAAGAATCAGTCGCCTTTTTATTTCATGGCTGCAATCCCCATCTGCAGTGATCTTAGATCCTAAGAACGTAAAATCTGTCACTGCTTCTACTTCTTCCCCGTCTATTTTCCAGGAACTGATCGGGCCTGTTGCCATTATCTTGGTTTTCTTGATATTGAGTCTCAGGCCAGCTTTTGCACTCTCCTCCTTCAGCCCAATCAAGAGATTCTTTAGGTCTTCCTCACTTTCTGCCATTAGGGTGGTATCGTCTGCATATCTCAGATTGTTGATGTTTCTCCCAGCAATTTTTATCCCATATTGTGATTCCTCCATCCCTGCATTGCGCATTATGTGCTCTGTGTATAGGTTGAATAAGCATGGTGACAAAATGCAGCCTTGTCTTACTCCTTTTCCTATTCCAAACCATTCTGTCATTCCATGTTCTGTCCTAACTGTTGCTTCTTGGTTCATGTACAGATTTCTCATGAGGCATATGATGTGCTCTGGTATTCCCATCTCTTTAATTACTTGCCACATCTTGTTGTGGTCCACACAGTCAAATGCCTTAGTGTAGTCAATAAAACAAAAGTAAACTTGTTTCTGGTATTCCTTTGTTTTCTCCATGTTCCAGCGTATGTTGGCGATGTGGTCTCTAGTCCCCCTGCCTCTTCTGAAACCAGCCTGCACCTCTGGTAATTCTCTCTCCACATGCTGCTGAAGTCTATCCTGTATTATCTTGAGCATCACCTTGCTGGCGTGTGGGATGAGCGCAATTGTTCGATAATTTGAACATTCTTTGGCATTGCCCTTTTTTGGGATTGGAACATATACTGATCTTTTCCAGTCCTGTGGCCACTGTTTTGTTTTCCAAATCTGCTGGCATATTGAATGCAGTAATTTGATGCCATCATCTTTTAGAGCTTTGAAAAATTCAACTGGGATACCATCATCTCCACTAGCTTTGTTGTTTGCAGTGCTCTTTAGGGCCTTTCTGACTTCACTTTCCAGGATGTCTGGCTCAGGTTCAATTTCTTCATCATTGTGACTATCAGGAGTGTTGAGTTCCTTTTTGTAGAGTTCCTCTGTGTACTCTTTCCATCTTTTCTTAATCTCTTCTGCATCAGCTAGCTCCTTTCCGTCTTTGTCCCTTATCATAGTCATTTTTGCTTTAAATGTTCCCTTGATTTCCCCGATTTTAAAACACTTTAAAAACACTTTAAAAGACCCATATCCCACCCACCCATCCCACCCACTATAAAAAGAAGAAGAAGAGAGAGTTCTTAATTGTTTACATAAGCCAGCAGGCGGGGACCGTGTTCCCATTCAGGCCCCCCTGTAGCAATGTCTGGCCGCTAGGGCGGCGTTAGGTCCCGGAGGAGACTGATCAATGACAACACGAGGCAACAGGAGCGAGATCAGATCAGTGTTTATTGGGAAAATGCATACACCTTTTATAGACCAGAAGGCAAGGAGAAAACAACCGTCACCAATAAGTCAATCACAATACCTGTTTACTCAGGTTAATTGGGGAAACTCTTCAGGGGAAGTTAATTAGCAGGGGCAAACATGGGATGAGGGGGACTATTGTTTAGGGCTTAGACAGGGGTAAACATATTCACTGTTTGCACCGGAGATTTCCTTAACCAGGAGATGAGTGATTATTCCAAGAGGTAATTGAGGTCTGCGAGATGCTTATTCGGCAGAGTCGTCGATCAGGCTAGAAGCAGCCGAATTAATCCCTATCATTAATTCACACCCCTTATGCCCTGACAAGGGCCAGAGGCCAGGAGTTTGCCCGCTGGTTTAACCTCTGCCAGAGACCACTGGTGCCCAACCGGGCACGGGGAATCTTCACCCCCCCACACCTGCCCTGCCAGCCAGGTCTTCAATCCTCTCCTGAAGGGCAGCAATTCTCTTTGAAGTCTTAGATCTATTGGCAGGAGGTTCCAGAGAGTTGGTGCGGACACGGAGAAGGCCCTCCTTCGGGTGCTGGACAGATGTGCACCCCTAGTTGATGGCACTATTAGAGAGCCCCTCCGGTCCGCTCTGGTTGGACGGACAGACGTCCTTAGGGCGATGCGATCTCTAAGGTATCCTGGCCCACTGCCATATAGGGCTTTAAAGGTCAAAACCAGCACCTTGAACTCTGGGGGTTTGGCAGCTGCAGGCGGGAAATGGAGCAAATCGGCACCAAAAATCGGGAAATCCTGGCCAATCCGGGAATGTTGACAGGTATGGAAACTAACTACCCCCCCCCCCCCAAAAAAAAAAAAAAAAAAAGAAGAAGAAGTTGCTTCTCCTGGATTACAACTCCCAAAGTCCCCAGCCATGCCCTGAGAGGGGATTCTGGAAGTTGTACTCAAGGAAGCTTTTCAGAATGTCATCCCCAGCCTTAGCAATAAATTAAGCAGCCAGTATTTTAGGATTCTCTGTGCCCATAGATTTTATTTATTTATTTATTCTTAGATTTTTATGCCGCCCTATTTTATGTCAGTTATTTTATTTTGGGATGCATTTTTTGGTTGGTTTGTTTTTAATTTGTTGTGTGTTTTATTATGTCATTTGATAGTTATATTCACACCGCCCAGAGTGGGAAATTATTATTATTATTATTATTATTATTATTATTATTATTATTATTATTATTATTATTATTATTATTATTATTATTATTATTATTATTATTATTATTATTATTATTATATACCGCTTTCCTTTATTCCAAGTTTCCCAAATGGGCGGTCTAAAAATGCAGTAAATAGATAAACAAACAAAACTCCGAAAGTTGCTTTCCCCCCGGACTACAACTCCCAGGATTCCCAGCTGCAACCTGAAATGGGATTCTGGGAGTTGTAGTCCGACAACGTCACTTTCCAGAATTCCGTTCGAAAGCCTCGCGGAGCGCCCCGCCGCTGCTGCTTGTGACGTCACGTGGAGTCGGAGCCCCGCCCCACTGCCGCGGAAGCCCCGCCCTTGCCTCGGCCCCCTGTCTCGGTTGCCGTGGAGACGGAAAGCGCCGGATGGCGAAGGAGGCCGCCCTGCGCTGAGCTCCGGCGCCGGCGGGGGAGGGGAGCGGCATGGCCAAAAACAAGGTGGGGGGGGGGGCTGAAAGAGGGGGGGCAGCCGGGGGGGGGGGAAGGAGGCTTACATCCTCCAGAGATGCCAATGGGAATGGGGGGGGGGCGGACTTCCTGACACCCCCTTCAATACATACACACTAGGACAGGGGTTCTCAACCTTTTAAAGCGGGGGGGGGGTCACGCTCCCTAAAACAGCTTCGGGGGCAGGACGGACATTTTGCCCTTCCTCCACCACATGGCACTTCCTGGTGTGGTGTTGGGCCACATGAAATGGTGCTGTGGGCCGTATCCGGCCCCCGGGCCGTAGGTTGAGAATCCCTGCACTAAGAAATCCTTCCTGCTCTGAAAATACGATTTAGAAAGGTGTGTGTGTGAGAGATAGAGAAAGAGATAGAGAAAGAGAAACAGTTTAGAAAGGTTACTTTCGGGGGTGGGGTGGGGTGGGGGGCACTACAGCTCCCAGAAGCCCCCAGGCAGCAGGATGGCTGCTTTGGAAAAGTAACTTTCCCATACTGTGGCAGAGGCAAAGAGACAGCAAGAGAAAGCCAGGGAGGTTTAGATCTGGATCCATGACGATTGTGCCCCCCAACTTGGAAACCCTAATCCCCCCCCTTTGCCACGACACACACACACACACACACACACACACACACACACACACACACACACACACACACACACACACACACACACACACACACAAAATAGCTGTGTGGGCACCTGCAGAGCCACCTCTTTCTTATCTACCCCAGAATTTATGCCAAGGTGGAGTCCAATCCTTGCACACCTGCTGGTCACTCTTTGAGCACATTACCTCTGCAGGTGAAACTCGGAAAATTAGAATATCGTGCAAATGTTCATTCAGTCCAGTAATGCAACTTAAAAGGTGAAACAAATATATGAGATGGACTCATTACATGCAAAATGAGATAGTTCAAGCTTTACTTCGTTATAATAGTGATGCTTATGGCTTATATCTTTTGAGAACCCCAACCCCCCAATCCCATGTACCCCATAATCACCACATAATCTCATGTACGCTGTACGCCATGATCATCACAATTATAACGAATTAAGGCATGACATCTCTCACTTTGCATGCAGTGAGTCTATCTCATATATTTGTTTCACCTTTTAAGTGAACTGAATGAACCTTTGCAGGATATTCTAGTTTTCCGAGTTTTACCTTTTTTGGGGTGGGGGTGTTTTAACAGCAGACCCAGTTGCCACAGTGCTACATCGCCCAATTTGTAGACATGCCTGATTTTTTTTATATAATTGTTTCTATTCTTAAAAAAACATATTATAACAAAAACATAATACAAATACAGGTGAAACTTGGAAAATTCGAATATCTATGTCATAGAGCTGACATTCTATGTCCCTATACAGTATAGATACATACAGTATACATACAGTATAGCAAAATATTCGCATTGTTTTTAAAAAAGAAAATACTAATTACATGTTACTTTAAGAATAACACATTACTAACACTTTAAAATTTTAACAGAAAGTTTTAAAATGGCCAAAACTTTTGGCAAATGACTTCCCAAGATCATGGCCTTTAGAAGTAATTGATAAGTGTTAATATCCTTGTGTTGCTTTGCAAAAGAAATATTTGTTGTGCCTTCACATCACAAAGGGGATGCTGATACAGTACATCATTGTTTGTCATAGGTGAGTTACACGCTGTGCTTGGGTCTTTAGCTTGCCTTGCATCCTTTTAAACAAACAAACCAACTTTGAACTTGACGTTGGCAGGTCAGCAGTTCGTGATCTGAGTGTGGCATGACAGAATGTGCTCCTGCATCTGTCCCAGATCCTGCCAACCTAGCAGTTTGAAAGCAAGAAATCGCAAATAGATAAATAGGTACTGCTTCGGTGGGAAGGTAAACAATGTTCCCTGCACTCCAGTGTCTAGTCCTGCCTGCCACATGTCCATGGAAACATCTGCAGATACAGATAGCACTGTCTTTGGATGTAAACAGAGATGAGGACTGAATACTAGAGTCGGATATGACTGGTTTTTGAGCAAAGGTGAACTTTACCACATTTTTTGTTACTTGTTCCATACAGAAAATGTATTGCTCACACCTCGTTTCTCATGTTACATTTTAGGGCTCCAGGGATTTTTTCAGCTATGTTGGAGGAGGGGGTAGTTTTGGGGTTGGGTTTTTTTTGTTCTTAATTTCATGTTCCTCTTTCATCTGCTTCTCCAAACCTCTCATTACAGAATGTGAACTATAAAGGGCTCCATGGTTACCAAAAACTGAAAGAACGGTGAGTATTGCGTGTGTTCCCCCCCCCCCCCCGCCCTGCATCAAATAACATAAGATCCTTCCTTGTTTCTGTATGAAGAAAGGGAGAAGTCCTGCAGATGTTTTTTGCATAGGTCAATTTACAAGGACTGTGTATGTAGGAAATCTGTGTGAACTTCATGCAGAAGGAGTACAGATTATCTTGTAGCTGTTAAAGGTGGCATGCCATCTGGGATAAAGTTTAGGCACAAACTGTGTGAACATTCATTAGATACATGTGACGTAGCACATGTGGTGGGGTTGTAACATGGTAAAAGATTTTTGGAAAAGAATTGAAAAAGAGATTGGAGAATTACTGGGTAAGACAATTAAACTGGATTCGGGTACCACTCTGTTAACAAATGTGGATGGTATTAATTTAAATAAGGATGAGAAAGAATTATTAAAAATAATGCTTACGACGGCTAGACAATGTATTGCTAGAAACTGGAGAAATGATGTAACTATACAAACTGAAGAATGGTATAAAGAAATGCGGAATTTAGCATTGAACGATAAATTGACTTGGGAGATTAAGAAAAAAAGGGATAATTTAAAAGTGAATAGATTTTGGAATATTTGGAAACCTTTTGTGGATCACTCCCTTATGGGGGAGGATAGAAACAGACCTGTACCTGAACAAAGTGAATTTTGGAAATAAAATAATGAGATATTCTGAGCTCTCCAGGGCAATGTAAATAGTCACTGGGTGATGATTATTTATAATTGTATTATTGTATTTTTTTTCTTTTGTTTTTCCCATCCTATCCATAATTGCATATTATGACTTTATGGGGAAATGAGTATTGGAACATTAGTTAATTTCATTTCAAGTTTAATTTCTTGTTAGAGAATAACCATTAAGTCAAAATTTAAGAGATTTTTTATTATTATTTTTTTAGGATGGTGTTAAGATTTTGATTTTGAAAAGATAGGTATAAAAATGTATTAGGATAGGTGTGTATATTTTTTCTTTTTTTTCATTGTTTGTGTATATTGATTTTTTTTGTTTCTTTAGTATGTTGTTTTTTTTCTCTTGTATTGTGTTTTGTATTTTATTTGTTAAAAATTTAATAAAAAGTATTATTAAAAAAAAGATACATGTGACGTACAGAAGTGCCTGCTTAAATACCCTCTCATTGTCAAGTATTTATCGAGAGTAAACAAGACGCACAGCAAGCCTGCCACCACCGAAAATTTCCACTCTGCTAAAAAAAATAAGAAACTTTCCAAGCCTGTTTTCCCAGACACCTTCCTATTATTCCAGCTCCCCAAAAGCAACGCACCATTTGCCCACTTCTTTTGCTTGGTACCTGCTTTGTGTACCAGGGTAAGGAAAAGACATAGCTATGTACAAACCTGGGAGCAAAGCTATGGAGAGCTGCAGCAGGGATTAAACTGTTCATAAAGCTGCTAGGCTAGTTAATGACACAGAAGTGGTCTCAGCCAAATCAGAGCTTTGGCCCATCGTGTTCAGTGAAAAACATGACTTATCCTGCTACGGGAGATTCTGAAGTGAACTCTGCTACAACACAAAAATGATATTAGGTCAAGTGAGGCTTTCTTGTTTCTGTGGAAGACTAAAAAGTCAAAGAGCCTTGAGCACCTGACATGCTATGATGCACTTTGTGTGTTTGGTCCCTCTCCAAACTGAAGGATTTGCCTCTGTTCTGCTTTTTATTTGTTTGTTTGTTTCTATCCCACTCATCTGGGACATTTCCCCATTTTTCAGTTCTGCTTGCAGCTTATCTTGCTTTACAGCAATAAAAAATATTAGGCTGTAAGGGGAACTTGTGGTGTTGGAGGAGAGTTTTGAAAGTCCTCTGGACAGCGAGGAGAACAAATGGGACAATCTTAGAAGAAATCAACCCTGACTGCTCATTGGAAGGTCAAATAGTAAAGATGAAGCTAAAGTACTTTGGACATCAAATGAGAAGGGAGGATTCACTTGAGAAGGCATTGATGTTGGGAAAGGTGGAGGGCAAAAGAAGAAGGGGGAGGCCAAGGATGAGATGGCTGGATGGTGTTGTAGACACAATGGGCACAGAGCTGGGTGGGCTGAGGGTGATGGTGGAGGACAGAGGTGCCTGGAGGACTTTGGTACTAAAAGACGCTCTGTATCTTGGAAATGATTGTGAAAGAATAATCTGTCAAAATGAAGGTTGAGCACTTTAAGAGGAGTTTCTACAGCTCCAACGAACGATACAATTACTTCCATATTCTCTTGGGAATTTTGGACATTTTATCTCCTCAAAGGTTCATATCTCTGTTGAAACTGAGGAGCACTTCAAAAGCAGGCTGAAATTGGTAGGTTACAGGGAAAGATGTATTACACTCATTTCCCCTAGAAAGTGCTCCTTCTGTGTACTTTGCTTCCTGGTCACATTCCAGAGTAAACAGATGTTTTAGTAGATCCTTTCCTCCTTTTGGGGTTTCTTCTGAACCTAATCCAGTGGTGGCAAACCTATGGCACACATGCCAGAGGGGGCACTCAGAGCCCTCTCTGTGGGCACGCACACTGTTGCCCCAGCACAGAGTTCACCTCTGCCCAGCAGCCCAATGGGAGTGCTTCCTCCCTCCCCCAGCACAGAGTTCATCCCGCCCCTCTGCCCAGCAACTCAATGGGAGCACTTCCTCTCTCCACCCCAGAACAGAATTCACCTTGCCCCACTGTGGCGCAGATGGCAGCATGTTGAATTTGGGCACTTGGTCTTTTCAAAATTTTAATGGCTGAAATCCTTTTGCTTATTAAAAAAAAATCATAATTTTCAGTCTGTCCGTCACAGGAAAATAAAGAGTCCCTGGCGTGATTTGGGATGTCTATGTGTGTGCAAAAGTATGCACTAAGCCAGTGATGGTGAACCTTGGCACTCCATGTGTTCTTGGACTTCAATTACCAGAAGCCCAAGTGTTGATCAGGGCTTATGGGAATTGAAGTTTAAGAACAGCTGGAGTGCCAAGGTTCGCCATCACTGCACTAAGCCATAAACACACACACATTCTCTCTGTCCCTCTTGCTAATTCACAAGGTTGTTATGAAGATAAATGAATGGGTTGGTTGTTTGCTATACACATTCACCACCCTGCATGCATTTGGACTAATTTTTCCTTTTTTACAGAGAACCCCGTGCTTGTATCCGATTTAAGTGTGCCCTCACAAACACAATATTAGATGTCCTTCGACAACGGCCAGGATGGGTTGAAGTGAAAGAGTAAGATTTGTTTCATTCTTAGTAGAGTTACGACAAGTTTGTTGTTGTTGTTCAGTTGCACAGTTGATTCCGACCCTTTGCAACAAGTTTGAGGGGCAGTTTTGACAAGGGGTCAAAACTAGGCATTCCGTTGTTGATATGAGCCAAAACAGAAACATACACACGGCCCTCTGGATGTTTATTGACAGCAGAGACGATAGTTTCACTTACATGTGTCTGGTATAACCAGTAGTAAAAGATGAGGGGAGGGTGAGTCCACCAACTTTGGGAAGGCATAGGTTTCTCAGCCATAGGGCTAAGTTGAGACTTTGGGCTGAGTTGAGCTTTGATGATTGTACAAGTCCCTTGTGCCTCTACCGAACCTAAGAGGAAATTTTGCCTTGTTTTGGATCCTTCTTCAATAGTTCCACCACCATCCCCAGCCAAAAATCACTTAGAGCAGGTGTGCCCAAACTATGGCCCATGGGCTAGATCTGGCCCACAGGCCAAAGTGACCACCCCCTGAACCATGTGACCGGCCCATGGCCCAAAATGTTTGGGCACCCCTGACTTAGAGCACCTTAGGAATACCTTCATCACCATCATCCCGCAAGAAGTGGATTGCATCCATGAACATTCATACCGAACTAAATGTGTTAGTCTTTAAAAGGCCACAACATTTCTTTAGCAATAGCAATTAAACTTATATACTACCACATAGCACTCTGGGGGGTTCACAAGTTAATTAGCATTTTGCCCCCAACATACTGGGTCCTCACTTGATCGACCTTGGAATGATGGAAGGCTGAGTCAACCTTGAATCCTGTTAGGACTGAACTCACAATGTTTTTGTCATTGTTGCTAAAGCAGACTCAAAAAGTAAGGGTGTGCTCACACAAGGTTAAAAATATCACAGCTTGTGATGTGAAGCAGTCCAGTGACTCCCAGCAATCATATGGCATGTGGGGAAATTCACTCTAGCCCAAGCTGGACATTCTTGCTTTGACTTTGGGGCTGGGCTGAAGTGAATCCTCAGGAGGCAAAACGCCTGCTTTGAAGGAGGATCGTTCCCATCAAAGTGATCCTTTCTGGTGGGACCAAGCACAGGCCTTGGCATCAGCTGTCTGATGGTACCCTATCACTCTCATGAGGAAAAATGTGATTTTGCCCCCTGAAGCCACAAGAGGGCATGAGGGAACTGTTGTGGGAAACTGAAATTTAAGAAAGGTATTTTTGGTGATGGGAAGAACGGATGTAAAGGGGTTCTATGGGTGAACATATGTAGCTTCTTGACTGGTGGTCCTGGCCTGCTCCTGAAGTAGGGGATCCTGAATGGAGTTTGGATGTATTTAATTTTTCACTCGGCTAGGGCCGTATGTTGTTCTAAGGCAGGGGTCGCCAACCTTTTAAAGTCGGGGGCTGAAGGGTCCTGGTTCTGCCAACCTTTGGGAAAAAACAACTAGCAATGCTAATTGACAATTGCACAATCTTAATTTTAAAAGGGACCGTGGTGGCTTAGTGGTTAAGATGCTGAATTTGACAATTGGAAGGTTGGCAGGTGAGCAGTTCGCGATCTGACTGCTGCATGACGGAGTGAGCACCCGTCTCTGTCTCAGCTCCTGCCAGCCTAGCAGTTTGAGAAAGCAAGAAATTGCAAGTAGATAAATAGGAACCATTTTGGTAGGAAGGTAAACAGCATTTTGTGCACTCCGGTGTCTAGGCATGCCTGCCACATGTCCATAGAAACATCTGCAAACTCAGACAGCGCTGGCTCTTTGGCTATAAACAGAGATGAGCACTGAACCCTAGAGTCAGATACGACTGGCTTTCGAGCAAGGGTGACCTTTACCTTTACCTATTGTTAAAAGAGCGGGGGGGGGGGGAGACTTCCTGTGCTGTGTTTACATTCTAACAGACCTTTCTTGATAGCGAAGGCGAGTGGGACTTTTACTGGTGTGACGTCCGGTGGCTCCAGGAAAATTTTGACCACACCTACATGGATGAGCATGTCCGCATCAGCCACTTCCGGAACCACTACGAGGTGAGCACGAGCACCAGGTAAGAGAACCGGGGGTATCACTAGAACAAGAATTTACAAACACTGCCAAGGGTTTCCATTCATACTGTGGCTTGAAACTGCTTGTAACTTCCCAATGACATTTTTTTCTTAATGAAATCAACTGGTTTCATATTTTTTGGGAGGGAGCTATGTAAACAAATCTTGTTTGACCTAAACATGTGGATATCTGTGCAACACATTCAGGTCCTGGTGTCTCCAGGTAAACATTTCAGATAGCACTTGGTTGTGAAAAATTTCTCTCTCTCTCTCTTTCTGTTCAATACTCTGGAGAGCGCTTTCTGTTCAAGGTCATGAGCAGGTAATAATTTGCTAGCTAGACAAACCATCTCACCTGCTGTGACACTGAATTATATGAGCATTGATGCTGCATTATATGAGTATTTATTGAGGCTAGGGCTTATTGTCCTTTGCACGCATCCAGCTGACTCGGAAGAACTATATCGTGAAGAACCTGAAGCGGTTTCGGAAGCAGTTGGAACGAGACTTTGGGAAGCTGGAGGCCATAAAGTGTGACTTCTTCCCCAAAACCTTTGAGATGCCTTCGGAGTATCACTTGTTTGTGGAAGAATTTCGGAAGAACCCTGGCATCACCTGGATCATGAAACCGGTAAGACAATTTATGACTGAGGGAAAGCAGAAGGAGAGCCAAGCAGTTATCCTGACAAAAAAATGTATACTTCAGGTGAAGGGCAAGATAGATATCTTAACTGCCCATGCCAAGTACTCTACATAAAGAAAGGGCCAAAGTGTCCCAACAGGATGGAAAAGTTGCAGAATCAAAGTAAGAATGCAGGTATACCATCAGTGGCTCACATGGTTAAGACACTGACTGGGAGGCAGAAGATCAGTTGAAAACCCAAGTACTGCATGACAAAATCAGCACCAGTCTCCGTCCCAGCTCCTGCCCACCTAGCAGTTCAAAAGCAAGAGATTGCAAGTAGGTAAATAGGGACCACTTTGGTAGGAAGGTAAACAGTGTTCTGTGCACTTTGGTGTCTAGGCATGCCTGCCACATGTCCACGGAAACATTTGCAAGCACTGAACCCTAGAGTCGGATATGACTCGCTGTCGAGCAAGGGTGACCTTTACCTTTATTATAGAATCACATGCTTTGTATGTGAATGGTCTCAGGTTTAGTTCAAACCAGCTTACCTCCCCCCCCCCCCCCGTGATGCCAAACCTTGGCACTCCAGATGTTTTTGGACTTTAATTCCCAGAAGCCCGAGTCTCTGTGAATCTACACAAATGGCTTTACTGCGTGGACGCTGGGAGCTCCCATGCTGGCTCGTGGGCCACAGGTTCGCTACCACTGCTATAACGGAAATAACAAGCTAGAGCTTGCAGTTACCAAGCAGGGCTGTTGAGGATGGGACGTATTGGTCGCCACTCATTTACAGGGTTGCCATAAGTTGGAGGTGACTTGACAATACACAACAACAACAAGAAGGAAGGACTAAAAAAAATCCTCCCTCTTTTGAAGGCTGGCAAGATGTTAAACAGAACCAGGAAGAAATTTGCCGTTGCCAGATGATGAGAGACATTTAAAATCATGAATATGGCACCATAGCGCATAATTACCTCCATCCCCATCTGTGAGGCTCACAGCATGGCAGGTCATTTGGTGGGCAGATAAAGAGCTTCTTTGCCTTCTGCCTACAAATGAGGGGCAGGTTTTGAGGGGGGGATGGGAGGTAATTATGCAAATGAGCATGTGAATTACTGCTAGGAGGGTAACAGCCAGTGATTATCTAAGTCTACAAATGATAATTTGCGTTAATTGCCAGCAAGAAACCTTACATTAAGCTGATTTGGGCCCACGTCCTCAATTAACATGGGAGGGGGGGAATCAGGAGTCACTAAAAGAGATTATATTAAAAAGGTTACCATTTATCAGCATTGGGTTGACAAGTGGAAAGATGCAGGTTGCAGGAGATGGTGATGGGAATTGGTCTTATTTCGTATTCCGATTCATTCATTCACATTTATACCCCACCTCTTCCTAAGGAAATAAAGAGCAGGTACACTAAAAATACAGTATATTGGTTTTTTTTAAATATATATATATATATATATATATATATATATATATATATATATATATATATATATATATATATATATATATATATATATATATATATATATATATATATATATATATATATATATATATATATATATATATATATATATATATATATATATATATAAAAAGATAAAATATTTGCCGCATGTTATAGGAAAGCTTAGTGGTAATGCCAATATTGTTAATTTTTCAATATTCCTTTACTGCAGGATTCAGCAGTACTTAAGGGAAGTTCTTTTAATTAAGTTCTGCTTTGTAAATTCTGTGCTGAAGGTTCTGCAAGCTGAAAACCTATGTTTTATCTCCACAGTGTATTTAGCCAGATTATACATCCTTTAAGGAAATGAGACAGGGGTTTCTTCTGCTTTATTCTTGTGACTTGTTTTTAGGGGCTTTTTGGAAAGTGACATGATGTAGGTTTGTTCAGACTTAAGCAACCCCGGGAACTTTAGCTCATCCTGAAACTACTACTGAAAAGTGGCATGATGAACTAAGGCTGCAATTGTATTGACAGAGATAAAGATCGCACTTGTTCGAAAGCCAGTCGTATCTGACTCTAGGGTTCAATGCTCATTTCTGTTTCCAGCCAAAGAGCCAGCGCTGTCTGCATCTGCAGATGTTTCTGTGGACATGTAGCAGGCATGACTAGACACCAGAGTGTACAGAATGCTTTTTACCTTCCCACCAAAGTGGTCCCTATTTATCTACTTGCAATTTTTGCTTTCAAACTGCTAGGTTGGCAGGAGCTGTGATAGAGACAGAAGTTCACTCCGTCATGCAGCACTCAGGTCTTGAACTGCCAATGTTCCAGTCATGAAGTTCAGCATCTTAACCACTAAGACACTGCAGTCCTGTTGTAAAGATGTAGGAAAAGCGATGGGACATTGATGGCCTAATTTGCATTTCCCCCTTATTTATTTATTATTTATTTGTTCATATTTATATCGCCGCCCCCTCACCGAAGCGACTCAGGGCAGCTAACAGTTAAAAGACATAAAACACTCATAAAAATACCATAATAAAATCATTTTTAAAAAAACCATCCCCCTATTAAAAACCCACCCACCCCATCCATAAAAGAGAGGGAGGACCTTGTTCATTATATAAACCAGCAGGCGGGGGTCACCCCTCCATCGGTGCCCCACACCTGCCCTGCCAGGTTTTCAGTTCTTTCCTAAAGGACAGCAATTCTGTCTGGAGCTTTAACTCCATTGGCAGGAGGTTCCAAAGGCCGGTGCGGACACGGAGAAGGCCCTCCTTCTTGTGCTAGAGAGACGAGCCCCTCTAGCGGGTGGTACAATTAGAGAGCCCCTCCGGTCTGCTCTGGTTGGACGGACAGATGTTCTTGGGGAGACACAGTCTCTTAGGTATTTATTTATTTATTTAGGAGATTTTTTTTATCCCGCCTTCCTCATCCAAGGATGACCCAAGGTGGCTTACATGAAGTTAAAACATACATGGTTAAAAAACAGCAAGAACTCACCAATGCCCTCAACTAACCCCTTAAGAAACACATACAGAACACAGTTTAAAAATTATACAAAAGTGAAAGGAATTAAAAAATACGAAAAATAGAAAAAGTTAAAAAGATTAAAAAATTTAAAAATGGGGGGGGAGGGGAGAGGAGTGATAAAAGACAGACAGGTGCGCTACGGAACGGCCTTCATACCAGCCAGCGGGGCTGGGCCATCGCAACTGTCGGGCCCCATGCCAGCTGGCACATCCAGGTCTTAAGTGCCCTCCGAAAAGGGAGTAGCTTTGTCTGGAAGCGCAGTTCGGGTGGTAAGCGGTTCCACAGGGCTGAGGCAGACACTGAAAAGGCTCTTCTTTTTGTCCCCACCAAATGTGCCTCTAGTTGGCAGGACCACCATTGAGCCACTCCTGTCCGCCCTAGTAGGATGGGCATAATATCTTGTGGTGATGCGGTCCCTTAAGTAACCCAGTCCACTGCCATGTAGGGCTTTAAAGGTCAAAAACAGCACCTTGAATTGCACCTGGAGGCACACCGGTAACCAGTGCACCGCCCGGAGCAGCGGTGAAGCCCACGTCCCATCATCACCCGGGCAGCCGCATTCTGGACCAGCTGCAGGTATCCTGGCGCACTACCATGTAGGACTTTAAAGGTCATTACCAGCACCTTGAATTGCACCCGGAGGCATACTGGTAACCAGTACAACTCCCGAAGTAGTGGCGAGGCGCGGTTATAACTCCCACACCCCATCACCACCCGGGCAGCCGCATTCTGGGCCACATAATATAAACACAAAGGTGAATCAGCCAAGAGCTTTCCCCTATCTGTCTTTCTGTCTGTAATATAACTAAGTCTGTCTATCTATCTATCTAT
Source organism: Bradypodion ventrale (assembly GCA_035047345.1). Taxonomy (NCBI): domain Eukaryota; kingdom Metazoa; phylum Chordata; class Lepidosauria; order Squamata; family Chamaeleonidae; genus Bradypodion; species Bradypodion ventrale. Next base: position 3,262,946 of record JAWDJE010000004.1, on the reverse strand, counting down.
CTATCTATCTATCTATCTATCTATCTATCTATCTATCTATCTATCTATCTATCTATCTATCGACTTGCAGTAGCTTGACACACAGTAAGTTGCAGCATAGCCCATGCATGCACCTCTTTTGTAGGACATGGTGGGTTGATCTTCTCCCAAGCCCTTTGGTTGTGGCAGGAAAGCAATCTTGGTCCTGGTTGATTTTTGTTGTTGCAATGCTGAGTTCTTTGCTGCTTTTAGCAGCTCCTGCTTACATGGGTTAGGGGTGGGAAAATCTCATGAAAACAGCCTACAATTTTTTTTTTTAAAAAAACATCCTTTCTTTGCCTTACAAAATGTTCTCCTGCCCCCCCAAACAACAACAACATCTCAAACCTGGGAAGATAATCTATGAGCCTGAGTCAGGGACATTTTAACAGCTCAATATCTCACTTCCCTGCAAGAAGGCTTAGAAATCTTGTTTTATCACCTGGGGGAGTTGGTGCGCTAGGAATGCAGGGCTGGTTTCAAGGAGAGGTTTATCAACAGCTTGGCGCTTGGTGTGAATCAGGGCAATGGAAACTTTGTGCCGGCTCATCTTTCTCACACTAATCAGGTGGAAGGTACTTCGGAATGAATTCACCATAAGGTGGCTTCATTTTGAGAACATAAGAACAGCCTTGCTGGAAGAGGCCACAGGAGCCCATCCAGTCAAGCATTCTGTCTCACACAGTGGCTCACCATTGGCTTCACGGTATTATTCCCAAGGAGATGCCTTCACCTGCTTAGGATTCCTACCTGGAAATGGCATTGAGAGAGATCCTGCCTATCTCTCCAACCCGGAGATTGTCCTTATCCATCATTATAGCCATGGATACCCTTGTCCTCCATGAACTTGTCTAAACCTTTCTTAAAGCTGACAAGACTGACAGCTGTCACCACTTCTTCTGGCAGGGAGTTTATGTCTGGCCTAGACATGAAAAAAGAAGAAGTTTGCAGTGTGGCCCCACCCAGATACCTGGCAGGAACTTTGGGAGTGATGGGCCGTAGCTCCCAAACACCCTCTCCACTATAGAGCTTCTCTGTCTCTGGGGCTGATGCACAGTTTGGGGGTCCTCCTGGACTCACGACTGCTGCTTGAAGATCAGGTAGCAGCCGTGGCCAGGAGGGCTTTCTCTCAACTTTGGGTGATTCGCTAATTGCGCCCGCTCCTAGACCGGGACTCCTTACTCATGGTCACTCATGCTCTGGTCACCTCTAGACTAGATTATTGCAATGCACTTTACATGAGGCTGGCCTTGACGACCATCCAGAGGCTGCAGTTGGTCCAGAATGCGGCTGCTCGGGTGGTGATGGGGTGTGGGTGTTATGCTTGCACCTCACCACTGCTTCAGGAGCTGCACTGGCCTCCAATTTGCCTCCGGGTGCAATTCAAGGTGCTGGTCATTACCTTTAAAGCCCTACATGGTAGTGTGCCAGGATACCTAAGAGATTGCATCGCCCCAAGAACGTCTGTCCATCCAACCAGAGCGGACCGGAGGGGCTCTCTGCTTGTACCATCTGCTAGAGGGGCCCGTCTCTCTACCAGAAGAAGGAGGGCCTTCTCTGTGTCCGCTCCGGCCCTATGGAACCTCCTGCCAGTGGAACTAAGGCTGCAGATGGAATTGCTGCCCTTCAGGAAAGATCTGAAAACATGGCTGGCGGGGCAGGTGTGGGGTCCTGAAGATGTTGTGACTCCCACCTGCTGGTTGGTTTATTATCAAAGCAACTTTCCTCTTTTTAATATGTGTGGGGGTTTTAGCGGGGTAATTTGTTTTAATGGGGCTGTTCTTGTTTTAAGGGTTTTAAGATTGTATGCCGCCCAGAGTCTTCGTGAGTTGGGCTGCTATATAAATATTAAATTAAATTTAAATTAAAAATTCCAAGGATGAAACAGCTAAGGAGGAGGCTAGAGAGCAGGTGGAGGCCATGCTCCCCTGGATTGCAGTCCAGCGGCTGTAAAAGAAATGGCTAGCAGATACTCTAGCGCAGTGGTTCCCAACGTGGGGACCATCAATTGTCAGAAGCCTACGTCAGTCCATTGACTGATCAGTGCTTTGTGGGATTGACTTAGGCTTCTGGGAATTAAAGTCAAAGAACCAAAAGGTTGGGAAATACTGCTCTAGTGACATCAAGTAAAAGAGACTTCAACATTGTGAGGCCACAAAGGAACGAGCTGAATGATATCGTACAGTTTGCAGTCTCAAGGAGGCTAGTTAAACAATGTGTGCCTGGCAGGATGTACCAAAATGTGGGCATTCTGAGGTACATTTTAGAGCAGCGATTGAGGCCATCCGACAGGACCTTGCCTTCTGCCTGAAATGTGAGAAAGATAAATTCTGGAGTACGTAATGTGCAGTGCTGTGATGATTTTAGCAGCTCTCCTTCAGGAGGGTCAGCATCACTCACTCGCAGCACCGCCACTCGTGAGTAATGCTTCCTTCCCAAATCTCTGCCTGTAAAACCTTTATATCATGGCACACCATCAAGCATTCTCTTTTATACTGCTAAATAAAACAGCATCGTCAGCTTTAGAAACACAGCCCGGAGAAGGCGAGCCTATCAGTGTTCCTGATACGAGCAGCAGCTGAAAAGGTAATTGATCATTGGTTTTGGTATGAACCAAGCTCTTTTCCTAGGCTGTATTCCAGGGGTGCTCACAGGGGTGCTCTGTGGGCTGGATCCAGCCCTGATGCCAATTCATCCGGCCCACACCACCCTTGTCGCTCCCGTACAGGCACATTTTAGCTCCACTTCTGGTAGTGACGAGGGTGGCATTGGGGCCGGATCTGGCCCACAGGCCATAGTTTGGGCACCCCCGGTTTAAGCAGAGAAAATGGCAGCTTAAAATCTATCTCATCTTGTTACAAAACAGATTGCAAGGTTCGTTTTACCTCTGCTTCCAGTGGGAGGAACCATGTGACTGGCCTGCTGAACCACATGACTGGCCCACAGCCCAAAAAGTTTGGACACCCCTGCTGCTGGCAGACAACAATACGCTGTGTGAATGTGGAGAGAGACAGAATCTGGCTCATTTGCTGGTCTCCCAATTACTGCCAGAAACATGCACCGATGAGGAAAGTGGCTTCATTTTGGCAATCTAGGGTTTGATTGGGACACAGAAAAAGAAGAAGAATCTGTTTTGTCAAAGGACTCTGGCACCTTAAGACAAGCAAAATCATTTTGGTGTGAACTTTTATGGATAAATGGATTATAACCCATGAGAGTTCGTAATGCTTTGTATGCATGTGCTTAAAATTAAGACCAAAGTAAAGGTACCCTCAGAAGTACTGTAGTTTTGCTGATGGTTGTATCTTGTTTTTTGTAGGTCAAGAAGAAAGAGTAAAGTGTGAGTAACTTTTCTCCTTCTCCTGCAGGTTGCTCGATCTCAAGGAAGAGGCATTTTTCTCTTCCGGAAGCTCAAGGATGTGATTGACTGGAGGAAGGTGAGATGCCTCCTTCTTCTCACCTCTGAGGAAGGGATTAGTTGGGAAGAGCCCACCTTAAAACTTTGCCCGGTGAGCAGCATCTTTGAATAAGGTGCGAGAGGCTAAGGTCTCCGTTTTCTCCTGCTCTCCCCACCTATCCATTAAATCTGTGTATGTGGGTCATCCCGTCTTGAGCAAAGCAGTGCACCTGGGGACATGATGTCTTCTGGCTCCATGAGATTGTTTTAATATTCCTTCAGGAGCAGGCATGCTTATTTGGTTGCAGCAAAACCCAACAAAAGATCTTATGGTGCCTTTAAAAATGAAAAAAAAATCTATCACAGCTTTCATAGATGGTAAAAGACCTGACAGATGCATGAGATGTTGACCTGCAGTTTACAAATTTTGCATACGTACATAAATGCATGTTTGGCCCATGGGGAGGCATTCATTTTCCTCTAACCTCATTAGTTACATCTCTCCTCCAACCCTCCACTCAACAATATATATCCGTGATGGCGAATCTTGGCACTCCAGATGTTCTTGGACTTTAATTCCCAGAAGCCCAAGCCCCCTGTGAATCCACACAAATGGGTTTACTGTGATTCATCCAGCCCGCCCTGCCCTCATCGCTCCTGGAAGCGGAAGTAAAACGCGCCTTACGGTTAAGGCTCTTCCGGGTTAACCCTTCCTCCATCCGGGCGCGTTTTACTTCCGCTTCCAGGAACGATGAGGGAAGCATGGGCCGGATGAATCACAGTAAACCCATTCGTGTGGATTCACAGGGGGCTTGGGCTTCTGGGAATTGAAGTCCAAGAACATTTGGAGTGCCAAAGTTCACCATCACGGATATATACTGTATTTACCAGTGTATAAGACCCACTCCCCCCCTTAAAATACACTAGGAAAGTGGAGTGTATCTTGTACTATATATAGTGGGCTATTTTGGTAATAACGGGGTGCCTCTTATACTCCGATGCGTCTTATACGCCAGCAAATACAGTATATACTGAACATACATCCAGAAATACATGCCACAGGAAGAAAATACAGGCATCAGATGTGAAAATCACAAAAATGGATACCATGAAAAGTTTATTGTTTTTTAACGTTTCCATAAGATTCTTTGTTATTTCTGCCATGGCTTCGGCCTGGGAAACTTTAGTCTTGGGAAAGTGTGCACAGAGGCTGTTTGGCAATTCTAGTCTAGAGATTATGCTGAGCATAATGCTACCGTCTCTGCACTGCTCCCCCCACTCAAGATCTTAGTTCAGGGGAACTCTCATCTGACAGAATCTTAAAGCCAAGCATAACAAAGTGTAATGATTCCATTTTGAGCCCCTCATAAGCCATGGCAAGTCGGTCTTTGAAGATTTGGGAACTACATTCAGGGCAGGAATGACCTCTGTATCTGGAATCTGAAAATAATTCTCCACCAGAGCCTGAAATGTAAATGTGTGTTGGTTATATTTGCTACCACATGGTGCTGTAGAAGTGTGACATGTACCTGTGCGCTTTGGGATAGATCTCCTTTTACACTCCCTTCCATGCTTTTGAATTTCTCTGCTGCAAGCTACAAACAAGCAACAGGAGCTGCCAAAAAAGGGGGCAAAATCTTCCCTAGAGTGAAGGTAAAATCTGAGCTAAGAGAACGTGTTCTCTTGGGTCTTCTTGGGGAGAAAGGTAGGGTATAAATTAATGAAAGAATGGATGAATAATAAATCCCCTATCCTCAGATATAGCAATCAACCACACTGTGAGGATTAGCAAGAGTAAACTTAGGGAGAACGTTCTATAGATAGCCGGTTCTGTTCTTCTTGATCTAAGAATGTCATTGGATTTCCCTTCCTCCTCCGCAGGACGGCGCTCGCCTTGATGACCAGAGGGATGAAATTCCAGTAGAAAACTATGTAGCCCAACGCTATATTGAGAACCCATATTTAATAGGAGGTAAGTTCCCTGGTGAGAGTAACCCTGTTTGAGCATTGCAGAATGCGGTTTCAGATTTCATACTTAGAAGAGGAAAGGTGGGCCTTTCTCCTCCTTTGCGGTTTCTTTTTGTGAGCAACAGTATGTCAAAAGAGGAGAGATTTATGTTTAGGCTCTACACCAGGTGTGCCCAAACTCTGGCCCGTGGGCTAGATCTGGGCCCCAACGCCAATTCATCCGGCCCACGCCGCCCTCGTTGCTCCCAGCATGTTTTACTTCCGCTTCTGGAAGTGATGAGGGCAGCATGGGCCGAGTAAATGGTGTTGGGGCCCAGATCTGGCCCACGGGCCAGAGTTTGGGCACACCTGGTTTAAGCAGAAAAAATGGCAGCTTAAAACCTATCTCATCCTGTTGCAAAACAGATTGCAAGGCTCGTTTTACTTTAACTTCTGGTGGGAGGAACCACGTGACCGGCCCACAGCCTGAAAAGTTTAGGCACCCTTGCTCTACACACAGAAAAGAGCCTTAGTTTTCCAGGCCCACTTTCTCCACCAACACCTTCACATGAGTAATGGAGACTCTGAGGACATCAGAGAGTAAACAAAACAAAAAGACAAGAAAACGTTGTGGCACTTTAAAGACTAAGTGCTGTATTTTAATGTTAGCTTTCGTGGATCGAATCCACTTTGTCAGACATAAGAGTGAGACTTCATGGCATCCATTTATACACATCAAGTACAGAGGCACACAAGGGTTGACTAGCATAACAGATAGCTACAAATCAGTGTGGCTTTTGAAACTAGTAATAGCAGAAAGTCCCTAGTTGTTGTTTTCCTCTGTACCTAAATTGTATAAATTGATGCCATGAAGTCTAACTCTAATGTCTGACAAAGTGGACTTGATCCACGAAAGCTCACATTAAAATACAGCACTTAGTCTTTAAAGTGTCCCAATTTTTTTTGTCTTTTTATTTTGTTTTCTTTACTCTGATATCCTTGAAGCACAGACTAATACAGCTACCATTTCAAAAACCATCACTACCATCTACATGGCCCTTTACATGAGCCAAAAAAAGGACAAGCGCTCTTTCCTCAAGCCCACTTACACGATCCTCCTGTTTTGCTGGCATGTATATGGAGCAATAGCACACCTTGGACACCGTTGTTGTGTGGAGTTATTCCGCTTTGTGTTGCAGGTCGGAAGTTTGACTTGAGGGTGTATGTCCTGGTCATGTCGGTGAGTGAACAAACCTGATATCCCACCACCACCCCTCCAGATGTTGTGGGTAGCATCTGTGGGGAGATGTCCTGCCTCTCACCCTCCTAGCTTCTCTTCCTTTCAGTATCTCCCACTCAAAGCTTGGCTGTATCGAGATGGCTTTGCTCGGTTCTCCAACACGCGTTTCACTCTGAATACCATTGATGACCATTGTATCCTTCCAAATGTGCTTCAAAGGGGAACATATCTTTCCAGGGACTGGGGACAAGGATCTTTGTCACAGGGAGCCCCCAGGCTTGACACCAGAATCCATCTGTTCAGACTGCTGCTTACCTGTGACCTGCCTACTATGAGTAATTGCACTGTATGAAGCTGGCAGATCTGGGCCATGGCACTTCCAGCCATGGCAATGGGCTTTCCCTATCCCCTTTCAGGGCCATTTAGGACCACCCTCTACTTCTGTGATGGCAAACCTAGGTACTCCAGGTGTTCTTGGACTTCAATTCCCAGAAGCCCAAGTCTGTGAATCCACGTGAATGGGTTTACTGCATGTACGCAGTAAACCCATCACGGCTCTACTTGATACCAGTTGTGACTTTGCACATTGAACAAATTTCTACCAAGTCAGGGCACCGATCCATCTGGCTGAACAGTTTATCTAAACTGGTATATCTCCAGAACTTCAGGTAGGCTGGTCACCAGACTCCCAACCACACACTTTGTAGCTTACACCAGTCTTGACTTTCTGATTTCCTCATGCCAGATACACCTGCTAACAAAGGAAGGGAAAGTTCCTTTTTTTTGGATAACATCTTCAAGAACCTTCCAGGCAGTAGTGCTGCTGATTAAAGGATTCTAAGAACTGTCCAAAAGTAACTTTCCAAGCTCTGTATAACTTGATTCTGTACAACTAGTTCATGGTTTCCACTTATATGCCTCCCTGTAGTGCTAAGCACTTTCTGGCCAGTTCACAAGGTAATAATGCAGACTACAGTTTCCCCCCAATAAGCTGGATACTCAAATTACAGAACTCAGAAGGATGCAAGGCCAAGTCAAGCTTGAGCTTCTTGGGAATGAACTCCGGTTGTGAGCAGAGTTTTGACTGCAGTACTGCAACTTAAGCACTGCACTATGAAAAACATTTGGGAGTAACACCTAGAAAGTTGTTCTTTCATGTCCCGATCAAACTCTGGACTGCCAAAATGAAGGCAATTTATTGGCTTTGTTTAGTTTAGTTTAGGCTTTTGTCATTGACCAAACCTAATTCCTCATTAATACATGTTTCTGGCTGTAATCAGCAGACCAGTAAATGAGCCAGATTTTATATCTCTCCACATTGGGATATTATTATTGTTGTTGTTACTATTATTATTATTTGTATGTCGGCCACTTGACAACGCAACTCCAGGTGGCTCACGCAACAATAGAGCATCCAATACACATCATACATATATCAGAAAATATACGTATCACAATACAATACAGTAGAACCTCGGATAAAGTTCAAACTCGGTTCCTCAAGTTTGGACTTTATCCGAATCAAATGGGCGATGCATAGGATAACGTCCAAAAAATGGACTTTATCCAAGGTTCCTATACCAAATACCTCAGATAACGTCCATTTTAAAAGCCGTTTTGGACTTTATGCGATGTATCACGTGTGCATGAAAACCGCAACTTTATCCGAATCAGACTTTATCCGAATCGGACTTTATCTGAGGTACCACTGTACAATGAAATACAATACCATAATCATAAATAGATCACAACATTATATAAATCACAACATTGTATAAATCACAAATAAATAGCATTATTAGACCACTGAAAACACAAGTCTTGTGGGAATCATCGTTAGGTGGAATATGGTGGGTGGGGATCATGTAGTAGTAGAGTTGGAAGGGACCCCAAGTCATCGGGTGCAACCCCCTCTTGGCAAAGCAGAAAACGTACACACTATAGCAGTACGGACAGATTGCATCCAAATGTTGTTCAAACATCTCCAGTAAAGGAAGGTCCGCCATCTGAGGCCATTGTTGAGCATCTTCAAGGTCAGAAGGCCTTGAAGAGCAGGATGTTCCATCTCAGAAGATTCCACAGCCACATGTAGAACTTGAAATCTCATCTCTCCTCCCTTTGTTTCCCGGGCTGATATTTTCCTGTCCAGATAAAGGAAGTACCTGGATGTCTGTGGGTGGCTGGATAAATGAACCGTAGCCTAAGAAAGCAATTTTATGAGCCAGGCTTTATCTTCTGTGCGCCAAGAGTGTCTCTCCCGATGTGCAGAAGCCTTAACTTTTTCTTCATGCCAGATGTTCACCTGACAAATGTAGCTGTGCAGAAGACAGCTCCTGACTACGATCCTGAGAAGGTGAGCACTCACTTGGGTGTCTCCAATTGCTGAAGGTTCTCTGGGTAACTTATGGTAAGGTAAAGGTAGAGGTTAGCCTTGCTCGAAAGCCAGTTGTATCTGACTCTGGGGTTCAGTGCTCATCTTGTTTATAGCCAAAGAGCCAGTGCGCTGTCTGCATCTGCAGACGTTTCCATGGACATGTCTACCTTCCCACTGAAATGATACCTATTTATGTACTTGCAATTTCTTGCTTTCAAACTGCTAGATTGGCAGGAGCTGGGACAGAGACAGAAGCGCACTCCATCATGCTGCACTCAGGTTTTGAACAGCTGACCCGTCGACCTTCCAGTAGTCAAGTTCAGCATCTTAACCATTAAGCCAGTAAACAAACATAAAAACAATTTCAGTATACCAAATCGGAAGCAGGATAAATACCGCAAAACTACAAAATCCACAACAGCCACAGAACACACAGTATTTTATACTGGCTGATGGCTCAGAACTGAGGACAAATACCATATATACTGGCCTATAAGACACATCGGAGTATAAGACGCACCCCGTTATTATCAAAATAGGCCACTGTATACAGTACAAGACGCACTCTGTTTTTCCAGTGTATTTTGGGGGGGGGAGTGGGTCTTCTGTAAGCCAGCAAATAGGGTAGTTGTTCATCAAGTGGTTGTGGTGAGAGCCACAAGACCCCAAAGGTCATGTTTCAACCAGGCTCAGTGGCTTCTGCATTGGGGAACCCAGCAGTGATGCACTGCAAATTTTTTTACTACCTACTCTGTCAGCTGGCCAAATCTGTGGGCGGGGCCAAACATCCAGCATTATGGGCTATGGAGGTGGGCGTGGCCAAACAAGTGGGCGGGGCCTGGGGAATTTCCGCTACCAGTTCTGCAGAAACTGGCAGAACCTACTGCATTGCATCACTGGAGCCCAGCCATATCTCAGCATCATAGCTTGCTCTGCACACATATTAGCACATATTGGCGCAGCTTTGCCCATCCTAAGGCCCTCCTTATTAGTTGGATGACAGCTCCCATCATCCCCAGATAGCACAGCCAATTTTGCCTGTGGAAGTGTATCAATGTCGATGTGTGTCAATTACCGGTCTTCCAGAAGAATGGGCTTTCAGACTCTCCATCCACAGAAGCTTCTAGACTATCTGACCCCCACATTTTAAGTCTCTCCCCTTTCTCCCTTGTCATGCTGGTCAGTAGGCTGGCAGATTGCTTGCTCTCCATTCCTAGGTAAAGGTCACCCTTGCTTGAAAGCCAGTCGTATCCAACTCTAGGGTTCAGTGCTCATCTCTGTTTATAGCCTAAGAGCCAGTGTGTCTGTGTTTGCAGACGTTTCCGTGGTCATGTGGCAGGCAATAGCACATGGAAAGTTGTTCCCTTCCCCACCAAAGTTATCTGCTACCCTTCAGAACTGCTGCCCTTCAGGAAAAGTCTGAAAACCTGGCTGGCAGGGCAGGTGTGGGGCCTTAATGGGAATACGGCTCCAGCCTGTTGGCTCATCCCCAGTTAGTACTTAATTAATATCCCTCCCTTTTTGTTGTTGTATTCCCCCCCCCCCCCCCAATTCCCTTTTATTCATTTTTATTCTTTTAATTGGGGTGGGGAGTAGTAGGGTAGGGAAGTGAGTGGGTGATTTGGGATTTTAAAATCTGTTTTTATATATTTTTAATTGTTGTATGCCGCCCTGAGTCGGGTTCCCCTGATTGGGCAGCATATAAATTTAAAAATTAAATTAAATTAAATCTCTTTATCAACTTGCAATTTCTTGCTTTTGATTTGCTAGGTTGGCAGGAGCGGGAGCTCACTCCACCATGCTGCACTTGTGTCTCAAACTGCTGACCTGGCTCAGTGGTTAAGAAGCTCACCTTGTTAGCTGGAAGGCTGGCAAGCCAGCAGTTCGAAATGGATTGAGTGCCCGTCTCTGTCCCAGCTACTGCCAACCAGCAGTTCGAACGCAAGACATTGCAAGTAGATATATAAGGACCACTTTGGTGGGGAAAAGATCTTGGGGACATGAAAGGAGCCTCATTCGGGCATCCCCTGAGTGGAGCCAAAATCCTTTCGACCCAGAATAATTTCTGACATGAAATTATTATTAGCAGGATGTTCATGGGAGCACAGCAAACCCATGAGGTAGATCAAGAGGCAGTGGCTCAAGGAGCAAAAGGCAAAGTCCAGGAGTCTCTTTCTCTTTTGGGCAGGGCTGCAAATGGATGATCCAGCGGTTCCGCCTCTACCTGACGGCCAAGCATGGTGCGGAGGCTGTGGAGACCCTCTTCTCTGAGATGGACAACATTTTCATCAGGAGCCTGCAGAGCGTCCAGAAAGTCATCATCAGTGACAAGCACTGTTTTGAACTCTACGGTTATGACATCTTGATCGACCAGGACCTCAAGCCGTAAGTAAGAAGGAGGGAACTCTGGGGAGGAGGAGGCAAAAGTCCTCCAAGTATGTCCTTTTTGCCTTGGTGGGGGGGGGGGGGGGACCCTTGAAGTAGGTGGAGAGGTAACCAAAAGGTAAGGGAAGAAGGACTGTATAGATACACGAGCAGGGACTCCTGAAGAAAGGTCTCTCTGGACCAGCTATCCTCAACATGCCTCCCTCCAGATGTGTTGTGGGATCCACCAACATCCCCACCCATTTGCCCTCAAGATAGGGAGGAATCCAGGGGAGATGCAAGCTTTTGGGCCTTGGTTTTGTTGCTCCTTTTCTTTTGTGGTTGGGTAGAACCAACCTAATCACCAGTATGAGCAATAGTGGCTTCGTGGCCCACCATTCAACCTATCAGGGTCAACTTTGCATCTGTACAGTAAGGCTACAATTCCAGGGTGGATCGCTCTTTTAGCTTGCAGAAAACAGTAAAGAGTCTTGAGGAACTTTAAAGGTTCATGCATTTCACTGGGCCTAAGTTTTCACAGGCTATAACCTGGGGTGCCCAAACTTTTTGGGCCATGGGCCAGTCACATGGTTCAGCAGGCCGGTCACGTGATTCCTCCTGCCAGAAGGGGAAGTAAAACGATCCTTGCAATCTGTTTTGCAACAAGATGAGATAGATTTTAGGCTGCCATTTTCTCTGCTTAAACCAGGGGTGCCCAAACTATGGCTGCCTGTGGGTCAGATCCGGGCCCCAATGTCAATTCATCTGGCCTGCAATGCCCTTTTTGCTTCATATGGGTGCGTTTTACTTCCACTTCCAGGAGCGGCAAGGGCGTTGCAGGCCAGGTGAATTGGCATCAGGGTCCGGATCCAGCCTACAGGCCATAGTTCGGGCATGCCTGCTATAATCCCATGTACGTTGATGATGTGAACTACAGCCCATTAAAGCTTATGCCAAATGATGCATATTTGCTGTTCTGGTGACTGAAGTTGCTTTGCTGGTTTATACCACAAGGGGAGACTGTGAACTCAGTAGCACACGTGGCCCTGCATAAAAATCTCGGGGGATTCTTTATGACAGAGAGGAAATCCAAACCCACCTTGTCCTTAGCAGCAGGCTTCTTTAGCAGGTGGAAAGTGTTGTTGTTGCCTCCTGACCCTAATGCTCTGTTCTTGCTTTGCTGGGCAGGTGGCTGCTGGAGGTGAATGCTTCCCCCTCCCTCACTGCTAGCAGCCAGGAAGACTACGTACTCAAGACCCACCTTCTGGAGGACACGCTCCACATAGTGGACATGGAGGGCAGGTGAGCCTGGCATAACAGGCAGCCATACCAATCTGGGGTGCCCAGGGCATGCCTCCTTAGCATACAGGCTTTGGCAACCTTTTCCATCAGCTGTAGGTCACAAACGGAACCCAAAGGAGATGTGCAATGCTGCAAAGACACTCTGCTTCAGGCTCATCTGTACCTGTTTCCCTTGACTCACATGAAGCCCTGCTCTTGTGTAATGGACTGCACCAGGGGTTCTCAACATTTTCCCGCTGCGGGCCAGACCACGCTCAGGTAGCTGAGCAAGCTGGACATGTGGTCCCCCCCCCCCCCCTGGTAAATGCTGCCATAAAACGCATCTGTGGCTGTTGTAAACACATTTATGACAGCTGTGGGTAAATTTACAGCCTGTTTTCAGCTGTTTTCGCCACTTCTGGTAGTGGCAGAAGCGAGGGCAGCGGGCCACATGAAATGGAGCTGTGGGCCTGGTCCAGCCAGTGGGCTGTAGGTTGTGAACCCCTGGTCTAGACCCTGAGCGAAAGATCAGAGGAAACCTTGCTCATTATTCTGCTCTCTTATAACCATGCTCTTTTCCTGTAAGGCAGGGGTGTCCAAACTACAGCCCATGGACCAGATATGGCCCCTGATGCCAATGAATACTCTGAACCACATGGTGAGCCACTGTGTGAGACAGAATGCTGGACTGGATGGGCTCTTGTGGCCTGTTCCAGCAAGGCTGTTCTTATGTTATGTTCATCCAGCCCACACCACCCTTTTTGCTCCCTGAAGCGGAAGCAAAACACGCGTTTTTCTTCCGCTTCCGGGAGCAAAAAGGGTGGTGCAGGCTGGATAAATTGGCATCAGGGGTGGATCTAGCCTACGGGCTGTAGTTTGGGCACCCCTGGTTTAAGCAGAGATAATGGCAGCTTAAAATCTATCTCATTCTGTTGCAAAACAGATTGCAAGGAGCATTCTACTTCCGCTTCCAGTGGAAGGAACCACGTGACTGGCCCGCTGAACCATGGGAATGCCCCACTCCTCAGGATGGGTCTCAGTGTCTCACAGGAGGATGTTCCCACACCCCTCTCCCAAAGTCTTCCTGGTCTCCTGCCAAAACTAACTGTTCCTTATCTGCTCCCACCAAAGGGCTTACGGGAGTTCAAACTCCATGAAGTCACTCCATGGCAGGGAGCCCAATGAATCAACCTGTTCTGGAGGGTGGACCTTCCTCAAAAGCATCTTTCTGCATTCCTCGGATTGGTGCTTATGCCCTGATCAGCCAGTGTAAGCTTCCAGCAGGACAAGCCCCCCCCTCCCCCCAGCAACATAAAGGAAGCTCTTTCCAACTGCAGTTCCACAGCCATATTCAGTGTGCACCATTCTCATCTCCACATTTTTGTGGTGCAGTTGCAAAGCAAGGAAGTCCATAGACCAGTGCTGGAAAACCTTGGTACTCCACGTGTTCTTTCAGACTTGGGCTTCTGGGAATTGAAGTCTAAGAACACCTGGAGTGCCAAGGTTTGCCAGCCCTGCCATAGACACTCAGGCCACATCTGTCTTCCGAAGCCATTGTGCTGATGTGACCCTGAACACTATCTGTTCTAGTGACAGATGAAGAAGCAAGTCCATTTGGGAGCAAGAAGTGAGCTATGTAGCAAAAGGAGAAGCGGGGCATGGAGGGAGAGGATGAAGGCAGCTGTGGAGCCCTCTCCACTGCCTCAGCATCACACGCGTTAAGCCCTTTAGAGAGCAAGACCATGGAGGGTTCATATCCCAATCCAGCTGGAAAGTGCGGCTCTTAGAACAAAGTATTGTTGAGTCCTATAAGCTTCCGCAAATGACCCATACGAGGAAGAAGCCAGTTCTTGACATTTCAGTTTTGTTCCTGCAGGTTGACAGGGAAGGAGAAGCGCGTTGGGGGCTTTGATCTTATATGGAACGATGGCCCCGTCAGCAAAGGAGAGGGCAACCTGGATACCCCAATGACCGGCTTTGTGGCAAATGCGCATCTAGGTACTCTGCCACCAGTGGGAATATTGCCTGGGTAGAGGGACTGCAGCAGCTTAGAGGTGAAGACGCTGAACTTGACGACTGGAAGGTTGACAGGTCAGCATTTCGAGACCCGAGTGCTGCACCAGTCCCCCTGTCCCCACTCCTGCCAACCTAGCAGTTCGAAAGCAAGAAATTGCAAGTAGATAAACAGGTACCGCTTCAGCGGGAAAAGTAACAGCATTCCCTGCACTCTGGTGTCTAGTCATGCCTGCCACATGAACACAGAAACATCTGCAGATGCAGACAGCGCTGGCTCTGGCTGTAAATGGAGATGAACATCGCCCCCTAGAGTCAGATACAACTGGCTTTCGAGCAAGGGTGACCTTTACCTAGGAGCAGTGGTTCCCAACATGGGGTCCACGCCCCACAGGGTGGACTTCAATTCCCAGAAGCCTAAGTCAGTGCATTGGCTTTGGGGAATTGCAGTCCAAAAACCAAAAGTTGGGCACTCCTGCCCTAGAGTGTCATAGCAGGCTGGAGGCTGCAACGTTTGGTTCCTCCCCTCAGACCTCTTCCCCTATAACAGTGATGGTGAACCTTGGCACTCCAGATGCTTTTGAACTTCAATTCCCAGAAGCCCTGATCAGCAGGTGTGTTGACTTAGGCTTCTAGGAATTGCAGTTCCAAGAACATCTGGAGTGCCAAGGTTGGCCATTACTACCCTATAAGGTATTCGACCCACACATATAGTGGTGAGCCATCTTAGTGGACAAACTGTGTACAAAATTCACCTAAGTCCATGATGGCGAACCATGGCACTCCAGATGTTCTTGGACTTCAATTCCCATAAGCCCAAGCCCCCTGTGAATCCACATGAATGGGTTTACTGCGATTCATCTGGCCTGTGCTGCCCACGTCGCTCCTGGAAGCGGAAGTAAAAGACGCCCGTACAGAGGAAGGGTTAACCCAGAAGAGCGTTAACCGTACAGGTGTGTTTTACTTCCGCTTCCTGGAGCGACGAGGGCAGCGTGGGCCGGATGAATCGCAGTAAACCCATTCACGTGGATTCACAGAGTGCTTGGGCTTCTGGGAATTGAAGTCCAAGAACATCTGGAGTGCCAAGGTTCGCCATCCTGGACCTAGATGCCCTGAGCGACAGCCTGTGAGTCACTTGGCTTTGGCCGAGTGGGCGGTATATAAATTTGACAATTAAATTAAATTAATATCATTGCAAGATTATCAGACATTTCGAAGCCTGGTTTTGCCTGCTGGCTTTGGAGAGCTCCCTCAACCCTCCACCCATTTCATCCGGAAACCACCTCCCACATAAGGACCAATGGTCATTCTTGGCACAATGCTGAGATCTTTCTTCACTCTCCATGTCCTTCAGACTGTGGCCATCACAGGCTGCCAGGAAACACTCAAGGGGGAGAGGCACCCACAGCATTTCCTCTGTGGGTGTATGCGCTTTCAAAATGCTTGCAACAGTCTAGGTCTGGGGATGGGGGGGCAATTCAAGAATGAGTAATTAACAGTGAAATGGCCCTGTAGGCTTCATCCATGCGAATAGGAGTTCACTTTTTGAATAATATGAATTATATGTCACAGAGGGGAGCATCAGGATTTTAGAGATGCTTCGGTGGGCCATGGCCAAAGAAAGGTTGAGAACCCCGGGTCTAGGTAGAACATTGGATGATCCTCTTCCTGGTCAGAGGGGGAGAATCCTGCGTAACTAAGTCCTTGTTATTGTTTTCTTTCCAGGCTACAACAACGACAGGAAGAAACAGCTCAAGCGGTTTTTCAAGCCTTTTCAGACACCACAGAAAGTGTAACACGCGGACCAGAGTTGCATGAAGACAGTCAACCTGCGGGGCCGGCTTTGCCTCTCTGTTAGAGATACCCTAGGCATGGGGGGCACAGTTGCTGGGATTTCCCTCACTTGGTTGTGGGATCTTTATCGGCATCCCTGGAAGAAAGAGCAGGTCGAGCACAGAACAGACTCTTGGCAAGCGCGCCCAAGCCCTGACTTTGTACACCGGGCCCAGTGAGTCGATAGCCTGCTGGCCATCTGGACAAGCTGACCGCAACAACAGAGAGCGAAAAGGGGGGTACCACTGTTTTTGCTCTGCCAACACTGACAGTAGTTCAGCAACTGTGTGAGGAATGCAAGAGAGTTGCATTTCCCACACAAACATGCTTGCCCAGCCACCACTGTGCGTCAGAGGCATTGCAGTAAGCATGAATAAAAACAAACAAACCCTAATGCCTCACTACAGAATCCAGAAGCTTGCTCAGTTGGTTTCTGCCTATGTGGTGGGGTGGGGAAGAGACCAAACCAGCTTCAGCTTCCGACCAAAGAAATGTGCTGCCTCCTCTCTTTTTGAATGCTCACATTTTATAGCAAGTTAAGAGAGCAACAGATTGCATGCTTTGGGGGGTGCTTTTCTTATAGCAAAGCACTAAAGCTTAAATGGATGGTTTTGCTCAGATACTAATGTGAAGTTTGTGCACATAAGGAGGAACAGATCCCTGAAGATGACCCTTTTCCATGAAAACAAGCAAAACTAAGTACATTTTTGACCTGTGTATGAGGAACAGGGCAAGGACGCTGAAGCAGAAGAACATTGGCAGCACCCACAAGAGTGGCACTAAGCAACCCAGCCAATAATCCAGAGTAACGTATCTTTCTAGAGACTGCCCACATCAAACCCATAGGAGGCAGGACAGATTTACAAGGCACTTTTGATGGTCCATTCTTGATTGGTAGGAGACCCTCATCTCACCCTGTCTTGAGCAAAGGCCCCTTTCAGCCACATGGCATCTGCCCTCTTGGCCATTTCTAGGACCAGAAGATGCTTGGGAGAGCTCTCCCCCGCCCTCCCACCTCTCCAGTAAATTCAATTTAATTTAATTTTTCAATTTATTTGCCTCCCACTCAGGCAAGCCCGACTCAAGGCGACTTACATAATCTAAAAGACTCTACACAGTAAAAGCAGTTAAATCCCCCACCCACATTAAAATCCCAAATTAAGGTCCCACATTAAAAACAGCATTAAAAAATCCACCATCAAAACCCCACCCACCCAAGAAGCAGAGAGAGGGTGTGTCTTATGGTAAAAGCCAGCGAGCAAGAGCCACATTACCCTCAGGTAATGATATTATAATTAGAGATGTAAAATCTCTGGAAATTATGAAGGTCGGGGGAAAAACATTTTTTTCGGGGTGGTGGTGGAAATTTTTGGAAAAATTGGGGGGGGGGGATGCTATATTAGCACTTCTTTATTTTCCAGATTGAAAGTCATTCTGTTACTTTAGAAACATAAAATATAACTACGGACAATTTTACTGGGCATAAAATTATCACAACTAGCATATTAAAAATATAGTGTATCCAAACAAATATTACAAACAGAATTCATCATGTTAAATAAAACATTCCATAATATATTTTTTCAAATTTTCAGAAAAAAACAAAAAAGGCTTCAGGAAAAAAACACGGGGGAAACCAGTCCCCCCCCCCCACCCAAAAAAAATAAATCGTTTTTTCCCAGGGCCTTCACATCTCTAATTATAATAAATATTATTCAAGGTTACAAATCTCAAGATAAAAATGCCCCTCCCCAAATACCAGAGGTCACTGCCAGCTCTTTTAGTAAGGCTCTCTACAGTTGGGTGTAGGGCAGGCATGGGCAACTTTAGCATCTCCAAAGGCCAAAAATAATTTAAAAATGAAATAGAAACTGACCAGAATTCTACTGGTTTACAAAAAGTATCTGTGTTAAAAACAGTGATTACTGCAGTCACCTTTGTGTCGTTGTAAGAGGTTGGTGTAAGAGCTCAATTCCCCAAGAAGAAAATCTTCCAAGCTCAGGATCAGCTGCTGCAATCATCCTGTCTGTCTGTCTGTGTGTGTCCATGACTGGACATCACCCTCTGATGAAGTGGCAACCCTGTGAAGATGAAGTCTACACTTTCCTTTCTGGGCATGGATTGGGAACAGATCAAAGGGAAGAGGAAAAGGCTTTCAAGTAAGCTCTTATTTGTAGTGAAAGGAAAGCAAAAACAAGTTGCTTTTGTGGTCACTTTACAGACTGGAACTTGTAGCATAAGACTGACAGTGCAGACGCCTCCACCACCACCACCACCACCAGTCGTAGCAATAAAGGGAGTGACATTTGAGACGGAAAGGGGATCAGCCAGGTTCACGTTTCAGTCTTCTGAGTGAAGACTTTCTAAACTTTTTCTCACACATCCCAATTAATTAATGTAAGCCGACACTCTTCAGCAGTGTCTCCCTGGATACTTTGCACTAATGTTGATTATCCCAGCTTAAATCAATGACTGCCTCCCTAGCCCTGGAGTGCACACCCACATTTCAGCTGGAAGAAACTGTGCCGAAGCACCAGCAGGTGTTTGGCTGGAGTGGAAGGATGTGGCAAAACGTTCTCAGATGTGCCACTTTGAGTTTTTCCCCCACCCCACCCCCCACATGGCCTCCACTCTTCACACAATGCAGGAAGACAAAAACTCTTGGGGAAAAAGGATGGTGGTGGATTTCTGGGCTTTATGCCCAGACTTTAATAGATGAGAATTGCTGACTTCAGGCAAAGAATCGTAATGCAAGCAAGCTGAATGGGAGAACAGTCTCCGTCACTCACCGTGTCTATTTCGGGCTTGAGTGGTCAATTTATTATCACAAAATCAGATGTGTTTTAAACCATACATTCATGTCCAAGAAGGGAGTGGAATTGCAGTTTTGTTCTTCACTCCTTCCATTCCGAACCCAGCAGCCAACCTTACAGTGATCCATTCCCATAGCTTGCTCCCTCCAGCTCTGACGCACACATTCTGCAGAGGTGGTCAGTGCTACAGGATGCTCCAAACCATTGCTCCCAGTTTACTTCATCACACAGCTTCACTGGCTGCCCAGATATCTTCCACAAAAGATGCCAGGAAGCAGAGGCTCAGTAATTCAGGAAAACGCATAGCTCCAGAGGTGTGTTTCTACAGGTGAATCTGCCTTTTCCACAGGGAGCTATTCTCTGTCAAAGTTGTATGGCGGGAGCAGAGACAGGCTACAGAATGTGATTTCTTCAGCCTTCCACCACCTTTCTTATGAACCACATCTCTTCCGTGTTTAAGGGTTTCAGATCAAAGCCTTTCAGTTCCGGCTTACCTTAGGAAAGAGTAAAGAAGTGATGAGTGGCCCTACATGACTCCACTGTCTGGAATTCAACACACCACCATCACTGTATGTACAAACATGTGCAGGGAAGAGCACTTCAAGGAATTCACAAACACAGGACAAACCCTTGGCTTCAATGTGCTAATAGGTGGGAGAGAGAAAGGATGAACCAGATCAAGTACAATAAAGCATGCACCTGGAAGAATTCATTTGAGGTGGAGGACTAAATAAAGCAAAAGGCTACTCGGAAGGTCCTAAATAACTGACTCAACAGGGAACTGACAGAAGAGGAGGCAGCTACTCCGAAAGAGCAGAAAGGAATCCATCAATATTTGGCCCTGCAGTTTCGATTTTCTGTCCCTCCATGAGTTTGGGGTGGGGAAAACATTCTATTAAGGCAGTAGGGCTAGAAGCCTTGCACAGGTGAACAACCTTTGCAATGATATTAGCAACACACTATCCTCCAAACACCGGTGAGGAAAAAGTCAGGAACTGTAACACTAGATGGTCAAATGGGAACTAAACAGCTTAACTCAAGTGTGCTACCATTCAGACAATGAGCAATTGCACAGAGTTTTCGTAAAAAGTCAACAGCACAAGTGAACCTTTAACCTAGATCTTGACCCTACCTTGCAGTTGTCTCCGGCCACGGCCCTGATCAAAGTGAGGCCTCTCATATTTGCCCTTTGCATTAGAAGAAAGGCTTCCTCTGGTGCAAAGGGGCATTTTTCTCTCGGCGCAAATTGCAATCACAGAGGGGCAAATGTGCATCGGTAATGGCATGGGATCAAAAGTTTAGAGCACCTTTCCACCTTCAGGATTCTCCCTGTTGTATTCATAGTAGCTTACCTGCTCTCTACTTCCTATTTACTTTTTCAAAGCCATGTGGGAGGGGATCCCCTGTCTACCTTCTGCCATCTTGTTCAGCAAAAACACTTTACAACTATCATCCTAGCCTTTGAGAGGGGAGGAAATAACTCCTGGCCACAAAGCAGGTTCATCCACAGCTCCCCCCAACAGCCAGAAAGTGCAGTGGTCTGATGAATCTCATTCCGGAACTCAATCCTCTCTTGACTTCCTGCTCTGCTGATTTACTCCTGCGGAGGAATGCCCCCTCAAGACAGACACGCCTGGTCTAGGAACCCAGCCTATTTATTACCCAAAGATCAACAGAGTCTTACAATGCTGCTGCTCCTACACCACTATGCTGAGAGCCAGTGGCCTCACCTATTCTCAGAGGGCATGAAAACCAAAAGCAGAAAAGTTTAGGCACATGCTGATTGTGACCCACCACAGACTGCTGAACTCAGCATCGCATTCAGAATACACCCCGGCTAGTCCAGCCACTTGGCAAATACCTTGCACTTCCAAAAGACGGTTGACCTTCACTTTTAGTTCTTTCCTTAGTTTGGTTATTTCTTCATCCAGAAGTTCTAGATCTGGAGAGAAATGCAAGTTGTGAGAAATCATCTAAGCTGAGTTCAAAACACTGATTCATTTTCTGCAGTGGACAAAGTTGAGTGGGAGAAGAGAATACATACATGATTATTTAAAAATAAGGGGGGAAACCACTGGTTCATTGAAGAATTTTTATCTTATGTACTTTGCATCACCTCTTCGTTTTGCAGTTTCTAAGCAATATTTAAACAGGCCTCTCTGTCTCTACTCCAAAATTTATACTGCATTATGAGGTCTATCTCTCTTTCAACTCCATCTTCCCAGTCATATTTGAGGGCAGGACAGATTCTTCCCTGCTGGAAAGTTGCTAATACCGTAGGGGCTCCAGGCCATGCTAATTTATTCCAGCCATTTCAAGCTTCAGAAGTTATCTTCTCAGCAGGTATCTCACTGCACACACTGTGTATTCTAAGGCCATAAACCAGGTTCTGAAAGCAAACATGCTCAGAAATGCAACAAAAAAAACCCATTTTATGTTAGGTCTTCCTTTTTTCATACTAATTACCACACACATACTTCCCCAGAAAAAATCTCTTCTGGTCAATTCTGTATTTTTATTATATATGCACGGCAGGATAACCCAATTTACTCATTTTTGCTGTAGCGAGAACACATGCTTAACTTGATTGAACACCCATGTTTCTGCCTTCAAAAGAAAGAAGAGTTCTGAAATGCAGGCACAGGATCTGACAAAACTTTAGAAGAGAACTTTAGCAAATATCAAACCTGCAATTCCTCCAACAGTGTATTGAACATGGCAAGATGGTTGCGGAACTATGTTCTGGAATACTAAAGAAGATAGCTTATGGCCAAAATAAACACAGATAATATTCAACTGCTAGAGAAAAATCTGTCTTTGAATCCTATTACTGAGCACATTAAACTTGCAATCACATTACAGAAGCATCCCCAGGACCTTACCTTTCTGTAACATGTCCTTAGTCTTCGTCTTTGGAAGCTGTACAAACATGTTCCCTAAACAAACCATGACTTGATCTGAAAGCAGGGAAACATATTTTTTTAATTTAAAGGCCAACAATACATTTAAAGAGAAGGCTTGTTTCTACAGCCTTACATTATAATGACACCTTGCAGAAGATATTTTCCCTATAGTTATTTTAGCCTGTATTAAGTGAGTGATTGGAACTAGACCGTGCATTGTGGGCAATGAAAAAGAGTGGAATTAACAGCTGTCTTGGGATGAGAAACAATCCACAACTCTAGGCTACAAGTGCAGATGTACAGCAGATAATATAAACTCCACATTGGACAGAGACTGTGGAAAACCTGGTGAAAGAATTACATGAACCATCACAAAAGGACATGTGGGTTTCTGCCTTGCCCCCATTAATGCAAAAACCTTCCTATATGTGAAAGAAGACAGACAATTTGATTTATACAATTATCCCCAAGAGAGAAGATAAAAGGCACTGCTGTCGCTCACAGCAGGCATTTGTCAGACAATTTTACATGCTATCAGAGAATAGATCACAGACTGCCACTAACATAGCACTGTTTCCTATACTAATCCTTTGCATTTGCGGTTTCTAGGACGTCTGTAGCTACCAGCAACACTGAAACACTCCTGATTTCCACTGTGGGATCAGACTACCTGCTACTAGTTAAAACTGCAAGAAAGCCCTCTTGGCTACTGGGAACAGAAGATTTCTAAGGCTTTTTTGGGGGTCTGGTTTATTTTTATGAGCCTTTAATTTAAGGTGATGTTGAAATTACTAAGAGAACCCACCAGGCGAAGAATTCAGCATACATTTAATGTTTGAATTTGAGTCCAGTGTGATATGGTTGTGAAGAAAGGCCAATACTACTGCAGACTGCATTAACGGAAGTACTGTATAGTCTCCAAAATCCATGAGGTACTAGCAGTGGTGGGATTAAAAATTTTTTTACTACCTACTCTGTGGGCGTGGTATAGTAAGCGTGGCCAGGGAGGAAGCCCTACGTTTCACCTGAATTAAGACTACTTTATTTCAAAACTTGGATGGGCAGAGCCAGCTGGAATTTCTACTACCGGTTCTGGCGAACTGGGGCGAACCTGCTGAATCCCACCACTGGGTACGAGTCCCTCTCAATTCAGCACTAGTCAGACCACATTTAGAGTCACTGTGTTCAATTCTGGGCACCACACTTTAAGAAAGATGCAAACAAACCAGAGCAGGTACAGAGAAGGGCAGTAAGGATAATTGGGGGATTGGAAACAAAACCCTTTTCTTGAAATAGGGTCATCCCTCATAGTGCTTGGTTTCCAGGCCCATAATCACTTTTGTTGCCTTCTCTTGAGCTTGTTAGCATCCTTGCTAAATGCTTAAGAACTTTACATGGCATTCTGGCCTAACCAGAGCCAAATAGAAGGGGAACTAATACTTCACAGGATTTGGAGATTGTACTTTGATAATACAGGCTAAAATAGCATTGGCCTTTGTTGCAGCCAGATCACACTGTTGGCTCATATTCAGATTGTGGTTTTAAAGAATGCAAAGATCCTTCACTTATTGTATTATTGAGCCAAGAATTTGCCCTCTTGTAACTGTGGGGTAGGTTTTTCCCACCTAGGTGTAGAGCTTTACGCTTATCCCTGTTAAAATTAATTCTGTTGTTTTTAGCCTAACACTTGAGCTATCAAGAACTTTCTGAAATTTGTTTCTGTCTTTCTTCCAAGGTATTCAGTCAGTGATAGTGAACCTTGGCACTCCAGATGTTCTGGAACTTCAGGTCCCAGAAGCCATAATCAGCAAGAGTGCTGACTTTGTTGTTGTTCAGTCGCACAGTCGGTTCCGACCCTTTGCGACCCTATGGACCATTGTTCTCCAGGCACCTCTGTCCTCCACCATCCCCCTCAGCACTCCCAGTTCTGTGCCCATTGTGTCTACAATACCATCTAGCCATCTCATCTTTGGCCTCCCCCTTCTTCTTTTGCCCTCCACCTTTCCCAACATCAGGGCCTTCTCAAGTGAATCCTCCCTTCTCATTTGATGTCCAAAATACTTTAGCTTCGTCTTTACTATTAGCCCTTCCAATGAGCAGTCAGTGTTGATTTCTTCTAAGATTGACCTATTTGTTCTCCTCGCTGTCCAGGGTACTCTCAAAACTCTCCTCCAACACCACATTTCAAAGGCATCTATTCTTCTGCGTTCAGCTTTCCTAATTGTCCAGCTCTCACATCCGTACATTACCACTGGGAATACCATTGCTTTGACTATTCTAATTTTTGTTTGCAATGTGATGTCTCTGCTTTTCACTATGTTCCCCAGGTTTCTCATGGCTTGTCTCCCAAGAATCAGTCGCCTTTTTATTTCATGGCTGCAATCCCCATCTGCCGTGATCTTTGATCCCAGGAAAGTAAAATCTGTCACTGCTTCTACTTCTTCCCCATCTATTTTCCAGGAACTGATTGGGCCTGTTGCCATTACCTTGGTTTTCTTGATATTGAGTCTCAAACCAGCTTTTGCACTCTCCTCCTTCAGCCCAATCAAGAGATTCTTTAGGTCTTCCTCACTTTCTGCCATTAGGGTGGTATCGTCTGCATATCTCAGATTGTTTATGTTTCTCCCAGCAATTTTAATCCCATATTGTGATTCCTCCATCCCTGCATTTCGCATTATGTGCTCTGTGTATAGATTGAATAAGCAGGGTGATAAAATGCAGCCTTGTCTTACTCCTTTTCCAATTCCAAACCACTCTGTCATTCCAGGTTCTGTCCTAACTGTTGCTTCTTGGTTCATGTACAGATTTCTCAGGAGGCATATGATGTGCTCTGGTATTCCCATCTCTTTAATTACTTGCCACATCTTGTTGTGGTCCACACAGTCAAATGCCTTAGTGTAATCAATGAAACAAAAGTAAACTTGTTTCTGGTATTCCTTTGTTTTCTCCATGATCCAACGTATGTTGGCAATGTGGTCTCTAGTCCCCCTGCCTCTTCTGAAACCGGCCTGCACCTCTGGTAGTTCTCTCTCCACATGTTGCTGAAGTCTGTCCTGTATTATCTTGAGCATCACCTTGCTGGCGTGTGGGATGAGTGCAATTGTTCGGTAATTTGAGCATTCTTTGGCGTTGCCCTTTTTTGGGATTGGGACGTATACTGATCTTTTCCAATCCTGTGGCCACTGTTTTGTTTTCCAGATTTGCTGGCATATTGAGTGCAGTAATTTGACGCCATCATCTTTTAGCGCTTTGAAAAATTCGACTGGGATACCATCATATCCACTAGCTTTGTTGTTTGCAGTGCTCTTTAGGGCCTTTATAACTTCGCTCTCCAGGATGTCTGGCTCGAGTTCAGTTTTTTCATCATTGTGGTTATCAGGAGTGTTGAGGTCCTTTTTGTAGAGTTCCTCTGTGTACTCTTTCCATCTTTTCTTAATCTCTTCTGCATCAGCTAGCTCCTTTCCGTCTTTGTCCCTTATCATGGTCATTTTTGCTTTAAATGTTCCCTTTATTTCCCCGATTTTTCTGAAGAGATCTCTAGTCCTGCCTCTTTTGTTGTTTTCCTCCATTTCTTTGCACTGTTCTTTTAGGTAGTTTTCCTTATCTCTCCTTGCTTTTCTTTGAAATTCTGTGTTCAGAAGGTTGTATTTTTTCCTTTCTCTTTTGACTTTTGCCTTCCTTCTTTCCTCTGCTATTTTAAGAGCCTCATCAGACAACCATTTTGCTTTCTTACGCTTCTTTTCTTTTGGTATGGTTTTCTTTGCTGCTTCCTGCATGATGTCCTTTATCTCTGTCCATAATTCTTCTGGCACTCTGTCTATTGCGTCCAGGCCATTATATCTGTTCATCACCTCCACCGTGTATTCTTTAGGGATGCTGTCTAGGTGATATCTGTCTGGTCTTCTTGTTTTCCCTATTTTCTTTAGTCTTAACCTGAATTTTGCGATCAGTAGGTTGTGATCTGATCCACAGTCTGCTCCAGGTCTTGTTTTTGCTGATTGTATGGAGGTTCTCCATCTTTGGCTGCAGAGTATGTAGTCAATTTGGTTTCGGTGTTGGCCATCTGGTGATGTCCATGTGTAAAGTCACCTCTTGTGTTGCTGGAAGAGAGTGTTTGCTATGACCAGTGCGTTCTCTTGGCAGAACTCTATCAATCTTTGCCCTGCTTCGTTCTGTACTCCAAGACCAAACTTGCCTGTTATTCCCTCCACTTTTTGATTTCCTACTTTGGCATTCCAGTCTCCTAATATAATTTGGACATCATTTCTTGGTGTCTGTTCTATGAGGTGTTCTAGGTCCTCATAGAACTGGTCCACTGTGGCTTCATCTGCACTAGTGGTTGGTGCATAGACTTGGATTACGGTGATATTGAAAGGTTTGCCTTGAATTCTGACTGACATCATTCTGTCATTTTTGAGGTTATATCCCATTACTGCTTTTCTTACTCTCTTATTGACAATTATGGCTACTCCATGCCTTCTAAGGTTTTCTTGTCCACAATAGTAGATATGATGGTTTCCAGAGCTGAATTCACCCATCCCTGTCCATTTTAGCTCACTGATGCCCAAGATGTCAATGCTTATTCTTTCCATCTCATTTTTTACCACTTCCAGTTTACCTTGGTTCATTGATCTCACATTCCATGTCCCTATGCAGTATTGCTCCTTACAACATTGCATTTCCCCTCCCCCTTTCCTGTCCCTCCCCTTCCTCCACTCTGTGGTGTTAAGCATCCTGTATCACCTAGCCTGCCCTTTTGTTTTGCCTTTTGTTTTGGTCAATAGGGTTCTCTTGGCAAGATTTATGGCGTGGTTGCCGGTGTCTGCGCCATTTTTCTCTCCTCATACATTTTATCACAGTTTTTAAAAGTTTGAAAACATTTAAGACAACATATTATCATGCATATTATCACACTTTAAAGCGCAGTCTCTATGTCAGTTGCTATATTAAGTCATTTTAAAGTCTTTATGTGAGTTACTATATTAAGTCATCAACATTTCTGCATATTTAACTACTTATCCTTTGTATGGGGCTCTGAGTCTCACCCCCTGGTTTAACTCCTTTGCCTTCTTCCCTTCTGCCAATTGGACCTCTCCTTCGGCGCTTGGTTGTTTTCAGGGCTTGGAAAAGGCTCTCGTCGGGGCGACTGGCTGGCCTCTCCCCGCCCGGCTGGTCTTCCTCCTCCCTCACCGGCCCGGCTGGAGATGGTGGGGACCGGCTCGGAAGGGCTCGCGTTGGGGCGGCTGGCTGGCCTCTCCCCGCCCGGCTGGTCTTCCTCCTCCCTTGCCGGCCCGGCTGGAGATGGTGGGGACCGGCTTAGGAGGGCTCGCGTTGGGGCGGCTGGCTGGCCTCTCCCCGCCCGGCTGGTCTTCCTCCTCCCTCACCGGCCCGGCTGGGGATGGTGGGGACCGGCTCGGAAGGGCTCGCGTTGGGGCGGCTGGCTGGCCTCTCCCCGCCCGGCTGGTCTTCCTCCTCCCTCACCGGCCCGGCTGGAGATGGTGGGGACCGGCTCGGAAGGGCTCGCGTTGGGGCGGCTGGCTGGCCTCTCCCCGCCCGGCTGGTCTTCCTCCTCCCTTGCCGGCCCGGCTGGAGATGGTGGGGACCGGCTTAGGAGGGCTCGCGTTGGGGCGGCTGGCTGGCCTCTCCCCGCCCGGCTGGTCTTCCTCCTCCCTCACCGGCCCGGCTGGAGATGGTGGGGACCGGCTCGGAAGGGCTCGCGTTGGGGCGGCTGGCTGGCCTCTCCCCGCCCGGCTGGTCTTCCTCCTCCCTTGCCGGCCCGGCTGGAGATGGTGGGGACCGGCTTAGGAGGGCTCGCGTTGGGGCGGCTGGCTGGCCTCTCCCCGCCCGGCTGGTCTTCCTCCTCCCTCACCGGCCCGGCTGGGGATGGTGGGGACCGGCTCGGAAGGGCTCGCGTTGGGGCGGCTGGCTGGCCTCTCCCCGCCCGGCTGGTCTTCCTCCTCCCTTGCCGGCCCGGCTGGAGATGGTGGGGACCGGCTCGGAAGGGCTCGCGTTGGGGCGGCTGGCTGGCCTCTCCCCGCCCGGCTGGTCTTAGGCTTCTGGAAATTGAAGTCCAAGAACACCTGGAGTGCCAAGGATGGCCATCACTGCATTAAGTTATTCCACCCCTTCTGTGTCATTCAGAAATCTTGAAAGTACTGTACTGTACTGTATTCCTTATCCACATTATTAACAATAATGTTTAAGAATACCAGCTGGGCCCAAAATTTGTTACCTCCTCCCAAGTTAAAGAGCCACTCTGATATGATTCCATAACCATGTATTCACTTGACAGTTGAACATTAAAATTGCAAATCCAGGCTACATTTACTATATATTCTATTCTAAGAAACCTAAAGCACAAGCTACAAAGCACAGCCCACGATTGCATCAACACATCCACAACAATGTTGTTTACAACTGTATCTTGCAGATTCCCAGAATAGCATTCCTTCCTGGAAGATGGAGGAAGGGCCATGTATCAACACTCTTGGTATTTGATTTATTTATTTATTTATAGATTTATATGCCGCCGTATCCAATAGCTTTGGAAAGTAAATGATCCCAGCACAAAATTTGCATGGTCTCACTTAATATAAAGGGTTTTCAAGACCATTCCTTACCTGGGGAGTTTGCCTCCTTGCTTAGTGTCCTCCATGCTTCCCGGTTTTGATTTCGCTTCTGATCCAGATCTACAATCTGAAAAGGAAATGGTTAAATCTTCAAATTGTGTTTATGAGAGTCTTAAAAGGTAAAGGTAAAGGTTTCCCTTGCTCGAAATCCAGTCGTATCCGACTCTAGAGTTCAGTACTCATCTCTATTTCAAAGCCGAAGAGGCAGCGCTGTCTGCTTCTGCAGACGTTTCCGTGGTCATGTGGCAGGCATGACTAGACACCGGAGCACATGGAGCGCTGTTACCTTCCCACTGAAGTGGTCTATATTTATTTACTTGCAATTTCTTGCTTTCAAACTGCTAGGTTAGCAGTAGCTGGGGCAAAGATGAGAGCTCATTCCATCATGCTGTACTCGGGAATCAAACTGCTGTATTAGGATATTCATATATCATATATTCATATATCAAGAAAGAATAATCCAAGTACTACTTGGATACAGAGCAAACTTTGGTGAATGTGGAGAAATTCAATCAATGCAGTATTTCTGTGTATGCAATTTATATCCCAATACATGTACAAAAGATCTAGTAAATGGCTGAGAGAACACAACTGAATTAGCCCACTTCTGGTAAAAATACTCTTATTTTTAAAAAATATTTTGATTTAAATTTCACCTGCATTTCATATATGGCCATAATTTTTAAATTGTGCAATGCTTCGAAATAAAGAAAAAAGGAAGATGGGGAGAATGTTTGGATTATGTTTTAGTGAAAGAGAAAG
Source organism: Bradypodion ventrale (assembly GCA_035047345.1). Classification (NCBI taxonomy): domain Eukaryota; kingdom Metazoa; phylum Chordata; class Lepidosauria; order Squamata; family Chamaeleonidae; genus Bradypodion; species Bradypodion ventrale. The sequence continues at coordinate 3,233,372 of JAWDJE010000004.1, read as the reverse complement.
GGACAAAGTCAGAACAAAATATATTGTCTTTTTGGAGGTGAAGAGGCAATTATAGTAACGTAAGAATATAATCATACAATATTGTTTATAATTACCATGGGTGGAAGGAGCAGTACATAATAAAGGTATGCATATGTTGTTCATGGTTTTTTGTTGTTTATTTTTATTATATGAAAGAAAGAAAGACGGGGGGAAATGTTTGGATTATGTTTTAGTGAAAGGGACTAAGCGAGAACAAAATATATTATCTTTTTGGAGGTGAAGAGGCGATTATAGCAATGTAAAGACTATAGAGAATAATCTTATGGTGTTTATAACTCCCATGGGTGGAGGGAGCACGTAGATATTAAGAGTAGGTATAGGTCGTTTATAGGTTTTTCCCCCCTATTTATTTGCATTTCTCTTATATTTTCTTGCTCAATGAGGATCGTCCTGCCAGAATTTTTGGCTACGACGTGGAGCGGAGGGTAGAGGCAAGGGGCTCCCACCACCACAAGGAACGCAATGGAAATTAGTTGCTCTCGTTGGGGGATTGTGGGAACTGTAGTCCAAAAGAGGAAAGTCCCCAGCTGTGCTAACAAACACCCGTCCCATCCCAGACACTCATACTCAGGGAGGGCCTCGTGTTTATGAAGAGGGGAGGGGAGGAATGAAGCGAGATGGGGCAGGGGGCCCCCTGCCCCCACGCGGCCTACCTGCTGCCTCCCGGCCATCACCTCCTCGGCCAGCGCCTCTACCTCGGTCAAATACCGGAGCACAAAATCCGGGTCTCGTTCTCCCCCCATCACACCCAAAAGAGGACCGAAAGCCGCCGTGACGCCGCCACCGAAGCGAAGCGGACCTCGAATAGGAAAGGCGAAGCAGCGCGGCCTAGTCGGCGCAGGCGCCTTGGCTCACGTGGGAGCGAAAGGCCGCGGTTGCCACGGCAACGGGCTAGGCCTAGCGGGGCGCCGGTGGGCCTGCCTAGGCCACGGCCCGCGATTTAACTAACCCTGGGCTTGGGCTACTGAAGTCAGAGCTCCCGGAGTTCCTTGCTCTGTGGAGGCGTTTGGGAGGCTGAAGCGAAAAGGGCAGTGCTGGAAACCCGAACGGAACCGGGTCTATAAGAAAGAGAAGCGCTCCAGAAAACCGAGCCACGCTCCAGGAGCCCCTCCGGAGGGCAGTTGCGGTGCAAGTAGATGAATAGGTACCACTTCGGTGGGAAGGTGAACAGTGTCCCGTTCACTCCCGTGTCTCATCATGCCTGCCACATGTCCACAGAAACATCTGCAGATGCAGACAGCGCTGGCTCTTTGGCTATAAACAGATGAGCACTGAACCCTAGATTCAGATATGACTGGCTTTTGAGCAAGTGCGACATTTACCTTCATGGATTTAAGATTTAACCCAACCACAGCAAAAACTGCTGGAGTAAGTTAAATGTTAAACACGCCGGCACATGTGCAATTATTGACTGTGCAGTTGGGATGCAAGTAGATGAATAGGTACCACTTCGGTGGGAAGGTGAACACTGTCCCATTCACTCCCGTGTCTTGTCATGCCTGCCACATGTCCACAGAAACATCTGCAGATGCAGACAGCGCTGGCTCTTTGGCTATAAACAGATGAGCACTGAACCCTAGATTCAGATATGACTGGCTTTTGAGCAAGTGCGACCTTTACCTTCATGGATTTAAGATTTAACCCAACCACAGCAAAAACTACTGGAATAAGTTAAACACAATAGCACATGTGCAATTATTAACTGTTTTTAGCTATTATTGTTTTAATTGTTGCATTTTTGTTGTTTTTGTATGCTGTATGTTGTATTGCATGTTGTTAGCCGCCCTGAGTGGTCCCATCAGGAGGGCGGGATACAAATCCATAAAATAAATAAATAAATAAACAGCAGATCAAAGAGCTGCAAGGCAAAAAGGTGCCAGAAAAATCCATCTGTCCAGAGGAACAAGAGGGGTTTTTATTTAATTACTCCTTCATTGGCATCTGAATTGGAGGAAGCTATAAACAGCATGAAACTGAATTAAGATAGAAGCAGTATCAATGACAGAAGAACAGAACAGATAAAGCAGTTTGGGCCTCGTGCTTTGCAATGCCTCCTGCAATTAATAAGCAACTGCATAGATCAACTTAAGGTTTCTAAATTGTGGAGACAGGCCAGAGTTGTTGCTTTATTGAAATCTAGCAAAGACCCAGATGACCTGAAGAGCTACCAACCAGTGTCACTCCTTTGCCACCTTTACGAGGCACTTGAACGGATGCCACCAGGAGGGCGGGATATAAATGCGCAGAAATAAATAAATAAATAAATTTCCGAATTTATTGATGGAGAGATCGTTAAGAAGCAAGGAGTGCAGATTACCACAATACGTTGAGGATGGCTTTGAAAAAAAGCAAATTACAGGAGTGGCTTTCATTGACCTAACTGCAGCATATGATACTGTCAATAATCTTACCAAAGATAACAAGTTTATTAGGGTCATTGGCAGCTTCCTTCAGAACCAGAGATTCTATGTGATGGTAAATGGAAAGAACAGCAGCTGGAGATTACAGAAGAATGGACTGCCCCAAGGAAGATTATTATCTCCAACGCTATAATATATATACAAATAATCAACTAGTTCCTGACAATACAAAATTGTTCATCTATGCGGATGACACAGCAATGGCCATTAAAGGGTCAAGCTTTGAAGAGGTAGCTGGAAAACTTACAGGAGCACTTGAAGAATTAGGACAGTATTTACAACATCACCCATTTGGAGCCCAATCCAAGCAACGCTCAAGTATGTGCTTTCCACCTTTAAAACCGAGAGGCAAGGGTTAAGTTGGATGTTACGTGGCAAGGGTAGCGATTACAGCATTGTTCAGCACCAAAATGCCTTGACATGACACTCTCTTTTAAGCAGTACTGCCTGAATACCAAAACCAAAGTTAGTACAAGGAACAATATAAATGGGGAACTCAACATACATCAGAAAGTGGCTTCATTTTGGCAGTCCAGGTTTTAATTGGGTCACTGGAGAAGAAGAAGAAGCTTTCATGAATCAAGTCCACTTTATCAGACATAAGAGTGAGTCCACATGGCATCAATTTGAATTAAATTGATTAAAATAAATTTGAGTTAAATTGTTGCCATGAGGTCTCACTCTTATGTCTGATGAAGTGGACTTGATCCACAAAAGCTAACATGAAAATACAGGAGCTAGTCTTTAAGGTGCCACAACGTTGTTTGTCTTTTTTGTTTTGTTTACTCTCTGATATGCTTTCACAGACTAACTCAGCTACCACTTCAAAAATAGTTGTTGTTTTTATGTGCCATCAAGTGGCCCCCGACTTATGTCAACCATATGATGAGAGACCCCCAAAGCACTGCTCTGCTCTTGCAAACTCAAAGTCTGTGAGTTCCTAAAAATAGTGCGTAAAAACAATGCTACCGTAAGAACATTTAAAAGCAACAAGCACAATCCCATTTTAAGAACCCGCTCTTAGAAGGATGGCAAAGACTCCCAGAGTCTGGGAACAGTGGCAAAACAAGATTTCCTTCTTGTCCCCACCAAACGCACCTGCAAAGGGGGTAAGATGGAGAGAGATCTTAACACCCAAGCAAGTGTTTTAGGTAGGTTGGAGCCAAGTTTTTTAGGGCTTTCTAGGCCCAGTGGCTCAAGTGGCTAAGACGCTGACTGGGAGGCCGAAAGTCAGCAGTTTGATTCCAGAGTACTGCAGGACGGAATGAGCTCCTGTCTTTGTCCCAGCTCCTGTCAACCTAGCAGTTTGAACGCAAGACGTTGCAAGTAGATAAATAGGGAACACTTTGGTGGGAAGGTAACAACGTTCTGTTGCGCTCCAGTGTCTTGTCATGCCTGCCACATGACCACGGAAACGTCTGCAGAAGCAGACAGCGCTGGCTCTTTGGCTTTGAAACAAATGAGCACTGAACCCTAGAGTCGGATACAACTGGCTTTCGAGCAAGGTAAACCTTTACGTTTACTAGGCCCAAACCAGCATATTGAATTGTGCCCGTAAGCGGATCAGCAACCAGTGGAGCTGCTGTAATGGGAGTTTTGGGATCCCAGTAACCAGCCCCAGTTAGCAATCTGGCTGCAGCATTTTGGACCCGCTGGAATTTCTGAGCACTTTCAAAAGTGTGTTGCAGTTAAACCAGCTGGGATGTAACAAAGACTTGGGTCACCGTGGCCATTGATCTAAAGCATTGATCTAAGTACATTGATCAACTGAGCTTTGTCATTGATGTGCATCTTTCTTCCTTCTTCCCCTCATCCCTGACAATGCTTAACTGTGTTTCCTCATCCTTCAGACACCATAGATTGTTTGTCTAGACTCACAAGGTTAATGCGGAATGATGTTTCCATTCTGGTCATAGGAGACCGAGCCAGTGTGACATGAAAGTGAAACAGCTGGTGGTTGCAAAGATGGGGCGGGGAGGATGGTTGTGTTACATGCCGGCCATTTCTCACCTACCAGGAATGGTCCTTATTTTCCAAAGTCATGTCTCTGTATTTGGGCTTTGGGAAAGGCCTTGCAATGGATGCATGAGTTGCCATATCTTGTCATTCATTCGTGCTGGTCTTGGGTTGAAGGTGGATGTGTCTCATTTCCAGAAATCAGTTGCGAGCCCACATGCGTAAGCACGGAAGTGCATACGAGCTGCCATCCCATATGTTGGTGAAAATCATTATGATCTATTGTTTACAGATGGTGAGACAATTCTGTTTCCCCAGCATATCTAACCTAAAGAACAAATATCTTCTTAGCTTATAAATTATGTTAGTGCTTGGAAGGTTATTCGGGGATAAATGTATATAACAGGGGAAAAGCAAAGGTAGTGATTTTTATTATGAGAAGATAGGTCTTGGCACGCGTAGCACTGTTTTTGTCTGTGAAACATTTGGAGGAGGTGAAATTTTGGCACAGGTCCTCCCCTTCTGCACTTTCAAATGTTCACTTGCAACTCAAGCAAGAGCCCGAGTAGCAAATGGGGAAAGGGAGGAGTTGTGTAACTCCTTACAACAGTGCGGCTGGAAAGAGGGAAAGGTTGTTTTTTATGCCCATGTAGCTGAGATGTTGTTGTGTATGGAGTGTAATGTGCCTTTAAGTAAATGCAATCACAGGAATGAGTGAATGTAACAATCTCTAAGGTAACATTGTAACCTTCTGTATAAGGACGCGAGCTAGTGACCACTGGGGGCAGTAGCGAGCGTCCAGCTCACATGGTACAAATTCTCCAAATGCCTACAGCTGCGGGAAGATTCCTGCCACTGCCTCACCTGGACAAGAAGGGTGTGACTTGGGGTGACGTCACGTAGACAGTAGCCAATGAGCTACCGAGGAGCCACATTCAAATGTATAGCCACCGTATATAATGAGCTGTTTGTCCACCATTACCACATGTTCCCCCTGACCATCATGCAATAAAGATGAGTTAAGCTAGACTTCGGCTGTTTCTATTGTCTTAGGTTCTTGAACACAAAAGATGAACAGTGACTTCAGATCAGATCCTGTTCAGAATTCACTTGCTGTTCACACTGGAATGAAATGTACTCCAAAGTCCCATGCACAAATAGCAGAGATTTCTGCGTCTCCTTAAAAACTAGCATGTTGCCATGAGTTTTTGTGGACTGGAGCCCACTTAGGCATGTAGCAGCTGATGTGAGTCAGTCACAGATGGCTAGTTTTACTAGTTCATCAGCCCCCAACCACTCCTAGAGCCTTTCAGTGATATGTGGAGCATCATCAGTGCACATAGGGCACATTACAGAGCTGCACAAAGTGAAATTAAAGAGACAGGTCCCTGTTGTTAATCAGGTCCTACTTTTAGGGTATGGAGCACACTGGGCAGAAGGCCTGTGGATACATGGACTTGGCTGGCCTACAGATATATGTTCTTTGGGCCAGAAATGGTCCCTACCTTTGGAATTGCCTTGAGGAGATATTTTGTCTGCCTCATAAACAGCATGACTGTTTCCCATTGTCAAAAAATGGCTGAGGAAAAGACAGATACGTGATGGCTTATGGCTCTGGCTGAGCTGAAGATAAGGGAACAGTATGAACTAGGCTGCAAAGTTAGATACTTTCAGTGGATCAAAACCATGCATTTAGTGACAGAATGCCTTAAAATCCTTTCAACCCAGAGAGGACTCTCTAACACAAACAAGCAAGCCTCATACCTACACCAGGTGAGAAAATATACCCTCTTGTTGGTATTGCTCCAGATCAGGAGGGAAGTAGCTGCAGACTTAGAGAACTAAGCAAGAGAATGACCCTCGACACCTACTGAACAAATATGAGCCTCTAGTCAACATTCTTGAGGATATGAAAGAGCAAAACTGTTATGTAGTGAATAGAATGTGACAAGTACTCTTTAACTGATTGTATCCGGCAATTGTATCCATTGTAACTAATCAGAGACACATTGTAGCAAGCTGTTAAGGATAATACTGCTCATGCCAGTAGCAGCATCCAGCTCACATGATACAGATTCCCCTGAATACCTGAAGGGCGGGAAACCTTCCCGCCGCACCGCACCTGGAGAAGATGGGCATGATGATCCATGACGTCACACGGACAGTAACCAACGGACTATCACCCGGGTTATTCAAAATGTACAGTGTGCTATAAATAGAGCTGTTGGTCCGCCATTACCTCATGTTCACTCTGACTACCATGCAATAAAGTTGTGTTTTAGCCCTTACTGCGGCTCCTTCTTTGTCTTCCGTGCAAGACACCAAAAAAACCAAATTATAAGATTTTATTTATTTATTTACTTATTTATTTTTCACGCTTATAGACCGCCCACTCAGGTACAACACAACTCAGGGCGGTTTACATAGCTGACAGTAAATACATAAAAAGACACATGATAAAACAAAGTTAAAACCGCCCTGAGTTGGGTTGTACCTGAGTGGGCGATATATAAGCGTGAAAAATAAATAAATGAATAAATAAAAGTTAAAAAACCCACCCCTAAAAGGTGCGCAAGTACCGAAGGGATCTTGGGGGAAGGCACACTTCTCTATACCAACCACCCAACGGTACCCCCATCCCCACCCGCACCCCAAACTTGGCCCGCCAGCCAGGTCTTTAGTTCCTTCCTAAAGGGCAACAACTCCGTCTGGAGGTGCAGTTCCACAGGCAGGAGGTTCCAAAGGGCCGGTGCGGACACGGAGAAGGCCCTCCTCCTTGTGCCAGAGAGGCGAGCCCCCCTGGCTGATGGCACAATTAGAGAGCCTCTCCGGTCCGCTCTGGTTGGACGGACAGACGTCCTTAGGGCGGTCTCTTAGGTATCCTGGCCCACTACCATGTAGCGCTTTAAAGGTCAAAACCAGCACCTTGAATTGCACCCGGAGACAAACTGGTAACCAGTGCAGCCCCCGAAGCAGTGGTGAGGCATGGGCATAACGTCCACACCCCATCACCACCCGGGCCGCGGCATTCTGGACCAGCTGCAGCCTCCGAATGGTCATCAAGGGCAGCCCCATGTAGAGCGCATTATAATAGTCTAGCCTGGAGGTCACCAGAGCGTGAGTGACCATGAGCAAAGAGTCCCGGTCCAGGAGTGGGCGCAACTGGCGAATCACCCAAAGTTGGGCGAAGGCCCTGCTGGCCACAGCCACCACCTGTTCTTCTAGCAGCAGCAGCAAATCCAGGAGGACCCCCAAGTTGTGCACCGGGTTGGTCTGGGGCAAAACAGCCCCATCCAAAACCAAAGATGGTAGCTCCCGGGATAACGCAGGACCCCCTATCCATAGCCACTCAGTCTTGCTAGGATTCAGCTGTAGCCCATTTGCCCCCATCCAGACCCTAACAGCCTCCAGACAGCTGGAAAGGACTTTGACTGCATCACTGGGGTCCCCATGGGCCGAGATGTACAACTGTGTGTCATCCGCGTACTGGTAGTACCGCACCCCGTGGGAACGGATGATCTCACCCAGCGGCTTCATGTAGATGTTAAATAGGAGAGGAGAGAGTACCGAACCCTGAGGCACCCCATATTTTAGGAGCCTCTCACTCTCCAACCACACCGACTGGGTCCGGCCCCTCAGGAATGAGGAAAACCAGGACCACACCGTGCCCTGGATCCCCAATCCTCGGAGCCGTTCCAGAAGGATACCATGGTCAACGGTATCGAAAGCCGCTGAGAGGTCAAGAAGAGCAAGGACGGACGGACGACCGCCATCCCGCTCTCGCCAGAGATCATCCATCAGCATGACCAATGCAGTCTCAGTACCATATCCAGGTCTGAATCCTGACTGGAATGGGTCCAGATATTCCGCTTCATCCAGTACCCCCTGCAACTGACGCGCCACTGCCTTCTCCAGAACCTTCCCCGAAAAAGGAAGGTTGGAGACAGGTCTGTAGTTGGTTAGGATTGCTGGATCGAGGGATGGCTTCTTCAGGAGGGGGCGCACCAGAGCATGTTTCAGCAGTGCAGGAAATATCCCCTCTCGAAAAGACGCGTTAATTATAGCCCCGACCCAGCCACCTGTCACCATCTTAGAGGCTTTTACCAGCCAGGCGGGACAGGGATCCAATGGACAATTAGTGGCATGGACCGCCGCAAGGAGCCTGTCCACTTCATCTGGGGCAACTGGATCAAACCAATCCCAGGTAACACCGCAAGACTGCGCACTGGCTCCCCCTGGACCCTCCCCGTCCACGCCAAGTTTGAACCCCGAGCGAATCCGATCGATTTTCTCCACCAGATGGTCAGCAAAGTCCTCAGCTGATCCCTGCCAACCAGGCACAGGCCCTGCCCTACCCAGGAGGGACCTGGTCACCCGAAACAGGGTGGCTGGGCGATTATCAGCGGAGGCAATAAGGGAGGTGAAGTACTGCCTCCTCACCACCCCCATCGCCACTAGGTAGGCCCTAATAGCGGCTCTAGCTAGTGTCCAATCGGAGTCACTCTGGGTCTTCACCCAGCGGCGCTCAAGGCGTCTCTTTGCCCGTTTGAGCTCCCGCAGTTCATTCGTGAACCACGGGGATGACCTAGCTCCGCGGGCTCTGAGTGGCCGTAGTGGAGTGATTACATCCAAGGCAGATGTCGTCGACCCACACCACAGGTCAACAAGTGCCTCGGGCGAATCGTGTCGCCGATCCAGAGGAAATTCCCCCAGTTCCCTCTGGAATCCATCCGGATCCATCAGTTGCCGGGGTGGGGTGGGGGGGGGGAGAAGGAGCTCACTGGACAAGGAACAGCATTAAAGGAGGATATAGCTGAGGAACTCAACCTCCCCTACGTCACTTGGAGGACCCTGAATAGGCTGAGGGTCGGGGTCCCTTTGGTATATGGGACCAGAGACAATGAAACAGCCGAAGGGTTGGCTTAACACAGGTTTATTGCATGATGATCCAGGGGAACATGAGGTAATGGCGGATGGGTAGCTCAATATATACAGTGGCTATACATTTTGAATGTGGCTCCTCGACAGTCTATTGGTTACTGTCCGCGTGACGTCACGGACGGTCACGCCCTTCTTGTCCAGGTGTAGGTGATGGCGGGAATCTTCCCGCGCTGTTGTTTGCTGGTGAGTCTGGGCCAGGAGAGCTTGAACGCTCGCTATTGCCACCAGGTGGTCATTAGCTCGCGTCCTATTGTAAGGGCTACAGTTAAGCAGCTGCTGGTTATAATGTTACACAAGCATGGTTACATTGGATACACGTGAATGGATACATTGTAAAAGGTACAGTGATAGAACACAACATCCCTCCCCCCTAGGATGGGATGAAGTCCCTCAGCCAAGATGGCTTATTGCAAACGCGTTTGGGCCGCGATGTGGGCTGACCTGCCCCAGGGGTGCTACTGCTTCCTCGTTCCCTGGTCCCTTGTCCTGAAACGGGAGAGGGAGACTTGTTAGAGGCTTGCCGTGGTTTGGCGGTTTTGGGGGAAGGGAAAAACTCCATTGTGGGCAGACCGGAGACACTCGGGGCTAACGAAAAACCCCTCTTCTCGCTTGGACGGGTGGGGGACCTCTCCGCAAAACTTCCCCGGTTCTGAAAATCAAAATCTAACTCTGTTGGGGTATCCGTATTAGTGGGGAGATCCCGCGGGATATCTATGAGATCGGCTTCCCTTCTCTCTGCTGACCGATCCCGCAGGATGTCTACGAGGACAGATTCCCTTTCCTCCCCCCTTGGTGGGGACCCATGGCCCCCCTTTCCTCCCCCTTGGGCTGAACGGGTGGGGGAGAACCCTAACGCTGAATCCTGTTTCCCGTGGTCCGTGCCCTGCTCGTCGGGGACCCTGCGCCGGAGCTGGTCTGCGTGCCGCCTCCAGAGTAGACCTGTGCCGGTCTCGACGCGGTACGAGACGGGGCCGGTCCGCTCTAAGATGACGCCCGGTACCCATGCCGGACCCGCGCTGGCGTAATTCCTGCAATACACGGGGGCACCCACGTCGAAACTCTTTGTGTCCTCTATCCCAATGTTCTTCCCCTTGTCTTCTACTCTCGTGGGGTCTAGCCTAGTGAGTATGGTGGTCAGTTTCCTGCGCATTAGCAGCTCCGCGGGGGAGTATCCTGACGCTAGGGGAGTCACTCTGTAACCTAGCAGAAACTGGCACACTTGATGGTTTAGGTCCCCGGGCCCCATACGCTGCAGCGCGTCCTTGGTGGTGCGCACAAGGTGCTCTACTTGGCCGTTTGTGGCAGGGTGAAAGGGAGCGGAGGTGATGTGCCGAATGGCGTTGATTTCTGTGAATGCCCTGAACTCGGAGGACGTGAAACAACTTGCGTTGTCGCTTACGAGGGTGTCGGGTAAACCGAACGTGGAAAAGACCCTCCGCAAATGCTTTATGGTTGTGGCCGTGGACGTGCTTGTAACCGGAATGACCTCCAACCACTTGGAGAAGGCATCCACCACAAGGAGAAACAGCGTCCCACGGAACGGGCCAGCAAAGTCTACATGAATCCGGGACCACGGCCCCTTCGCCGCGTCCCACTCCCTGTGAGGCAGGCGGGCTTTCTCTGGTCTGGAGCTTTGGCAGGGCTCACAAGTGCCGACCATGTGCTCGATGTCGGCGTCTAGCTGGGGCCACCAGAAATAGCTCCGTGCCAGGGCTTTAGAGCGCACAATCCCAGGGTGGCTGACGTGCAGAAGTTTGAGTACCCGCGGTCGTAAGGACGCCGGGATCACTACTCGCTGGCCCCACAGAAGGCACCCCCTCTCAAGGGACAACTCTAACTTCTTTTGAAAGAATGGGTCGAACTCCGCTGCCGGGGAGGACGCTGGCCACCCTTTCTGCACCCAGGAGCTAACCTTTGCTAAAATGTTGTCCTTGCCGGTCGCCTTGGCGATGTCGGCGGGCAGTATTGGGGGTGAGTCGAGGACCTCTATCATCAGCACCTGGTGGTCTGGCTCCTCCCCGCCCACGTGGCTGTTATCCTGGGGAAGGGGGAACCTCGATAGAGCGTCCGCATGGCTGATCTCCCTCCCGGGCCTGTACACCAACGCATGCTGATACGCGTTGAGAAAAATGGCCCACCTAAGCATCCTTGGGGACAGGATCTGTGGCGTGGGCTTATCTGCGGTAAAAATGCCTAGCAGGGGCTTGTGGTCGGTCACGATTGTGAATGGGCGGCCATACAGGAAGTCGTGGAACTTTTTGGTTCCCGCAATTATCGCTAATGCTTCCCTGTCTGTCTGGGCGTAGTTTCTCTCCGCTTGGGACAGGGACCTGGAGTAGAACGCTATCGGGGCCTCCCTCCTGTTTTCCAGCACGTGGCACAGCACCGCCCCCACCCCCACCGGGGATGCGTCACAGATCAGGACCACTGGGCGCTTGGGGTTGAAATGAGTTAGGATGGCATCAGACGCCAGAAGCTGCTTTAGCTCACTAAATGCCCTCTCTTGCTGGTCGCCCCACTTCCATGCCTCGTCCTTTTTAAGCAATCTGTGCAACGGTTCGGCCACGGCTGCTTTCCGGGGAAGGAAGGAGTGATAAAAGTTCAGCAGCCCTAGGAACGACTGCAACTCGGGCTTGGAGGTGGGGCGAGGGGCTTGCTTGATGGCGGCTACCTTAGACTTGGACGGCCTTATTCCCTCCGGAGTGACACGGAACCCTAGGAATTCGACCTCGGTCGCGAAGAAGACGCATTTGTCTTTTCGCAGCCTCAACCCCGCTTTTTCGAATATCGCCAGGACCTTGCCCAACCTCTTTGCCAATTCGGCCCGACTCCCCCCCGTTATTAATACGTCATCAAAATAAGGCAACACCCCCTTGAGCCCCTTCAGGAGGCGTTCCACGAGTGACTGGAAAATTCCAGGCGCCGAGTTTACGCCGAATTGAAGGCGCGTCACCTGGAACGCCCCCTTATGGGTGACTATAGTTTGGGCAGCAGCGGCGGCTGGGGTCACCGAGAGCTGCTGGTAGGCTTGTGCTAAGTCGAGCTTAGCGAAACATTTTCCCCCATGTAACCTGGCCAGCAAATGGCTGACTACCGGCACCGGATACGCATTAGGGCGAATGGCCTTGTTGATGGTGCACTTGTAATCAGCGCATATGCGCACCTCCCCGTTGGCCTTTAGTGCTGTTACAATTGGAGTTTCCCACTCCGCAGAATCAACAGGAACAAGAATCCCCTGGCCCACCAATTTGTCCAGTTCCGCCTCTATTTTGTCCTTGAGCGCGAATGGCACCCGGCGCGGTTTGAGTCTTATTGGGCGGACCTCAGGGTCTAGATCGAAGGCTACTGGGGGTCCCTTAAATTTCCCAAGTCCCTTTTTGAAGACTTCGGGGTGCGCGTCGCACACCTCCTGAATCGGGTCAGTCCCAATGACAACGGCGTGCACCCCCCCCCCCCCCAATGAACAAACCCAGGGGCTGGAACCATTGAGTCCCGAGGAGGCTGCAATTCCCCCCTTTAAGAACAACTAGGGGGAGAGTCGTGGCATGTTTCTTAAATTGGACCTGAAATTTTCCAACCCCCAACACCGGAATGCAGTTCCCTTGCACGTCCCGTAGCGTGGACCTCAAAGCTTTGAGTTTGGGCCGCACGTGGGGGGCAATTTTCAGAAACTCCTTCTGGGGAATGATGGAATATGAGGACCCCGAGTCAATTTCCATCCTAATGGGGGCCCCTTGTACTAGTACCTCAACAAAGTAACGGGGGTGTCCCGCGGACACGCTGAACACCGGTGCGTTGTCCTCGCTGTCGTCGGCGATGCGGCCCACGCCGTCTCGCTTCCTTATGGCCTGGGTGCCGTCCTTGGGTCTCGTCGCGCTGTCTCTCGAGCTCTTCCGGGCCTTGCGCCGTTTCCTGCAGACCTTGGCGATGTGCCCGCGGCGGCCGCAGTTGTGACACTCGGCCTTTCTGAAGGGGCATTTGGCGCGGTCGTGGTTCGCTCCGCAGCCGTCGCAACGCCGGCCTTCCCTCCGGACCTTCCGGACGTCCTCGTCGTCGCTGCTCTCTGCGGACGACTTCGACACTCGCCGGGCCGCGTGCACCGGAACGTGCACCGAAGTCTCTGCCTTGCCCGTCTTTGGCCGCCAGTCCTGGAGCTCCTGGACCCTGGCCTTCGTAGCTTCCGCAGCTTGTGCCTCCTTCAGGACCTCCTGCAACGTGGGGGGTGGCTCCCGGTTCATCAATGTGCGCTGAGTTTCGGCGTCGCTCAGGCCGCACAGCACGCAGTCTCTTAGTGTGATTTCTGCGTTCTCCCATTTGCATGGGCTGCCCGCCAGTCGCAGGGCCGCTGCGAAGTCGGCGACCGTCACCCCGGGCGCTTGGACTCGCCTCCAAAACGTGCTCCGAGCGGGGAACATCGCCGTCGAGGGCCGGAAGTACTCACGCAGCATGTGCATGAGCTCTTTCACCTTGAATTCACTTGCCCTCCTCGGCGCGATCAGGTCCACCAAGACCCTCTTGGTGTCTGGCCCCAGCATCCTGGTGAAAATGGCCCTTTTCTTTGCCTCATCCGTGACTTCGGATTCCACCAGGGCTCCCTGGAAGTCCATCTCGAAGATGTCCCAGTCTGCCGGTCTCCTGATTTCGAAACCGGCGCATGTCTTGGTCCCGTGGGCAGCCATATCCCATCCTCGTCGCCAATTTGGTGTATGGGACCAGAGACAATGAAACAGCCGAAGGGTTGGCTTAACACAGGTTTATTGCATGATGATCCAGGGGAACATGAGGTAATGGCAGATGGGTAGCTCAATATATACAGTGGCTATACATTTTGAATGTGGCTCCTCGACAGTCTATTGGTTACTGTCCGCGTGACGTCACGGACGGTCACGCCCTTCTTGTCCAGGTGTAGGTGATGGCGGGAATCTTCCCGCGCTGTTGTTTGCTGGTGAGTCTGGGCCAGGAGAGCTTGAACGCTCGCTATTGCCACCAGGTGGTCATTAGCTCGTGTCCTATTGTAAGGGCTACAGTTAAGCAGCTGCTGGTTATAATGTTACACAAGCATGGTTACATTGGATACACGTGAATGGATACATTGTAAAAGGTACAGTGATAGAACACAACAGTCCCTAAATGCAAGGTGAGGCCTGCTGGTGGACAACAACATGATGTGTGAAGGTGGAGAGATACAGAATCCAGTTGATTTACTGGTCTGCCAATTACAGCCAGAAACATGCACCGATGAGGACTTCAGTTTGGGCCGCCACAAAGTGAAGAAAGTGGCTTCATTTTGGCAGTCCAGAGTTTGATCGGGACACGAAAGAGGAAGATGAAGTGGATCAAAGCCCAAAGTGTACCCTGATAAAATGAAATGTTCATAATCATGTACCGCAGAACAAAAGGAGGAATTAATCTCTGGGAATAAAGAAAAAGGGTGCATTGAATTTTTCACCTGCCATCTGCCAGTATAGAACTGAATTTTAGGGGTGATGTGGGATGCCCACATTAATTAGATATTAAATCTCTCCCGAGGGGTGCGCCCGATGTCCACAGACTCGGAAGCAAGTCCCCAAGTTACTTGGGGCCGTACTCAACAGGAGAGGAAATTGGGGAACAAACGGATAGCCTAGGAATAAACAAAGGCTCAGGCTATGGGCAAATAGAGTTAGGCAAGCAGACAGGGGCAAACAAGGGCCAAGATTAGGTGCCCGGGGTCAATCCACATAGGCCCCGAGATTAGGGCAGGAACAATGGGTCTCACCAGCCCGAGGCAATTAAGTGCGGGTTTTCCATTAACCTCGGGGTAGCCTCAGAGTAGCCTCCCAGACATGGGTTTCATGAGAATGCCATGCACGCAAGCCTTCTGTACAGGGGATGGCGCGATTGTCTTAGACATGCGTCTTGCCCCTAGGCAGGGAATAAATACCTTCTCCTGATTCCGGTCGGGGCTGGACTTCGCCACACGGCTGCCTCCCACATCTCATTGCAACAGGGTGAAGGTAAAGAAGGCAGTTAGAAAGCAGGAAAAATTGGGCATCCGTGGAACAAGAAGCAAATGTTGCTTGGGAGAAGGGACTTGGACTCAGAGCCACACGCATGTGCTTTTTGGTTCACTTTTTCCTTGCGTAATTTTTACTTTTGCAGATTGCGACTGCTCTAGGGCCTTTGGGTCTCAGTTTGCCCTGGTTTTGAGAGAAGCTTCCATTTTAACAACGGGTTTAACTTTGATTTCTCCTTCTGGGAGATTCTACATCTCCCTTGCTGTCTTCTTTTATTTATCACTTACATGTGCACACGCCACTGATTTCCCTGCTTCATTTTACATCTTTCCGATATTTCCCATCTGGATTCTTTGGGATCAATTCTGTGACACATTCCCCTGGAGTCTTCCGGAACTTCTTCCTTGGAATAGGCAGCTTTGATGTAGGCAGATTG
Organism: Bradypodion ventrale; assembly: GCA_035047345.1. Classification (NCBI taxonomy): domain Eukaryota; kingdom Metazoa; phylum Chordata; class Lepidosauria; order Squamata; family Chamaeleonidae; genus Bradypodion; species Bradypodion ventrale. The sequence goes on along the minus strand of JAWDJE010000004.1, from coordinate 3,217,581 downwards.
AATGCACACGAGCCGGCAGGCGGGCTAAACACTACTTTATTGTAACATAATCAATCTGTACATGAGGCAATGGCAGAGCCTTGCCTCCTTATATAGCACACAGCACATTTGAATTTGGCCTGGAGGCGCACCATTGGTTACAGTCATAGTGACGTCCTTCTGATGTAGTCGACCTTTGTGCATACCTAGCAGAGCTTCACCTGTGGCAGGAAGGTTTCCCGTGGAAGTTACCGTTGGAGGAATTGGAGCCACGTGATGCTCCACCAGCTGCGCTAATGGCGAGCAGCTGAACTGCATGCATACACAACATCCCTCCCCCCTAGGATGGGACGAAGTCCCTCAACCATTGTGGAGGTTGGTGCTCATGCTGCGGCTGGCCGCTTGATTCACCGATCGAAACGGGAGCGTGGATGGCGGTGCTGCCGCCTCTGGATCTCGCGACTGTGCTGCCCGAATCATCTGTCCGGGAGGAGGGAATGCCCCCATCGAACCCCGGCAAGGACAGGGATGGGGTATCTTCATGCTGGGAAGGATGGGGGGATCTCTGGGATAACTGTGAAACTATGGAGTAGGAGGTGCCTGAGTCCACCTCCATCTTAACCTGAACCGCCTGTAACAGTACCTTCACAAAAAAGGGTGCACCGGTTCAACACACGTCTCACCACGGTATCCCCAGTGTGTACTTTGCTGATGGCCTCGTCCTTTCATCCATAGTGGCTGGTCCGGTCAGGGTCTCGCCTCCTGCGTTGCCTGCATACCTTCGCGATGTGTCCCAACTGACCGCAGTTGTGGCACTCTGCCTTCCAGAATGGGCATTTCTTCCAGTCATGTGAGCCCCCGCACCCCTTGCATCACCGGCTCGCCTCGGTGTCTCACCTCTTGGACACCTTTTTTCTCACCTTCTGCACCTCTGGTTCACTCTCGCTGGATCCCGAAGAGGACAGGCTCGATTTTGGGCTTCACCCTCTATCTTCTCGGCACTCATCACGTAGAGGAATTGCTCCTCGTAAAGGTCCCATTACTCTGGCACGGAGATGTCGAGCGGAGGTAAGGTAACCCTGTGGGATGCCATTATCCCATCCTCGTCGCCAATTTGATGTAGACAGATTGAATGCACACGAGCCGGCAGGCGGGCTAAACACTACTTTATTGTAACATAGTCAATCTGTACATGAGGCAATGGTGGAGCCTTGCCTCCTTATATAGCACACAGTACATTTGAATTTGGCCCAGAGGCGCACCATTGGTTACAGTCATAGTGACGTCCTTCTGACGTAGTCGGCCTTTGTGCATACCTAGCATAGCTTCACCTGTGGTGGGAAGGTTTCCCGCGGAAGTTACCATTGGAGGAATTGGAGCCACGTGACGCTCCGCCAGCTGCGCTAATGGCAAGCAGCTGAACTGCATGCATACATAACAGCAGCCCTGTCTGTGTCTTTCTTTCTCTGCCTTTTTTAGGCCAAAGGCTGCTGGACATATTGAGCTTCCACTCGAGGGCTGGTGGAAGCTTAGAGGCAAATGTAGTGTTTTATCCAGTTTTATCCAGTTAAAGGGCTGATTGTGGCTCATTGTGCATAGCTGTGATTTCCTCTTTATCTCTTCTGCATCCGCTAACTCCTTGCCATCTTTGTCTTTTATCGTGGTCATTTTTGCTTTTAACGTTCCCTTGACTTCCCCAATTTTTTAAAAGAGGTCTCTAGTCCTGCGTTATTTTCCTCTATTTCTTTGCACTGTTCATTTAGGTAGGTTTCCTTATCTCTCCTTGGTTTTCTTTGAAATTCTTTTTTAAAATTGGGGAAGTCAGGGGACTGTTCAAAGCAAAAATGACCACGATAAAAGACAAAGATGGCAAGGAGTTAGCGGATGCAGAAGAGATAAAGAAAAGATGGAAAGAGTACACAGAGGAACTCTATAAAAAAATCAAACAAAAAAAAACACCTTAACACCCTGGATAATAACAATGGCGGGGAATTTGAACTTGAACCAGACATCCTAGAGAGTGAAGTCAGAAAGGCCCTAAAAAGCATGACAAATAACAAAGCCAGTGGAGATGATGGTATCCCAGTTGAATTCTTCAAAGCCCTAAAAGATGATGGAATCAAACTATTGCATGCTATATGCCAGCAGATTTGGAAAACGAAACAGTGGCCACAGGATTGGAAAAGATCAGTATATGTCCCAATCCCAAAAAAGGGCAATGCCAAATAATGTTCAAATTATTGAACAATTGCGCTCCTTCCACAAGCTAGCAAAGTGATGCTCAGATAATACAGGATAGACTGCAGCAGCATGTAGAGAGAGAACTACCAGAGGTGCAGGCTGAGTTCAGAGGAGGCAGGGGGACCAGAGACCACATTGCCAACATACATTGGATCGTGGAGATGGGAATACCAGAACACCTCATATGCCTCATGAGAAATCTGTACAAGAGTCAAGAAGCAACAGTTAGGACAGAACACGGAATGACAGAATGGTTTGGAATAGGAAAAGGCTGCATTTTGTCGCCCTGCTTATTCAACTTATACACAGAGTACATAATGCTCAATGCAGGGATGCAGGAATCACAATTTGGGATCAGAATTGCTGGGAGAAACATCAATAATTTGAGATATGCAGACGATACCACCCTAATGACAGAAAGTGAAGAAGACCTAAAGAAGCTCCTGATTAGGCTGAAAGAAGAGAGTGCAAAAGCTGGCCTGAGAATATCAAGAAAACCAAGATAATGGCAACAGGCCATATCAGTCCCTGGAAAATAGATGGGGAAGAAGTAGAAGCAGTGGCAGATTTTACTTTCTTAGGATCCAAGATCTCTGCAGATGGAGATTGCAGCCATGAAATAAAAAGGCGACTGATTCTTGGGAGACAAGCAATGAAAAACCTGGGGAACATAGTGAAAAGTAGAGACATCTCACTGCAAACAAAGGTCTGCATAGTCAAAGCAATGGTATTTCCGGTGGTAATGTATGGCTGTGAGAGCTGGACCATTAGAAAGGCTGAGCGAAGAAAAATAGATGCCTTTGAGATGTGGTGCTGGAGGAGAGTTTGGAGAGTCCCCTGGACAGCGAGGAGAACAAATAGGTCAATATTAGAAGAGATTAGCCCTGAGAGCTCCTTAGAAGGACAAATAACAATGATGAAGCTGAAGTATTTTGGACATCAAATGAGAAGAGAGGATTCACTTGAGAAGGCCTTGATGCTGGGGAAGGTGGAGGGCAAAAGAAGAAGGGGACGGCCGAAGATGAGATGGCCAGATGGTGTTATAGACACAACGGGCCCGGGGCTGTGTGGACTGAGGAGGATGGTGAAGGACACAGGGGTGCCTGGAGAGCTATGGTCCATGGGGTCGCAAAGAGTCGGAGCCGACTGTGCGACTGAACAACAACAACAATTTCCTCTCAAACATAAATCCAGAGTGTTCTGCTTTGTACTAGTCATCTTATAATTGTATTGTTAGAAATTCATTGATTTCCCCTGGCATCTCTTTTATACTGTGCCTTCATTTCATAGAATGTGTTCCCTGTTTATCTGCGGTGATTTAAATAAACCTTCAAATTAATTGCACCTAAGAATAGCCTCAGACTATCTCTGGTTACAGCGTTCACCCACTGGGGCAAATGAGAGATACCTTAATTTTTTTTTTTTGAAGTGGTAGCCGTGTTAGTCTGTGCAGGTATATCAGAGAGTAAACAAAACGACAAATAAGACAAAAAAAAACAAGTTGTGGCACTCAAAGACTAACTGCTGTATTTAAATGTGAACTTTCAAGGATCAAGTCGCTATTAGGGCCTACCTAGTGGCGATGGGGGTGGTGAGGAGGCAATACTTCACCTCCCTTATTGCCTCCACTGATAATCGCCCAGCCACCCTGTTTCGGGTGACCAGGTCCCTCCTGGGTAGGGCAGGGCCTGTGCCTGGTTGGCAGGGATCGGCTGAGGACTTTGCTGACCATCTGGTGGAGAAAATCGATCGGATTCACTCGGAGTTTAATCTTGACGTGGATGGGGAGGGTCAGGGGGAGCCAGTGCACAGTCTTGCGGTGTTATCTGGAATCGGTTTGATCCAGTTGCCCTGGGTGAAGTGGACAGGCTCCTTGTGGCGGCCCATGCCACTAATTGTCCATTGGATCCCTGTCCCGCCTGGCTGGTAAAAGCCTCTAAGACGGTGACAGGTGGCTGGGTCGGGGCTATAATTAACGCGTCATTTCGAGAGAGGACGTTTCCAGCACCGTTAAAACATGCTCTGGTGCGCCCCCTCCTGAAGAAGCCATCCCTCGATCCAGCAGTCCTAACCAACTACAGACCTGTTTCCAACCTCCCATTTTTGGGGAAGGTACTGGAGAAGGCAGTGGCGCGTCAGCTGCAGGGGGTACTGGATGAAGCGGAATATCTGGACCCATTACAGTCAGGATTCAGACCTGGATATGGTACTGAGACTGTATTGGTCGCACTGGTGGATGATCTCTGGCAAGAGCAGGACGGCGGTCATCCGTCAGTCCTTGCTCTTCTTGACCTCTCAGTGGCCTTTGATACCGTTGACCACGGTATCCTTCTGGAACGGCTCCGAGGATTGGGGATCCAGGGCACGGTGTAGTCCTGGTTTTCCTCATTCCTGAGGGGCCGCACCCAGTTGGTGTGGTTGGAGAGTGAGAGGTCGAGTCCTAGGCTCCTAAAATATGGGGTGCCTCGGGGCCCCGTACTCTCTCCTCTCCTATTTAACATCTACATGAAGCCGCTGGGTGAGATCATCCATTCCCACGGGGTGCGGTACCACCAGTACGCAGATGACACTCAATTGTACATCTCAGCCCGTGGGGACCCCAGTGATGCAGTCAAAGTCCTTTCCAGATGTCTGGAGGCTGTTTGGGTCTGGATGGGGGCAAATGGGCTACAACTGAATCCTAGCAAGACTGAGTGGCTATGGATAAGTGGTTCTGCGTTATCCCGGGAGCTACCATCTTTGGTTTCAGATGGGACTATTCTGCCCCAGACTGACCCGGTGCGCAACTTGGGGGTCCACCTGGATTCACGGCTGCTGCTAGAAGAACAGGTGGCGGCTGTAGCCAGGAGGGCTTTCGACCAACTTCGGGTGATTCACCAGTTGCGCCTGTTCCTGGTCCGGGACTCTTTGCTCATGGTCACTCATGCTCTGGTGACCTCCAGACTAGACTACTGTAATGCGCTCTACATGGGGCTGCCCTTGATGACCATTCGGAGGCTGCAGCTGGTCCAGAATGCCGCGGCCCAGGTGGTGATGGGGTGTGGACATTATGCCCATGCCTCACCCCTGCTTCGGGAGTTACACTGGTTACCAGTCTGCCTCTGGGTGCAATTCAAGGTGCTGGTTTTGACCTTTAAAGCCCTATATGGTAGTGGGCCAGGTTACCTAAGAGACCGCATCGCCTTAAGGACATCTGTCCGTCCAACCAGAGCGGACCGGAGGGGCTCTCTAATAGTGCCATCGGCCAGGGGGCTCGCCTCTCTGGCACAAGGAGGAGGGCCTTCTCTGTGTCCGCACCAGCCCTTTGGAACCTCCTGCCAACAGAGCTACGTCTCCGGATGGAGTTGTTGCCCTTTAAGAAAGAACTAAAAACCTGCCTGGCGGGCCAAGTTTGGGGTGCAGGTGGAGGGGTGGCTTCAGTTGGGTGGCTGGTTTAGAGGATTATGCCTTCCCCCTCGGTTCCTTCGGTACCTCCACCCTGTTTTAGGGGGTGGATTTTAATTCTGTTTTTATCGGTTTTTACTTTTTTTATGTTGTGATTGTGAACCGCCCTGAGTCAGCCTTGGTCGAGTGGGCGGTATAGAAGTCCAACAATAAATAAAAAAATAAATAAAAAGTCCACTTCGTCAGACATAAGCATACACAATGTTTTTGTCTTTTCTGTTGTTTTCTGTAGCTCTTTCGTTCTCTGTCTCCCTCTGCCCCTACCTACTGCTCAGCTCCCTCTGTGGTGTGATCTATGGGTTACTAGAGGCAGATATTTTACTTGCTTGCTTCATCTGGCTGCAGTCTAACCTTCAAGGTAGGGACGCTCTTTCGTGACAAGGGGGACTGACAACCTAAATCAGATTAAAGTGGCTTTAGCTATATTGCAGATTGGAAAAATAGGAAATTCATTGATTTAAGGTCTAAAGTAGTTAAGCACAAGATGAGTACGTTCTGGAACATGCTGTTCAAAATAAGGGAAGTAGAAGGTAAATACGCTATACATTTAGTACAAGTGCTTAAAGCCAATTGTTATGAACAGCAGATAATGCTAATCACAGATAATGGACAGGGAAAATGGGAGGGTGCGTGTGTGTGTTATGAAGTGTATTGTACCAGTGTAAAATTGTTCAATCATGGGTATAAAATTTGGCTTCTTTTCTTTTGTGTCCAGATTGAACTTTGGACTGCCAAAATGAAGCCACTTTTTTGGCTTTGTCATTGGCCAAAATTACATCCTCATGGATACATGTTTTCAGTAGTAATCGGCACACCAGCAAATGAGCTGTATCCTGTACCTCTCCACATTCACACAGCGTGTTGTCTGCCAGCAGTCCCCACGTGAGCACGTTGGTCTTATATTTAGGCACTCCGGCCCTTAGTCTGTTCAGGTTCAGGTTCTGTCTTTCAAACCAAAGGAACTGAAAGTTGGCTGGAAATATTCTTTTGGGTCCTCAATCTATTTAGCACACATACGCACATATATCTTTGAATAAATCTTCCTTTCTCCTTCAAGAAACTCCTGACCTGACTGCTTTTCCCTGTGTCCTGTGGTCCTGAATCAAAAGAGTGGATAAAATTGTCTAATTTGAAGACTATGTTAAATGAAAATTGGGATCCTGAGGTAGAGATTAAAATACAAATAGAAAAAGCAAGATCCACCTTCATAAAAATGCAAAATTTGCTATGCAGTAGAGATCTAACTCTTGCTACAAAGATCCAAATAGTGAGCTGTTACCTATTCCCAGTGTTGCTTTATAGCAGTGATGACGAACCTTGGCACGCCAGGTGTTCTGAAACTTCATTTCCCAGAAGCCCTGACCAGCAGGAGTGCTGACTTGGGCCTCTGGTAATTGCAGTCCAAGAACACCTGGAGTGCCAAGGTTCACCATCATGGCTCTATGGAGATGAAGCTTTGACATTGACGAAAGCATCTGAAAAGAAAATCAAAGCTTTTGAAATGTGGATCTGCAGATGGCTGCTAAGGATATCATGGGTTGACCATGTGACTAGCGTAGAAGTGTTACCCCAGCCTAGATGGATAAAGAAGAAGAACTCTTTGAGATGATTAAGCAGATAAAGCTCCTTGGACATATCATGAGAACAACATAAAGTCTAGAATACTCCAGCTCGTTCTGCAAGGAAAGATCCCTGGGAAGAGAGGAGGCCCTGGACGTAGATGGACTTCATGGCTGAAGAACCTGAGAGAGTGGTGCGGCATGTCCTCAGAAGAACTGTTCCCAGGAATTAAGAACAGGAAGACTATCGCCATGATAGAGCCATGATGAGAGCCAATATCCGGAACAGATGCGTGACTTGAAGAAGAAGGTCCTGAAAGACTCCACTTTGGAGATTTTTTTGGGGTTACAGTGGTACAGTGACTTGAGCAGCATTAGCATTGGTGGTGAAAGATCCTGAGATTTATCCATGGCCAACTCCCCAGGCCTGCAGTATTGTGATTTTGCATACAGAGGAGGAAAGAGATGGTTCATTTCTCCCACGCAATGTTCCTCTCTGTCACTGCTTTCTCTAAGTTATCCTTCTCCATCTCCCTCCCATTGGTCTCACATAGAGCCACACTTTGTCACATTCTTCTGTGTCTAGTCAAAATATCCCATGATGGATCATTTGCCGCCTAAGCAGCCTATGAATATCTGGCAGCCCCAAATGAGGGCTGGGTTTGGAACAGGAGGGCTCTTTGCATGGAAACAAGTCAGCAGAACTTTTGATGAACTGGCAACTCTGCTGCATGAAGTCCTAAATTATGTTAATGTAATTACATAGGGGCACATGGTTCATGAGAGGCAGCTGGTAAATGCACATAAGCAATAAAAGTGAGAAATTAGGGCTTCTAAGATACTTCCCCCCTGCCAAATACCCAGCCAATTGTCATTAGGAGAATGCAGAGCTGCTGCTCTGAGCCTTCTAGCTGAAAAAAGTCATATTCTTCTTCTTGTGCCATATCCGATTCCAAATATTGGCAATCATAACATAACATAAGAACATAACATAAGAACAGCCTTGCTGGAACAGGCCACAGCCCATCCAGTCCAGCATTCTGTCTCACACAGTGGCTCACCATTTCCTTCAGGGTATTCCCAAGCAGATGCCTTCACCTGCTTAGGATTCCCTGGAAATGGCATTGAGAGATATCCTGCCTATCTCTCCAACCCGGAGGTTGTCCTTAGGTAGCCATAATTATAGCCATTGATACCCTTGTCCTCCATGAACTTGTCTAATCCTTTCTTAAAGCTGTCAAGACTGACAGCTGTCACCACTTCTTCTGGCAGGGAGTTCCATAGACCAGGGATCCTCTGGGTGAAAAAGTACTTTCTCTTATTTGTTTGAGAACTAGCACCCAAAAGTTTCATGGAGTGTCATTATGTCATTATGTCATTATGGCGATCAGCCATGAAAACTGTCCTCAGAATATAATGCAGTGGCCTTTCATCTGCCTTCTGCATTGAAGTGTGACACTCATACCACTGATCCAGTTCCACAAGTCACTTTCTGGTCCTGAGCCCTTCTGGCACACAAAGTTCTCATCGGCCCCAAGCCAGGATTGATGAAGCTGCTGCCCTCCATCAAGAGAGATTCAAGTGGGATTTAGTTCACTTGGGGACCATCACCCTTCCCTGTGGACTTTGCCACCCAAGGCTGTTAGTCCTTAGGATTGTCGGGTTAGTTAACCGCTGCCTGACACTCGGTGTTGAGTAGTTGGTAGTAGGGTCTACTCTATTACCATAGTAGGATACCCTGGTCAGACTGGCAATAGTTATTAAATAGTTATTAAATGTGTTGTAGCTGCACTAATCTCCATGGGCTAAGAAGTGACCCTAGATTATCCTAAAAGCTTAAAGAACTGCACAAAAGACTTAATCTAAACCTATTCTCACTTCAACCCCTTAATTGTTGAATGAGAGAAAGAAAGACCATTCTATGAAATTATAAGAAACAGATTTATTTATGAAGTATGCCTACTAGCTTTGGGCAACATTTTGCTTCTAGCTCCCCCCCCCCCGGTGTCTTAGTGGTTAAGACGCTGAGCTGGAGACTGGAAGGTTGGGTTTCGGTATCCGAGAGCTGCACTTGGGGACATGAAAGGATCCTTATTTGGGCTTTGGGCATCCCCCAAAAATCTTTCAACCCAGAGAAACAAAATTATTATTCTGTTTCTTAATATTAATAATTATTATTGCATGATATTCTTTTCTGTTTTAGATATCTCTGTGTATTTTTACTTATTTATGCTGTTTGGGATGGGTTTTATTGGGTTCAAATCCTGATGCATAGTGCAGTACGTCACACTAGAGAAGGCCCATTAAATCAATGGGCATTTGGTGAGTCAGTTCCTCCATAAGTTCCATTGATTCAAATCAGTCAACTCTAATGGTGACAGACAATGATATACTAAGTTGCAGTTAGAGTAGGCTCATAAGAAATTAATGGAACTCCTGGAGGAGTTGATTCCCCAACTTCCCATTGAGTTAAAGGGCCTACTCTCTGTTACACGTTGCTACGCTAGGCAATGGGAGTTTGGCCAATAACATTTATTGAATTTTAAAATATCATAAATGGCTTTGGTTTTGCCAAAGGACAAGGTATAATTCCTTGAACAAACAGGAATAGAATAAACACAGTAAACATTCTAAAATTACATAAACTACTCTGGAAATGTTATGGGAGTGCAGGAGATATAATTTAAGTTGACATTTTATCTATTTTTGCAGAAAGCTTTGTGAGAATAAATGATTATCCCTTGCATAACATGTCATATTTCAAATTTATTGTGAAAGCATGCTAACATCCACCTGAACAAATGGGCAGGGACCAGACAACCGGCAACCTCTAGACCCGTGATGGCGATCCTTGGCACTCCAGATGTTCTTGGACTTCAATTCCCAGAAGTCCCCATAAATCCACACAAATGGGTTTACTGCGATTCATCCAGCCCACGCCACCCATGTCATTCCTGGAAGCGGAAGTAAAACACGCCTGTAAGGTTAAGGCTCTTCCGTGTTAACCCTTCCTCCGTACAGGCGTGTTTTACTTCCGCTTCCAGGAGCGACGAGGGCGGCGTGGGCTGGATGAATCGCAGTAAACCCATTCGTGTGGATTCACGGGAGCTTCTGGGAATTGAAGTCCAAGAACATCTGGAGTGTCAAGGTTCGCCATCATGGCTCTAGACATGGGAGATTGGAATCGGGGCTGAAAAACTGAATTTGAGGACTGAAATGGTACATCTGCTTGAGTGAAATTGAGAGGCAAAATGACTTAGCATAGAAGAGGTCACAGAAAGAGGAAGTGGGAAGCATGAAAATAAATGGTTGTATCCCTCCCCCCCCCGGTTTTCCACACATACCTGTCAACCATCCCGTTTTACCCGGGGAAACCCCTTATTTTTACCCCTCTTCCCACCCCCTCCCGTTTTATTAATTTCCCCGCATTTTCCCTTGGCTTTTCGCTTGTGGAAGGGGAGAGAGAAGGTGGTGGTGGGGGCGTTCTGTAGTTAGTTTCTCTTTCATTTTCCTGCCAGCCACATGGCCAATATGGCGGCTTCGTTTCATGCTGGGAGGGACGTGAGTCTACTCTAGAGGTGAGCAATATTTCATATATGCAAGGGCAAATCAGCTCTTGGTCTGGGGCAGAGACTTCTCTCTCACTCTCATACTTTATTGAGCTGTTTCTGCCCCCTGCCTCTGTCCTTGCTGGAGGATTCCGTTTCTAGAGTTAACTTGGGATGGGTGGGGGTGGGTGGGGGGAAAGTGCTTGATCACTATATGCTAAAGGTAAAGGTTTCACTTGCTCGAAAGACAGTCGTTTCTAGAGTGCCAAGGTTCGCCATCACAGTCAGAGATTCCTACACTATATGAGAGAGAGAGGGTGTGTGTGTTCCATTTCTGTTCTAGAGTTAACTTGGGAGGGGGGTGGGAGGAAGTGCTTGATCACTATATGCTAAAGGTAAAGGTTTCCCTTGCTCGAAAGACAGTCGTTTCTGCAGCCTCTCTCACTCTTGGAAACATATGCCCAATATTTAGATTACACTAGCAGAGTTTGCCCGGCGTTGCAGGGCTGTTTTAAATTGTGTTGGAAGGTTTTATTTTTTGGTAATGTTTGTAAAAAAGAGGTTAGCCTGTAATTGTTCTTTTTAAAATTTTTATTTATGCACAATTCTTTTATGTTTTCATTTGTTAAATAGATTGTATTGTTGTGATACTTTACAGTAATAACAACTTGTATTTTGTAATTTTTCTGATGTGTTTTTGAATATTTGCTTTAACATATACGTTAATTTTTGTTACAATGCCGGGCTGTTATAAACTGTGATCAGTTTTTTTTTGTGGATTAAAAAAAGAACAAAGGATTATATAATTTTTTCTAAATTTTCTATTTAACCAAATAATATTTTAGTATGTGACCTTTTTTTAAATGGTTGTATCGTAGGTAATAATTTTTAAAATGTGAAAGTACATTTTTTTACATTCAATATTTTTAAACTGTTTAGATGTTTTGGGTTTTTATTTGAGTTAAAACTAAACACCGGATTTTAGAAATCTTTTTATGTTATTTTTTTAGATATATTTGTGATTTGTGTAAAATTGTGATTTTGTGTTATGTTTTTGACTTGTTTTTACTCTTGTGGCCTCTAGGTGGGGCTGTTGAGTCTTTTTGAGTTGTTTTTACTATTCTGCCCTGCAGGTGAGGCTGCTAGGTGTTTTGGTTTCATTTCAGGTGTTTTTTCTCTTCTGGCCTCTGGGTGGTGCTTCTTCTGGTAAGTCGTCTTTGTTTCTTCATTTCTGTTCCGGTCGTCGTGGAGGGAGGACACGCTGGTAAGTTGTCTGGTTTTCTTTCTTCTGGGGTTTTTCTTTGTTTTGGTTTTGTGTTGGTGGGCTGGGAGGTGTTTCTGTTTGGGCTTTTGTGTTTTGGTTTATTTTCAGTTTGGTTTAATTGGTTTGACTATTTCTGGCTGTGTTTAATTTGTTTTATTTTGTTGTTGTTTGTTTGTGTTTTTCGTGTTTCCTTGAGGCCGGTGGTGGTCTCGCCGTGTCTTCGGCGGGGTAGCGTGGAGGAGAGGGAGTCCCTCTTCCCCCCGTTGCTCCGGGAAAGAAGGATGGTGGGTGTCTCACGGTGGCGTTTTGTGCCTTTTATTTTGCGTGGCTATGAGGCGCTGAGTCTGCTTGCTGGGGACTTGTGCTCCCGTTGCTTTTTGTAAGTATTTTTCACGCGCCGGCTTTCTCAGCGTTCTGCGCGCTCATGGCGCGCAGGACGCTGGCACTTGTAGTTTTGAGTTTGTGGTTTGCATTCATGTGGTGTTTTTTTTTATGCGGCTCGATTTCGATTGGCCGTGATGCGTTTCCCAACGTTCTTTTTGCTCGCACCTCTATGCCTGATTGGCTGTGGCACGGCGCTGCGCAAGGAACATTGGGAAGTGAATTCTTTTCCTTTTGTTTGCGTTCGTGGGTCTCCTGCCCCACTGGTGCATTTCTCAACCCCCCCAGTTACCTCCGTACCCAGTTCGGGCGAGTGCACGAATGCTCAGTACGGGATAGTATGGCTGGATGCGGGATCCTTTGTCAAATTATTTTTTATTTTATTTTTTAATATTTATATCCCGCCCTACTCAACACATGGCCGACTCAGGGCGGCTAACAACATATAAATGACCCTGGGACACCCCACAGGGTTTACATAAAGATACAATATTAAAATTATAATAATAAATACAATGTTATAAGTAAATACAGTATAAGGCAAGACAGTCAACAATAATACAAATAATATAAATATCAGCACCACATCAAAATAATATATCAATAATTACAATAGAATCACAAAGGATGAAAACATCACGTAATTACAAATTACAACGGTTAACACTCAGATTTATAGGTAAAGATTTCACACTTCAAAGAAAAGCCTTTTAAATGAAAATACAATAAAAATTGGGAGAGATTTAATCTCGCCTCTTGCAGAAACAAAAAATAACTCACTGAGAAGACGGAACAAGGATCCAGACAACAGGACAGTGTATGCAAAGAAAAAACCAAACCAATGAAGCACACCAACTGCTTTTGATAGGGAAGACCAATCAACGCATAATTAAACATCAAAGAGATATTCAGAACGAATCTAATTAGAAAAACTAGAGGAAGCCAAAAGAAGAATACTGTTGCCACCTTTTCTTTATTTTCTCCTGGTCAGATAGTGTGCTTTCCTGTTGGTCACTCAGCATTCCTAATTCAGGCTTAAATTTCCCTTTCATTTTTGGATCTTATGGAAGAGGTATCTTGTTCTTCCCCCATTTGTTCTTTTATTCTATTTCTTTGCACTGGTGTTTTCAATACTGTAGTTCTTTTTGTCTTTGCATAAGTGTCTATGAAAAACTGCATTCAGGGGTCTGATCCTATTTCTGCCACCTTTTATTATTATTATTTTTGCCTGAACTTTCTAATTTAATTTAATTTAATTCTCACACTTGTATGCCGCCCAATCAGGAAACCCGAATCAGGGCGGCTCACACAATAATTATACAGTAAACACAATAATACAATATAGAGAATAATTATACCATATATTTAATAATTATACCAATTTAAGTGCTTTTTCCACCATCCATAAAGGTTTTTCTTTTATTTTGATTGCAGGAAGTGTCTTTTGTATACTTCCCAGATATCATCTCTGGTTTCAACCACAGTTTCCTGGTTCATGATCAATGGAATTTAATAATGCAAATCTGTTCCTTATGAGGAGTTTAAATTAAATTAAAAATACAAAATAAATACAATAAATAAATAAATAAATAAAATTATGTTGAAAAGAGTGTGAGTATTAAACTCCAGGATAAACATATGGATAGGATGGAATAAAACAGCGCAGAAGAGGAGATAGAGGGAGTTATATAAAGTTTGAAAACTGGAAAGATGCCTGGGTTTTATAAACCATTTAGAGGCTTTTTCACTCCTAAATTGAAGAAATTATTTAACAATATTTTAGAAGGAGGTAAAATCATAAAATTCTGAAATAATTCTATGATAGTATTAATATTAAAGCCCAGGAAAGATAAAACACAGATAGCTTCATATCGACCTATCTCATTAATAAATCAAGATGCCAAGATATTTACAGCAATAATAGCAAAAAGGTTGAATGAGTTTATAGGGGAATATATTAGAAGTGATCAAAGGGGTTTCATCAAAGGAAGGCAAATGACAGATTTAACAAGGAGAGTATTAAATATAATTAACTATCTAAATGAGAAGAAACTGAAAGTGGGCATTGTCGCTTCAGATGTTTTTAAAGCCTTTGATTTGGTGAAGTGGCCAGCATTAAAAAATTAATTCAAGTTATGGGTTTTGGAGACAGATTTTAACAAGTAATAAAACAATTATAGTCAAAGAATGATGCTTCGGTATTTCTTAATGATGGTGTAATTGTTACACTTTTCTGTTACACTGTAAAGGAACAACTCAACCTAAGCTGAACAACTTGACAAGGTTGGCTCTTCTCTCCATTATTATCTATAATTTTATATTAATGATGGAGATGCAGGCAAATGTGATAAAACAAAATAATAGTATAAAAGGACATAAGAATAAAGTTAAGATTAGTTTGTTTGCTGATGACACCTTATTAACTATAAAAGAATCAATGAAAGCTTTAAATTTAATTCAGGATCATGTGGAAAACTTTGAAGAAGTAACAGAGCTAAAAATAAATTTGAATGAAACAGAGATGATTTTATTTAATAATGATAGACAGGAAATGGAGATAATTAAAACCGGATTTAAGATGAAAGTACTGTAATATCAAGTTTTAAATATCTGGGAATATATATTGCAACAAATTTTGCAGGAACTGAAATCTGAAAGGCACAAACATCTAACATTTTTTTACAATCAATAATGTCTTCTGCATAAATTGAGCCAAACGAGTTCCCTTTTAAGGCCATCTTAGTCACAATGCTGATTACCGTGTCTTTTCTTAGTACATTCTCTATGTCAGGGGTGCCCAAACTACAGCCCATGGGCCATATCCAGTCCCTGACACCAATTCATCTGGCCCACACCACACCGCCCTCATCGCTCCCAGAAGTGGAAGGAAAGCACCCCCATAAGGGCCGTAGTTTGGGCACCCATGGTTTAAGCAGAGAAAATGGCAGCTTAAAATCTATCTCATTCTGTTGCAAAATAGATTGCAAGTCACATTTTACTTCTGCTTCTGGTGGGGGGAAACCACATGACCAGCCTGTTGAACCACATGACCGGCCCACTGAACCATGTAACTGGCCCACAGCCCAAAAGGTTTGGGCACCCCTGCTCTGTGTTAATGACAAGAGGGATGGTTTACTTGCCATCTTATGTCTATTTGAGGTTTCTCAACCAAGAAGCAAAGAAAATATTTTTTAAAAAAGCAAAAAGCAAAGCAATCGCACTTCTATACCACTCAGCTGTCAAGTATCCCTTATTGGCCAGGAAAACCCCTTATTTTACCCTCTTTCCTGACGTCATCCCTTATTAATTAGACTGCAATGCCCTATTGCCACCATTGGAGGGCAGCAAAGGATAAGCATAGCTGTCAAGTATCCCGTATTTGCCGGGAAATTTCCCTTATCTCCAAATCCAAAACTTGACAGGCATGATACCACCCCATAGCACTTAGTGCACTCTTTGAGCAGTTCACAAGTTAATTAGCACTTTGCCCCCAAACATGACTTTACCGACTTCAGGAGGATGGAAGGCTGAGTCAACCTTGAGCCCTGGTCAGGATCAAACTCACAACCTTCTGGCTGCAGTACAGGTGTTTAACCACTAGGGTGCAATGTAACATGCAATTTTTTTTAAAAAAAAGTGTAAGGATAAATTATCCCTTTTATTGTTCATCTGATGAAGCCTCAGTGGTGTCAAGTACCATTGCCACAACATTTTAAAGTTATGTTCCTTAATTCTTACTGACATTGTTCTCATTATCCTCTTTTTCCATTTGTTTCTCCATTCAACCTCTCCTATTTTTATATTCAAATTTTGTTCCCACTTCCGTTTCAAATCATCATGTGGATCTATACCCTTATTCAATATGATATAAAGTTTGCTTACTAAACCCTTAATATTCTTTTCCCCTTTTCTAATCTTTAATACCAATTCTTCAAATTCGGTCTTTGCTCTATCTATCCCTACTTCCCTTCTATATTTTTTATTCCAGTTATCAACCTTCAATTTCTGAAACCAGTCAAATATTTTTTTCCTCTTGTTTTCATCATCACAAACTTCTAACCAGTCCTTCAATAAAGACAATTCATTTTTATCCAGTATTTCCTTTTTTTCCTTATCTATTTTTATCGGAAAGCACACCATATCAGTCAATTCCAAGATTGGAGAGAGATTTGGGACCATATCTTTCTTTACTCTTTTCCACACCTCCATGAGACCTTTCATCATATTATTACTTGTCTTTATCGGTTTATCCTTCATTCCCAAAAATATCATTTTACCAATATTCCAGTTGGAACATATGAACATATGTGGTGGAGCTGTAAAAAAATAAATGAATTTTGGAGAAGAATAGAAGGAGAGATTGGGGAAATAATGGGTAAAAGAATTAAGCTGGTGTCAGGTACCATCCTATTAACAAATGTGGAAGGCATGGGTTTGAATAAGGAGGAAAAAGAATTATTGGAAATTATGTTAACTACAGGTAGACCATGCATAGCCAGAAATTGGAAAAACGATGTTGTCATACAGATCGGAGAGTGGTATAAGGAAATGTGGACCTTAGCATTGAACGACAAACTGACATGGGAGATTAAAGTAAAAAGGGATAAATTAAAAGAAAATAGGTTTTGGAGTATTTGGAAGCCGTTTGTGGATCACTCTCTTATGGCAAGGGACAGTTTTGGACCTGTACCATCTCAAAGTGGTTTTTGGAGATGATATAGATACTAAACTCTCCGGGCATTGTAAATATTCACAGGGTGATGTGTAATTAGTAAAGAAAAAGAAAAAAACAGTTGTAGCACTGTAAGTTTTTATGATTGTTATGGTTATAGTAATAACTCATAATGTGGGTATTCAATATTGCGGGTTATATTGCAAATAATTAGTTCAATTATTATCATGTGCTATCTTTTATGAATTTGATGTAATTTTGTATTGTATTGTTATTGTTTTTCTTTTCTGTATGTCTGTTTAGTTGTACAATAAAAATATATATATATAAAAAAAGTGTAAGGATGTTAGAGGTGGAATTTGAGCCTCTCCTTCTTGAAGGTGAATGCAAATTGCACCCCATGAGCAGGACAGCAGTTTAACCGCAGCACCACCAGGACTTTTAAAAACAATTATATTTGATACAGCACATCAGTAACAGTCAAATACATTTTCCCCCATTTCCTCTACCCTCTGCCCCAGTGTGGCCCCTGAGGACTCATTCTGGACTCTGGAGGATGGATGGTGTCCTCTAGCAATAGCATTGTCTGATCACCTTCTTTAAGTGCACACCAACAGGCTAGGCAGCCCCATGTAGTCAACCTTGAATTCTACTATCCTCTCCACTGCCCAATTTTGGTAGCACCCAATTTGCTTTTTCACATGTACTTCAATAGCCTGTTAAATACTGTGATCCAACTTTGTTTTATTGTTTTCAAGTAGAACATTTGTTCCTATTTGCTTTTTACTTGCAAACGCCACCTGTTAATGGTACAAAAATCTATTCTGGGGCAGGCAGACAGTGTTCTCTTGCCAGTCAGAAACCAGATTTCAACTTCCAGGGCCAAACCTGTTTGCCAAAAACAAATGGTGAGCCACTAGAAGCCATCGGGCCAAATATTTTATTTTTATTTATTTATTTATTCATTTGTTTATTCATACCTACTTCACCCTTTTGATGCAAACACCACTCAGGGCAGCTTGACCTCTAAAGTCAATCCCACCGATTCACAGTATAGGACGCAGGTGGGCTCTGGGTCCCACTTAAAATTTTAAACTTCAGGTAGTCACCCATAAAGATGCAAGAAAGAGGTTTTTCTGCCCCCAGATTGTGGAACGAATTGCCGGCAGATATTAGATCTGCTTCAGCTCGGCTGGCATTTCAGAAACCCTTGGAAACATTTTTGTTCCACAAAGCCTTCCCTTCTTGATTTGCCAATTATTGAGATTTACGATTGCTTTGCCCCCGATTGTTTATTTGATTGATTGTTGGGTGCTATTGCCATAATTTACTCTCTAAGGCTGACTGGGTTTTAACTTTTTAAATAATTTTGCTAATTCCTCTCTGGCGAGTTTCATTGATTTATTGTATATGGTTTTTTATTGTATAATTGTTGTGTGTGTTTTTATTGTCTGTAAGCTGCCCAGAGTGGTTTGTTTACCAGGTGGGTGGGATATAAATCAATCAATCTCAGCCAAAGTTTGGGGTACACAGAAAGAGCCTCCTCGAAGATTGTGGTATTTCTGAACCACAATTGGGCGTATCCTGGAAACAGTCACCTTGTGTTGCTGGCTAATCTTTCTCACACTAATTCAGGTGGAAGGAACTGCAGAGTGAACCCACCATTTTGGCAGTTTCACATCTGGTCTAGATACAGAGGAGGAGGAGGAGGAGGAAGAGGAAGTTTTTGTTGTTGTTGTTTTGGGGAACTGTCCTGCTTCCTCAGGTCAGAAGGCAAATGCCAAGTTTAGAAGTGCTGGGAGAGAAAGTTGCTCGTGGTAGTGGTTGCTTTCAGCATAGATGCAGCCAAGAGCTAGGGGAAGCCGCTAGGGAAAGGGTGCCCAAACTTTTTGGGCCACAAGCCAGTCACGTGGTTCAAGGGGCTGGTCAGTATGGTCTGGGGCTGGATCCGGCCCCCAACACCAATTCATCTGACCCACAAAGCCCTCATTGCTCCTGGAAGCAGAAGTAAAATGTGCCCACTTCCGGGAGCAAGGAGGGCTTTGTGGGCCAGATGAATTGGCATCGGGGGCCGGATCGAGCCCCCAGGCCATAGTTTGGGTACCCCTGCACTAGGGAGACAGCAATGAAGTGCATGCATTTGAATCCTTCCTGTTGCTTGGAGTAAGGCAGAGAATAGACCACCAGTACTGTGACCTGTGGTCTTTCCTATGGTGTATGTCTAGCAACAATGGAGGTACCATGGCCACTGGCTGCCAGTTTGCATTTGAGCCAGTGTTGAGGATCCACCAGAGCCAGAGACCAGTTCTGTTCTTGTGCTGCTAATGTTTTTGAATAGCGTCCGAAAGGGACCACCTGAAGGGTCACATTTCCCAGCCTCCTGTTAAAAAAATATGCAATTCCTTGAGTAGCCCTGATTGTTGTGTATTTCATGCAGAGGCTTATTGTTGCAAAGCAAAGCAATCCCATTTCTATACCGCCCCATAGTGCTTAGTGCATTCTCTGGGCGGTTCACAAGTTAATTAACAGTTTGCCACCAACATGCTGGGTACTCATTTTACCGATCTCAGAAGGATGGAAGGCTATCAGGATCAAACTCACAACCTATAATTGTGAGCTATAATCAATGGCTATAATTATGGATACCTAAGAACATAAGAACATAAGAACAGCCTTGCTGGAACAGGCCACAGCCCATCCAGTCCAGCATTCTGTCTCACACAGTGGCTCACCATTTCCTTCAGGGTATTCCCAAGCAGATGCCTGCTTAGGATTCCCTGGAAATGATATTGAGAGATATCCTGCCTATCTCTCCAACCCGGAGGTTGTCCTTAAGTATCCATAATTATAGCCATTGATACTCTTGTCCTCCATGAACTTGTCTAATCCTTTCTTAAAGCTGTCAAGACTGACAGCTGTCACCACTTCTTCTGGCAGGGAGTTTCATAGACCAGTAATCCTCTGGGTGAAAAAGTACTTTCTCTTATTTGTTTGAGAACTAGTACCCAAAAGTTTCATGGAGTGTCCCCTAGTTCTAGTGTTATGCGATAGGGAAAACAGTTTTTCCTTATCTACTTTGTCCACACCGTGCATGATTTTATAAACTTCAATCAGGTCACCTCTTAGACGTCGTCGTTCAAGAGTGAAGAGGCCCAACCGTTGCAGCCTCAGATGGTAAGGAAGGTGTTCCAGTCCCCTAATCATTCTGGTTGCCCTCCTCTGCACTTTTTCCAGCTCCATAATATCCTTCTGGAGGTATGGCGACCAGAACTGTACACAGGCCAAATGACACTTGCTGACTTATTTTCTATACCCTTCCTAATGATCCCTAGCATTGAGTTTGCTTTTTTCACTGCTGAGGCACACTGGGTTGACACCTTCATTGAGTTGTCCACCAGGACACCAAGGTCCCTTTCCTGGTTTGTCGCAGAGAGTTCAGACCCGATCAGTTTATAAATGTAATTGGGGTTCTTTGCCCCAACATGCATCACTCTGCACTTACTAATGTTGAAACTCATTTGCCACTGTTTTGCCCACTCCCCCAGTGTCGAAAGATCCCTCTGGAGCTGCTCACAATCTCTCACAGTTTTCACTACCCTGTATAATTTAGTGTCGTCAGCAAATTTGGCTACCTTGCTTTTTACTCCTACCTCTAGATCATTTATGAAGAGGTTGAAAAGCAGGGGTCCCAGTACTGAACCTTGGGGGACCCCACTCTTTACTTCCCTCCACTTGGAGAAGTGTCCATTTAGTGCTACCCTCTGTTTCCTGTCCCTTAGCCAGTTGCTGATCCAGGACAAAACCTGTCCCTTTATTCCATGACTGCCAAGTTTATTCAAGAGCCTTTGGTGTGGGACCTTGTCAAAAGCCTTCTGAAAGTCCAGATAAACAATGTCAACTGGATCCCCCTTATCCACATGCTTGTTGACACTTTCAAAAAATTCCAACAGATTAGTGAGGCATGATTTGCCCTTGCAAAAGCCATGTTGGCTCTCCTTTAGCAGCGCCTTCTCTTCTATGTGCCTATTAATTCTATCTTTTAGGATGGTTTCCATCACTTTACCTGGGACACATGTCAAACTGACAGGTCGGTAATTTCCTGGATCACCCCTGGATCCTTTTTTGAAAATTGGTGTTACATTCGCTACCTTCCAGTCATCAGGCACAAAGCCTGATTTGAGGGAAAGATTATATATTTTGGCTAGGAGATCAGCAATTTCATCTTTAAGTTCCCTGAGAACTCGTGGATGGATGCCATCTGGTCCTGGGGATTTGTTAGTGTTTAGTTTAACAAGACATGCAAGGACCTCCTCCCTGGTTATTTCTATCTTGCTTAATTCTTCGGTTTCCCTCCCTACGAAGATAGGCTCTGTTTTGGGCATGTGGTCTCTGTCTTCTTCAGTGAATACTGAAGCAAAGAATTCATTGAGTCTCTCTGCAATCTCTGTTTCCTCTTTAATAACCCCTTGCCTTCCATTGTCATCTAATGGTCCAATGGCCTTCCTAGTTGGGTTCTTACTTCTAATGTACTTAAAGAAGTCTTTGTTATTTCTCTGAGTATTTTTAGCTATACGCTCCTCAAAGTCTTGCTTTGCTTTCCTGATTGTTGCCTTGCATTTGTTCTGCCAGAATTTATGTTTCTGCCTGCTGTCCTCATTTGGACAAGCCTTCCATCTTCTAAATGAGCTTTTCTTGCTCTTGATCACTTCCCGAACAGCTCCTGTAAGCCACATCGGAGTCCTCTTGGACCTGGCAGTGCCCTTTTTCCTTTTGGGTATGCATTCCAATTGAGCCTCTGTTATTGTTTTTGTAAACAGCCTCCATGCCTCTTGGAGTGTTTGGACTCTCTCAATTTTCCCTTTCAGCTTCTTTTTTACTAGTTTCCTCAACTTTGGGAAATTTACCTAAGGACAACCTTTGGGTTGGAGAGATAGGCAGGATATCTCTCAATGCCATTTCCAGCAGGGAATCCTAAGCAGGTGAAGGCATCTCCTTGGGAATAATAATACCCTGAAGGAAATGGTGAGCCACTGTGTGAGACAGAATACTGGACTGGATCATGGGCTCCTGTGGCCTCTTCCAGCAAGGCTGTTCTTATATTTTCTTATGTTCTAACCTTTTGTTTAACCACTGCACCACCAGGAAGAGAAAAAGACTTTCTAATAACATGAGCTGTTGGCCCCCCATTAAAACTGACTAGCCACTTTTTGAAGGTAGTCAAATCCTCACTGTTCTGTAGTCATCGCCCATGGAGGTGGCTGTAGGAAAGAATTAAAATGACACAGCGTGTTTATCTCCAGTCTTCTACAAGAGCAAAAGAACAACCAGAAAACGCATCTACAATTTAATCAGATAAGGGAAACATTCAGATTTGACTCTGTTTTGGTATTATATGCCAAGGTCAAATTTTTGATCCCCCGCCCCCCAAGTTGTGTCAATGACCTCCACTGCAGACAAAATACTGTCTTTTAGTCTGACATCCATAAAAGCAATTTTTCCTTTAAAAACAACAGGGTGATGGGGAAGAGGGAGCAGGACAGAAGGATAGACGGTGACTCATGTCTGCTCCCTGCAACCTTGCAAGTGGCAGAAGCAAAAACAAGGGCTGTCTTGGGTGAAAGAGGACAATTCTTCACTCAAAATTGTGTGGTTCTCATTGCAATGGGGGAGAGGGTCGGGGAGGGGGTGGGTGGGTGATAGGATGACGCAAAGGCTCTGTTGCTCACTGGTGCTTCATCAATCCCAAAGGTCTGTGGGTTCACAACCACCAAAGGGGCCTGTACAGAACCATGTTCGTGATGTCTGGAGCTAATTTGGACACTAAATAATAGCAGTGCTTCAGTCTGGGCAGGTTATCCTGCTATGGTTATAGAGTAGACCAGCTGTTCCCAACCTACGGCCCATGGACCTAATCCAGCCTGTGGAGCTCATTAATTCGGCCCATGGTGGCCACCCGGGCACCTCTAGAACCACCTACCACCACCGGAAGTCAAAATACATCACTGTCATGGCAGCAGCTGTGGGAGCAGGAATCACACAATTTTAGCAGCTTGTTGCACAGCCTCCGCCACTTCCCAGGGCGGTGAAAGGCTTTTTGAAGCATGTAAGCTTCATTTTGGGAATTTTTTCACTGCTTCTCCACTGCGCTTCAGCAGGCAAACCGCAGTGGTTGGCCACTTCTGGTGCCAGGCGGAGCTTATGCTGTGCTGGGTTCCCAGCACAGAAACGGGAAGTCACCAACTGCTGTGGTTTGGCTGCCAAAGAGCAGTGGAGAAGCGGCAAAAAAATCCCAAAATGGAGCGAACATGCTCTGAAAAGCCTCCTGCTGCCCTGGGAAGCGGCGGAGGCTGTGCAACAAGCCAGTAAAATGGAACGATTCCCACCACCACCTACACCGCTGATGCTGACAAAAATGTAAGCAGTGCACGCAGCCACGCCACCAGCCCGCACAGCTGAGCATAGTGGCAGGAACTGGCCCCTGGCGGGAAAATGTTGGGAACCCCTGGAGTAGACCATACTGCCAGCGACTCAATGCCAATTGTCAGGCAGTGGTTAACCTGAGGACTAACGGCATAGGAAGGAAGGGTGATGGTCCCCAAGTGGATTAAATCCCACTTGGATCCATCTTGATGGAGGGCAGCAGCTTCATCAATACTGGCCTGGGGCTGAGGAGGATTTTGTGTGCTAAAAGGGCTCAGGACCAGAAAGTGACATGTGGAACTGGATCAGTGGTACGGGGGTCATGCTGCAATGCGGAAGGCAGACGAAAGGCCACTGCATTATATTCTCAGGACAGTCTTCATGGCTGATCGCCATGAGGATCGCCTATATTTGGATTTGGATACTGTTGTGTTCTAATGGTTTTCCCTCCACATGGATTACAATGTATCGGAGCCAATGTAACCTTGCCTATAGCAACAATGTAACCGTCAGCTGTATCATATAAACCCTGTAATAGGACGCGAGCTAATGACCACCAGCTGGCAGCAGCGAGCGTCCAAGCTCTCTTGGTCCGAACTCATCAAAGGCAACAGCGCGGGAAGCTTTCCCGCCACTACCTACACCTGGACAAGAAGGGCGTGACTCGAAATGACGTCACGCAGGCAGTAGCCAATGGGCTACCATGGCACCACGTTCAAATGTATTACTGCTGTATAAAAAGAGCTATCGATCCGCCATCACCTCATGTTCCCTCTGTCCACGATGCAATAAACCTGAGTTAACCCAGCCCGAGGCTGTGTCCTGTGTCTTGGTCTTCATACACTAAATTGGCGACGAAGGTGGGATAATGGATCCCCAAGGAGCAGCCAGGGCACAGAGCGGGTTCAACATCACCAAACCGCAAGACTGGGAGCTGTTGGAGATGGACTTCCAGGCGGCGCTGGTGGAACTCAAAGTCAAGGAAGACGATGAGGAGCGGAAGAGGGCCATCCTCACCAGAATGCTCGGGGTGGAAACCAAGCGGACGCTGGTGGGCATCATCGCTCCGAAGAAGGTGAGCCATTTTAAGGCGGACGACATCATGAAGCTGCTACGGGAGCGCTTCCAACCCTCGAGGGCGATGTTTCCCGCTCGGAGCGCGTTTTGGAGGCGAGTCCAAGCGCCGGACGAGTCGGTTGAGGCATTCGTGGCCGCCATGAGGGTAGCCGCCGTCCCCTGCAAATGGGGCGACATCCTAGACATGGCCCTCAGGGACGGCGTGCTGTGTGGCCTGAAAGACAAGGAGGTGCAGCGCAGCTTGATGAACAAGGAGCCGCCACCCACGCTGGCAGAGGTCGTCGAGGCCGCCGAAGCCGCGGAGTCCACGAATGCTGGAGTAGACGAGATGCACCAGTGGCGTGAGTGGCGTCCCAGGGCCGGCAAAGCAGAAAATTCGGTGCACGGGAAGTCCGGACAATCGGTGCACGCAACTCGGCGGGCCTCAAAATCGTCCTCGGAAGGCAGCGACGGCGAGGAGGTCCAGAAGGTCCGAAAAGGGGGGCGCCGCTGCGATGGTTGCGGGGCGGCCCACGAACGCGCGAGATGCCCATTTAGAAAGGCTGAATGTTACACCTGCGGCCGTCGGGGGCACATTGCCAAGGCATGCAGAAAAAGAAAGGAGGGCCGGAGGCAGTCACCAGACCGTTCGACCAGACCGGACCGTCCCGCAAGGCCCAAAGATGGCGCCCAGACCACGAGGAAGAAGGACGGCGTGGGCCGCGTCTCGGACGGCAGCGAAGATGACGCCCCGGTGTTCAGCGTGTCCACGGGACAGTCCCATTACTTCGTTGAGGTACTAATACAAGGGGCCCCTATCAGGATGGAAATTGACTCAGGGTCCTCCTATTCCATAATCCCCCAGAAAGAGTTCTTGAAAATCGACCCCCACGTGCGGCCCAAACTTAAAACATTGAGGTCCACGCTACGAGATGTACAGGGAAACAGCATTCCGGTATTGGGGGTCGGGAAATTTCGGGTTAATTTCAAGAGACATTCTGCGGAACTGCCCCTAGTTGTCCTCAAGGGGGGAAGTTGTAGCCTCCTTGGGACACAGTGGTTTCAGCCTTTAGGCCTGTTCATAGGGGGAGTACATTCGGTGGGGGGGGATCCAATACAAGCGGTGTGCGACGCGCATCCCGACGTTTTTAAAAAAGGACTGGGAAAATTCAAGGGACCCCCTGTAGCCTTCGACTTAGACCCGGAGGTCCGCCCGATAAGACTCAAACCGCGCAGGGTGCCCTTCGCACTAAAGGACAAAATAGAGGCGGAACTGGACAAATTGGTGGGCCAGGGGATTCTTATTCCTGTTGATTCCGCGGAGTGGGAAACTCCAATTGTAACAGCTCTGAAGGCTAACGGGGAGGTGCGCATTTGCGCTGATTATAAGTGTACAATTAACAAGGCGATCCGCCCTAATGCATACCCGGTGCCGGTGGTCAGCCACCTTTTGGCCAGGCTAAATGGGGGAAAGTGTTTCGCTAAGCTCGATCTAGCACAAGCCTATCAGCAACTCCCCGTAACTCCCGCCACGGCCGCGGCCCAAACGATAGTCACACATAAAGGAGCGTTCCAGGTGTCGCGTTTACAGTTCGGCGTGAACTCGGCACCCGGCCTTTTTCAGTCGCTTGTGGAACGCCTCCTGAAGGGGCTGGAGGGGGTGTTGCCTTATTTTGATGACGTGTTGATAACAGGGGGGAGTGAGGCCGAACTGGCAAAAAGATTGGACAAAGTACTAACTGTGTTCAAGAAAGCGGGGCTGAGACTGAGGAAGGACAAATGTGTCTTTTTCGAAACCGAGGTCGAGTTTTTAGGGTTCCGAATCACACCCGAGGGTATTAGGCCATCCAAATCCAAAGTGGCAGCCATCAAGAAGGCCCCTCGCCCCACATCCAAAACCGAGCTACAGTCATTCCTGGGGCTCCTCAATTTTTACCATACATTCCTTCCGCGGAAAGCGTCCGTAGCCGAACCGCTTCATCGGTTGCTTAAAAAGGAGGAGACATGGATGTGGGGTGACGAGCACGAGAGGGCATTCAAAGAGCTAAAGCAACTCTTGACTTCTGACGCAATTCTAACGCATTTCGACCCCAAACGGCCGGTGGTATTAGTCTGCGATGCATCACCGGTGGGGGTGGGGGCGGTGCTTTGCCACGTGTTGGATGACGGAAGGGAGGCCCCGGTTGCGTTTTATTCAAGGTCCCTGTCCCAAGCAGAGCGAAATTACGCACAAACCGACAGGGAGGCATTAGCCATAGTAGCGGGGACCAAAAAGTTCCACGATTTTCTGTATGGCCGCCCGTTTAAAATTGTAACGGATCACAAGCCCCTGTTAGGGATCTTCACGGCAAGCAAGCCCACGCCGCAGATCCTATCCCCGAGAATGCTGCGTTGGGCTATCTTTCTCAACGCATACCAACACGAGTTGGAGTACCGGCCCGGAAAGGAGATCAGCCATGCTGATGCACTGTCGAGATCCCCTTTGCCCCTGTCGGATGACCAAAAGGCTAGAGTAGACAGAGACCGCCAGGTGTTGCTAATCGAGGTCTTGGACGCACCCCCACTAGTACCAGCCGATATTGCTAGGGCGACAGGCAAGGACAAAACGCTGGAAAAAGTTAGCTCATGGGTACAGAAGGGGTGGCCGGCATCGTCCCCGAGCACGGAATTCGACACATTCTTTCGGAAAAAGCTAGAGCTGTCCCTAGAAAGGGGGTGCCTGTTGTGGGGCCAACGGGTGGTGGTCCCTACATCCATGCGGCCGAGGGTGCTCAAACTGCTGCACGTCAGCCACCCGGGGATCGTTCGTTCGAAAGCGCTGGCCCGCAGTTATTTTTGGTGGCCACAACTGGACGCGGACATTGAGCACATGGTCGGCACTTGTGAGGCATGTCAGGGATCCCGTCCAGAGGAGGCTCGCCTCCCGCATAGGGAATGGGACGCAGCAAGGGGGCCGTGGTCCAGAGTACACATAGATTTCGCTGGCCCATTCCGAGGAACCATGTTTCTCCTGGTGGTGGATGCGTTCTCCAAGTGGCTGGAGGTTATCCCAGTAAAGAGCACGTCCTCCGCCACGACAATTAGCCAGCTACGGAGAGTCTTTTCCACGTTCGGTTTACCCGACACGTTAGTCAGCGATAACGCGAGTTGCTTCACCTCCTCAGAGTTCGGAGCATTCATGGCGGCAAACGCAATTCGGCATGTCACATCCGCACCGTTTCACCCGGCCACGAATGGCCAAGTGGAACGGTTGGTGCGTACAACAAAGGACGCGCTTCGGCGCATGGGCCCGGGGGACCTAAATCACCAAGTATGTCAGTTCTTATTAGCGTATAGGGTGACCCCCTTAGCGTCAGGTTACTCGCCGGCAGAGCTCCTGATGCGGCGAAAACTGACCACGATTCTGTCCAGGCTAGACCCGACGAGAGTCGAGGAGAAGGGAAAAAACATAGGGCTGGCAGTCTCGAAAGGATTCGCCGCCGGCGACCCTGTTCACTGTAGAAACTATGCCAGCGCAGGGCCAGCCTGGGTGCCGGGGACGGTAGTAGAACAGACGGGGCCAGTGTCGTACCGGGTCGAGACCAGCACAGGTCTCCTCTGGAGGAGGCACGCAGACCAGCTGAGGCACCGAGTGAGCGTACCAGACAGTGGGGCTCATCAACAGGATTCAGCGTTAGGGTTCTCCCCCACCCGCTTAGCCCAAGGGGGAGACATCAGCGGACAACAGTCCCAAGCAAGGGGGGAAGGAAGAAGCAGCGGCCCCGACTCATATCCTTTTGATAAACCAGTTCCATCAGAGGCCGGGGAAGGGGGAGAGGAATTCGCGACCGCTGCCCCCGAATGTGATTTTGGTTTTGGTTTTGCGAGCCGGGGGGGTTTTCAGGAGTGTTCCCCCACCCATCCAAGCGAGAAGAGGGGTTTTTCGTTAGTCCCCAGTGCCCCCGGTTCTTCCCTAAGAGAGAGCACACCTCCCGACAACGCCGCGGAGCCGCGGCAAGTCACTAACGAGTCTCCCTCTCCAATTACAGGGCAGGAAACCAGGGGACAAAGAGAAGGTAGCAAACCCGGGCAAAGGCAGCCCGCATCGAGACCCCAGCGTGTTCGAAATAAGCCATCTTGGCTGAGAGACTTTGTCTCCTAGGGGGGGAGTGTGTTTGAGTGGGGGCTCGAGACTTTGTCTCATCCTAGGGGGGAGGGGTGTTGTGTTCTAATGGTTTTCCCTCCACATGGATTACAATGTATCGGAGCCAATGTAACCTTGCCTATAGCAACAATGTAACCGTCAGCTGTATCATATAAACCCTGTAATAGGACGCGAGCTAATGACCACCAGCTGGCAGCAGCGAGCGTCCAAGCTCTCTTGGTCCGAACTCATCAAAGGCAACAGCGCGGGAAGCTTTCCCGCCACTACCTACACCTGGACAAGAAGGGCGTGACTCGAAATGACGTCACGCAGGCAGTAGCCAATGGGCTACCATGGCACCACGTTCAAATGTATTACGGCTGTATAAAAAGAGCTATCGATCCGCCATCACCTCATGTTCCCTCTGTCCACGATGCAATAAACCTGAGTTAACCCAGCCCGAGGCTGTGTCCTGTGTCTTGGTCTTCATACACTAAAGATACAGAACAAGAAGAACAAGAACAACAACAACAAGAAGAAGAAGAGCTTCAGAAAAGGAGAAAGAGGAGGAGGCTGTTGTTTAAGAAGTGAAGGTGCAGCATCTCCCCCCACCCACCCTCACAAACACTTCTCCGCTTCTGTCCCATTAGCCACCTGTGACTGCTGCGGCCAAAGCTGCCATGCATTTTTAATGGCAAGCACCATCAGATCCTGATTGACAGGGGCCCAAGCGCCAGATTAATGGCCAAAGAGGAGGCTATTACCCACTTCCTTGCTAAGCCTCCGGCCCCAGCCTGCTTCCCCAGGCTGTGCT
Source organism: Bradypodion ventrale (assembly GCA_035047345.1). Lineage (NCBI taxonomy): Eukaryota > Metazoa > Chordata > Lepidosauria > Squamata > Chamaeleonidae > Bradypodion > Bradypodion ventrale. Next base: position 3,188,080 of record JAWDJE010000004.1, on the reverse strand, counting down.
ATACAGGGCTAGTTAGCTTGTGATCCATTAGGGCTCTTGCTGTTCGTATCCTTAAACACAACAAACACTCCATGCTTCTTCCTTTCCGAAGGGAGCTAATGAAGACAAATCACCCCAGCTTCCATTCATTCCCCATCCCATCCACCCATCCAACCACCCACGTTGAGAGTCTGCTGGTGGTAGAGCGGCCTCCCCTGCGGATGTTTCAAGGACTGATTTTTACAGTTCAATGCTGCTGGAATGGCATTGAGGCCTGGGGGTCACTTACCAATAGTCCCCTTTCAAACTGGGGGATTTTTCCCACCTGACTGATACCATTTCATGGGTCCCAGCCAGGCCACTGGCATCAAAAGGGCAGGTTGGAGACAATGGGTGGCATAAGCATTTGGAAGGGAAACCTTAGTCTGTCCGGGTGAAATCTACACAACAACACATGGGGTGAACATGGAGGATGATACAATACGCAGTAGTGGCTGGTTTGGTCTGGTGTTAGAAAGATTAGTCGACAAGGTTGCCGCCCAGGGTACACCTGACTGTATTCACAATCGTTGTGGAGGCTCCTTCTGTGACAGGATGCCTCAAACCTACACCAGTTGAGAACATATACCCTCTTGTTGGTATTGCTCCAACTAAGATCAGGAGAGAAGTAGCAGCAGATGCGGAGAGAACTAAGCAAGACCTCCAACGCCAATTCATTCGGCCCACACCACCCTCGTCACTCCCGGAAGCCACTTCCAGGAGCGACGAGGGCGGCATGGGCCGGATGAATTGGCATTGAGGGCCAGATCTGTACATGTAGTAGAGGCTAGCTCACATTCCTGGTCTTCTGAGCCACCCCACTTCCCCTCCCCACAGACTCATCTCCCTTTTTAGCAGCTGTTGACTGCTGCGCAATTCATCAAAAGCAAATTAGTGTTCCAGAAGTGCCTCTTTGCCAACATTTTAAGCATGCAGCTGCTTTGGAGCCGTCATTATGCCCCCCCCCCCAATTCCATTCCACCACCCCACTCTGTTCCTCCTGACTGAAATGAGTGCTCCACGGCACCCACTGATTTCTGAGGGTCAAGAAGAGGAGACGGAAGAAGCCGCCGTGGAGGGTGGGAGAGAAGGAAGGAAGGAGAAGCAGGTGCTTTTGAAGAGAAGAGTCTGTCCGGTCTTCACTCATTATTGGGATGATCAACACAGGAAGCAGGAAAATAATTTTGCACCAAAAAAGAAAAATCACAGTCATCAGTCATTCCCCAGCTGCTTGTATGGTAGAGAGCCCTTGAAATATAAAATCCTCTGAAATAGGAATCTTTCTAAGCAATGGTTAATATTTGCAGATCTGGGAAAGTTACTTTAGTGGGTTACTTTGGTGTCTTGCATATAGGAACTGCTGTTCATAGAGTTCCCATTTCTCTGGCTTCGTGGTGTCGAAGGGCGTGATGTTCATTTTTCGGGACGCTATCCCATCCTCGTCGCCAATTTGGTGTCTTGCTCGGAAGACAAAGAAGGAGCCGCAGTAAGGGCTAAAACACAACTTTATTGCATGCTGGTCAATGTGAACATGTGGTAATGGCGGAGATACAGCTCTATTTATATGGTCACTGTACATTTGAAGGTGGTTACACGGTAGCTCATTGGCTACTGTCCGCGTGACGTCATCGTTCGTCATGCGCACCTTGTCCAGGTACTGTGTGGCGGGAAGGTTTCCCGCGCTGCAGGTATCTGGTGAATTCATACCATGTGAGCCGGATGCTCGCTACTGCCACTGTGGCCACTTAGCTCGCATCCTTATACAGCTGGTTACAATGTGTCTCTGATTAGATACAATAATACATTTACTGGATACATTCTGTTAAAGGGAACCTTGCAACATTCATTCAATACATAACACCCCTCCCCCCAGGTAAGGACAAAGTCCTTCAGCCACTGAGGCTTCCCGCATGTTCGTTTTGGGTGAGTGGCAGCCGTACCTTGGCCTGGGGTCCCTGCATGCTCTTGATTACTCTGTCCTCGTGCTGCAATGGTAGAGGCGAACTCGTTGGCGACTGGCTGCGAGTTCCGAGCCGGGAATTGGGGAGGTCTAGGTGTGGGAGTAAACTCCAGGGAAGTGAAACTGGGGGCTCCAGGGACTAAAGAAAAACCCCGCTCTTCACTTGGACTTCCCTCCCCCCTGTGGTATGCGCCTCCTCCTTGGGATAAGCGGGTGAGGGAGAGCCCTAACGCTGAATGCTCTGCTTGGTCGCTCAAGCCTTGCCTTTCTTCTACCCTACCCCTGAGCTGGTCAGCATGCCTCCTCCAGAGGAGTCCTGTGCTAGTGTCGACATTGTAGGAGACTGGCCCCGTTTGCCCGACCACTACTCCAGGCACCCAGTTTGGTCCACCGGCCACATAGTTATGGCAATGCACTGCCTCACCGATCCCGAAACTCTTGGTGCCCCCCATCTCTATATTTCTACCCGTGTCCTCCACCCTGGTTGGGTCTAACCTCGAAAGGATCGTGGTGGGTTTCCTCTGCATAAGGAGTTCAATGGGTGACAGACCCGCCGCTAACGGGGTTATGCAATACCTTAGAAGGAATTGGCAAAGTTGCAAGTTCAACTCCCCAGGGCCCATCCTACGCAGTGCGTCCTTAGTTGTTCGCACCAGGCATTCCGCTTGACCATTTGTAGCGGGGTGAAAAGGGGCCGCAGTTATGTGGCGAATTTTGTTAATCTCTATGAAACCCTGGAACTCCACTGATGTGAAAGTTGTGGCGTTATCGCTCATAAGCACGTCAGGTAACCCTAAACAGCTGAATACCTTCCGTAATTGTTTGATCGTCGCAGCTGATGATGTGCTGGCCATCGGGATTACCTCCAACCATTTAGAGTAAGCGTCCACTATTATAAGGAAGAGGGTGCCCCTGAAAGGACCCACAAAATCTACATGTAGACACAACCACGGCCCCCGGGCTGTGTCCCATTCTCTGTGCGGAAGTCAGGACTCCTCTGGCCGGGTACTCTGGCAACTCTCGCAAATGCCAATCATGTGTTCTATGTCTGCGTCCAACTTGGGCCACCAGATGTAACTCCTAGCTAGCGCTTTGGAGCACACAATCCCTGGGTGGCTGATATGCAGCATCTTGAGCACCCGAGACCTCAGAACTTCGGGGATTATTACCCGCTGCCCCCAGAGTAGGCAGCCCCTTTCTAAGGAGAGTTCGTCTCTCCGCCTACCATAAACCTAGAATTCCTCCGTAGGGGAGGTAGCCGGCCACCCTTTTTGTACCCATGAACTGACTAGGGCCAATGACTTGTCTTTCGCCGTAGCTTTGGCGATCTCCGCTGGCAGTATCGGGGGCGACTCTAGGGCCTCGATCAGGAGCACCTGGTGGTCCTGCTCCACCTCACACTCTGGGTCTCCTGCCTGTGGGAGGGGTGACCTGGACAGGGCGTTGGCATGGCTGATCTCCTTGCCGAGATGGTAGGTCAATGCATACTGGTATGCGTTGAGGAAAATGGCCCATTGCAGCATTCTTGGGGACAAGATCTGCGGGGTTGGCTTGTCTGTAGTGAAAATCCCTAGCAGGGGCTTATGGTCGGTCACGACTGTGAATGGTCTGTCATACAGGAAGTCATGGAACTTTTTGGTTCCCGCAACAATGGCCAGGGCTTCTCTGTCTGTTTGCACATAGTTGCGCTCTGCCTTGGACAGGGATCTCAAATAGAACGCCACCGGGGCTTCTCGCCCGCTCTCTAGCATGTGGCAGAGGACTGCCCCCACTCCCACTGGTGAGGCATCACAGACTAACACAACGGGCTTCTTGGGATCGAAGTGGGTCAAGACAGCCTCGGAGGACAGAAGCTGCTTGAGCCCTCAGAATGCCCATTCCTGGCTGTCCCCCCACCACCAAGGCACATCTTTCTTGAGTAGTTTGTGTAGCGGCTCCGCTACCGATGTCTTTCCTGGTAGGAAAGAGTGGTAAAAATTTAGGAGCCCTAGGAAGGACTGTAGCTCGGCCTTGGTGGTGAGGCAAGGGGCGTTCTGCACTGCCGACACCTTTGACTCTGCCGGTTTGATTCCCTCAGGGGTTATCCAAAACCCCAGGAACTCTACCTCCTCAGCGAAAAACAAGCACTTATCCTTTCTTAACCTGAGCCCCGCTTTCTCGGTCTAACCTCTTGGCCAATTCCTGTTCCCCTCCCGCCGTTATCAAAATGTTGTCAAAGTAGGTGAAAACACCTGGGAGCCCTTTCAACAATCTTTCCACAAGGGACTGAAAAATTCCTGGAGCCGAATTTACGCCGAATTGGAGGTCCGTTACTTTAAAAGCTCCCTTATGAGTAACTATGGTTTGAGCGGCGGCTGCAGCTGGGGTCACCGTCAATTGTTGATAGGCCTGTGCTAGGTCTAGTTTGGCGAAACACCTTCCCCCGTGTAAGGTTGCTAACAGGTGACTTACTACTGGCACCGGGTACGCATTTGGATGAATTGTCTTGTTAATCGTGCACTTGTATTCAGCGCAGATTCTGACCTCTCCGTTAGCCTTAAGCACTGTAATAATGGGGGTTTCACACTTGGCGGAGTCCACCGGCACCAAAATCCCTTGACCCACCAGTTTGTCCAGTTCAGTCTCAATTTTGTCCTTTAGTGCGAAAGGCACTCTCCTTGGCTTCAGCCTGATGGGTCGGATGTCGGGATCCATGTCGAACGAAACTCGGGGTCCCTTGAACTTCCCTAGCCCCTTCTCAAAGATGGCAGGGTGTGTGTTACACACCTCTGTGATCAGGTCAGCCTGCACAGCATGTATGCCTCTGATGAACACCCCCAGGGGACCAAACCACTGCGTACCCAGGAGGCAGCAAGACCCTTCCTTTAAAACTACTAGGGGCAGCTGCGCGGAGCACCTCTTGAATTGTAACTTGAACTCTCCCACCCCCAACACTGGGATGCTCTTTCCCTGAATGTCCCGCAAGTTAGTCTTTAGGGCCTTCAGTTTGGGGCGTGACTTAGGGGGAATGCGCAAAAATTCCCGGTGGGAGATGATGGAGTACGATGACCCCGAGTCGATCTCCATCCTTACTGGGACCCCCTGTATCAGTACCTCAACAAAGAACAGGGGGTGCCGCAAGGGCATGCTGTGAACCGCCTGGTCGCGGTTGTCGGGAACCCGTCGAGACACGCGGTGCTCCTGGGGTTCGTCGTCATCGAAGATTCGGCCAACTCAGTCTGCTCTCCATTGGGGCCGTTCCGCCTGGCCCTTGCTGTCATCTCGACGCCACCTGCAGACCTTTGCGATGTGCCCGCGCCGCCTGCAGTTGTGGCACTCCGCCTTCTGGAATGGGCATCGGCTCCGGTCGTGGGATGCCCTGCATCCGTCGCAGCGGCGGTTCTCTCTGGCGTGGTCTCAAACCTCGGGCCTTCTCTGCACCTGCTGCACATCGTCGTCCTCACTGAAGTCGGAGGCGGACGTGGCGGACTCGGAGGGCCCCTGCTCTCCGTGGGAGAAACAGCTGTGGACTGGGACCACCGGTGGGGGCCCCCAACCATGGTGGTCCTGGCCAGGCACACCCATTCACCTTGTTGCACTGACTCGGCAGCTTGGGCGATGCGCAGGACATGCTCGAAGGAGATGCTCTCGTCCTTGGCCAGCAGTTTTTTTTCTGGCTCCCTCATCTCGCAGGCCCAGCAGGAGCCTGTCTCTCAGGGCTTCGCTCAGAGACGCTCCCCACCGACAAGGCATGGCAGCCACCCTCAGGGCTGCCACGAAGTCTGCCATGGACTCACCGGCCCGCTGGCACCGCTGCTGAATGGCCAGCTTTGCCAGAAACACCGACACTTTCGAGTGAAAGTGTTTCCTCAGCTCGGCGAGGATCTCGTCTAGGGGTACCTCCCTGAGCAGCCTCGGCGTCAGGAGGTTCGTTGCCAGTTCTAATGTTTCCAGGCCACACTGGGCCAGTAGGAATGCCCGGCACTGGGCTTCCTCCTCGATGCCCTCGAGGTCCATTGCATATATGAACTGCTGTTCGTAGAGTTCCCATTTCTCTGGCTTTGTGGTGTCGAAGGGCGCGATGTGCAGTTTTCGGGACGCTATCCCATCCTCATCGCCAATTTGGTGTCTTGCTCGGAAGACAAAGAAGGAGCCGCAGTAAGGGCTAAAACACAACTTTATTGTATGCTGGTCAGTGTGAACATGTGGTAATGGCGGAGATACAGCTCTATTTATACGGTCACTGTACATTTGAATGTGGTTACACGGTAGCTCATTGGCTACTGTCCGCGTGACGTCATCATTCGTCATGCCCACCTTGTCCAGGTGCTGTGTGGCGGGAACGTTTCCCGCGCTGCAGGTATCTGGTGAATTCATACCATGTGAGCCGGATGCTCGCTACTGCCACCTGTGGCCACTTAGCTCACATCCTTATACAGCTGGTTACAATGTGTCTCTGATTAGATACAATGATACATTTACTGGATACATTCTGTTAAAGGGAACCTTGCAACACTCATTCAATACATAACAGTTACCCAGAAACAGAGGTGGGCAGTTTTTTTAAAAATTGGGCTTAAAACCAAGATTTTAAAAAGCAATGCTCTTTTGTGATCTCAACTACAAGCTTATCTTTTTAGGAGAAACGACAAACTGTTTCTAGTTGAAGCACACAGTTATTTCATTAATTGATTTTTATTTTTTAAAATCACGCTTACACTTCTTTTAGGAGAATAACAATCTTGCATGCAACTAACACTGGCTATCGGCAGAAGGGGGCCTTTAGGACCTACAGGAATTCTCAAATCCCACTAACTATATACAGTACCAAAGGTTTTTTTTCCTTGTTAGTCAGGCTTACCCCCTCCAAACCTTCCTGTTTCATCTGTTTGCGTTACCTGCCTCTGTGACCATGCAGCTACAAGGAGGCATGTCTCTCCCATCTGGTTGAGAGTCAGCAACCTTACTTTATTCTTTTACTAGCTGATTACCCGGCTTCACTTGGGTTTTTCTTTTCTTTAACATAGGCCAGCCTTTCCCTCTTGGAAACCTCGTGGGGTGTATGTGGGTCACTCCTGCTGTGAAAACTACAGTTGAGCTCAGAGGACTACAGCTGAGCTAGTCAGATGACGTCACAATCTCAACCTACCTGAGACTATGACATCAGCTGAATTGCATCACTGGAAAACACACACATTGTATAGAGCAATTGCATCCCAATTTGGAGGGTGTATGCCTGCCCCATAGGTTTTGAGCCCCCCACAGTGCTGATCTCCCAAGCCCAAGGTACATGTGTGCCAAATTTCAGCAGGATCGGTCCAGGGGTGTGGGAGCCTTTGGAGCGCATACAAACATAGATTTCGGTTTTTATAGATATAGATTCTTCAGAATGTAACTGAACATCCTAAATTATTAAGCAAGTAAACCTTTTTTCCTATTTGAGATGCTTCAGGGGTGGATTTCCCTCTCTGTGTATGAAGTACAAGTGGCTGTGAGAACCAGAAGGTGGAAGGTGGGATTTTGGGCATTTATCCTTCATGTTTCTCTGTGTGCTGTAGCTGGTATTTGTATTTTATGCTCTGCTAAAGGAATGAAGGGGGACTGCCCTAGCTTAGTGGTTCAGAAACTGAACTTGATGACTGGTCGGCAGGTCAGCAGTTCGAGAACCAAGTGCTGCACGACAGAATGAGCGCCCATCTCTCTCCTACCTCCTGCCAATTTAGCAGTTTGAAAGAAAGAAATTGCAAGGAGATAGATAGGTACCACTTCAGTGAGAAGGTAAACAGTGTTCCGTGCACTCTGGTGTTAAGTCGTGCCTGCCACATGACCATGGAAATGTCTGCAGACAGCGCTGGCTCTTTGGCTATAAACAGAGATGAGCACTGAACCCCAGAGTCAGATGTGACTGGCTTTCAAGCAAGGGAGACTTTGACCTTGAAAAGAATGAATGAGCATTCAAAATTCCCACAACAGCTTCCTCCTCCTCTTCTTTTCAACAATCAGAATGAAGAGATCCGTAGATCTTGGAAGCTTGCACACTTTTATGAAATGTTCCTTTTGTGAACGTGCAGTGTACTAACATTTGTTTTATGCACATAGAGTGGAATTTGGGGACCGTGCAAGATATGTAGCCCTGGGAGTTGCGTACGGTCCTGGGCCAGCCCAAAGCTGAAGGGTGGGGCCCTCGACGTTAGGTTTCAGGAGGCAGCTGCCCCTTTAAGGGAAGACAAAGCCCTCTCCTGCTGAATGTAGCTGTCTTTATTTATGAGAAAGGAGAAGGGGGTCCATAATCAGCAGAGCCGGGAAAATGCTTTATTAGTCATCCTGAGTGTCTCTAAACATCAGCTGAAAAACTCATCATACATCCTCTGGAGGAAATGAAAAAAAAAAGTAGATGAAGGTCCTCTTCATTCTTGCCAAAAGTCTTCATTCATTCTTCCACATTAGAGAGTCCAGAGACTGAGGGAGTTAGGCACCCAGGGCCATCCATCACCCTCTTGATTACAGACAGGCTGCCTGCCTTGCAACACCAGGTAAGGTAGAGGATGATGGCACTCTGCACCAAGAAAAGCGCATTCTGCAATCTGTATCTATATCTATGTAGTGAATTCCCAGTCTGTATACATTCACATGGGACTGCGGTGGCTTAGTGGTTAGGAGACTAAACTTGATGACTGGAAGGTCGGCAGTTCAGCAGTTCAAGTACTGCACAGCGGAGTGAGCTCCCGTCTCTGTCCCAGTTCCTGCCAACCTAGGAGTTCGAAAGCAAGAAATTGCAAGTAGATAAATAGGTAAAACTTCGGTGGGGAAGGTAACAACATTCCATGCACTCCAGTGTCTATTCATGCCTGCCACATGTCCACGGAAATGTCTTCAGACACAAACAGCGCTGGCTCTTTGGCTTCTTTTCGCTGCAATTTTATTTTCATCTGCTTCCTCCACAATCAGTTCCCTGCAAGGTTGACATTGATTTCCTGACTTCCCCGACCCCAGAAACGATGTCTGTCCCAGACACCGGGTAGCCCAAGTCCAGGACAACCACTAATGAACCAAGGTGAGGCATCAGAACTGCCATGGGAATAATCATAGTTTTGTTGCCAGACAATCTCTTATGAAAGATTACCTCTAAATGGGATGATTACGGCTCATAATCACATAAGGCTATTTGTTCTAGTTAACTAGAGACACCACTGTGGCCAGGGGAAATGTGTGCTTGACAGCAAGATGCAGCAGGAGTAGAACTGCAATTTGTGGCCCATTTCCTATGTCCCCACACCAAAGTGGTACGTATTTATCTACTTGCAATTTCGTGCTTTCAAACTGCGCATGAGGGATGTTAACTAGATCGTACCTAAGTGGCCTAATTGTTTTTCCTACTTTCTTCATTCTAAGCCTGGATTTGGCGATCAGTAGCTCATGATCTGAGCCACAGTCCACTCCAGGTCTCATCTTTGCTGACTGTATAGACTAGAGCTTCTCCATCTTTGGCTGCAGAGGACGTAATCGGTCTCATTTCGGTGTGGGCCATCTGGTGATGTCCATGTGTAGAGTCGCCTCTTAGGTTGTGGGAAGAGGGTGTTTGCTATGACCAGTGTATTTTCTTGGCAAAACTCTATTAGCCTTTGCCCAGCTTCATTTTGTACTCCAAGGCCAAGGTAAAGGTAACAATGTTCTGTGTGCATCTAGTCATACCTGCCACACAGACAACGCTGGCTCTTTGGCTCTAAACAGAGATGAGCACCGAACCCTAGAGTCAGATATGACTGACTTTTGAGTAAGGGAGACCTTTTGACTTCCTACTTTGGCATTCCAGTCTCCTATGATAATAAGGACATCATTGTTTGGTGTCAGTTCTAGAAGGTGCTGTAGGTCTTTGTAGAACTGGTTGACTACGGCCTCTTCTGCATCAGTGGCTGGATCATAGACTTGGATTACTGTGATGTTGAATGGTTTGCCTTGAATTCAGACTGAGATCATTCTGTCGTTTTTAAGATTGTATCCCATGACTGCTTTCCTCACTCTTTTATTGACTATAAGGGCCACTCCATTTCTTCTAAGGGATTCTTGCCCACAGTAGTAGATATAATGGTCCCTTGAGTTAAATCCACCCATCCCTGTCCACTCTAGTTCAGCCATTTAGCTTTCTGATACTGTCCATGGGGTTCTCTTGGCAAGGGGACTGGTGTGGATTGCCAGTTCCTTCGTTCGTGGAATGTGTTTAGTCTGAGTTCTCCGCTATGGCCTGTCCATCTTGGGTGGCCCTACATGGAATAGCCCATAGCCTCATTGAATCACGCAAGCCCCCTCGCCACAGCAAGGCAACAATCCTTGAGGAGGACCACAGTCCCTACTGTATAACAAATGTCAATGGGGAGGAAAAACAGCTTGGGGATAGTGTAAAACCAATGTGGGGAGGAGTAGGACAGAAAGAGTGAAGAAGTGGAGAAAAGTTAAGGTTTGGGCCCCATGTGAAGTGTTCTCAGAGATTCTGAGTAGAAATTTGGAGCCGTGATTCCTGCCCGCAAGAGTTTTATTTACTTCTGATGGGACCTGCACCGATAATATTTGTAAATAAAACTAACATTTCCAAGACATGAAGTGCTTTGTGTTAACATTGTAATTCTCCAGTGCTCTCTCACAGAAAGACTTTAGGTGCATCGTTGGGCTTTTTTTCATCACTACTTTGCGAAGCAGGGGAGGCTCCAGAATAATGCCAAATCATAATCGCAACAAACTGATAGCAGTGTGATTTTGTATGTTCGTATGCAAAATTTCTTTTGACTTGATCATGCAGTAACGGTGTGTGTGTGTGTCTGTGTGTTGGAACTTCAATGGGTTTGTGGCCCCGTTACTGGTAAAGGAAAGTTTCAGGTTGTTCCTCCCTCCTTCCTGCTACTTTTTGGGTGCATAGAAGACCAGTTGAAATGCTCAAAATGGTGGCCATGTTAGTCTGTGCTTCAAGCATATCAGAGTAAACAAAACAAAAAGACAAAAAAAAAGTTGTGGCACTTGAAAGACTTACTGCTGTACTTTAAAGTTAGCTTTCGTAGATCAAGTCCACTTCATCAGACAGAAGAGTGAGACTTTACTGCGTACATGCAGTAAACCCATTCGTGTGGATTCACAGGGACTTGGGCTTCTGGGAATTGAAGTTCAAGAACACCTGGAGCGCCAAGGTTCACCATCACTGATCTAGGTATAGCAAACAAGCCAATGACTTTTATTGATCGTTTTTCCCTGCTGGAAGTCAGCTCAGCACCTACTCTGTGCAGTCAATCAGAGCAGATTAGAGAGGAAGCATGAGTGGCCCAGAATAGCTTTCCTGCACTGCACACAATCCAAAAATCTGTTGCAATGCTAGATTGCAATTAACTCACTGATGGTATGTAATGATCTCTCCTCCCCGCTGCAAACCCCCTCTGATAAAGCACCGGATTCTGGCTTGCAGATGGTGAACGCTGCAGTGGTTCTTGGCCGGTTTCGAATAAGTAGCTTCATTTCCTATTCATAGCTTCTCAATGCATCTGCTAAAATATTTAAGCCGCTAATAACACAATAACCCCTGCTCAAAAGCTGTCTCACCCTTGTCACTTAAGCATCCCCATTAAAGACAAAATGACTGTGGGTCAGGAGAGCCTCCCCCAACCTGGTTCCATCCAGATCAGTGGGATTACAGCACCCGCTCCAGAATGTCCGCATGAGTGGCTGCTACCAAACCCTCCTCTGCCACTGGTTTACTGCATGACCTTCTCCAAGTCATTTTCTGTCAACCTCAGCTTCCCCCAAGTTTTCTCCAAAACCTGGTGTCAGGTAAACCTGGTTCAAACCTGCCTGGAAAGAGAAAGACAGAGAAAACGAATGTACAACTCAGAAATGTGGACACTTGCGTGTGGTTACAGTTGAAGAAATCACACTCTTTCCATGTTTGATGGTCTGGTTATCTTTATTGCATGCTTTAATAAGTAAATATTTGTGTATGCTGTTGCTATATCTCTAGAACAGGGGCTCTCAACCTTTTCAAATCGAGGGCTGGGTCACGTTCCCTCAGACAGTTTCAGGGGCCAGGTGGCCATTTTGCCCTGCCTGCCACACGTGGCACTTCTGGGTGTGGTGGATGCAGTGGGAGGCCACATGAAATGGTTTTGTGGGCCCTTGGGCTGTAGGTTGAGAACCCCTGCTTTAGAAGATACCTTTCTGGGTGGGTCTCAACTGTACCATAAATCAAGCCTTCTTGCAGTATGTTTTGGCTGAAAGGGAGTGCTTACCACCAGAGTGCTCTATAGGCTGGGGAGGACAAATGCTAAACTGGTGTGTGTGGGGGGGGAGGGGGAGGGGGAAGGTTCGAAAGGTGTAGGCTGCATTCCCAGTTTGGCTGACCCGGCACCCTTCCTTCCTCTAGGAATCTACAGAGAATTACAGTATTCTAACTCAATGGCAGAGCATGTGTTTTATTGCCTTGTTCACAGAAGTTTCCAGGGAAGGGTCCTGCAGGAAAAGATACCTCACACACACACCCGTTCCTCTGACTCCCTAGGGATCCAACCCCAGTCAGTGAATTGATTTCCAAAGGGGTCTCAGGTGGCCACGTTAGCCTGTGGCAGAAAGCCAACACAAGAAAAAGTCATCTGAAATTTTAAAGCTTCTGAGAGTTACTACAGCATGAGGTCATGCTATGCTAAATTAGATCCACCTTTAACATTTCTACCAGAAACGTGTACCGATTATGATTTAATTTGGGCCAACAAAAAAGCCAAGAAAGTGGCTTCATTTTGGCAGTTCAAAGTTTGATCTGGACACAAAAAAAAGGAGGAGGAGGAGTAGAAGAAGAAGATACCTTTTTCAGATGTCACAGGGCTTCCTCTCATGGTTTAGCCCAGGGATTCCCAACTGACAGCCCATGGGCCAGCCCCGGCCCACAGTGCCAGGGCCAACATCAGAAATTTCTGGGCCCAGTACACGCCCCCCCATTTTGGCCATGCCCCCCGTGGTTTCTGTGGATGCGTGGTCTGGTTGTGAATGCGTACATCGGTGCTTTCCTGGCATCACCATGCCCCGTGGTTTTCTGCGGATGCGTGGTCTGTTTGCGCATGCTCACATCGTTTGTTTCCCGGTGCCGACAGGCCCCCATCATCTCTGGGCTTGGGACGGGAGTCCTACTTGTCCCCCCTTGATTGCGGCACTGAATGGTACAATTCCATACGACCCACCACTGCTGCTGCCACACCCAGAAATGGAAGCGGGCACATTTACATCAGCCATAAAACACACCCACTCATGCGTAAACGCGCCCATGGCTATCATGATTGTGGAAGTTGGTGCATTTACGACAGTTGTAAATGTGCCTGCTTTCACTTATGGGAGTGTGGTCAGGCCTGCTCAGCTATCCAGGGGGTGAGGTCAGGCCCGGGGTGAAAAAAGGTTGGCCACCCCTGGTTTAGCCAGTTGGTGTGTAGATCAGTCCCCTCCACCCCCAACTTTTTTAAAACTTCAATTCCCATAAACCTAAGTCAATTCCCCAAAGCACAATGATCAGTACTCTGGTGCTTTCTCGTCTCTGTTTGCTTCTCTGCTCCTATACTGGTGTTTGGCACCAGCTCCAAAGCTTGGCATTTCTGCCCCAGTTGAGCCTTGGCCAAGCAAACAGCAAATTGTGAGTCAGGCAAAGCCCCCCCCCCCCCCTTCTGGCCTCTGGACATCTGAACTAAGCATATCTGACAAAATGCACCACCGGCATCAATGAAGCATTTTCCCCAAAGGAGTGGGGGGGGGGGACCCAAGCCAAGCCCAAAGTACTAAATATAGATTGGGCAATTGGCAATCTCACTCCCTCTCTCTTTCCCTCCTAAGCCTCTCACTTCTCAGCCAGAACTCTCTTTAAAGAGAAACTGAATGTCTCGGACTCTATGGAGCAAATGCTTAAGACAAAGGGATTAACTGTGGACTCTGTTTGAGCAGCAGAGTTTAGGCAGGGAAGTGAATGGTCAGTTGGTCTTGAAAGAAACCTCTATTCCAAATCACTTTGAGGTCACTTCCAGATTTCTAAGTAAGCAATTTAGATTCTGAAACTGGCCAGCCAGCAAGCCAAACAACCACCCACCCAAACAACAGCCACTGTCCTCCTTATATCTGCCATTCACACCATCCTCAACAACTTGGTCAGGAGGAAGAAAGATGGGTAATTCTTACACCAGTTTTTTCTTCACAGTGGGAGAGTTTGGTAGACTGCATTGGGTCTCTAGCCCCTATTTTTGTCCCATGCTGGTCTAGGAGATGAATGATGAAAGCATCAAGAGCAAGCATTCATAACCTACAGCCTATGGGCCAGACCTGGCCCCCAAAGCCATTTCATCTGGCACCCGATGCCTTCACCGCTCCTGGAAGCGGAAGTAAAACGCACACCGCACATGTGCAGAATGCTGCTAAACGCATTCTGTGCATGGATGGCACACATTTTACTTCCACTTCTGGGTGGGAGGAACCACATGGCCAGTTGCCCAGGAGTGGGAGGAACCACATGACAGCTGCCCAGGAGGTGTAGTCAGGCCCATGGCCTGAAAACATTGAGAATCACTGATCAAGAGGATGGATAGGCAGAAAAGTTTGGGAGAGCAAAGAGGTGCAGACAGAAATTAAAGAAGTACAGTATAGACAGAGAGATCTGTGTCTCTGACATCCAAATGCTGAATTGAGAAAGCCAGTCAAATATTGACATGAAGGGCTCTCTACTTACTGATCCTCTCCTATCCAAGGCTCCTTTCATGAAGTGTCATTATCCTAAGAACATTAGAGGGGCCAGTGTGCAGAGCAATAGGAGAGCATAACATAAGAAGAGCTTGTCTTCAGAAACAACCTCTGGCTGTTTCAGAGCAATGATCCGTCTGAGTAAGCAGGCAGACAGAAGCCTTTGGGAGTCCAACAGTCATCCCATAAGAGCAACATCACCAAGTGCTGAGCAGCAAAGCAGGAGGCATGTTGGAAAATCAAGGCCATTGCAGAATTCATATTGAAACACTGGGTGGAGGGAACGCATAAGAAGCAGTGGGGTTTCCCAAGTAGAGTAGTCTATTGCTTTAGCAAGACAGAAAGAACCATGAAGGACCTGGATTCAATGCCCCCCCCCCCCCAGTGCCTCCAGGTAATCCAGCGCAAACCAACTTCCTATGTTCTTATGAACTTCACTCCGAAGCAGGGGTGCCCAAACTAAGGCCCATGGGCCAGATCCAGCCCCCAATGCCAATTCAATTCATGCCACCCTCGTTACTCCTGGCAGCGGAAGCATACAGGCGCGTTTTACTTCCGCTTCTGGGAGTGACGAGGACGGCGTGGGCTAGATGAATTGGTGTCAGGGGTTGGGTCCAGCTCATGTCTCTTAGTTTAGACACCCCTGGTTTCAGCAGACAAAATGGCAGCCTAAAAATCTTTCTCATCCTGTTGCAAGACAGATTGCAAGGCACGTTTTACTTCTGGCATCAGCAAAAACAGAAGAGGTTGCAGAGTTACAAACAGATGAAGGAGGCAGAAGATTGGTGAGAGAAAAGAGGAAATGAACAGATTAGCAAAGAGCAGAAGTGGGAAAAGCTACTTTGGAAACTACAGCTCACATCATCCACAGCCCGACATGCTGTTGGAGTGAGGGCAGGGGGGTGCTTGGGGGGTGCACAATTTCCAGTCTATTTCCTCATTCCAACCAGCCCATAAGAAACTTCTAAATATAACATCTGTAGCTACCTAAAATGATTATCACAAAGTGCGTCAATAAAACAATTTTAATGACACACCCAATGAAAATAACCATAGCTGTCAAGTATCCCTTATTGGCCAGGAAAACCCCTTATTTTACCCTCTTTCCCACGTCATCCCTTATTAATTAGGCTGCAATGTCCTATTGCCGTCATTGGAGGGCAGCACAGGATAAGCATAGCTGTCAAGTATCCCGTATTGGCCGGGAAATTTCCCTTATTTCTAAATCCAAAACTTGACAGGTATGAAAATAACATCAATTAGAAGTCATTTTGAAAAGATAAAATTTAAAGCCCCTTCAAACACTAGGACCAAAAGGGGCCGTCTTTAGATTCCTTGAGGGTAAGTTAAGGCTTAGATCCTGGTGCTATGAGTGTAAAGCTAAAGCATCTCGATATTTTCTGTTCCTTTGAAAGTACAGAACCAGGACAGTAAGACGACAAATATCATTACTGCAGAAGAATCAAATGTTTTTTAAGTTAACAATGAAGAAAATGAAATAATTGAAGATTTTGTATTGCTTGATTCAATCATCAAATTGAATGAGCATTGCTGCCCTGAAATCAGAAGATGAATGAGACTTGGAAAGTCAGCAGCAAAGGAATGAGAAAAGTTGGTTCTAAAGCAAATCAAGTCTGAACTCTCACTAGAGGATAACATGTCTAAACTGAGGCTACCAGAATTTGGACATATAATGAAGAGGAAAAAAAACACAACTTCTTGACGGAGGAAGTGGACTTGATCCACGAAAACTCACATTAAAATGTAGCCATTTTTAAAGGTGACACAATGTTTTTGTCTTTATAATTTTTTTTGTCTTTATTTAATTTTATTTTAATGCCTGAAATAAGAAAACAAGACCCATTGGAAAAGGTAAAAATGCTGAGGAAAGCGGATGGGAGCAGGAGAAGAGGAAGACCTAACATGAGGTGGATTGACTCAGTAAAGGGACCACCACAGCCTTGGATTTATTATTATTATTATTATTATTATTATTATTATTATTATTATTATTGTTGTTGTTGTTGTTGTTGTTCAGTCGCACAGTCGGTTCCGACCCTTTGCGACCCTATGGACCATTGTTCTCCAGGCACCTCTGTCCTCCACCATCCTCCTCAACCTGCCCAGTTCTGTGCCCATTGTGTCCACAATACCATCTAGCCATCTCATCTTTGGACGCCCCCTTCTTCTTTTGCCCTCCACCTTTCCCAACATCAGGGCCTTCTCAAGTGAATCCTCCCTTCTCATTTGATGTCCAAAATACTTTAGCTTCGTCTTTACTATTAGCCCTTCCAATGAGCAGTCAGTGTTGATTTCTTCTAAGATTGACCTATTTGTTCTCCTCGCTGTCCAGGGTACTCTCAAAACTCTCCTCCAACACCACATTTCAAAGGCATCTATTCTTCTGCGTTCAGCTTTCCTAATTGTCCAGCTCTCACATCCGTACATTACCACTGGGAATACCATTGCTTTGACTATTCTAATTTTTGTTTGCAATGTGATGTCTCTGCTTTTCACTATGTTCCCCAGGTTTCTCGTGGCTTGTCTCCCAAGAATCAGTCGCCTTTTTATTTCATGGCTGCAATCCCCATCTGCCGTGATCTTTGATCCCAGGAAAGTAAAATCTGTCACTGCTTCTACTTCTTCCCCATCTATTTTCCAGGAACTGATTGGGCCTGTTGCCATTACCTTGGTTTTCTTGATATTGAGTCTCAAACCAGCTTTTGCACTCTCCTCCTTCAGCCCAATCAAGAGGTTCTTTAGGTCTTCCTCACTTTCTGCCATTAGGGTGGTATCGTCTGCATATCTCAGATTGTTTATGTTTCTCCCAGCAATTTTAATCCCATATTGTGATTCCTCCATCCCTGCATTTCGCATTATGTGCTCTGTGTATAGATTGAATAAGCAGGGTGACAAAATGCAGCCTTGTCTTACTCCTTTTCCTATTCCAAACCACTCTGTCATTCCATGTTCTGTCCTAACTGTTGCTTCTTGGTTCATGTACAGATTTCTCAGGAGGCATATGATGTGCTCTGGTATTCCCATCTCTTTAATTACTTGCCACATCTTGTTGTGGTCCACACAGTCAAATGCCTTAGTGTAATCAATGAAACAAAAGTAAACTTGTTTCTGGTATTCCTTTGTTTTCTCCATGATCCAACGTATGTTGGCAATGTGGTTTCTAGTCCCCCTGCCTCTTCTGAAACCGGCCTGCACCTCTGGTAGTTCTCTCTCCACATGTTGCTGAAGTCTGTCCTGTATTATCTTGAGCATCACCTTGCTGGCGTGTGGGATGAGTGCAATTGTTCGGTAATTTGAGCATTCTTTGGCGTTGCCCTTTTTTGGGATTGGGACGTATACTGATCTTTTCCAATCCTGTGGCCACTGTTTTGTTTTCCAGATTTGCTGGCATATTGAGTGCAGTAATTTGATGCCATCATCTTTTAGCGCTTTGAAAAATTCCACTGGGATACCATCATCTCCACTAGCTTTGTTGTTTGCAGTGCTCTTTAGGGCCTTTATAACTTCGCTCTCCAGGATGTCTGGCTCGAGTTCAGTTTTTTCATCATTGTGGTTATCAGGAGTGTTGAGGTCCTTTTTGTAGAGTTCCTCTGTGTACTCTTTCCATCTTTTCTTTATCTCTTCTGCATCAGCTAGCTCTTTTCCGTCTTTGTCCCTTATCATGGTCATTTTTGCTTTAAATGTTCCCTTTATTTCCCCGATTTTTCTGAAGAGATCTCTAGTCCTGCCTCTTTTGTTGTTTTCCTCCATTTCTTTGCACTGTTCTTTTAGGTAGTTTTCCTTATCTCTCCTTGCTTTTCTTTGAAATTCTGTGTTCAGAAGGTTGTATTTTTTCCTTTCTCTTTTGACTTTTGCCTTCCTTCTTTCCTCTGCTATTTTAAGAGCCTCATCAGACAACCATTTTGCTTTCTTACGCTTCTTTTCTTTTGGTATGGTTTTCTTTGCTGCTTCCTGCATGATGTCCTTTATCTCTGTCCATAATAATAATAATAATAATAATAATAATAATAATAATTATTATTATTATTATTATTAATATTATTATTATTATTATTATTATTATTATTATTATTATTATTATTATTATTATTATTATTATTATTATTATTATTATATTTACATTTCTATACCACTTTACTTCTCCTAAGAGAACTCAGAGCGGTTTACAGCATGTAAAATAAAATAAAAAATACAATCCAAAATACAGAAACAGTATACAAATCAAATTCAGACAAAATACAAAATCACAATTATAAGATAGTATATAAACAACAATTAATCGCATCAAAAAGTACATAATGTAAAAAATTCAAAACACCAAATACAAATCATCACAGAGTAACAATATCAAAAATATACCCCGCACAGTCCTTCTAGTCCTTGCAGAGGGGGAATGGGACAAAAGCGTGCACCAGTCCTGGAGCTCCTAGTCGACCGGCCTCCTTGCCTCCACCGAGGCCAAGACCATAAGCGACGATGATGGCAAGTCCAGCTGGCCGCGGCGGCTTCATCCTTCCATGTTGGCCCGAGGTGAGGACCGGGAACGCAAGGAAAAGAGGGGATGAAGCCCCTTCCCACAACTATAATCACAATCCCCGGGGCGGCGATGGGCTTCAGCATGATGTGGCGGCCCACAGCTGTGGCAATGGTCCTTGGGGCGGCGGTGATTGCTCCCTCAGCTGTCCTCACTCCCCGCCGACCCGGGGGGAGGAATGTGGAGCTCAGCGTCCAATGTTGGGGTGGTGGTGGTGGCAGCGCTTTTGAGGGCGCAGTCCACCCCCAGCTGTTCTCACTCCCCGCTGACCAGCCGGGCCGGGGGGAGGAACGCAGAGCTCCAGAGTCCGGATTACTGAAGGTGGCTGTTATTGGCAATACTTTGCGAAGGTCATTCATTTCCAAGGTCACCAGACATTAGAGCGGGCAGCACATAATAATACATGTTGGTTCCTAGCTTTCTGCCTACTGGCTGTTTGCAGAACTTTTGGAGAACTGAAATCTTCCCTCTGGAGCTGAAAGCAAACTCCCACCCCATCTTATTCCACAGGTGACTTTTCTGCCATGCTCCCAAGATGTGGTTTCAACCCATCCAGCTGCATTCCCTGCATCCTGTGGATGAAAGAGAAAATGACAAGTGACAGTCCAACTTCTGCTTTGAAGAGAGAGTGACAGACAGTTAATCAAACCTCCAATCTCATTCAAACGGCTTCTATGCAACCCTTATCGGCTTCAAGGTCTTCCCCTTTCCAAGGCTGTCTCTTTCTATGGGCGAGGGGTGTTAATTTCCACCTCCTTTGCTTATGCTTCATTGCATTTACATCCCACAACTGAGATGGTGAACCTTGGCACTCCAGGTGTTCTTGGGGACTTCAATTCCCAGAAGCCATCATTACGCGGATGACACTCAGGTGTACATCTCGGCCCGTGGTGATCTCAGTGATGCGGTCAAAGTCCTGTCCGGATGCCTGGAGGCCATTGGGGTCTGGGTGGGGGACAATGGGCTTCAGCTGAACCCTAGCAAGACCAAGTGGCTATGGGTTATCCAGTGAGTTACCTTCTTTGGTCTTCGATGGGGCAGTTTTGCCCCAGACAGACCCGGTGCGCAACTTGGGTGTCCTCCTGGACTCGCAGCTGCTGCTGGAAGAACAGGTGGCGGCCGTGGCCAGGAGGGCTTTTGCTCAACTTCAAGTGATTCGCCAGTTGCGCCCGCTCCTAGATCGGGACTCCTTGCTCATGGTCACTCATGCTCTGGTCACCTCTAAGCTAGATTACTGTAATGCGCTTTACATGGGGCTGCCCTTGACAACCATTTGGAGGCTACAGCTGGTTCAGAATGCAGCTGCCCAGGTGGTGATGGGGTGTGGACATTATGCCCGTGCCTCCCCACTACTCTGGGAGTTGCACTGGTTACCAGTTTGCCTCCGGGTGCAATTCAAGGTGCTGGTTTTGACCTTTAGAGCCCTATATAGCAGTGGGCCAGGATACCTGAGAGACCGCATCGTCCCAAGAGTGTCTGCCCTCCAACCAGAGTGGACCGGAGGGGATCCTTGGTGGTACCTTCAGGTAGAGGGGCTCGCCTCTCTGGCACGCGGAGGAGGGCCTTCTCCATGTCCGCACCAACCCTCTGGAATCTCCTTCCAACAGAATTGAGGCTACAGACAGAATTGCTGCCTTTCAGGAAAGGAGTGAAAACCTGGCTGGCAGGGCAGGTGTGGGGCCCTAATGGGAATACGGCCCCAGCCCGTTGGCTTATTTCCAACTAGAGCTCAACTGTCCCTCCTTTTTGTGTTGTGTACTGCGGTATTCCTCCATTCCCTATTCCCTTTTTAGTCTTTTATGTGGGGTGGGAGTGGGAGGGTGGGTTGGTGGGTGGTCGAGTGAGGGTTTTAATCTGTTTTGTTATATTTTACTGTATTTTATCTGTTTTTACTGATGTGCGCCACCCTGAGTCCGGTTTCCCTGAGTGGGCGGCATAAAAATCTAAGAATAAATAAATAAATAAAAATAAAGCCCAAGTCAGCACTCCTGTTGATCAGGGCTTCTGGGAATTGAATTCCAAGAATACCTGGTGTGCCAAGGTTGGCCATCACTGCCTTACAGCCTTGCTTTCAGGGGTCCTGTGAGATGGGATGGTTGGGAAGGGAATGACATGGAGGTATTTTGGCCTTCTGGGGAGTAGCTACATGTTGTTTAGGTTTGCCAGGGTGAGAAGGGAAGGAAGCCTACCCAGAGGAAATAAACTAAAAGGGTCGTGTCTCTTTTATTTGTGTCTTAAGATTTTTGTCTTGCTCTTTCCCAAGTCTTCAATTGCAATAGTAATTATAGCAATAGCACTCTCTGGGAGGTTTACAGGTAATTAGCATTTTGCTCTTAACGTGCTGGGTCCTCATTTTACTGACCACTGAAGGATGGAGGGCAGAGTCAACTTGGAGTTGAACTCACAACGTTTTGGCTGCAGTTGCAGTTTAACCCTCGCCACCAGGGCTCAACGATTGCAACATTTCAAAAGGAAAGAAAAGAAAGCAGATTTGTGGGTTGCTTTGGACCCACTTGAATAAACACCTGTCATATCACAGGTGTTTTTTCTAAATGGGAAAAGTACAGACCCTGTTGTACACATTCCATAGGAAGACCTTGTGGGGACAGACACAGACTGCTTGGCTGGCTTCGGGGCCAGTAAATCATTACGGCTGCAAAGCCACTTGGTAGTAATTTCCCTGAATGTAAATCCTGTTGATGTTTCCGGGAATAAAAAATTCTATTGCATTCAGAGGCCTTTACTTTTAAAGTTAACATACGTCATGGTTGCCCTGGAAGGAACGACCCATGGAGGAGGCTTCTTCTAGCACAGGGGTTCTCAACATTTTCGCACTGTGGGCCTGGCCACGCCCCCTCAGACAGGTGAGTGGACCAGATACGTGAATCCCTCCACCATAAACGCTGCCGTAAAATGCACCCGTGGCTGTTGTAAATGTGTTTACAACCTCTGCGGGTGCTTTTATGCCACATTTTCAGCTGTTTTTGCCGCTTCTGACGGCAGCAGCGGCGGGAGCGAGGGTGGGGTGTTTCTGGCTGTTTTTGCTGCTTCCACCAGTGGTAGCAGCAGGAACAAGGGTGGTGGGTCAAATGAAATGGTGCTATGGGCTGGGTCTGGCCCATGGGCCGTAGGTTGCAAACCCCTTGTTCTAGCAGCTGCTTTAGGTAGGAGATCAGAGGGCTTCTAAGGGACCAGCAGTGATTGGCTATTTCATTTCATGTTTTTTTAACAGGCCAGATACAGCTGGGGCTGCAGTGGCTTATGGGGCTAAGACACTCTGACTGGAAGGCAGCAGGTCAGCAGTTCGATAACCGAGTACTGCAGGACAGAATGAGCTCCCGTCTTTGTCCCAGCTCCTGTCAGCCTAGCAGTTCTAAAGCAAGACATTGCAAGTAGATAAATAGGGACAACATTGGTGGGAAGGTAAACAGCATTCTGTGTGCTCCGGTGTCTATTCATGCTTGCCACATGACCATGGAAACATCTGCAGAAGCAGACAGTGCTGTCTCTTTGGCTATGAAACAGAGATGAGCACTGAACCCTAGAGATGGATATGACTGGCTTTTGGACAAGGGTGACCTTTACCTAACGGGCCAGGTAGGCCTGGAGGGAAGCCCTAGCGGGGCAGGGGTTAAACTGCTGTCCTACAGCCAGAACGTTGTGAGTTCAAGCCTGATGGGTGGATCAAGGTTGACTCAGCCTCTTCCATCCTTTCAAGGTCAATCAAATGAGGACCCAGCATGTTTGGGGCAAAATGCTGATTCCCTTGTGAACCACCCAGAGAGTGCACAAAGCGCTTATATGGGGCAGGATAGAAGTGCCATTGCTATAAAGATGGCATATCGATCCTTTCTGCCAACAATTCTGGAGACAGAGGCCAGGGGTGGAGGGGTGGGAGTGAGGGGGGCTGGAGATTGGCTCTCTTAAACCGCATTTAAGGGTCGTATCCAGAAGTGTCACCGGCGGGAAGTCAGGAAGGGGGGCGGGGGGCGCCTTTGACACTCACACACCCACCCAGCAACACAAGGGTCCTCTGGACCCCCACGACCCTTCTTCCCCTCCATCCTGGGGGTGGGGGAGAGGCCACTGGTCCAGCCCTTTCCCTCCTCCTGCTTCCCCCCCCCCCAACGCCCCTTCGGCTTCTTCAGTCCTCTCCCTGGAGCCCACGGGGTTGTGGAGGGGGGGGGGAGGGCAGAAGACAAGTCTCTCCACTGAAAAGGCAAAGCCGATGGATTAGGAAGGCAACACCAGGGGCGGCTGGCGGGGGGGGGGGGGGGAGCGACTGGTGGCTGGGCAGCATCACCCACCCCACCCCACCCCCCCTTAGAGCGCGGGAAAGTTGCCCAGCCGGCGGGCGGGCGGGGGGAGATGCTGAGGGCCCCCCCCTCCTAAAAGTCACGTTTCCCGACGCCACTCTCGGCTGGGGCAGGAGGGTCCGTCCGTCCAGAGGGGATTCCTGGCTTGGCATAGGGGTGGGGGGGGGGTGGGTTGATTTAGCAAAGGGACCGAGGAGAAAGAGGGGGCTGCTGGGAAGGAGGGGGCCGAGGGGACCCTCTGGGGTCCAGCTGAGCAAGGGAAAAAAAGGGGGTGTTTCCCCGAAGGACCCCCCCCCCCAGACGTAGGGAGGGTTCATTGAGGAGGGGGGCGGAGGGAGGGGGCGTGTCACTCTCTCTGCTTCGGGCCACCGCCCTCCCTGCGCGGTTTTCGAGAGGGAGGGAGGAGAGGGCGGGGGGAGGGTTCAGCCAGACTCCCTCCCCCTCCCCCTTTCCATCCATCCATCCTTCCTTCCCTCCCCTTCCCCAATCTGCCCCCCTCCTCCCCTCCCTCCGGAAGTCTCGGGCCCTCCCTCCCCTCCTTTCTCCCTCCGCCTCTCCGCCAACATGGCCGCGAAGTCGGATGGAGGAGCGGCACCCGCCGCCGCCAGCCCGGGGAGGGTCCTCCTGCGCCGGGAGGGCTCCGACGGCAGCGGCGGCGGGAGCAGCAGCCTGTGGCGGGGGGCCCCGCATCCTTCCCCGCCGCTGCCCAACCCGGGCAGCCCTGCCCGAGGAGGGGGCGCCGCCGCCGCCGCTGCTGCTGCCGCCGCTTCTTCCGCCGCCCCCGGCCCGCCGCCCTCCTCCTCCTCCTCGGCCTCGGCGTTGCTGCTGCTGGGTCCGCCGCCGCCGCCGCCGCCGCCGCCGCCGCCGCCCTCGGGGGGCCCCCAGCCCCACCCTCCCCCGCCTGCGGGGCTCCAGCGGGGCTACAGCGTGGGCGACTGCTGCTGGGTGCTGGGGGCGCTGCTGGTCTTCTTCTCGGACGGGGCGAGCGACCTGTGGCTGGCGGCCCACTATTACCTGGGCGGCCAGGTGTGGTGGTTCGGCCTCACCCTCCTCTTCGTCCTGCTGCCCTCGCTGGTGGTGCAGATGCTCAGCTTCAGGTGGGTCGTCTACGACTTCGCCCCGGCCAGCCCCGGCCACGCCGCCGCCTTCAGCACCAAGGAGAGCGGCCTCGGCGGCGGCGGCGGCGGCGGCACCACCACCACCACCACCACCACCACCACCTCCGCCCGGACCGCGGCGGCGACTGCTTCTGCCGCCGCCGCCGCCGCCTCGGCGTCCGGATCGGGCCCCCGCGGGCGGGGCTGCTGCCGCCTCTGCGTCTGGTTCCTCCAGTCGCTCATCCACCTCTTGCAACTCGGGCAGGTGTGGAGGTAAGGCGTGGGGGGGGGGAGGGGAGTGGGGTAGATTGGCGGGGGTTGGGGTTGGAGAAGAGGAAGCACAAAAGGCAGGGCCCGGAGGAGGGGGGGGGCAAAGCTCCGACGTGGAGGGAGAGACCACACTCCTCCCCCAACACACACCCTCCTTGGGCCCAGACCCATTATTACCTGTGGGGAGGAAGGGGGAGGCTGTGATTTGGGGGAGGGCGCACACGCACACACACCCAGAAGCGTGGCCGGGTCTCCTCCCAATCCCTCGCGCAGAAGGTCTCCTCGGGAGGAGAGGGTGGGTGCCCAACCCAGCAGCTGCTCCCCCCCCCCTGTTAACCCCCTCCCCTCCCCAACAAAGAGAGTCCAGCCCCGATCCCCAGTTTGCCCTTTTGCTATGCTCTGGATTAGCCCCACCTCTCCTTGGAAGGGGGCGCGGTCCAAGAAGGCATTCCTAGGGTGGAAGAGAGAACGCCCCCACCCCACCCCACTCTTTCTCCTTGTTACCAGGCCTTTCTGTCTCTTCTTCCTCATCTCCCCCTCCCCGGACTGTGGGGCAAGGGAAGGGCATTGGACCCAGGAGCCCTGGGGGAGTGACCTGTCCAGCCTGTGGGTCTTGCTTGACCATCTGCCTTAGAGCACCGCTGGGATTGGGGGTGGGGAAATAGCAATACCTGCCTGATGCCTATTATTCTTTGGAGAACAATCTGGTCTTCTTTGCTCATATTCAGCCGTGGTTAGTGGTAGAGCAGACACACACTTTCCGTGTGTGTGAGTGTGAGTGTGTGTGTGTGTGTGTGTGTGTGTGTGTGTGTGTGTGTGTGTGTGTGCGCGCGCACGCGCGCGTGCGTGCGTGCGTGCACGTGCATTTGAGAGAAAGGGGCTAGGGTTCCCAGGTCCAAACTTCAAAGGATTGCAAAAAATGCGATCCAGAGGGACTTGGTGCTGTGCACAAAGGTGTTTTGGGTGCTGGGCTAAATATGACAGATCAAAGACCCTGCAGTGTGTGGAAGGGAAAACAGTGCTGGGGTAGAAATGTGTCTCTCTTAAAGTGGAGGTGGGAAACAAAAGGTCAGAGGGCAAAACAAAGCAATCACACTTCTATTCCACCCCATATAAGCGCTTAGTGCCCTCTCTGGGTGGTTCACAAGTTAATTAGCATTTTGCCCCCAACATGTTGGGTACTCATTTTACTGACCTCAGAAGGATGGAAGGCTGAGTCCACCTTGAGCCCTGGTCAGGATCAAACTCACAACCTTTTGGTTGCAGGACTCCAGTTTAACCCCTTTGCCACCAGGGCAACCAGCGACTCCTTCTGGGAGGGAGACGATTAGATTTCCTAGCACCTCCACCCCTTCAGAGGGAGCCAGGGTAAGGTGGTGGTGGAGCTCAGCCATGCTTCGGCAATGCTGCCAGGCTGCCCAGTTGACCCGGGAGAGTCCCATTGAGTCCTGGTTCCACAGCCCAGCTGAATGTGGGGGAAAGAGTTGGCTCACTTATGGTATCTCCTGAGCAATAGGCATAGGTCACAGACCACCCCTGACATTCTGGGAATTCAACCTGTGCAGATCATCCTTGCTTCTAGTGTAGCGTTCAGCCCTCTTACACATGGCCCGCTTCTTCCATGTGGAGAGAACTTGCATCTCCCCATGGCAGCTGGGATAGTCTCATGACTGCCTGGTGCTGACCACTCCTCGCCTAGGTATGGCTGGCTCCCAGGGAACAGTAGCCTGGCTCCACGGAGTCTGTGATCCCACTGAAGTTGGACAGGATACACGATTCAACTAAAAGCCTTCTGGCACCTAAAAGACTAGCTAGTTTCATCTGGCGCAAGCTTTCAGGGACTGAAGCCAACTTCCTCAGAGAGTAATCTAAAAAGGCACGTAGATAAGCATTGGGGAGGAGGAGGGAAACTGAAAACGGAGCAGGGAGACCAAAGTTCCAGAACTACGTTCTTGAGTTTCAGTCTAGGGTTCTTAACAGCCCTCACAATGTGATAGTAGAGATCTTAATGGATGTCTATTTGCAACGCCTGAAGGTCATTTCTGGTTGACAAATACTTATCTAGGCACAGATAAGAAGAATTGACATGAGTTCTTCTAATCCTTCTGTGTCAAGGCCAGATATGAAACTTCCAAAATGAAGGAGTGAATTCCTTCTGCAGTTCCTTTTTGCCTGACCTAGTATGAGAAAGGTTGCTGTTGCCTGGGGTACGCCTGATTGTGGTTCCAAAATACCACAATCTTCAAGGAGGCTCTTTCTGTGTACCCCATGAACTAATGGTGGAGGAGAAGCTCTCCCCCCCAGGCCAAGAATGAGAAAGCTATATGCAGCTGGAGCAAGATTAAATTGGAAGGGCTTCTGGGAACAGGTTGAAAGCAAAAGTCACGAAGAAAGAGAAGTCCTCAAATAGAAGTCCTGCCAGACATTTATGGGGGAGGAGAGAACACAGAAAAACACAAGCAGGCTGGTTAATATGCATGGGCCAAATCAAACATGTTATCATTTTAAGGGGCCCACAGGTCCAGTCTGGCCATGTTATACTGCTATGATACTAGAGTGAGTCCCTGCTGCCAGCAAATTAACACCCCTGGGGATTAACAGCTTTCGGATGGCAAAATCCACAGGGAAGGGTGATGGTCCCACTTGGATCCATTTGAATGGCGGGCAGCAGCTTTATCCACACTGGCCTGGGGTTGAGGAAGATTTTGGGTGCCAAAATGGCTCAGGACTAGAAAGTGACTCGTGGAACTGGATCAGTGGCAAATGAGCTTCAACATTAGTAAGTGCAGAGTGATGCATGTTGGAGCAAAGAACCCCAATTACATTTATAAACTGATGGGGTCTGAACTCTCTGCGACAAACCAGGAAAGGGACCTTGGTGTCCTGGTGGACGAGAGCTCAATGAAGGTGTCAACCCAGTGTGCCTCAGCAGTGAAAAAAGCAAACTCAATGCTAGGGATCATTAGGAAGGGTATAGAAAATAAGTCAGCAAGTGTCATTTTGCCTCTTTATAAATCTATGGTGAGGCCCCATCTGGAATACTGTGTACAGTTCTGGTCGCCATACCTCCAGAAGGATATTATGGAGTTGGAGAAAGTACAGAGGAGGGCAACCAGAATGATTAGGGGACTGGAACACCTTCCTTACCATCTGAGGCTGCAATGGTTGGGCCTCTTCACTCTTGAACGACGGCGTCTAAGAGGTGACCTGATTGAAGTTCATAAAATCATGCATGGTGTGGACAAAGTAGATAAGGAAAAACTGTTTTCCCTATCACATAACACTTGAACTAGGGGGCACTCCATGAAATTTTTGGGTACTAGTTCTCAAACAAATAAGAAAAAGTACTTTTTCACCCAGAGGATCCCTGGTCTATGGAACTCCCTGACAGAAGAAGTGGTGACAGCTGTCAGTCTTGACAGCTTTAAGAAAGGATTAGACAAGTTCATGGAGGACAAGGGTATCAATGGCTGTAATTATGGATACCTAAGGACAACCTCCAAGTTGGAGAGATAGGGAGGATATCTCTCAATGCCATTTCCAGGGAATCCTAAGCAGGTGAAGGCATCTCCTTGGGAAGAATACCCTGAAGCAAATGGTGAGCCACTGTGGGAGACAGAATGCTGGACTGGACGGGCTCCTGTGGGCTCTTTCAGCAAGACTGTTCTTATGTTCTTAGTGGTATGGGCTGTGATGCGGAAGGCAGATGAAAGCCACTGCATTATATGGTTCTCAGGACAATCTTCATGGATAATCGCCATGATGATCACCAATATTCAGAACTGGAGATGGTACTTGAAGAAGAAGAAGGAGAAGGAGATGCTTCATTGGTGAGACAGATTAATCTTGGAGATTTATACAGCACAGTTCAGGTTTCTAGCCTCATCCCAAATCCTCTCCCCACCCCCTGCTTCTTTTCACTACATTGAATCCCTTTCCTAATGACACAGAGACTCCACTCCCCGGAGGAGCCAGCAAGCCAGGTTATTGGGAAGCAGGTTTGGAGAGGATGCACAGATGGGCAGTGAAGCCCACACCCAACAGCCCTCTCCAGCCCCTTCCTTCCTCCTCTAACCTTCTTAAGAAGGAGAAGAAGTGCATTTCCCGGCAGGTCTCTTTCCTCAGGGTCAGATTATCGAGCGGCCCCTTGCAAAGCCCCCTGCCACATCCCTGCAACACAACCAGTGTTGGTCACGGATCTTCCTGCTAGATGAGAAGAGACAGGGCCTGCCCGTCTCATCAGACGGTGTGAACCAGGGCTGTAGAAAGGCGTTCTCTGTCTTTTGTGAGCCAAGAGAGGCCTTGCTTTCTTCCAACGGATTCTGTCTGTCGTGGGTGTGTTCTCTATTGTCACCGCTCCGTTTAGGGCGAAACTCTTTGGTGTCATTGAGCCACAGTCAGAGACAAGAGCTTTTCCGCTGTTTCTGTTCCCATTGAAAACCAGGCTGGCCAACTCAATTCCCATTCATGATGCCAGCCCATTCTTATCTCAGCCATTGACAAGGGAAATTGACAAAGGAACACAACTGTAAAGCACTCTTGGTGGAGAAATGCAGCCTCCGTAGATTTCATCCATCTCGCAATATCCCGTAAATCTGAATTTTCCTTACATCAGGGGAAGGCTTGCGAAAGAGCTGGCTGATTTTCTTTTATGCCATTCGCCATTGAAGAATTTGGGTTGGTTTTTGTTTGTTTTTTGTTCTCGTTGTTTGGACCCTGAGAGGCTCCTGGTAACCACACCAATCCGAATGATTCAGCCTTTTGATTCAAGGAGTATAGCTTGCCGGCTGTGCATGGAGGAAATTGCTAATTGCCAGACTGAGCAAATTGCTAAAGTTCTGAAGTCATGCTAATTCAAACTTGAACATGAAGGAAGGTTTTGATCTGAGGTGGGGGCTGGCCAGAGCTAAGATTCCCGAGTGGCACTAGATCTCAGGCTCAGGAATGCAAGAGGAATATTTTGAATAGGAATTTCATGAAATGCCAAGCATTTTAATGCAAAGCATTAAAAACCTACATTTGGGGTTGGGCAGCTGTAGCATCAATTCCGGACATAACCACACTAGACAACAAATAAATACTGTACATTAAACCCAGAGAGGGGCTTATAGATAGATAAATCTTTATTGTCATTGTCCCCTTGCAGGAACAACGAAATTTCTCGGTTGCTATATATCAACTCGAATAAGGCATACCCCTTAATTTAAAACAGCTACAGAAACACCAATTAAGATAGTACAATAAAGTACAATTTAAAAATTTAGATTTATGTAACCCCCACCAGTTGTTCAGGACTGTTACTTGCTCAGAGGGAGAATATCTTTGCAAGCTTTATTAAATGAATGTGTCTTCAAGAGATTCTTGAAGATCAACTTGGAAGAAGCCTGAAACAGCTCTGTTGGTAAATCGTTCCAAATTGTGGGCACCACCACTGAGAAGGTTATTCGTCTTGTGGGCACTTTTCTGACCGACTTCAGTGATGGCACCTGCAGCTGCAAAGCATGTGAGGAATGTTTGATGTGGGCATTAGGTTTGTGGGAAAGGTGCTCCGCCAGGTAGCTAGGTCCCAAACCACTTAGGGACTTCTAGGTTAACATCACAACCTTGTATCTAACACAGGGAGCAACAGGGAGCCAAATACAAACCAGCCAGGGGTGATTCTGAATTTCTTGTTTTGATTAAAAAGCAGAGACAAATTAATATGGAACCTGTGACCAGCTAAGGCCATCCTAAGACCGACCATGCCAGTGGGATAATATCCTGATGCAACACTTGGCTCCAAAGGGTAGAAACTGGAGACGCTGAATTCCATTGTAGAGTGGGATCCATTAACCACCTAGAACAGTGATGGTGAACCTTGGCACTCCAGCTGTTCTTGGACTTCAATTTCCAGAAGTCCAAGTCCCTGTGAATCCACATGAATGGGTTTACTGTGGGTATGCAATACTGCATACTTTACTTGCTTTACTGTGTACTTGCTTTACTGCATATGTGCAGTAAACCCATTTGTGTGGATTCATGGGGACTTGGGCTTCTGGAAATTGAAGTCCAAGAACAGCTGGAGTGCCAAGGTTCGCCATTATGGACCTAGAAGCTTTTTTTTTTTTTTGCAAAACAAGAGCAACCCCAGAAGGTACCTTTGCTTTTTCAATATGGCCTATGCAGGAGAATGTCTTAATGGAGCTTGTTCAAAGGTGGAACTTTCCTCCTCCAGGACCAAAATTGTCTTGGAGCTCTCCTGACTGCCTCAGCAGTCAGGGAGAAAAAGAAGGATTCAAACAGAGCCATCCAGCCCTTCTTCCTTTGCTTTGCTATTTTTGCTTTGTTTGTTTGTTTTGGCCAAGGATTTTCTGGCCACCCTAGCCATTGGTGTTGCAGAAACTTGTGTAGACATGCCGTTCTGCTGGAGTTTGGCTCACATAGCCCTGGATCCAGGGCTCGTCTTGCTGAGTGTCTCCTAATTGTTCTTCCAGGAGCAAATGACCATCACCGCTTTTAAAATTATTTTTATTTTTGGCTACAATAATTTTCTTAGGC
This sequence comes from Bradypodion ventrale, assembly GCA_035047345.1. Taxonomy (NCBI): domain Eukaryota; kingdom Metazoa; phylum Chordata; class Lepidosauria; order Squamata; family Chamaeleonidae; genus Bradypodion; species Bradypodion ventrale. The sequence goes on along the minus strand of JAWDJE010000004.1, from coordinate 3,156,607 downwards.
CTATGCAAACCATCCCAGGCCAAATGGTAGAGAAAGCAAGCAAAGTGGTCAGAGGAAGGGCTTCTGAGGTCCAGAGGCAGAGCTAGAAGGAATATCCTCTGGTCTTTGATCTTCCTGGCCACCAAGTACAAAAACCAAGATGAATGATTCCATTTGAGGGACACGATCCGCATCTGCTCAGTTGCCATGGCATGCAAATATTCCAGGATGTGTTCCGGAACCTTCTGCACAATGTGGTTTTCACATCTTACTTAGCAAACACAGGCTTATCACCCACAGCCCTGGGAAGGAGCAGCCAGGCATGAATGGGTGATGTGATGCTAAAATGGTTCAGGGGTGGGCTGGGAGCAGCTTCCCCCCCCCCCCCCTCCCCAAGCAGCTCCATCAGGGAGGGCTTTAAACCAATTAAAGCTGACCCACCCTGGGTGCCCCCCCCCCCCAGCCCCAGTGGGTCTTGAGCGATGATGTATCAGTCTCTGGCTAATCTGGGGATTTGTGGCACTTGCTCCGCTGACCAGGGAAATGCTTTTTGCTAAACCCATTAGCAAGGCTGGATTTGGTACAGCAAGTTGATGGTGGTGTCGAAGAGGTGATGAATTATTCCCAGGCACAAGCCTGTTTCACCCCCACCCTTCTGCCCGGTCCTGCTCCAGTTACCTTCTTTTTAGCACAGATCTTGGGGGGGGGGGGGTTGCCTCTCGCACATGGAAAGTGTCAAGGGAGGAACCATAGACCTGTGGTTGAGTGCATCCTTTCCCCAGCCACAGAGACACAGCTCCGTCCCTGAAATCTGAGGTTCAGCCCAAGGCATGTGGTCATAGGATTTTCCATTTGCATGAATGGGGAGAAATTCTTTCTCAGGCCCCACTTCTAGTCAGAAGAGGCAATGCCCAGCTAGATACAGAGATGGGCTTGCCTTCAATTCCTCCTTTAACTCTCCATCATCCTTCTGCTTTGCAGTGCTATTAAGTCATAGGACAGTGATGGTGAACCTTGGCACTCCAGCTGTTTTTGGACTTCAATTCCCAGAAGCCCAAGTCCCTGTCAATACAAATGAATGGGTTTACTGTGCATAAGCGCACTAGATTCACAGGGACTTGGGCTTTTGGGAATTGCAGTCCAAGAACTGCTGGCATGCCAAGGTTCACCATCACTGCCCTAGTCTCTGTGAATCTACATAAATGGGTTTACTCCATGAACAGCTGGAGTGCCAAGGTTCAGCATCACGGTTATAGGATATGTTTCGAATTGCAAAACTGATGGTTCCACTGGTTCTTGGCTAGAAAATAACAACTAAGTTCTTCTTCTTCTTTTTCCTCCGTGTCAAGGTCAGACCTTTAACTGCTAAAATGAAGCCACCTTTCAGTGAATTCTTTCCGTAGTTTTTCTGCCCGACCTAGTGTGAGAAAGATTTGCTGGCACAAAGTATGCCTGACTGTGGTTCAAAAATATCTCAGTCTTTGAGGGGGCTCTTTCTGTGAACCCTGTATCTAAGTGAAAACAAAATATAGTCTGAATCTCATGGATGGATGTGTTTTTTTCACAATAAGTGCCCAAACAGATAATAGAACTTTATGAAGGCAGGGAAGGTTGCTGGTGCATTTTTGTCCTAGCTTACAGGAGACAAAAAATTGTCTGTTGTGTAAGCTGAGCTTGACTCAGTTTCTCCTCTAGCTCAGTTCCCCACTGCCCAAGTCACTCACCGCAAAATCTAACCATGGCTAGATGAGCCAATTGGACTGGTTGGTATGAGTATGACAGTGGTGGTGAATTCCCAAGTCCTGGGTTAGTCAACTCTGCAAAGTAATTTCTCATTATGGGTTTTCAGTTCAGTATTTGCTCTCAGTTGCCACTCAGGCCAAGGGAATTTTTAAACAGAGTCTTAGATATCTGTGCGCAATCTGACTTGGAACTACTGGCCAAAAATGGTTCTTTCAGGTGACTGGCTGCTAACAAAATTAGATGTTTGGAAATGAGAATTATTCTCACCTGCTTGTACTTTGTAGGAAAAGCCACTGTCTGGGAAACAGTAGGCTGGCTAGCTAGATAATGCCAAGACAGCAGTTTAATGATCAGAGAAATGTTCAGAGGGACATTTGAGGACCACAAAATGTGACACTTATAAGCAGAAATGCCAGGCAAAGTATGTTATGCCATTTTCTCTACTAGTCCTATGGTTTTTAACATTGATGCTAACGATTTAACATAATGACAACTCATAACTTCACCTTCTGCCATTCACATAACCATATATATATATATATATATATATATTTAGTTCACTAATAGTTAATAAAAAGTGCAAAGCCTTTTTCTGTGAATGTTCCAATCAATGTCCAGGAAGGAAGAAAGCAGAGGTTTGGCACCTGAACCCTTTATTTATAAAATGTAACTGAAATATTGGGTTTAAAAAAAAACACTTGTAATTCATTTTCCTTTTAATGTTGTTTTTATGTTATACTTTCAAAGCTTCCTTGGGGGCCCATTTGGCTGACAATTGATATAGAAATAATCCCATCCCCACCCCCGCTCTGTCTCAAATGAATTTCTTCCACCAATAGCTGCTGAATGTACTTAATGCTTAGTGGTTTGCTTGTGAATGTTCATGGTGAAGCAGGGATTCGAACCCAGTTGTCCTTAGTCCTGCTCCATTCCTCTACCCACTGTGAGGATTTACCCCACATTTAGATACCTTGGAGTTGTTATTCAGCAAGGAGTAAGTAGACGTCTCTGCAACAACACTCCGCACAACATCTGTCCATAGCGACCTGTCCCTGGCAGTTCTTCTCCATTGATAAGAGAAAGTACTTTTTCACCCAAGGATCACTGGTCTATGGAAGTCCCTACCAGAAGAAGTGGTGACAGCTGTCAGTCTTGACAGCTTTAAGAAAGGATTAGACAAGTTCATGGAGGACAAGGGTATCAATGGCTATAATTATGGGTACCTAAGGACAACCTCCGGGTTGGAGAGAGAGGCAGGATATCTCTCAATAAATGCCATTTCCAGGGAATCCTAAGCAGGTGAAGGCATCTGCTTGGGAATAATACCCTGAAGCACATGGTGAGCTGCTGTGTGAGACAGAAGGCTGGACTGGATGGGCTCCTGTGGCCTCTTCCAGCAAGGCTGTTCTTATGTATGTTCTTATGTTGGGCCAACATTTCTCTTGAGTAAATCTTCCCATCTGCAAGGTGGTCTTCCTCTGGGTCTTTTGTGATCTCTCAGATACCAATTCATAAGAACATAAGAACAGCCTTGCTGGAACAGGCCACAGCCCATCCAGTCCAGCATTCTGTCTCACACAGTGGCTCACCATTGGCTTCAGGGTATTCCTTCTCAAGGAGATGCCTTCACCTGCTTAGGATTCCCTGGAAATGGCATTGAGAGATATACTGCCTATCTCTCCAACCCGGAGGTTGTCCTTAAGTATCCATAATTATAGCCATTGATACTCTTGTCCTCCATGAACTTGTCTAATCCTTTCTTAAAGCTGTCAAGACTGACAGCTGTCAACACTTCTTCTGGCAGGGAGTTCCATAGACCAATAATCCTCTGGGTGAAAAAGTACTTTCTCTTATTTGTTTGAGAACTAGTACCCAAAAGTTTCATGGAGTGTCCCCTAGTTCTAGTGTTATGCGATAGGGAAAACAGTTTTTCCTTATCTACTTTGTCCACACCGTGCATGATTTTATAAACTTCAATCAGGTCACCTCTTAGACGTCGTCGTTCAAGAGTGAAGAGGCCCAACCGTTGCAGCCTCAGATGGTAAGGAAGGTGTTCCAGTCCCCTAATCATTCTGGTTGCCCTCCTCTGCACTTTTTCCAGCTCCATAATATCCTTCTGGAGGTATGGCGACCAGAACTGTACACAGTATTCCAGGTGGGGCCTCACCATAGATTTATAAAGAGGCAAAAGGACACTTGCTGACTTATTTTCTATACCCTTCCTAAGGATCCCTAGCTTTGAGTTTGCTTTTTTCACTGCTGAGGCACACTGGGTTGACACCTTCATTGAGTTGTCCACCAGGACACCAAGGTCCCTTTCCTGGTTTGTCACAGAGAGTTCAGACCCCATCAGTTTATAAATGTAATTGGGGTTCTTTGCCCCAACATGCATCACTCTGCACTTACTAATGTTGAAGCTCATTTGCCACTGTTTTGCCCACTCCCCCAGTGTCAAGAGATCCCTCTGGAGCTCCTCACAATCTCTCACAGTTTTCACTACCCTGTATAATTTAGTGTCATCAGCAAATTTGGCTACCTTGCTATTTACTCCTACCTCTAGATCATTTATGAATAGGTTGAAAAGCAGGGGTCCCAGTACTGAACCTTGGGGGACCCCACTCTTTACTTCCCTCCACTTGGAGAAGTGTCCATTTAGTGCTACCCTCTGTTTCCTGTCCTTTAGCCAGTTGCTGATCCAGGACAAGACCTGTCCCTTTATTCCATGACTGGTAAGTTTATTCAAGAGCCTTTGGTGTGGGACCTTGTCAAAAGCCTTCTGAAAGTCCAGATAAACAATGTCAACTGGATCCCCCTTATCCACATGCTTGTTGACACTCTCAAAAAATTCCAACAGATTAGTGAGGCATGATTTGCCCTTGCAAAAGCCATGTTGGCTCTCCTTTAGCAGCGCCTTCTCTTCTATGTAACTATTAATTCTATCTTTTAGGATGGTTTCCATCACTTTACCTGGGACACATGTCAAACTGACAGGCCGGTAATTTCCTGGATCACCCCTGGATCCTTTTTTGAAAATTGGTGTTATATTTGCTACCTTCCAGTCATCAGGCACAAAGCCTGATTTGAGGGAAAGATTATATATTTTGGCTAGGAGATCAGCAATTTCATCTTTAAGTTCCCTGAGAACTCGTGGATGGATGCCATCTGGTCCTGGGGATTTGTTAGTGTTTAGTTTAACAAGACATGCAAGGACCTCCTCCCTGGTTATTTCTATCTTGCTTAATTCTTCGGTTTCCCTCCCTACGAAGATAGGCTCTGTTTTGGGCATGTGGTCTCTGTCTTCTTCAGTGAATACTGAAGCAAAGAATTCATTGAGTCTCTCTGCAATCTCTGTTTCTTCTTTAATAACCCCTTGCCTTCCATTGTCATCTAATGGTCCAATGGCCTTCCTAGTTGGGTTCTTACTTCTAATGTACTTAAAGAAGTCTTTGTTATTTCTCTGAGTATTTTTAGCTATACGCTCCTCAAAGTCTTGCTTTGCTTTCCTGATTGTTGCCTTGCATTCGTTATTCTTGTGCTCCTTCTATGGTCACTTGTGTGTACAACATGGCCAGCCCACCTTAATTTGTTTGTCATGTATTCTGCTACTATGTCGTTTAGCAGTGATCTTTGCCAGATATCCTCATTTTTCACTTTATTGCAAAGTGAGATTCTGAGCATTGATCTCTCTATTGCTCATTGTGTTACTTGCAGCCATTTTTTTCTTCCGCAGCTGCTAAAGCCCACGTATGTCATTGCTTTCAAGACTGTAGAATTGAACAAATGTGCCTTTTTTTCTGGTTTAGCTTTTGGCTTCATGATGGCTGATGCTTCTCTGAATTTACTCCACACGGCCCTCTGTCTTCTAGAGATTTCTTGTTTAAAACCATTGTCCATCCTGACTGCTTGACCCAAATAAATGTAGCTTTCCACTTCTTCTATTTGTTCTTCACTAAGTTTTATTCCATCACAAGGCAGCTCTTTCGATTTAGAACTCTAGGAAAAAATCTTTCCAAGACCCCCAACATTTACAATCTGTTCCATTTCACTCACAGATCTAGTTTCACATCATCTTCCTTCATTCCCATCCTCCCCATCCACATTTTTAGGGCCATCCCGGTGTTTTCTTGACCATTGAGGAAAAAGCTGTTCACCTTTTGGCCAGAAATGCCTGTCAGTTTGGACTGTTGCAAGATTTTCGTTTGCCCATGAAATGTTGCCTTCCCATCAAATCTGATTTTACAGCAGCAACCTGTATTTTGAATCAGGGTGAATATTATAGTATTTACAAGATGGATCCACATGGCAAACAAGGAAAGACAGTGATTTGTGTTAACTCGGAGTTCACAGTTGCATTTTCTAGGCAGGCGTATGTATGACCCCTTAACTATACATGTTGAATCTATGGAATGCCCTTTTGTTGGCGCTATCTCACTGTGTGTAGCATGAGCAATAGCAATAGAAAAGGCACTTATACATACCGCTCCATAGAAGCACTTAGTGCCCTCTCTGGGCAGTTCACAAGGTCATTAGCATTTTGCCTTCAACATGCTAGGTACTCATTTTACTGACCTCGGAAGGATGGAAGAGGCTGAGTCAGGATCGAACTCACAACATTTTGGCTGCAGGACAGCAGTTTAACCCGTGTGCCACCAGGGATCTATAATGACAGGTTGCTTACCTGTAACTGTTCTTCTTTATGGTCCCCTGTGACATACCTGTCAACCGCGGCTCCGGACAATCCGGGACCTGCGCAGAACGGTTCTGCACAGGTCGCTTTTTACGCATGCGTAAAAGCCTTCTACGCATGCGTAAAAGCAACTTGCACAGAACCGTTCTGCACAGCTCGCTTCTACGCATGTGTAGAAGGCTTTTACGCATGCGTAGAAGGCTTCTATGATCCCCTTCTGCACAGAAGCCTTCTACGCATGCGTAGAAGTGAGCTGCGCAGAAGGGATGTGCAGTAACGCCTTTCCCCCCGCTGCCAAATTCCGGGGTTTCGGCAGCTCCGGGCAGGAAATGGCGAAAATCGGCACCGAAAAATGGGAAATCCCGGCCAATCCGGGAAGGTTGACAGGTATGCCCTGTGAACCCACACGAAAATGTGCCATAAACCCATTCGTGTGGATTCACAGAGACCATGAAGAAGAACTTGATAGAGCGTAGGGACAGAAATAGACGCTGTAGATCATCCATAATTAGAACATTGCTATATTTATCCAAGATATAGGAGTTAGCAATTACACTTCTATGCTACACACTTCGTGCACTCTCTGGGCAGTTCACAAGGTCATTAGCATTTTGCCTCCAACACGCTGGGTACTCATTTTACTGATCTCGGAAGGCTGGAAGAAGCTGATCCCCGTTGGGATCGAACTCACAACCATTTGGCTGCAGAGCAGCAGTTTAACCACTGTGCCACCATTCACAGCATGAATGGTATTTGTTCTTAACAGTGGGGTTTGCCTGCCAGCTGTTCCTCTTTGCTTGGAAGCTTCTCTTTCATGTTGCATCTGGAAACAGTCAACTATCGCTTATCCCTGGAAAGTGAGACAGAGTGGTGATTCCTCCCTTGATGTGCCATCTTCTCCTCCTCCTCCACTGGAGGTAATTATGGGCTGCCTGGCTCCACTGATCTATAGGCACCTGCTGAAAAGTTAGCTGTGCCCTTTGACTGAACATCTGGCACGCTTTATCTTCCCCTGTGGCTTCTCCCATCCCCACATGGAAGCCCTGTTTGGCTAAAAGCCCCCAAGCCAGGCAAACGCAAACTCCCTACCAGATTGTGCTCTACCCCTCCTCATCCCCCCCCCCCCCACAATTTTTGCCAGTCAACCAAAGCAGGAGTGTTACTGAGCTGCCACTCACAGCTGCCAACTCTAAACAAGATGGATTGCTGGGTTGACTTGGGACCAAGCGCCTCCTTAAAAACAAGACTCAGGAAATGATCTGGAAAGCTAGAGAGACGGTGTCAGCTTGCAGAAGCTAAGAAGCTGTGCGCATGAGCAGTGCCCAAATGGGAGACCACTGGCAGAGCCGGCCTTGGAACTGGGTAGAGTGGCCCTAAGGGTGGCTGCATGACTTCCTTAGAGAGGGTGGTCCTCTGTCTGAAAGCCTGGCAGAGGTTGGTGCCCCAGTTGAAGATGGTGTCAACTGGAAGGTCTATTCAGGCCCAGGTCAATTTTAAAGATCAATAGCCCTAAGGATATGACTAAAGCCATACCACCAGCAACTCTACACCAATCAACAGGCAGCGGTCAACTAACTTGACCACCACAGGAAAAGGTAAGGGTCCCCAAGTGGGTTAAATCCCTTTCGAATCCTTCTTGATGGAAGGCAACAGCTTCATCCATCCTGGACTGGGGCTGAAGAGGATTTTGTGTGCCAAAAGAGCTCAGGACCAAAAAGTGACTTGTGGAACTGGATCAATGGTACAGGCGTCACACAGCGAGGCAGAAGGCAAACGGAAGGCCACAGCGTTATATAGTTCCCAGGATAATCTTCACGGCTGATTGCCGCAAGGAGAGATAATATTCAGAATTGGATACACACAGGAAGGAGAAGAAGCCCTAGTAAGGAGAAGGGGTGGCAGGAGCTTAAAATTGCACATCATCCACTGTGTGCAGCCTCTGGAAATCAGGCTCAGCTAATGCAGAAGTGATCTACTCAGACAGTCTTCCTCATGCACTGTAATTCTGCATAGTATTCCTCATGCATGGGCACTGTAATTCTGCTTAATTTATGGAAACAATTTCTAATTTTGCATTTGTAAATGAACATAGGGCAGGCCAAAATATTCCAGGACAGGACACTGTGCGCCCCTCCCTGGTGGGTGTTGTGACTCCCCTCATAGTGGTTGCACTCTCTCCCCATCAGTGGTGAAATGAAAAGAGCAAGTGCTCCTCATGACCAATAAGGAATCATCAGCCCTGTAGAAAGATTTTTTTTAAAAAAAGGCAGATAGCTGGTTCATTCTATACCCAGGATGGTGAACCTTTGCACTCCAGATGTTCTTCATACCTGTCAAGTTTTGGATTTGGAAATAAGGGAAATTTCCTGGCAAATAAGGGATACTTGACAGCTATGCTTATCCTGTGCTGCCCTCCAATGGCGGCAATAGGGCATTGCAGTGCAATTAATAAGGGATGATGGCGGGAAATAGGGTAAAATAAGGGGTTTTCCTGGCCAATAAGGGATACTTGACAGCTATGATGTTCTTGGACTTCAATTCCCAGAAACCCAAGTCCCTGTGAATCCACACAAATGGGTTTACTGCACAGTAAACCCATTTTTGTGGAGTCACAGGAACTTGGGCTTCTGGGAATTGAAGTCCAAGAACAGCTGGAGTGCCAAGGTTCCCCATCCCTGTTCTATACCAAGCATTTTGTAAAGGCAGTGGCTCTTCATTGTCCATCCAAGACCAAAGCACCTTCCCACAAATTGCATCACCCTACTGTGAAACCATACGGAGTTCCAGGTGGAATCTGTTTTTTTTCTCCAAGCGAGTGTGATGGTCACAGCTGAGCCTATGGAGAAGAGAGGAGACGGAGCTCAGAGTCCCTGCAGATCAGAAGGAATGGAGCTTCATCTCTGAAAGCCCTTCCTTCAGCACACAACATAACTGTTGATGTGCAATGCTCGTGTAATGAACTTCACACTGCCCACAAATAGCTTTTCCCACACAGAGCACCCAGGGTGAGGTGGGGGGGAGGGGATGGGGGGGGGTGCTAAATGTTTTAATCGATGACCTTCAAGGTGACATCATTCTGAGGGAACTGCAACAGGGAAGCCTCTCTAATTATCTGAATTGGTAACGAGCATCATGGATTTAAGGGGACTGCGGTGGCTTGGTGGTTAAGATGCTAAGCTTGACAATCAGAAGGTCAGCAGTTCGAGACCCAAGTGCTGCACAACGGCGCGAGTGCCCGTCTCTGTCCCAGCTCCTGCCAACCCAGCAGTTCGAAAGCAAGAAATTGCAAGTAGATAAATAGGTACCACTTCAGTGGGAAAGTAAGCAGCATTCCATGAGCTCCAGTGTCTAGTCACGCGTGCCACATGACCAGGGAAATGTCCGCAGATTTAGACAGCACTGGCTCTTTGGCTGTAAATGGAATTGAGCACTGCACCCTAGAGACCTTGACCTTTACTCTCATGGATTGAAGTGGTGGCAAGTTCCCTCCCTACAAAGCAGTTGCGCTCCTTGTTTGGAGAGAAAGCATTCTGAACCACTATTCCCAAATTACCATAGAGATCTGTTCTACTCTGGCTCCATGAGGTTTAGATCATGGCGATTTTCTGGCTTTCCTTCCACATCGTCCCTGTCCTTTTCTCCAAAGAGAACAAAACAAAACTGTATCCTGAGACAATGATGAATGAGTTTGTTTACAAGAGGGGCTGGTTGTGTTTTGATGTCCCCACACACACACATGCACACACCCCGCACTGCCTCAGAAATTGGTGGCAGCCTTTGGAACAAGAAGGCAAGCGCTTGGGTGGGGGAAAGTGCCGTTGCGAGGCGCTTGGATCGGGTTGGATTATTTATATCGCTCTGAAGAAGGTTAATAATGAGGGTCTTTAAGCCGCTTGCCGGCTGCGCGAGGCTTGTCTCCGGGTAATGGCTAGAATACGAAAATGCAATTTAAAGCAGGTCTATTCTGGAATGCCACGCTTAAAGTGGCACTTGTGTAGAGTGAACAGCCCTTGTGGCACAATAGAAAATACACACACAGAGAGAGAGAGAGAGACAGGCCTTGCCCTCTTTGTGCAAAGCGCCAGGCTGAAAGGCGCACTTGAGAAGGAATGCTTGTTTCTTCTCTATGTCTCCACCAATTAAACCATTTCCACAGCCCACCTGCCTATGAGATGATTGGCTTCAATGGAGGCTCATTGTCAAGGCAGCGCATGGGAACTTGACCATCTCAATGGAAATGTCTCTTCGGTCAAGGTGCCATGATCACAATCGTTGCTCCAATCATTCAAGTAATTCCTCTCTTGTGTGTTACCAGTGTGTTGTGTTGGCCTTAACCAAGGGGGCAGGAAAATACAATGAAATACTCTGTTTATCCCACCTAGTGGCCAATTTTGATACTGCGCCTTCCTTCGTTGCTAAATATTTCATCTCAGACCACCCCACTTGCACTGAATGCTGGAAATGGACATTTAGTTCAGTTGCATTTCAATATTTTAATTTGTTTGATGGCAGTTAAACTTTAATTTGAGGGCTCTTTTATCTGTACCTGTTTTAATCCTTGTCTGATGGAGTGGACTTGATCCACAAAAGCTAACATTAAAATACAGTTAGTCTTTAAAGTGCCACATTGTTTTGTTTTGTTTTTTGTTTACTCTCTGATATGGTTTAATCCTATCATAGCTCAGGGGTTTAGGCATTTGACTGCAAAGACAGAGGTTGTGAGTTCAGTTCCCTCACGGTGCCTCCGGAGAGAAGAGCCAGCCTGGGTAACGTTGGGCAAAGTGCACAGTACCAGGGGTGGCCCCCAGAAGAGGCGAATGATGCACCACATCTGCTCATTCTCTACCTAGAAAACCCTAAATAGGATCTCCCTCAGCCAGAACTGACTCATTGGGATACAATTACTATTGGCTGGCTAGACAGCTCAGTGTTTTAAGTACCGTCCCAGCTGCAGAGCCAGGAGTTCGAGTCTTCACTGTGTCTCCTGGAGAAGAACCAGCCTATATATGGGGCTGTGCAGGGCAGAACCCCCAGAAGATGGGAATGAGAACCCCCCCCCCCCAATGAAATTCAGGATGGCTAGAAGTCAGAATTGACTTGATGGCATGAAATTATTACTAAAACCAGAAAGTGTTCCCAAATTCCACTATTTTATGCCAGTTTAGCTCCCACAGTTGTTGCTAGAGATTCCTGGGAAGTATATAGGGAAATGAGAAATTATGCCTTATTTTCCAGGGAATTAAAGTTTGTCTGATGGATCCTCCATCAGAGGCCAGTCTCCTAAAAGCTCTTGAAAGAAGCCACTCTGCACGGACGTAGTCCCTGTAACCAGATGTTGTCAGCTCTGACTAGGCAGCCACTCTGCAGGGTCTAAGACTAGCCCTACCTAAAGGGTACCCAGATCTCCTTGATGGTCGTCTTCCACTCACATACTAACCAGGCCCTATTTCAGTCATGGTGAACCTTGGCACTTTAGGTGTTCTTGGACTCCAATTCCCAGAGGCCCAAGTCTCTGTGGATCCATACAGATGGGTTTACTGTACGCGCAGTAAACTCATCCGTGTGGATTCACAGAGACATGAGCTCCTGGGAATTGAAGTCCAAGAACACCTGGAATGCCAAAGTTTGTCATCACGGCCCTATTTTGTTTGGTTCTCAAAATCCAATGAGACTGGGGTGGAGCTTCAGAGTAGTTTGACGGTTAGGAGAAGAGGAGGAGGAGGAGGAATAGACTCAAAATTATGCAATATGATAGGGGCAGGATCCAGGGAAACAGATCGATAATGTTTGCTATCTGCAAATACTGGAAAGAAAAACCTTCCTCTGACTTTTTTTAAAACTGCAGTCTATTACGTATGAGCTCATGTTCTAAAACAATGACCAGATGGTACGTGATGCCAGAAGAATTCTGCAAGATTAATATCAATTGAGACAACCCATACTGCAATACCAAAAGGTGTTTTGTTTTCCTTCCATATGAGGTATAGGTGTGAAAAGGCGAAATAATTTTGGATCCAAACAAAAGAACAATTACAAACAGTGTTCGAACTAAAATTATTTTTCACGGATTTATACAAAAGGGTAGCAATACACATACAGGAATATAATATATAACTGCTACCCTAATTATTGTGATGCAAAATATTGGAGACAATCTGAAATTCCTATGATACTAAGGGCATCTATTATAGATTGGTGAGGGACCGAATTTTCCTGTTATTGTGCTGACCTCCCCAGCGGGTATTGTCGCCGCACAGCAGTGCTACACTGACAGTCTATTCAAGGATAGTCCAAATAGCAAAGTCCAAAGAACAAGCCGAGGTCTGGTTACCAGTAGTTGAAGCAAGCATCTAGTCCAAAGGATATCTGGGGCATTGTCAGGATTGACAGAGAAGTTAGGGTCACGGCAGGCAATCTCAAGAGGTATCCGAAGTCAAGCAGGGTGTCGGTCTTTGCATTGAAGAATTGTACTGACACTGGAATTCTGCAACAAGTTTGCTTAACCTCCCAGCTAATCACTATCAGCTGGGAGCCTTCTCTGGTACTTAGTTCTAGCTTGCTTGCGTCGCAGGTGTAGCTCCTTTCTACATCTTTCCCTGACTGAGGGCTGATCACTGTCAGAGTCAGACTTCTGATCTGACAGGTCATCTGTCTGGGGAAACAGAGTTGGGCCTGAAGCAGGCCGAGATTCCTGGCTCAGGACATTCTCAGATTTGGGTGCAGGCAGAACTGGGCTGGGCATAGGAAGTGCCTCCTGATCCAATGAGGACTGGATCACAACAGTTATTGAACCTGTTCTTTGCAGGTTAAACTTTCAAGCATTTAAAAAAAGGAGTTAGTGGGGAAACAGAGACAAAATAAAGGATAGTAACAACAACCACACAGGTGGAATTGGAAATGCAATCAATGCAATCAACCTCATTTTGCTCATTATACGTTAACAAGTTGGGTCGAATCTGGGGTTCCAGGGCATTTGCAGCATTCACTGTTGAGTGAGGTGGTCTGAGAGGAAATGTTTAAAGCCTTCTGCTAAGGAATGAATGGAGAGCTATGGTGGTTTAGTGTTTAAAATGCTTAGCTTGACGACCAGAAAGACACAAGTCAACGGTTCGAGACCCAAGTGCTGTACAACCGAGTAGTAAGCTCCTGTGGTCTGTCCCAGCTCCTGCTAACCTAGCAATTTGAAAGCAGGAAATTGCAAGTAAGTAGGTACTGTTTCTGCAGCAAAGGTAACAGCATTCCGTGTGCTCTGGCATGTAATCAAAGTATGCCACATCACCACACAAACATCTGCAGACACACACAGTGCTGGCTCTTTGGCTGTAAACAGAGATGAGCACTGGACCCTAGAGTCAGATACGACTGGCTTTCGAGAATGAATATAAACTGCCTTTTATAGGAATCTCACTTCCACTAAAAGACTTCCCTTTCTGTTCAAAGGCTTTCTCATCCAGTAAATGTTTCCACCTCTGGAGCCTGTGGTCTTACTGATGGGACCTTATATGTGCAGGTTCAAACAGCCAACCGGTTGACCTCTAGAACCATTATTCTTTATTTTTAAAAAAGAGCCTGTGATGTGCATTTGGAAACAATGCTTAGGGCTGGTGCTTATTTAAGCTGCACAGCATGGCACCAACTTTACAGCCAAAGCAGAAAGCATTTGTCATCCAGTTATATCCAGAGGAAGGTCAGGGTACATGGGGGGGGGGGGGGGGGAATGGATCCTGGAACCCCCTAATCCTGCCAAGGAATTTTTTCTGCATCCAATTGTATCAGAATATAAGGATCTGTCTGTTGTAGGAAACGTTAAAAAATACATTCTTGAGTATATAGAATCGCATTGATTATAATGACACTGCCAGGGGCCTATTCAAATTAAAACACACACAAGGGAAATCAGGAACGTTACAGAGGTTGTGTGGTGCGTTCCAGAATGGTTATGTAACCAGACACACAACCAGACCTCAGCACAAAATCACAGATGCCTCCACAATTTCCACAGATGCTTGTGGTGATTCGAATGGGATACTGGCCTAGAACAGAACATATGGGATTCAGAAGACTTGTAAAGGAAGTAGGCATTAAGTCGTTATGCGTTTGCGATCGTATTTTAGAATGGAATCAGACAGCTAGATAGAGACTAGAGACATTTGCCTAGGGAGAAAGTGTGGCTATGAAGTCAGTTTTAAGTGGTGTTTTTTTTAAAATAGTAGCTGCATTAGACTGTGTTTCAAGCATATCAGAGAATAAAACAAAGCAAAAATGTCGTACTAATTTAAAAACTCGTTGCTGTATTTTAACCTGAGCTTTTGTGGATCAAGTCCACTTCATCAGACATGGGAGTGAGGTTTCATGGCATCAATTTATACACATCAGGTACATAGATACAGAGTGATTGGTTAGCATAACAGAGAAGCATACAAATCAAAACATAAGAACATAAGAATGGCTTTATACAACTTGTAATAGTAGAAGATTTATGGTTGTTTTTCAGATTAGTTGAGAAGTTTCACCCTGTTGAATTGCAAATGGTGAGTAGAAGGATACAAGATAAATACCTGGCATTAAACATTTGCTAATTAGTTTAACCTTCAGCATCTATTGACAATTGTGTGAGTGCATCCTTTCTTCTGGGAGAAAGTCTATGTTGTGAATGAGAAGTCTACTGAAAGGTTTACGTGAAGGTGGTATAATATAACAGCATATAACATAGAACACACATAGCAGCATATAACAACCTGTGTATTAAATTTGATAATGTTCCAGAAACCCTTGACTAATATTCAAACCTTTGCGATGGTTGTCCATCATATGGATGCATTTTATTTTTGTTGTCTCTCTCTTTATCCTTGTCTTGTAATTTCTTTGTACCAGAATGGCAAATTTCAAGTCTTGGGCATACCTGTCAACCTTCCTGGATTGGCCAGGATTTTCCGTTTTTCGGCGCCGATTTTCGCCATTTCCCTCCCAGAGCTGCCGAAACCCCGGAATTTGACAGCAGGGGGAAAGGCGTTACTGCACATCCCTTCTGCGCAGCTCGCTTCTACGCATGCGTAGAAGGCTTTTACGCATGCATAGAACCCTCCTATGCTTGCGTAGAACCATTCTACGCATGGGTAGAACCCTTCTATGCATACGTAGTAGGCTTCTGTGCAGAAGGGGATTGTAGAAGCCTTCTACGCATGCATAAAAGCCTTCTACGCATGCGTAAAAAGCGACCTGCACAGAACTGTTCTACGCAGGTCCCGGATTGTCCGGAGCCACAGTTGACAGGTATGGTCTTGGGTAGCGTGTCCAGGTAGATTGAAATTGTTTGAAGTCTGTGTTACAGGTAGATCTACAGATCAGGGTTGCCAACATGTGTCTCTGCAAATGTCATTAGGCTGCAATTCCCATCAACCCTAAAGAGTATAGTCAACAGCAAGGTGTGGTGAGAGTGGCTGCCCAACATCTGTAAGGCTGCAAATGGCCAACCCTTGCTGTTATTAAGTGGAAAATGTTTTGCAGTGTTTGAATCTCTAGTAAAGTTCCCCTTAGCTGTGAAGTAGCAGTACAAAGACCCACAGAGGAGATTAACCACAAGTCTCCCAAAGTTCACCTCTTCTCATTAACTGGCACTCAAAGTTTCAATAACTCACTCTAAGACATGTGTAGGGGAAATAATTTTTAAAATGTTTCTTTACTTACAGTTAGTAGGAATTACAGACATGTGCATGCTGCTTTCTTTTACTGTGTGCATGCAAACAAACAACCAAACAGATCAACAGCAACAATTTCCTACATAGTGTTTTAACTGATATTTTGTCCATTTCTCCAATTGAAATCTATTGAATCAAGATACTGTACATTGATTTCTTCAAACATATATTTTTAAAAAGGAGTAAGACCAGGGCAAGAATATCTATTGTTTTGGAAAGATTGGACAAATGTATAAATAAAATGTTATATAGAAAATAATTAGATGAAGGTATACAATGTCCCTCTAAGGTGGTGTGTGTAAAGGTAAAAGGTTGCCCTTTGCTCTAGAGCCCGTGCTTGTCTGCATCTGCAGACGTTTCCGTGGACATTTGGAAGGCATGCCTCTACACCAGAGTGCATGGAATGCTGTTTACCTTCACACTGAAGTGTTCCCTATTTATCTACTTGCAATTTCTTGCTTTCAAACTGCTAGGTAGGTGGGAGCTGGGAAAGAGACGGGAGCTCACTGCATCGTGCAATGCATGGGAATTGAACTCTAACCTTCCAGTCTTAACCACTTAAGTCACCACAGTCCTGTGTGGTGGGTGTACTTAGTAGTTTATACAAGTTTTTTATGTTGTTGTTTTTTTTAGATTTTGTGTACTGTATTGTTTTTCTTATATCTTGTATTTGTATGTTACTGTTGTTTTTTGTTAGTGTTTACATTTTTGGGGGGGAAATAAAGTAAAGAAAAACATTTGGGGTAGGGGCACAGAAATGGGTGCAGGCATCAAAGGGCCATGCATGGTCCCTAACTCTTGATGGCCACCCCTATGTAACCCATCATGGAGAGCTGGCAAATGGTAATGTCAGCAAGTCTGACCACAGGTGCAGAATTTTAGGGTAAAACTTTCATTTGGTTTTTGGGAGAAATAAGTCAAGGGAAGAAGACAAGCCAACCACATTTCCTTGCTTAGGCAATGTGAAAATCAATTGTCTTCTGTACAATGAGTTCCAAAGTACGCAAATTCTTACATTGCTTCTTCCTGCAACTCAACATGGATTGTCAGGTGGCAGTTAACTAACCTGACTACCCAGAGGACTAACGGCATTGGGTGCTGAAGTCCACAGAACAAAATGATGGTCCCCAAGTGGATCAAATCCCACTTGAGAATCCATCTTGATGGATGGCAGCAGCTTCATCCAGCCTGGTCTGGGGCTGTGGAGGATTTTATGTGCCAAAAGGGATCAGGACCAGAAAGGGACTCATAGAACTGGATCAGTAGTACAGGTGTCATGCTGCAATATGGAAGGCAAATGGAAGGCCAATGCAATATATCATTCCCAGGATATATTCATGGCTGATAGCCATGATGACAGCTAATCAATATTCGGAATCAGATACGGAAGAAGAAGAAGAAAATGATGATGATGATGACCACAGGAATGCCATAAGATAGAAAAGTTTCATTGAAACTTCTGTGCCTTGTTGAAGAAGCAAGCTTCTTTTCATGTTCTGGTTCCACGAACACTGCACAGTGGCTTGATGCTTCAGCACCACAAGACGCTGCCGTGGAAACCTCAGAAACGTTGTTCCCAAAGTTTATGCCTGGGTAGTCTTCTCCAACCTGGTTACCATAATGTTTATGATGGCCAGACCCATAATTCCCAAGCCCACCATGACCATCTGCCACACTCATACCTGTCAAGTTTTGGATTTGGAAATAAGGGAAATTTCCCAGCAAATAAGGGATACTTGACCGCTATGCTTATCCTGTGCTGCCCTCCAATGGCGGCAATAGGGCATTGCAGTCTAATTAATAAGGGATGACAGCAGGGAAGAGGGTAAAATAAGGGGTTTTCCTGGCCAATAAGGGATACTTGACAGCTATGCACACTCACTTCAGACAATGAGCATTAGAATCAAATGTGCCGGAAGACGCCTGTTTGGGGAACACAGAGTAACTCAGACAGTTCAGGGTTAATTTGAAAGCCCCTTTTCAGAGCACAGTTGGGTGTAAACTGGTGGCTTGCACGGAGCACAAAAATCAGCAACATGGTTGGCACTTACAGCCATTATTTAAGAATAAATGCCTTTCAGCAACACAGTTTAATCAGGAGAGAGCCACAGCATTATCTATTATTTTATATCTGCCACCTTTGCGCCAACCGTTATAATGAAGCCCAGCCACCTTATTTAATATGGAGGCCGTAATTAGCTGGAAGTGTCTTCTCTGCAGGATTCTGCCTGATCATCAGCTTTGCAGAATTAAATGCTTCAGAGAAAGAGAAACAATTTGATTCCTTAATTTCCATGCAGCCGGTGAGGCTTCATCCTTGCCCCGTCAGCTTCCATCCAGCTGTCTGGGTAGGGAGGAGATAGGACTCTGGGCTGAAAAAGCAACATGTACAATCAAAGGCACAAAAGATGCCTTCCTTTCTGGGGAGATGATGGAAGAAGAAGAAATCTCTCTTTAATGAAAGCTCGGTGATGGAGCCAGAAGATTCACTCCTTGCAAGGGGAACAGAGGAGGGCAGGGGGTGGGAAGAGGCGGGAAGAGAAGGATGCTTTGCGAGTGGGGCGGCATACAAGTTGAATAATAAATAAATAAATAAATAAATAAATTGCTACAATCATACCTCTTCTGAGGTATAAAGCGTCCATTTAGTCCATTTAGATGCTTGCCCAGATAGTCATGAATCCCTGCAGAATCAAACCCTGATGCTGTGCCTGTATGAATGGGGTCCATTCCCAGGTACACAATCACAATTAAATTTTTTTTGACACAAGCACAGCTATGAAATAGTTTCCCTTTGGGGCAGCTAGAGTCCCACAGAATGGCCAGGGCCATAGCCAGGGGGTGGCCAGGGTAGGCGTTACCCACCCTGAGTTATCAGTTTGCCCACCCTCAAACTCCTGGCTGCTTATATATATATGTGTGTGTGTGAGAGAGATATATAGATGACATTGTTGCCCATCTTGAAAAAACATTGGCCCACCCACATCTAGAATCCTGGCTACGGCCCTGAGCATGGCGTAGTATTTTTGGGATTCTTGGAAATTGTATTCTGAAAGGAGGTAAACTTTGCCCATCCTTGCATCTGGCCACCTGATCAAAAATGTGACTATTAGACAAACAGGGTTTTGGGAAGCAAGTAGTGCCAAAAAGGCAGGTAAAGCTGACCCAGGAATGGGAGGTATTTGTGTCTTGGGAGGGGGGGGGGGGCTGTCTTCCAGACCTTTCTGCAAAATCATTGCTGGCAAAGACACAGTGTATTGTTATTCTATAGGTGTCTGCTTACCTTTGAAATAGATCTCAACCACGCCGCACTTGAAGGGAGATGCAAACAAACTAGAACAGATACAGGGAAGGGCAACAAGGATGATCAGGGGACTGGAAACCAAGCCCTAGGACCGTGATTATGAACCTTGGCACTCCAGATGTTCCTGGACTTCAATTCCCAGAAGCCCAAACACCCTGGGAATCCACACGAATGGGTTTACTGCGATTCATCCGGCCCACGCTGCCCTCGTCGCTTCCAGAAGCGGAAGTAAAACGTGCCCATACGGTTAAGGTTCTTCTGGGTTAATCTTTCCTCTGTACGGGCATGTTTTACTTCCACTTCTGGGAGCGACAAGGGCAGTGCGGGCCGGATGAATCACAGTAAACCCATTCGTGCGGATTCATGGGGGCTTGGGCTTCTGGGAAATGAAGTCCAAGAACATATGGAGTGCCAAGGTTCGTCATCATGGCCTTAGGAGGAAAGATTGAAGGAACTGGGCATGTTTAGCCTTGAGAAAAGGCGACTGAGAGGGATATAATGATGATAGCACTCTTCAAATACCTCAAAGATAATCATAAAGAGGAAGGGGAGGACCTGTTCTCCATCATCCCAGCATGCAGGACACATAATAGCAGGCTCAAACTAAATGAATCGAGATATAGGCTGAATATCAGGAAACACTTCTTAATGGTTAGAGCAGTGCGACAAGGGAACCCATGATGCCCTCGGGAGGCAGTGTGCACTCCAACCCTGGAAGCATTCAAGAGAGAATTAGACAACCTTCTGTCAGATCTGCTTTGATTCAGATTCCTACATTGAGCAGGGGGTTGGACTAGATGGCCTCAGAGACCCCCTTCCAATGTAGGGGTTCTGTGATCTCTCTTCTTCTTTCACAAGTGCTGTATCTGATTCTGAATATTGGCTATCATCATGATGATCAGCCATAAAGATTGTACTGGGAGCAACATAACGCAGTAGTCTTCCATTTGCCTTCCACATTGCAGCGTGACCCCCATAACCACTGATCCAGTTCCATGAGTCACTTTCTGGCCCTGAGCCCTTTTGGCACGCAAAGTCCTTATCATCATCCCCAGGCCAGGATGGATGAAGCTGATGCCCTCCATCCAGATGGATTCAAGTGGGAATTAATCCACTTAGAGACCATCGCCTCTCCCATTAGTCTTCAGGATTGTCAGGTTAGTTAACCACCACCTGACGATTGGTGTTGAGTCATTGGCTGTTGAGTCTATTCTTTTACCATAGCAGGATAACCTGGTCAGACTCTCACACATACCCAATTCAGCAAACTCGCACAATTATACATTGTTTAAAACTAAAAGTTGATTTCCAGTTCCCTCCACTTCCATCCTTCCTCTCTTGTGTGGTAGGAGTTACACCCGAAGCACCCAGATGTGCAAACTGTGAGTGCTTACACCTAAAGAGGTAAAAAAAGAAGCCAATAACCACATCAAGGGCTTTCTCTGCTGTAGCCCCCCCCCCCCGCCCCCTCCTCGACATGGACTGCCAGCAGAGATTAAAACTGCTCCTAAGTTCTTAACATCTTGTTAAGTCGCTAAAGACTTACCTATGTCAGCAAGCCTTTCAAGGTTTATAAGAACATTAGAACTGCATAGCGCTGGCCCTGGGTTTTTAAAAATTGTTATTAATTTCTCTTACTGCTGCTGATCATATTTTACTATGAATATCCTTATGATCGTAAGATGATCTGACACTGTCTGGTATTGTCTCTTTGGCTTATTTTGGGATGATGATCATTTTGATTTTTGTATGCATATTTCATAATTTTGCATTGTATGTTTTATATAGTGCAAGCCACACTGAGTGGTGCTTGCATCAAAAGGGTAGGGTATAAATGAATGAATGAATGAATGACTGGTTAAACTGCTGTACTGCAGCCAGAATGTTATGAGTCCAATCCTGTTGGGGGATCAAGGTTGACTCAACCTTCCATCGTTCCAGTAAAATGAGGACCCAGCACGTTGGGAGACAACATGCTAATTACCTTATGAACAGCCCAGAGAGTGCACTAAGTGCTATGGGGCGGTATCTACATGTAATCGCTATTAATTAATGAATGCACCATGCAGCTCTGAGAGGATCCTTGGGCTGTGGGGAGGAGAGGAGAGCTGCATATTCGCCTCCAGATTTGGTAAAACTGCCACCCCTCCCCAAATCTAGGCCATTGCTCTTTTGCAGGACCCCAGCAGGGAAATGGAGTGAGCTGGAAAGGGGGCAGCCATGCCCATATGGGCAGAGAAAGCGCTGCCCTTTGCCCTTTGCAGGAGGCCAGAGGAGGCTCTGAGTGAGAGTGCTTTGCACCGATGATCGCATCCTCCTCTCTGCCCACTGTCCAGAGGTGGAAGTTGCAAAGTGAAGGAGGGGACCCTCCTGGCTTCCCCACATCTGCTGCCCACCCTGGCTTTCAACCCTGAGGAGATGTTGTTGGGTGGGTACCAAAGTGTGGATGGAGGAAGACTGGGGTGGGGTGGGGAGCTGTTCTCTTCATGTCTGGTAGTAAGTCTTGGAAAATGGTGGGTCTGGAACTGTATCAGGGTGGATTTCAACACATCTGCAGGGCTGCAGTTTAAGGTTAAGCTACTTCTGTCTGGGCACTGACTTCAGCCTTAGCAGAGGAAAGATTCACAAATGGGGTGATGCTTTTAAGCACTGCAGCATGACGGCTAAGATGCAATGTCTGCACAGCAGTGAACTAGTTACCACCTAAGTTACTCATTATTATCTGGATGAGACCTCTCTGTTCATTTACCCTTGGCAGCTCTAAGGAAAGCTTGTAGATAGCGTAACTATTGACCCTCGTTAGCTCAGAGTTCGTCAGCCCAAGCTAATTCCCACCCCGCAAATGCCAAGATGCATAATATTGACCTGTCTTAAAAACTGATTTGGAAAAGGGTCAGAAGTTCCTACTGGCTGGATGTGTGCATTTTTCTAATTAACTTGCAGGTGTGCTCTCTTGCAAAAGTATTGCCACTTCTGTACAGACCGCTCAGGTCTAGCATAGTGCGTGTGTGTGTGTGCGCGCATGCGCATGCACACACGGATATCCTAGGAGACTCAGCAAAGAGGCAGCTGGCAAGCTAAACAAGGCCGCTCCTAGAAAAGGGGGCAATGCCTGCCTTCCAAATGCCCGCCTTCCCTGGCTCAGCCTCCTCTTGCGAAACATGCTCCCAATGCGTGCCCAGACCCTGTCTTGTTTTTTGCCTCCGCTTGACTGCACTTTGACTTGGAAGCTCTTCGAGGTAAATATAGACATGTGGATCTGTTTGTAATTCAGAAAATGCAGGGTGCATGTGATTCCAGGCAGTTGGTTAATATTTCATGTGCTCCCGGGCAAGGTGTCTGGTCATGGAAAGGTTTAGGAAGCTCCCGATTGCTAAATTTAACCTCAAGAATTTGTTTTCTTCCTTCCTTCCTTCCTTCCTTGTCCGTCCATCCGTCCTTCCTTCTTTCCTTCCTAAGCCACTGAAGCTGCCTATTCCATTCAGCCAGTCCCAGGCCAGCCCACCAGGCAGTAATTGGCACATAATGACACTGGAATGCAGCTATTAAAATAACATTATGGGCTGACAGGAAAGCCATTTCCCTTGTCAACCCTTCCACGTCCTTTTTGTGACTCTCAGCAGGGGAGACTTGAAGCTCTCTTCAGCACAAAAAGTGAGTGTTTTCAATGAAATGGTTGTACAGTATATCCAAACAAACATAAAAACAAAAAGCAAACAAACAGAATAGGAAACAAGAACCCTGTGGCACCTTAAGCACCGACTGCTGTATTTCAGTGTGGGCTTCTGTGGATAGATCCACAAAAGGGAAGAAAACAGGAAAATAAGCCCATGGGGGGCAAGGGGGGGGGGGGGGACGGCAATCTTAATTCTTCTTTTGTGTCCAATCAAACCCTGGACTGCCAAAATGATGCCCTTTCTTGGCTTTATTGTTGGCCAAACGTTAAGTCCTCATAGGTGCATGTTTCTGGTAATAATTGGCAGACCAGTAAATGATAAGAGGGTTCTGTGTCTCTCCACATTCACACCATGTGTTGTTGTCCACCAGCAGCCCCCACTTGAGCCTGTTGGTCTTCCATTTAGGGCAGGGGTGCCCAAACTATGGCCTGTGGGCCAGATCTGGCCCCTAACACCAATTCGCTCCCAGAAGTGGAAGTAAAATGTGCCTGTATGGGAGCGCTTCTGGGAGCGATGAGGGCAGCACAGGCTGGATGAATTGGTGTCAGGGGCCGGATCTGTCCCACAGGCCATAGTTTGGGCACCCCTGGTTTAAGCAGAGAAAATGGCAGCTTAAAATTTTTCTCATTCTGTTGTCAAACAGATTGCAAGGCGCATTTTACTTCCGCTTCCGGGGGGGGGGAGGAACCACACGACCAGCCTGCAGAACCACATAACCGGCCCGCAGAACCACATGACCAACCCATGGCCCAAAAATTTTGGCCAGCCCTGATTTAGGGACTCCGATCCTCAGCCTATTCAGGGTCCTCCAAGTGATGTAGAGGAGGTTGAGTTCCTCAGCCATATCCTCCTTTAATGTTCTTCCTTATCCAGTGAGTTCCTTCCTCCACCTTTTAATTCAGTTTTGTTCGTGCCTACCCTCAAGAATGTTTGTTCTTGCCATAAAGCTCTTCCTGGATCTGAGCCTGCAGACTTGAGGCTCATCTCCATGTTGAGGGTCCTTCTCTTGATTAGTTCTCTCAGCATCCGCTGCAGCTTCTCTCCTGATCTTAGGTGGAGCGATACCAAGAAGAAGGCACATTTTCTCAACTGGTGTAGGTTTGAGGCATTCTGTTACTATATGCATAGCTTCAAACCAAAGGAGATCTCATTTCCTGGTTTCTGTACTGGCCATAGTCACTAGCTATTCCTGATCAGAGATGGGGAAAGTTGCTTTCCCTATATTTCATGCTACAGCCCTTGGAAGGCCATGGCCTTGCCTTGCCTGCTTGGAACAATCTATTTTTTACTCACCAGACGAGTCTTTTGCTAAAACTCATCCCCGAGCCAGATGAGAAGGCTGGGGTTACACAGGCCAGCAAGAGAACCAGAGGGAGAGCAGGAGGGGGGAGAAATGCTTGGCACCTGACCTCAGACTGCGCTGCAAATCAGTTCCAAAAAGGGATTTTTCTAGCCCTCCCACAAGGTCCCAGGCACTGACAGAAACTGAAGGTCATCTCCAGAAACATTGCCAGCTGGCTACAGTCCGGAGCATAGAGTCGCACAGGTGGCTGAGGTCCAACCAGACCTGCTGCAGCCTGGCCTCCACTGTCATCCACATTGTCGTAGCCTTTGAATGTTTCCAATACCATCTCCATGGGGCAGTGGTTGAAGACAATTTAGAAATAGGTAACAGGACCTAGGTCAGTGATGGCCAACCTTGGCACTCCAGGTGTTCTTGGACTTCAATTCCCAGAAGCCCTGCTCAGCAGGAGTGCTGACTTGGGCTTCTGGGAATTGCAGTCCAAGAACACCTGGAGAGACAAGTTTGCAGACCCCTGGTCTATAATGACAGATTGCTTACCTGTAGCTGTTCTTCTTCTTCATGGTCCTCTGTGAACCCATCATGTGGATTCACAGAGACCACAAAGAAGAACTTGATGGAGTGTAGGGGCTTATCTAGACCACAGGTTCACAAACCTGGCTCTCCAGATGTTCTTGGACTTCAATTCCCCGAAGGTCAGCAGGAGGGCTGACCTAGGCTTCTGGTAATTGCAGTCCAAGAACACCTGGAGTGCCAAGGTTGGCCATCACTGACCTGGAAAACCTTTGTGTGTTTTTGTGACCTTTGTGTTGGCTTAATAAAAGCATTATCCCAATGTAGATTTTGGAAAGTTGTGAAAAATTGGTCAACCGTTTTTGTTGTTCTCTTCCAGTTGGCTTCTGCCTTCTGATGTGGTGTGTGGACAGATTTTTTTTCCCCTCTGGAGGTGATGCTTTGATTATTCAATGTTGTGTTTGTGATAGTGTAGAAGAATGGTTTGGAAATACATTGATTTGGGGGATCACAACGTCAAGGCAGTTCAAGCTAGAGCAGTGTTTCATAACCTTTTGTTTTTGGACTTCAGTTCCCAGAAGCCTCAGTCAATTCCCCAAAGCACTGATCAGCCAATGTACGGACTGAGGCTTCTGGAAATTGATGTCCCCCTGTGGGTGTGCGTCCTACATTGGGAACCATTGGGTTAGAGGGTGTCAGCGTGAAAGGCAGTAGGTCTAGTCTGGGATGGGGGGTGGGAGTGAACCAATCAATGCCTGCTTGGGACACAACGGAGGGGGTGCGTGTGCCCCTATCCCCCTTTTCAACTCATCCTCTCCCTTTACTCTGCCTGCCTTGGGATGGAGCTGTTAACCGAGAAGCATCTACAGAAGAGGAGGTTTCTCAGGACTGAGAAAGCAACAGCTGTAGCTAGAGTTGTGAGCATCTGTGACCAATGGCACCCTCTCCCACCCACTCTGTGCCGAGGCCTGGGTATGAGGCTCACCCAGAGAAAGAGAGGGATCTGGAGGCCTCCGAAAGAAAAGGGAGGCCCATGGTGGCTTAGTGGTTAAGATGCTGAACTTGATGACTGGAGGGTAGGCAGGTCAGCAGTTCGGGACCCGAGTGCTGCATGGCGAAGTGAGCTCCTGATGTCAGTCCCAGCTCCTGCCTATGTAACAGTTCGAAAGCAATAAATTGCAAGTAGATAAATAGGTGAGAAAGGTAACTGCATCCCGTGTGCTCGTGTCAAGTCATGCCTGCCATATGACCACAGAAACGTCTGCAGACACAGACAGCGGTTGCTCTCGGAGTGCAAACGGAGATGAGCACCAAGCCCTAGAGTCAAAAATGACTGGCTTTCGAGCAAGGGCGACCTTGACCTAAAAGGAAGGGGAAGCTTCTGCTTTCCACATGAAAAAGTGGGGTGTGTGTGTGTGTGTGTGTGAATAAATAGGGTTGTGAGGCATTGCTATACGTGTGTGTGTGTGTGTGGGGGGGGGGGGGAATTCTTGGAGATGTCATTTAAAAAGGGAACTTTCTCAGGCTCTGGACCGGAGCTTGGTTCCTCCTGCCCAGATGTTTCCAAACGCCATGTACAGTATAGCTGCAAGAGAGCCTGCCTGTCTATTCCAAATGCCTGGGAAATTGGCCAAAGCCCATTAA
This sequence comes from Bradypodion ventrale, assembly GCA_035047345.1. Lineage (NCBI taxonomy): Eukaryota > Metazoa > Chordata > Lepidosauria > Squamata > Chamaeleonidae > Bradypodion > Bradypodion ventrale. Next base: position 3,130,059 of record JAWDJE010000004.1, on the reverse strand, counting down.
ACCCCGTCCTCTGCTAAATATTTGAAGCCTGGGATTAACTGCGACTGGCACATGTCAGTGTCCTTGGTAACGCAGCAGCCCTCCTGACAGCTAACGAGGAGGGGTGGGGGGCTCTCCTGGCTTGCTCTCCTCCCCCCCCCCCGCCCCACATGCTCACCCTTCTGTGGTTTTGGATCTGCTCAGTCCCTTTCTCTAGGGTGGGCCTGGGGAACAGGGTGGGGTTTTAAAATGCACGTGTACTGTGGACTTTCCAGTCATCAAGTTCAGTGTCTTAACCAGTCCCTTCCCAAGTGGATTAAATCCTACTTGTACCCATTTTGATGGAGGGCAGTAGTTTCATCCATCCTGGCCTAAGGATGATGATGAGGACTTTGCGTGCCAAAAGGGCTCAGGGACCAGAAAGTGACGTGTGGAACTGGGTGTCACACTGCGATGCGGAAGAGAAATCGAAGACTACTGCATTATATTGTTCCCAGGACAATCTTCATGGCTGACCACCATTATTTGGAATCGGATGCAGCACTTGAAGAAGAGACTACAAAAACCCTTGGAAGGCTGTGGTACATGAGAACTGACTTTGCAGCACATAGTTCATATTAGCACCTGATGATCATGAGACTGAGAAGCAAAGACAGCGAGTCTTCACAAACAAGGGTGATGGTTATTTTCCAGGTGAAAGGGGTCTTTTAAGGACTCTTTAAAAGATTGAGCTTTCCCAATGAGGCTTACCTGCCACTCAGCTCGAAATCCTTTCAGCACATTTATTCTCCCAAACCTTTGAACTAGAACCATTTTAATCTCTAGGTTTTTGGGGAAAAAACAGGGCTCTCTTCAGATGTCAGCTCCTACTGAATGTACATTTGTATTGCACCTGATTTCATATGGTAAGCCATGCTGAGAATTCATAGGATGGAGGAGGCAGTATCTTTCCCTATAATTAATTAATTCTATGGACGGAGTGTATCAAGAAGACATGAAGCGATTATACACAGAGCTTGATAAAGTTAATTTTGGACTACACGTTCCAGATGCCCTTGACTGGCAGGGGATTCTGGAAAAAATCCAAAGGAAGTAACTTTTCTGCGCTCTGATTCCAAACCAGAAGGGAGATTTTTCTGAAACTTCAGCACCCTCGCCTATTAGTGACTTACTATGGTAACATTTTCTTTTTACACCACCCTGTTTCAGTTCTTAACACATAGTAAAGTCCAAACTGGTAGTAAATTAAGCTGTCACATTTATTGCCTTGTGTATTTGATCCTTTGGACATGATTTACAGGGTAGGAGTTATGGCTTCACTCTTTGTACACTTGCTTGGAAGGAAGTCCTGTGTTTGAAGGGTCCTTATTGCCAAAGAGATGAAAGTTCCCGGCTTTCTGTTGTCCTTGTGAAATCAGTTTCCATTGGTAGAGTTGTGAGATTAATTCACCACGTAGTTCAGTTGGTATGAAGGACAACTTGATGTGTATGTAAATTGCAGGGTAAACTATTACTGCAACCTATGTGCTCCTGGAAAGTCCTGTGCCTTAAGGAGCTGTGACTGATTGTGACCAGTGAGAAGATGAACTTTGCTGACTGTCATGGGAGGCCTCTTGCAAGCTCCCATGTGGAGAAGGCTGCGTGGAAGGGTGGTGGGCACGGCGGTCCCTGCCTTCCGCCACCCTTCCCCTCCTCGCTCCCCCCTGCTTCAGAGCTGATCTGTGGCTGGGAAGTGCTGGGGTAGAGATTCCTCCGGGCCCTCCATTGCTAATGGAGTCGACCCGGCAGCTTTTTTATGGATCCGATAGGAAAACCATCTGTTTGGCTGACAGCTTTACTGGCTACCTCGGTCCCTGTCTCAGAATAATCATCACCATCACTGACACCACCTCCTTGTCCTCCTCCTCCTCCTTTCTCTGCTTTCACAAAGGGGGGAATTGGTTGTGAACAAGAAGGACGGGAGAGGATCAATTCCCTCTCAGCGAGGGCTCTGGGTATCTGACTAAGGGTGTGGAGGACACGTGGAGAAACAAATTGCCATTTGGAGCACTTGGGGAACAGTCCAGATGCAACCTATTTCCTGGCAATTGCACAATGCATAGGAGGGACACACTCTGAATTGGTCCTGATCTGTGCCCAAGCAGAACCTTTTTGGTTCAGGTATAGGATTTCTCCTTTTGGAGACTGGGCTGGCTGGAGTGATTCCCAGACAGAATGGGCGGCTGCTTCCTGCAACGTGACCCTTTCTGGTAGGATCAGGATCAGACATTCCCCTTTGAAGCTGTCTGATCTTAACCTAAGTTCCATGTCACAGCAATTGGGCTGTGCAAGCAGCAGAGGGTACGGTAACAGAGTGATGCAAAATGCATGCGACTTTGGGCACATTTTACTTCTGCTTCTGGGAGCGATGAGGGCAGCGCGGGCTGGATGAATTGGCATTGGGGGCCGGATCCAGCTCACAGGCCGTAGTTTGGGCACCACTGTTTTAGTCTCAACTGAATAATTCAACTTGGCGAAATCTCCTTGGTGCAACCAGGAGCAAAAGAGGAGGCATGAAATTCTAGCTGGAGATTTTATACCCTGGAAGGATTTTGCAGACAGTATCCTAGTTATTTACACTGTATATCCTTCTTTAGGTCACCTGAGGTCAAATTTTTCCCCTCCTCCACGAGTTATACCTGTGACATGATTGTCTGGTCAGGTCATCCTGCTATGGTAATAGAGTAGACCATGCTTCCAGCAACTCAACGCCGAGTGTCAGGCAGTGGTTAAGTAACCTGACAGCCCTGAGGACTAACAGCCTTGGGTGCCAAAGTCCACAGGGAAGGAAGGGTGAGGGTCACCAAGTGGATTAAATCTCACTTGGATCTATTTTGATGGAGGGCAGCAGCTCCATCCATCCTGGCCTGGGGCTGATGAGGAGGACTTTGTGTGCCAAAAGGGATTAATTTAATTTAATTTAATTTTCATGCTTATATGCCACCCACTCAGGAAACCCGACTCAGGATGGCTCACATAGCAGTTAAACAAAATACACAATATATATAGTTATTTCCACTTCCAGAAGCAACGAGGGCACCATGGCCTGGGCTGGATAAATTGCAGCATACTCATTCATGTGCATTCACGGGGGCTTGGGCTTCTGGGAATTGAAGTCCAAGAACTTCTGGAGTGCCAAGGTTCACCATCACGGGCCTAAAGAATTGCAGCATTAACATATTTGGCATGTATTCTTAGGGATGGTTTCTTGAAGGCACAAGGCCAGATTGGGGAAGATAGGATAAGAAGACCACAGCAACGGTGACCAGGTGGAGGCAGGGAAGTGTGTCTGTAAATTGCATTTTGGGGATTTGCTCCTGCTTTTCTCCAGCACACACACACACACACACACACACACACACACACACACACACACACACACACACACACACACACACACACACACACACACACACACACACACACAGAGTTTGGTAAAAAGATAAGAGCCTTTCTCTGAACACCTACACAAACTGCGGATCGACTGGCAGATGGTCTGCACAGTCCCCAGCAACAGATCCTTTCATCATCCAACCCTCTGAGTTCAATGTGTTGACTCCATGTGGCTCCGGGAAGACCAGCTGTTCCTGCCTTTACTCTATGGCACTTTGGATCAGTGCAATGAACTGCACCTAGATGGAGCAAGATGCATGCGCACGCATACACATACAGAGAGACTGCACCCACTATCTTTCATGGCTTCATTCTAGAAGACATACCACAAGTCTCAGTTCTCAGCCCTGTACTGTTCAACAATGTCTGGCCAAGTTATCCTGCAATGGTAATAGAGAAGACCCTAATGACAGCAACTCTCTCCCCGGAGCCACGCCATCACTCTGGGGACTGGAGCCACCTGCGTCTGTCGCCGCTGCCACCCTCTCCAAGCCACGCCTGGACAGAGGACCCTCGCTCTTTCCAGAGCCTCGCCATCGCTCTGGGGATTGGAGCCACGTGCGACTGCTGTTGCCATCGCACATGAGGACTTTTTTGTCTTGTGCCATGTCCAGGCTTTGTTGTTTGAATCCTGTATCGATTTTTACTGGGGGGGGGGGGGGGTTGTTGTAAATTTTAACTAAGCTTATGGTATATTTTGTATATTTTGCACTGTGTATTGTTATTCTCTTCATGTTCGCTGTTTTGCTGCTCTGCTGTGCAGACAACATGTACTAGTGTAAACCGCTTTGAGTCGCCTTCGGGCCGAATAAAGCGGTATACAAATGAAAGTGAAATGAAAAAAATAAATGAAACCTCAACACCCATCGTCAGGTGGTGGTTGACTAACCTGACCACCCTGAGGACAAACAACCTTGGGTGGCGAAGTCCACAGGGAAGGGTGATGGTTCCCAAGTGGATTAAATCCCACTTAAATCCATTGTGATGGAGGGCAGCCGCTTCATCCATCCTGGCCTGTGGCTGAGGAGGACTTTGTGTGCCAAAAAGGCTCAGGATCAGTGGTACGAGGGTCATGCTGCCCTGTGGAAGACAAATGGAAAGCCACTACATTATATGGTTCCCAGGACAATCTGATTGCTGATTGCAATGAGGAGAGCCAATATTCGGAATCAGATATGGCAATTGAAGAAGACTGTACAACATTTTTATTAACAGCTTGGATAAAGGAGGTGCATTTTTGTAGATGACATGAAACTGGGAAGAACAGCTAATATCTGCTTGACCAGGGAAAGTCGCTGGGGCTGGGGGTGTTCAAGAATCTTCATGCCACTCCTCAACCACTGCACATACCTTGAAAACCCCTATGTGAGTTGCCATAAGCCAGAAGTCAGTACAGCCATAACGGTGCCACTGGGCTGTGTTGTTTTGGCAATAATGGGGCTGATGAAACCAACAAGGCTAGGAAAGACATTAAGCCATACCTGCCTTCCCTGAAACAGTCGGTCTCTTCAAAGTAAAGAATGTTGTTTTGTTTTTTTTAGCTCCTCTGAGCATATGTTATCATTACCCACTTTACTGTTACTAGGATGTTTCTGCTATCCAGCCCTTTGACAATTTGGGAGCAGAGTCATAAAACTTTATTGTGATATAAAACTGACATTTTATGTGTCTCTTTTCATTCTGCCACTTGGCTTTTAGTGAAGGTTCAGGATGAAAATCATCTCTCTTTTGGCAGCCCAGTACGCAGATGACACTCAGTTGTACATCTTGGCCCATGAAGACCCCAGTGATGCCGTTGAAATCCTATCCGGATGCCTGGAGGCCATTGGGGTCTGGATGGGGGCAAATGGGCTTCGGCTGAATCCCAGCAAGACAGAGTGGCTGTGGATAAGGGGCCCCATGTTATCCAAGGAATTACCATCTTTGGTACTGGATGGGGCTGTTTTGCCCCAGACAGACCCAGTGCGCAACTTGGGGGTCCTTCTGGACTCACGGCTGCTGCTGGAAGAACAGGTAGCTGCTGTGGCCAGGAGGGCTTTTGCCCAACTTTGGGTGATTCACCAGTTGCGCATGCTCCTGGATCGGGACTCCTTGCTTATGGTCACTCACGTTCTGGTCACTTCCTGACTAGATTACTGTAATGTGCTCTACATGGGGCTGCCCTTGACGGCCATTTGGAGGCTGCAGCTGGTCCAGAATGCGGCCGCCCGGGTGGTGATGGGATGTGGCCGATATGCCCATGCCTCACCGCTACTTCGGGAGCTGCACTGGTTACCAGTTTGTATCGGGGTGCAATTCAAGGTGCTGGTTTTGACCTTTAAAGCCCTATATGGCAGTGGGCCAGGATACCTTAGAGACCGCATCGTCCCAAGAGTGTCTGTCCGTCCAACCAGAGTGGACCGGAGGGGCTCACTGATGATGCCATCAACTAGGGGTGCACATCTATCCAGCACCTGAAGGAGGGCCTTCTCCGTGTCCGCACCAACTCTGGAACCTCCTGCCAACAGATCTAAGACTTCAAAGAGAATTGCTGCCCTTCAGGAAAGGATTGAAGACCTGGCTGGCAGGGCAGGTGTGGGGGCCCCCGAATGGGAACACGGCCCCCACCTGCTGGCTTATGTAAACAATTAAGAACTCTCTCTTCTTCTTTTTATAGTGGGTGGGATATGAGTCTTTTAAAGTGTTTTTATGTGTTTTTAGAACTTGTTGTAATGCCGCCCTGAGTCGGGTTCTACCTGCGTGGGCGGCATATATATATATATATATGACTATTAAATTAAATTAAATTAAATTAAATTAAATTAAATTGTCAAATTTATATACCGCCCACTTGGCCAAAGCCAACTCAGGGTGGTTCACAATCACAATTTAAAAGCATGTTAAAAACAGTTAAAGCTACCCACCCCCTAAAAACAAGGGGTGCAGGATCCAAAGGCACCATGGGGAGGAGTTCTTCTACACCAACCACCCAATGGAGGTTACCCTTCCACCTGCACCCCACACTTGACCCGCCAGCCAGGTTTTAAGTTCTTTTCTGAAAGGCAGCAATTCCGTCCGGAGACGTAGCTCTGTTGGCAGGAGGTTCCAGAGGGCCGGCGCAGACACGGAGAAGGCTCTCCTCCTTGTGCCAGAGAGGTGAGCCCCTCTGGCTGATGGCACAACTAGAGAGCCCCTCCGGTCCGCTCTGGTTGGACAGACAGACGTCCTCAGGGCGGTCTCTTAGGTATCCTGGCCCACTACCATATAGGGCTTTAAAGGTCAAAACCAGCACCTTGAATTGCACCCGGAGACAAACTGGCAACCAGTGCAGCTCCCGACGCAGTGGCAAACCGTGGGCATAACGCCCACACCCCATCACCACCCAGGCTGCCGCATTCTGGACCAGCTGTAGCCTCCGAATGGTCGTCAAGGGCTGCCCCATGTAGAGCGCATTGCAATAATCTAGTCTGGAGGTGACCAGAGTGTGAGTGACCATGAGCAAGGAGTCCCGGTCCATGAGCAAGGAGTCCCGGTGCGCAACTGGTGAATCACCCGAAGTTGGGCGAAGGCCCTCCTGGCCACAGCTGCCACCTGTTCTTCTAGCAGTAGCTGCAAATCCAGGAGGACCCCCAAGTTGCGCACCGGGTCTGTCTGGGACAAAATAGCCCCATCCAGAACCAAAGATGGTAGCTCCCGGGATAGCACAGGGTCCCTTATCCATAGCCACTCAGTCTTGCTGGGATTCAGTTGTAGCCCGTTAGCCCCCATCCAGACCCCAACAGCTTCCAGGCACCTGGAAAGGACTTTGATGGCATCACTGGGGTCCCCATGGGCCAAGATGTACAACTGGGTGTCATCCGCGTACTGATGGTACCGCACCCCATGAGAACGAATGATCTCACCCAGCGGCTTCATGTACATGTTAAATATGGGAGAAGAGAGCACCGAGCCCTGAGGCACCCCCCCCCCCCAATTTGAGGGGCCTAGGACTGGACCTCTCACTCTCCAACCACACCAACTGGGTCCGACCCCTCAGAAATGAAGAAAACCAGGACCACACAGTGCCCTGGATCCCCAATCCTCAGAGCCGTCCCAGAAGGATACCGTGGTCAATGGTATCAAAGGCCGCTGAGAGGTCAAGAAGAGCAAGGACGGATGGGTGACCACCATCCCGCTCCCGCCAGAGATCATCCATCAGCGCGACCAACGCCGTCTCGGTACCATATCCAGGCCTGAATCCTGACTGAAATGGGTCCAGATAATCCGCTTCATCCAGTACCCCCTGCAGCCGACGCGCCACTGCCTTCTCCAATACCTTCCCTAAAAAGGGGAGGTTGGAGACAGGCCTATAGTTGGTTAGGACAGCTGGGTCGAGGGAAGGTTTCTTCAGGAGGGGACACACCAAGGCATGTTTTAAAGGTACGGGAAACACCCCCTCCCGCAATGATGCATTGATCATAGCCCTGACCCAGCCACCTGTCACTGCCTTGGGGGCTTTCACCAACCAGGTGGGAGACAGGAGTCCAATGGGCAGGTAGTGGCACGCACAGCTGCAAGGAGCCTGTCCACTTCATCAGGGGCAACTGGATCAAACTGGTCCCAGATCGTACAGCAAGACTGTACTCCAGCTCCCTCCGGACTCTCCCCATCCACGCCAGGATTAAACCCCGAGCAAATCCAATCAATTTTCTCCACCAGATGGTCAGCAAAGTCCTCAGCCGACCCCTGCCAACCAGGCACCGGGGGGCCCCTACCAAGGAGAGACCTGGTAACCCGGAACAGGGTGGTTGGGCGATTATCAGCGGAGGCAACAAGGGAGGTGAAGTACTGCCTCCTCACCACCCCCATCGCCACTAGGTAGGCCCTAATAGCGGCGCTAGCTAGTGTCCAATCGGAATCGCTCTGGGTCTTCACCCAGCGGCGCTCAAGGCGTCTCTTTGCCCGTTTGAGCTGTCGTAGTTCTTCAGTGAACCACAGGGATGACCTAGCTCCACGAGCTTTGAGAGGCCGTAGTGGTGCGATTTCATCCAAGGCCGCTGTTGTCATCCTGTTCCACAGGTCAACAAGCGCCTCGGGCGAATCGTGTTGCCGATCCAGAGGAAAATCCCCCAGTTCCCTCTGGAATCCATCAGGATCCATCAGTTGCCGGGGGCGGGCCATTCTAATAGGCCCTGCCTCCCTACGATGAAGTGTCGCACCCAGGAAGTCTAGAGCCACCAGATAGTGATCTGACCATGGCACACATCTCCTCCAACACCACATTTTGAATGGATTTATTTGTTAGTCCTCCCTGCTTTCTTTATTGTCCAATGTCTGCTTTCCTAAGCTCTATTTCCGAATGGTATAACCCAGGAATGCCCAAACCTTTTGGACCGTGGGCCGGTCACGTGGTTCAGCAGGCCGGTCACGTGGTTTATCGGGCTGGCCATGTGGTTGTTTGGGCATCCCTGGCATAACCGAAAGCAGCTTCTCTCTGGTCTTGAGGGACACATCCCTTAATATCTTACCAGGGGTGGGGAGGCTGGTTAATTTGTGTAGCTTCCTGCTGTATTCCCAGGGTCTTCTTGCAAAGCTGGGACACAACCACACACACCCTGCTCAAACTGGCTCTCTGGATGATTTGTTTCCCTCAAAATATTTTCTGTTCCTCACTAGACAACTTTGCAGTGAAAACGAAATAACAAAGACTTCTTTAAGTACATTAGAAGTAAGAACCCAACTAGGAAGGCCATTGGACCATTAGACGACAATAGAAGGCAAGGGGTTATTAAAGAGGAAACAGAGATTGCAGAGAGACTCAATGAATTCTTTGCTTCAGTATTCACTGAAGAAGACAGAGGCCACATGCCCAAAACAGAGCCTATCTTCGTAGGGAGGGAAACCGAAGAATTAAGCAAGATAGAAATAACCAGGGAGGAGGTCCTTGCATGTCTTGTTAAACTAAACACTAACAAATCACCAGGACCAGATGGCATCCATCCACGAGTTCTCAGGGAACTTAAAGATGAAAATGCTGATCTCCTAGCCAAAATATATAATATTTCCCTCAAATCAGGCTTTGTGCCTGATGACTGGAAGGTAGCGAATGTAACACCAATTTTCAAAAAAGGATCCAGGGGTGATCCAGGGAATTACCGACCTGTCAGTTTGACATGTGTCCCAGGTAAAGTGATGGAAACCATCCTAAAAGATAGAATTAATAGGCACATAGAAGAGAAGGCGCTGCTAAAGGAGAGCCAACATGGCTTTTGCAAGGGCAAATCATGCCTCACTAATCTGTTGGAATTTTTTGAGAGTGTCAACAAGCATGTGGATAAGGGGGATCCAGTTGACATTGTTTATCTGGACTTTCAGAAGGCTTTTGACAAGGTCCCACACCAAAGGCTCTTGAACAAACTTACCAGTCATGGAATAAAGGGACAGGTCTTGTCCTGGATCAGCAACTGGCTAAGGGACAGGAAACAGAGGGTAGCACTAAATGGACACTTCTCCAAGTGGAGGGAAGTAAAGAGTGGGGTCCCCCAAGGTTCAGTACTGGGACCCCTGCTTTTCAACCTCTTCATAAATGATCTAGAGGTAGGAGTAAAAAGCAAGGTAGCCAAATTTGCTGACGACACTAAATTATACAGGGTAGTGAAAACTGTGAGAGATTGTGAGGAGCTCCAGAGGGATCTCTTGACACTGGGGGAGTGGGCAAAACAGTGGCAAATGAGCTTCAACACTAGTAAGTGCAGAGTGATGCATGTTGGGGCAAAAAACCCCAATTACATTTATAAACTGATGGGGTCTGAACTCTCTGCGACAAACCAGGAAAGGGACCTTGGTGACCTGGTGGACGAGAGCTCAATGAAGGTGTCAACCCAGTGTGCCTCAGCAGTGAAAAAAGCAAACTCAATGCTAGGGATCATTAGGAAGGGTATAGAAAATAAGTCAGCAAGTGTCATTTTGCCTCTTTATAAATCTATGGTGAGGCCCCACCTGGAATACTGTGTACAGTTCTGGTCGCCATACCTCCAGAAGGATATTATGGAGCTGGAAAAAGTGCAGAGGAGGGCAACCAGAATGATTAGGGGACTGGAACACCTTCCTTACCATCTGAGGCTGCAACGGTTGCGCCTCTTCACTCTTGAACGACGACGTCTAAGAGGTGACCTGATTGAAGTTTATAAAATCATGCACGGTGTAGACAAAGTAGATAAGGAAAAACTGTTTTCCCTATCGCACAACACTAGAACTAGGGGACACTCCATGAAACTTTTGGGTACTAGTTCTCAAACAAATAAGAGAAAGTACTTTTTCACCCAGAGGATTACTGGTCTATGGAACTCCCTGCCAGAAGAAGTGGTGACAGCTGTCAGTCTTCACAGCTTTAAGAAAGGATTAGACAAGTTCATGGAGGACAAGGCTATCAATGGCTATAATTATGGCTACCTAAGGACAACCTCCGGGTTGGAGAGATAGGCAGGATATCTCTCAATGCCATTTCCAGGGAATCCTAAGCAGGTGAAGGCATCTCCTTGGGAATAATACCCTGAAGGAAATGGTGAGCCACTGTGTGAGACAGAATGATGGACTGGATCATGGGCTCCTGTGGCCTCTTCCAGCAAGACTGTTCTTATGTTCTTATGAAGGACAAGCATCACTCTTCCTTCTCCTTCTGCCCTCCTATTCTTCACCTGCTCTCTTTTCTCCTTCTGTACCTTTTGCACAGGTACCTGCGGACCCTCTACCTGGGGCTCCAGAGCCGCTGGCAATCCGAGCATCGGAGACGCCACTTCTACTGGAGGATGATGTTTGAAAGTGCTGACGTCAGCATGCTGCGGCTGCTAGAGACCTTCCTGAAGAGCGCCCCGCAGCTGGTGTTGCAGCTGAGCATCATGGTCCAACAGAACTACATTGACCCCTTGCAAGGTAAGTGGAAACAACAGGATCCTATCTCTAACCGCACATCACTATAAGCCATGGTTTGCATTAACCAGGATTTTTGGCTTATATCCAGAATTCCCCAGCAGATGACAGAATGAACCAAGGCCTGCTGACCCCACCTCTGTATTGAGTCTTCGCTGAGTTGTTCCTAGCTTGTTGGGTGACCTTCTCCTTGATGGTGGTCAGTGAAGGAACAAGCCAGGAACAAGCTATGACTGAGGAGGGGTCAGGCAACCTAAACACAGCTTGTAAGGCAATGATGCATCACGGATGCATATTGGAGTTGGTGGCTGGGGGGAGGTCACATATCTCAGTAAGCTAGATTTCCACAAACCACATCATAGCTTATTGCAACAACACAAACATGGTCCAAATAATGGTGGTGGGGGGGGAGGATTTGATTAAACAATGGTTGTGGGTGTGTGAATGAGCCAGTTTATCTCTCTATTTAATTTTCACTATAACTTTTGGGCACAAATCTAACTACTGACTATTTTTCTCCTGCCATTACTACCTTTTCTGATACCAGATCAAAAATCATGAATTAAAAATGTTGTTATTTTGGTGGGGGATACACATTTTTAACAAGGGAGGAAATTCCATTCAAGAAAAGTCATACGGTAGCCTTTCTCATATGTTCTTGGCAGTACTTATTGCATTATTAACCCCCAGTTACTGCTATAAAACCAAAATTTTCTTTTATATCTCCATAATGTCCTGCATATTTTCTCTAGGCATTGTGCAAAAGTTCTCTGCAAAATGTTAGGCTCTTTTTCTTTGGAAAGCAGAACAGGCACACACACAGCAAGCACAGAAAGACTGGCTGATTGATTCCAAAAGAGACAAAAAACCCATCCAGTGCTTCTGCTTTGTAAAACGTTCGGCCACAAGAGAGCAGCTGTCCTGGTTTTGTGCAGTTGCAGAATTTGCAGCCAAAAAATTATTCTTGCAGGTATAAGAAGTCTGCTTGAGCTTTGCAGCAAATACCCCACAGGTGAGGAATATCTCATTCTTGCCAAAGAGAACAAGAAAAGTGAAGTTTTGCATCCTTAAACTACATATATTTCGTTTCCTCTTATGTTTCCATTTTTTAAAGAGAAGAACAAGTTTTTTCCCCATATCTTCAAATTTTCAGAAATGTTATATCTCTTCCCACCCCTTCATCCTTTCCCTTGTAGTGCTCATTATCACGCCACCTGTCCTGTTGTCTTATGCTTCTTGGTCTCATCATCTTACCTACCTTCACTTCCAGGTTTCCATGTCCGTTCCTTTCTTTTCATAAGTCTTCCTTCTTCTTTTCTCTACTTAAGTTACTCCACCTACTCAGACTCCCTGTTCCCATCATGAGTGTGAACACTTTGGGTCTAGACCCGTGATGGCGAACCTTGGCACTCCAGGTGTTCTTGGACTTCAATTCCCAGATGCCCAAGCACCCTGTGAATCCACACGAATGGGTTTACTGCGATTCATCTGGCCCGGCCTGGCTACGTCGCTCCCGGAAGCAGAAGTAAAATGTGCCCATACAGAGGAAGGGTTAACCCGGAAGAGCCTTAACCATACGGACGTGTTTTACTTCCGCTTCCGGGAGCGACGAGGGCAGCGCAGGCCAGATATATTATAGCAAACCCATTCATGTGGATTCACAGGGTGCTTGGGCTTCTGGGAATTGAAATCCAAGAACATCTGGAGTGCCAAGGTTCGCCATCATGGGTCTAGACCGCATCCAGGTGCTTTAGTTCTTGATTCTTCCTCCACCTGCAATACTCTAAGAATGACAGCAAGGAACGCTGGGTGGAACTGGTGAGTGTTTCACAGTTTTTGCCTCCTGCTTCAGACTGACTGGGATAGATGTCAGATATGTGGTAGATACAGTGGCACAACACAGAAGGATTGTCAGTCTTGAACGGAGAAAACACTGGCGAGTGAAGAGAAACCTGCCTCTTGTTGTGTCCAGAAGCCTGTTTAGAGACAGAGCAGGAGGCAAGAATCTAAGTCAGGGGTGCCCAAACTACGGCCCATGGGCCAGATCCAGCCCCCAACACCAATTCATCTGGCCCATGCTGCCCTTGTCGCTCCTGGATGCGGAAGTAAAACATGGCATATGGCGTGTTTTACTTTTGCTTCTGGGAGCGACGAGGGCGGCGTGGGTTGGAGGAATTGGTGTTGGGGACGGATCTGGCCCACGGGCCATAGTTTGGGCACCCCTGATCTAAGTTATTTAGGAAACCCCTAAAGCGATGCATGCAGGTATGGTGGGAGCCTTCATGGCAGAGGTGGGGGTAGTGATCTTTGCTAAATCTCACTCAACCTTGTTGGAACTCTACTGAGCCTTTTCTGCTCCCCCTGAACATTGATGAGAGGTTTATGATGCCATGAGGCATAAAAATGAAAAGGTCAGTGTTCGAGGCATACTCTCAACCAACCAACCAGTGCTTTGACGGCAAGCCTTTAGAAATGCTTGACAGCCCTTTAATGCTGATAGATCTTTTTGCCTCTTGAGATCCACCACCAGTTCACTATGTACTTCAAGAAGACTTCACTCTCTTATCCCTCAAGTGGCAGTGAGTTCCATGGTCTCACCGTGCATTGCATGAACGAGCCCTTCCTCAACTTGGGTGACTCAACCTGGTGACTAAAGCTGGGATTTTATATTTTAAGAGAAGGCAGGTAGACTCTTTGAGGCCTCTTTCCCCAACACTTCTTCTTATTGCAACCCTACCTAGTTGAGCCCTTCTGCTGCTGCTACTATTGTGAGTTTCCCCTTGGGTGGAAGAAGGCACCTCCCATTGCAGGTCACTGCTCCTCTCTTCCTGTGCATTCGGTTTTTCCAGAGGGTAAAGGCAGCATTAAGCTATCTTCCAGAGATCTCTCTCTGTTCCTCTGTCCCTTTTGTTCTCCATCCATTATGGGCCCTTAGAATCATAGAGTCTCTGAGTTGGGAGGGAGCCCTAGGAAGCTATCGAGTCCAACCCCATCTGCTCAAGGCTGGAATCGGAATCAAAGCAGATCTGCCACATGGGGTTGCTTCCCAATCCTCTCTTGAATGCTTCCAGTGTTGGAGCGCGCTCACCATCTCTCAAGGCAGTCGGTCCCATCGTCATACTGCTCTAACTGTTAAGGAGTTTTTTCTCCCCTAATACTGTATCCATCCTGTTTTACTTCCACTTCCAGGAGCGGCAAGGGCAGTGTGGGCCGGATGGTGTCGGGGCCAGATGTGGCCCCTAGGCCGTAGTTTGGGCACCCCTGGTTTAAGCAGGGGAAAAAACGGCAGCCTAAAATCTATCTCATCCTGTTGCAAAACAGATTGCAAGGTTCGTTTTGCTTCCGCTTCAGGTGGGAGGAACTGCGTGACCGGCCCGCTGCATCACATGACCGGCCCATGGCCCACAAAGTTTGGGCACCCCTGCTCTAGTCTATACAGTTTCCAGTCCTCTGATCATCCTCGTTGTCCTTCTCTGTTTCTCTGCTGTAAGATATTTGCATCTTTCTCAAAGTGGGGTGCCCAGAATTGGACACAGTACCAAACAATTTAATCTGACTAAGTATTTACACAGGTTGCTCTTCCTCCACCTTCTCTGGCACCTCTGCCCTCTTCTCCATTGTCTGTTTCAGTTTCCCTTTTCTCTTGGGCTCTACCTTTTGTTTCTCCACCTTGTTTCCCCCCTCCCCCCCCTTCCTCCTCCTCTTCCTCCTGGTGATCCCCCCTTAGAAGCATTGTTTCTCTTCCTCCCTTAATTCCCTGCTTCCCTTTTCTCTCTCTCTCTCTCTCTCTTTTCCCCCCCACCCACTCACCTGGGCAGGTCTCTCCGCCTCGGCCTCCCTGGTCTCCCTGGCCTGGACCCTGGCCTCTTACCAGAAGGTGCTCCGGGACTCCCGCGAAGACAAGCTGCCCATGTCCTACAAGGGGGCCATGGTGCAGATCCTCTGGCACCTCTTCACCATCGCCGCCCGGGCCATCGCCTTTGCCCTCTTCGCCTCCGTGTTCCAGCTCTACTTTGGCATCTTCATCGTCACCCACTGGTGCATCATGACCTTCTGGATCATTCAAGGTGAGACAGACTTCTGCATGTCCAAGTGGGAGGAGATCATCTACAACATGGTGGTGGGCATCATCTACATCTTCTGCTGGTTCAACGTCAAGGAGGGCAGGAGCCGGTGCCGCATGTCCATCTATTACATCATCACGTTGTCCGAGAACGCGGCCCTCACGGGCCTCTGGTTCTTCTACCGGAAGGGCAGCACGGTCTCCGAGTCCAACGCCTTAATCATCGTCTGCGTTGTCACCTCCAGCTTCGCCTTGGGGGTCTTCTTCATGCTGATCTACTACTGCCTATTGCACCCCAGCGGGACCATCTTTGGGCCCCGCAGAGCAGGCTGCCTCTGCGGTGAGGAGGCCACAGCAGTCCCTTACCGGGGCGGCCCCCCCGCGGACGTGGTCACCAGCCCCCCACGCTCCTTGCCCAGGACTACAGGGGCCGAGAGGGAAGGGGTGCCCGGCGACAGAGACAGCTGCGTGCCGGTCTTCCAGGTCCGGCCCAGCCTGCCGCCCACCCCCCTCACCCGAGCCCCACGGACCGAGGGACCCATCATCCGCATTGACCTGCCTCGGAAGAAATACCCCGCCTGGGATGCCCACTTCATCGACCGGCGCCTCCGTAAGACTATCCTGGCGCTGGAGTACACCTCGCCCGCCACCCCGCGCCTCCAATACCGGAGCGTGGGGGTCTCCCAGGAGCTTCTAGAGTATGAGACCACCGTGTAAAGGGGGTCGGGAGGGACTACACAACCCCTGTGGCATCGCAACAGCCGGGCTGGTTTCAGAGCAAGCTGACCGCGCGGGCCCTCCCCAGGTTTTGGGGAAAGGGGGGCAAGAGGGGGGAGGCCCAGAAAAATCCACAGGTCTCCCTTCCTGTCTCTCGCTAGCCATTTGGACTGGTCATTCCTCCTTCACGCAGCACTGAGAACAGCATCAGCATCCGGCCCTTCTTTGGTCTGGGTCCAGCCCCTCTCACCCACGGGGCAGAGAAAGAGAGAGAGAAGGAGGGAGGGACGGAGAGTGGTGGGCAGCTTTGGTGCTATTTTCCCACCCCACCCCTCCCATAGCACATGGGCTGGGGCTCCCGGTAACCTCCCCCCCCCCCAGGCCATGGCCTTTCTCCTCTTGCTCCAGACTCCAACATCACCAACAGGCCCTATGAAATGGGATGCCAAGCTGGGTCAACCCCATCCTCCGAAGCAGAGGTGGTTGGCACTTACCTCACCTGTATACACCTGAGCCCCAGACACCTCAAGGGCTCTGGAGGCAATAGACTGTTATGCTTTCTCCAGCCATCGAGGAAAGAGTTGACCAAGAGCGGAAGAGGTAAAAGTTGAGTTGCCTGCCAGCAAGTGGTGGTCATGGCAGGACCCAGGTAGAGTCGTTGGAGAGCCCAAAGGTGGTCAATGGCTGTGTGGATTGTGTTGGCATCTGACAGAAGGAGTGGGGTAGATCCATGGGTTTTATTTCTAGGTTTTGTAAAAGGATCCATGGGGGGTCCAAAGAGGAAAACAGGATCCTGAGTTTCAAGAACAACACTCCTTCTTCCTTCCTTCCTTCCTTCCTTCTTCTTGTCCATGCCCACAACCCATCCCGGCAAGAGTTTGGGTGGCATGTAGGGCACAGGGACACAGGGGCATCTCATAATAGCTCTGCTGTCAGCCCGGAAGGATAGGAGACAAAGTTTAGTGGTGGGTTTAGGATAGCACTGGATATCTAAGTCTCCCAGGCAGGAAGGACCTGGGCAGCAGTTAATGAATCCGTTGATGTGTCCATTGTTTTGAAATATGTTGATTGAAAGTTGACACTGAGCGCTTCCAGAAAAGAAAAAGGGGGAGAGAAAAGAAAAGGGAGGGAGGAATCTTTTCTCCTACACCTCCTTAAGTAGAAAGGGTGCCACAAGTTCCAGAACTTGGATAAGTTTCCCTTTCTGAGCCACCACTCCCCATATCTCTCCAGGCAAGGCTTTGGGGAATTATAGTCCAGAAAGAAAGGGGATCTGTCAAGCCTTGCACTGTTAGGATGCAAAGCCACAAAATGGGCCACCCATGAGAGGTTATTTCAATTGCAACTTGATCTTGGTTTTCTATCACTGCAACTTTCCCTAGTGCCGTGATGGCGAACCTTGGCATCCCGACTGTTCTTGGACTTCAATTCCCAGAAGCTCAAGTGTGGATTCACAGGGACTTGGGCTCCTGGGAATTAAAGTCCAAGAACAGCTGGAGTGCCAAGGTTCACCATCATGGATCTAGAGGATCCCAGGGAACTGCGGCCAGTGGAAAGCGCTGCAAGTTTTCTGTTCTTTCCACAGGGCTATAATTCCCAAGAATCTCTGGGGGAGAGGAAGGATTGTTGTTGCACCTCGAGTGAAGATAGGTTTAAAGAAAGGGTTGTGACTGTTCTCACCACCAACAATACAATTCTCTGGTTTCCATCTTCACCGACTGGAGGACATCTAAGACAGCTTGCTCAGTGGGAATTGAACTTGGGCTGGCCCCATGGTATGAATGAATGGCCCAGAACAAGTGTATCTCTGGTTGAAATCCTGTTGCGCAGTGACACCAACAGCAAAACCAACAGGGCATGAATTCCCTTAAGTTAAGACGTCTCCAGGGATGCTACAGGTTGCACACTAAGTTGCAGTCACTTGGTGTGCAACAGAAAATGCCTACAGGGATGTTTTAGCTTACGGCAATTCACCCCTAAAAACACACCATCCGTATAAATGGACAACAGGATTTGAGTCTGTGTTTATCTATGTAGAGCTTGAACATATTAGCCCGTCTTTTGGTGGGGAGTGGGAGAGATTCTGGAAATTATAGTCCAGAAGCGGTAACATTCCCTTCTCTGTACATGGGCATTTATTTATATCATGTCATCAGAAGTCATCTGGCCCACACCACCCTCGTCACTCCCAGAAGCAGAAGTAAAACATGCCGGTATGGGCACATTTTACTTCCGCTTCCAGGAGCGGCAAGGGTGGCGAAGGCCGGATGAATTGGTGTTGGGGACTGGATCTGGTCTGCAGGCTGTAGTTTGGGCACCCCTGGTTTAAGCAGAGAAAGTGGCAGCCTGAAATCTATCTCATCCTGTTGCAAAACAGATTATAAGGTGCGTTTTACTTCCGCTTCTGGTGGGAGGAAACACGTGACCGGCCCACTGAACCAGCACACATCCTGAAAAGTTTGGGCACCCTTGAGTTATACATTTTTTAAAAATGTTGCCATCTTGGTCCACAACCTAGCAAAAGAACCAGGCGTTCTGTGGTACCTTGAATACTAACAAATATGTTATAGCATGAGTGTTTGGGGATTGCAATAACCCATGAAAGCTCATGCTAAAGTAAATCTGTGGGTTTTAAAGATTGTCACATGATGAGCTATGGCCATAGAAGGCTTGTGACAGATGGATTTCACTCCAAAAGGCTGCGGGCACATTCAGTAGCCCTGTGAAATGTTGAGGTGAGGCACCCCCATATCACTGTCCACAAGCTGCCCCCACTTAAGCTGTAAACCCAAATCCAAATGCCTATTTATGCTGGCACAAGTCAAATAGTATAAATCTCAGTGACCACTGGTTAAGAAGTCAGGGCTTCCATTCCTAGTCCTGTGTGAAGTCAAGTAATTGGTGTGTGATTAGGAATACACGTATTGGTTTTTTCATTAGCAAGAATTCACTGCTGAGATGTAAGCTTTTTGATTCCACAGTGACTTAGTTAAGTTAGCAGTGCCCTGGCCATAGCTCCAAATCCACTCAATAATTATAATTACACTTGTCATTTTTGGGGGTGGGCGTGGGCATTTTCTCATTATTCAAGGGTAACTAACATAGCTGCTTTGCCATTACTTCACACACACCTCCAAAAAGCATCAAGTTCATCAAAGACAAGGGTATCCATGGCTATAATTATGGATACCTAATTTAATTTAATTTAATAGTCATATTTATATATGCCGCCCACTCAGGCAGAACCCGACTCAGGGCGGCATACCTAAGAACCTAATACCTAATACCTAAGAACATCCTCCGGGTTGGAGAGATAGGCAGGATATCTCTCAATGCCATTTCCAGGGAATCCTAAGCAGGTGAAGGCATCTCCCTTGGGAAGAATACCCTGAAGGAAATGGTGAGCCACTGTATGTGACAGAATGCTGGACTGGATGGGCTCCTGTGGCCTGTTCCAGCAAGGCTGTGCTTATGTTCTTATGTTCTTATCATAATGATACAACCTGGCCTGTGTTAAATGTGCACTAAGGAAGAAGGGCCACTAGCTCTCTATGACTGTTAAGAGCAATTATAAAGCCGTCCTAATGATGCCACAAAGAAGGTTCCCAGAGGGAGAGCCTGTCTTTATGTGTCACTTGTCACAGCAAGAGTTTTGCAGAACCTTAAAGACAAAATAAGTTTTCTTTAGATCAGCTTTTGTGACCTGTGGCTAAAGACAAGAGCTACGGGTCATGAAAACCTATGCCAAATGGGACCTGATGCTACAAGGCCTGTTCATTATTTTTGCAGTCACAGAAGGGCTCCAGTTATCCACCGTTAAGTTGCCACCCTGGTGTCACTTAGAGTCAGCAATGGGAAAAGGAATTAATGATAGTGGCTTGAGACTTTTAGCTAGTTATATCAAGCTTTGCTTGATAAAGTGGATGTAGGGTGAGAACAAGGAACCAGGAGGAGAGAAGGCTGAAATGTGTTAGGTTTAAGTCAAGGAGCATATTTTTACATACAATGTTAACCCAGTTCTTTATATTCTTCTTTCGTGTCCAGATCAAACTTTGGATTGTTAAAATGAAGCCACTTTCTTGGCTTTGTCGTTGGCCAAACTTAAGTCCTCGTCGGTGCATGTTTCTGGCAGACATCAGCAGGCCAGTAAATGAGCCGGATTCTGTATCTCTCCACATTCACATCATGTGTTGTTGTCTGTCAGCAGCCCTCACTTGAGCCTGTGGGTCTTACATTTAGGGACTCCAGACCTCAGCCTATTCAGGGTCCTCCAAGTGACACAGGGGAGGTCGAGTTCCTCATCCATCTCCTGCTTTAATGTTATTCCTTGTCCAGTGAGTTCCTTCCTCCATCTTCTAATTTGATCCTGCTCTTGCATACCCTCAAGAATGTTTGTTCTTGACATAAAGCTCTTTCTGGATCTGAGCCAGGGGACATGAGGCTCCTATCCGTTCGGAGGGTGTCGAGGGTCATTCTCTTGCTTACATCTTTCAGTGTCCTCTGCTACTTCTCTCTGTTAACTCAATAATACATTTATGCAAACAGGAACCTAGGGATGAAGACGTGGGTATGGGCGGTCCAATCGGTGCACAGAGCAGGTCAGGCGATTCAATAGGATGCCTAAAAGACCAGTAAAATTGGCAACTTGGCCATGCACTTTGAGTTTAAAGCAGTTGACTCTTTGTGTAGCATGCCACAAGGGGAGCCATTGAGTTTGCTGGCCTAGGAATTATGTAGGGCAAAATAGGAGCCATTCCAAACTCTGGTCATACCAGCCCACTGTATGAGCATGGCTCCTTTCAAAGCAATTAGCAAAATGCTCCTGTTTCCCATGGCAGATCAGAACTCAAGTCACCTGATTCCTACCCAATGGCAATGTCGATTTGCAGCCGAATCCTCAGCTGTTCCTGTCCAGAGTGTTGGCTTCCTCTGGGTTGCTTCACCCAGATGCTGATGCATCAGGGAACCTTCCTCCCTCGCTGTCAAGGCAATTTCAGTCCTTGGATGAAACGGTCAGCGGGAGGTGGGGGAGAGGTTAGGTCGGGTCTAGAATTCAGCCGAGCAGAAGGGGAAAGCTGAACAAACCAGCAGTGCAGTTGTGTCATCCTTAAACAACTTGGGATCACCTTTCTCTTTCTTAACTTGGGAGTGGCCATTCTTTCCATGGGTCATTGATTTCTCCCGCTGCAGTTCAGAGGATGGAAGTACAGGTCTCTGTCCTCCATGGCAAGAGGTTTGAGAAGCACTTTTATGGCTCAGACAATATTGTATGGGTATCTGGGACTGTGGTGGACCAGTGGTTAAGAAACTCGCCTTGTTACGCAGAAGGTTGGCAAGCCAGCAGTTCAAGACCCAAGTACTAGCAGTTCAAAAGCAAAAAATTGCGAGTAGATAAATAGGGACCACTTTGGTGGGGGGAAAATCTTGGGGACGTGAAAGGAGCCTCATTTGGGTGTCCCCTGAGCGGAGTTCTTCCAGCAAAAATCCTTTCAACCCAGAAAGCATCTTTGTGTGCTTTTGAAACTTAGCAATAGATAAAAATATTGATATTATTGGTATCACTGAAACCTGGTGGACGGATGATAACCAATGGGATACAGGTATCCCAGGCTACAAACTGTACAGGAAGGATAGGAAGGGGCAAACAGGAGGTGGTGTGGCCTTGTATGTCAAAGAAGTGATAAAATCGTATGAATTGGAATATCTAGGTGATTTGGAGTCACCATTAGAAGCTCTGTGGGTAAGAGTACCAGGCCACAAGGATGGTCTAACAGTAGGCATATACTATCGGCCTCCTACCCAAACTCTTGAGGGAGACTGGCAGTTGGAGAATGTTGTAAAGGAGGCATCCAGGAAGGGAAGCCTGGTTATAATGGGGGACTTCAATTACCCTCACATAGACTGGGTGAACTGTTGTTCAGCACATGATAAAGAGATAAAGTTCCTAGATATGCTCAATGATTGTTCCCTGGGACAGATGGTTGAAGACCCAACTAGAGGTACAAGAATCCTTGACTTGATTCTGAGTAATACTCAGGATCTGGTGCAAGATGTTAATGTGACTGATCCAATAGGGAACAGTGACCACAACTCAATTATGTTTAACTTGATCATAGACCGCAAGTCACTGATAAAATCTAACACAGAGACCTTAAATTTTCAAAAAGGAAATTTCCCAAAGATGAGGAAACTAGTAAAAAAGAAACTGAAAGGGAAAATTGAGAGAGTCCAAACACTCCAAGAGGCATGGAGGCTGTTTACAAAAACAATAACAGAGGCTCAATTGGAATGCATACCCAAAAGGAAAAAGGGCACTGCCAGGTCCAAGAGGACTCCGATGTGGCTTACAGGAGCTGTTCGGGAAGTGATCAAGAGCAAGAAAAGCTCATTTAGAAGATGGAAGGCTTGTCCAAATGAGGACAGCAGGCAGAAACATAAATTCTGGCAGAACAAATGCAAGGCAACAATCAGGAAAGCAAAGCAAGACTTTGAGGAGCGTATAGCTAAAAATACTCAGAGAAATAACAAAGACTTCTTTAAGTACATTAGAAGTAAGAACCCAACTAGGAAGGCCATTGGACCATTAGATGACAATGGAAGGCAAGGGGTTATTAAAGAGGAAACAGAGATTGCAGAGAGACTCAATGAATTCTTTGCTTCAGTATTCACTGAAGAAGACAGAGACCACATGCCCAAAACAGAGCCTATCTTCGTAGTGAGGGAAACCGAAGAATTAAGCAAGATAGAAATAACCAGGGAGGAGGTCCTTGCATGTCTTGTTAAGCTAAACACTAACAAATCCCCAGGACCAGATGGCATCCATCCACGAGTTCTCAGGGAACTTAAAGATGAAATTGCTGATATCCTAGCCAAAATATATAATCTTTCCCTCAAATCAGGCTTTGTGCCTGATGACTGGAAGGTAGCGAATGTAACACCAATTTTCAAAAAAGGATCCAGGGGTGATCCAGGAAATTACCGGCCTGTCAGTTTGACATGTGTCCCAGGTAAAGTGATGGAAACCATCCTAAAAGACAGAATTAATAGTTACATAGAAGAGAAGGCACTGCTAAAGGAGAGCCAACATGGCTTTTGCAAGGGCAAATCATGCCTCACTAATCTGTTGGAATTTTTTGAGAGTGTCAACAAGCATGTGGATAAGGGGGATCCAGTTGACATTGTTTATCTGGACTTTCAGAAGGCTTTTGACAAGGTCCCACACCAAAGGCTCTTGAATAAACTTACCAGTCATGGAATAAAAGGACAGGTCTTGTCCTGGATCAGCAACTGGCTAAGGGACAGGAAACAGAGGGTAGCACTAAATGGACACTTCTCCAAGTGGAGGGAAGTAAAGAGTGGGGTCCCCCAAGGTTCAGTACTGGGACCCCTGCTTTTCAACCTCTTCATAAATGATCTAGAGGTAGGAGTAAAAAGCAAGGTAGCCAAATTTGCTGACGACACTAAATTATACAGGGTAGTGAAAACTGTGAGAGATTGTGAAGAGCTCCAGAGGGATCTCTTGACACTGGGGAAGTGGGCAAAACAGTGGCAAATGAGCTTTAACATCAGTAAGTGCAGAGTGATGCATGTTGGGGCAAAAAACCCCAATTACATTTATAAACTGATGGGGTCTGAACTCTTTGCGACAAACCAGGAAAGGGACCTTGGTGTCCTGGTGGACAGCTCAATGAAGGTGTCAACCCAGTGTGCCTCAGCAGTGAAAAAAGCAAACTCAATGTTAGGGATCATTAGGAAGGGTATAGAAAATAAGTCAGCAAGTGTCATTTTGCCTCTTTATAAATCTATGGTGAGGCCCCATCTGGAATACTGTGTACAGTTCTGGTCGCCATACCTCCAGAAGGATATTATGGAGTTGGAGAAAGTACAGAGGAGGGCAACCAGAATGATTAGGGGACTGGAACACCTTCCTTACCATCTGAGGCTGCAACGGTTGGGCCTTTTCACTCTTGAACGACGGCGTCTAAGAGGTGACCTGATTGAAGTTTATAAAATCATGCACGGTGTGGACAAAGTAGATAAGGAAAAACTGTTTTCCCTATCGCACAACACTAGAACTAGGGGACACTCCATGAAACTTTTGGGTACTAGTTCTCAAACAAATAAGAGAAAGTACTTTTTCACCCAGAGGATTACTGGTCTATGGAACTCCCTGCCAGAAGAAGTGGTGACAGCTGTCAGTCTTGACAGCTTTAAGAAAGGATTAGACAAGTTCATGGAGGACAAGGCTATCAATGGCTATAATTATGGCTACCTAAGGACAACCTCCGGGTTGGAGAGATAGGCAGGATATCTCTCAATGCCATTTCCAGGGAATCTTAAGCAGGTGAAGGCATCTCCTTGGGAATACCCTGAAGGAAATGGTGAGCCACTGTGTGAGACAGAATGCTGGACTGGATGGGCTGTGGCCTGTTCCAGCAAGGCTGTTCTTATGTTCTTATGTTCTTATGAAACGATTAAAAAAATTTATATGGATGTGTCTTCCTTTTTGTAATCTTATCCAAATAGTTGAAGTTTTTGAAGTGGTCGCCATGTTAGTCTGTGCAAGCATATCAGAGAGTAAACAAAGCAGAAAGACACTAAATGTTGTGGGCACCTTAAAGACTAGTTTGAGCTTTCGTGTCTGATGAAGGGGACTTGATCCACGAAAGCTAACATTAAAATAGAGCAGTCAGACTTTAAAGTGCCACAACATTTTCCCCTTTATTTTGTTTTGTTTAAACTCTGTTATCTAAATAGGTGGTACAGAGCAACTCTCTGTACCTATTTCAGAATAGTGAAATGACCCTTAGAAGCAGGTAGGTCCCTCCCAGGGAGGGAAATTTGGCTTCTACAGCTCAGCAGGCCTGAATTTGCCCTCCGATTGACCACTCCTGCCCTATGTAAGTGCAGAGAGGGTCAGTGTCAGAC
The DNA here is from genome assembly GCA_035047345.1 of Bradypodion ventrale. NCBI lineage: Eukaryota > Metazoa > Chordata > Lepidosauria > Squamata > Chamaeleonidae > Bradypodion > Bradypodion ventrale. The sequence continues at coordinate 3,105,053 of JAWDJE010000004.1, read as the reverse complement.
CTGGTGCCAAGGGGTAATTGCTTGTGCAATGTCCCCTAGCCTCTCCTGTTAGGTCACGTGTGGAAACATTGTGCGCATAATCCATTCCGAAATAACTTTTCTACACTTCTAGGTAGAGCTCTGTAAAGTTGCATTTTGGATTTGTCGTTCCATACTGACCTGTGTCTTCCAATTTATGCTGACCCTTATAAGGTTTTCAAGGTATGCAAGATGTCAAAGGAATAATTTATCCTTATTATAATTTAACAACCCCCAGGGAGTTTCCATGGCTGAGTAGAGATTTGAACCCAGGTCTTCCAAGTCCTAATCTGACAGTCTACCCTCCTCACCTCACTGGCTTTCTGGCCAATGATGTCAGGGAGAGCGGAGAGGAAATCTGCAAACTGTAGGCCAAAAGATCAAAACTCCCAAGTCTCGGATCTATACCAGAGATGGCCAACCTTGGCGCTCCAGCTGTTCTTGGACTTCAATTCCCAGAAGCCAAAGTAAGCACACCTTAGAACATAAGAACATAAGAACATAAGAACATAAGAACAGCCTTGCTGGAACAGGCCACAGCCCATCCAGTCCAGCATTCTGTCTCACACAGTGGCTCACCATTTCCTTCAGGGTATTCCCAAGGAGATGCCTTCACCTGCTTAGGATTCCCTGGAAATGGCATTGAGAGATATCCTGCCTATCTCTCCAACCCGGAGGTTGTCCTTAGGTAGCCATAATTATAGCCATTGATAGCCTTGTCCTCCATGAACTTGTCTAATCCTTTCTTAAAGCTGTGAAGACTGACAGCTGTCACCACTTCTTCTGGCAGGGAGTTCCATAGACCAGTAATCCTCTGGGTGAAAAAGTACTTTCTCTTATTTGTTTGAGAACTAGTACCCAAAAGTTTCATGGAGTGTCCCCTAGTTCTAGTGTTGTGCGATAGGGAAAACAGTTTTTCCTTATCTACCTTGTCCACACCGTGCATGATTTTATAAACTTCAATCAGGTCACCTCTTAGACGCCGTCGTTCAAGAGTGAAAAGGCCCAACCGTTGCAGCCTCAGATGGTAAGGAAGGTGTTCCAGTCCCCTAATCATTCTGGTTGCCCTCCTCTGTACTTTCTCCAACTCCATAATATCCTTCTGGAGGTATGGCGACCAGAACTGTACACAGTATTCCAGATGGGGCCTCACCATAGATTTATAAAGAGGCAAAATGACACTTGCTGACTTATTTTCTATACCCTTCCTAATGATCCCTAACATTGAGTTTGCTTTTTTCACTGCTGAGGCACACTGGGTTGACACCTTCATTGAGCTGTCCACCAGGACACCAAGGTCCCTTTCCTGGTTTGTCGCAGAGAGTTCAGACCCCATCAGTTTATAAATGTAATTGGGGTTTTTTGCCCCAACATGCATCACTCTGCACTTACTGATGTTGAAGCTCATTTGCCACAGTTTTGCCCACTCCCCCAGTGTCAAGAGATCCCTCTGGAGCTCTTCACAATCTCTCACAGTTTTCACTACCCTGTATAATTTAGTGTCGTCAGCAAATTTGGCTACCTTGCTTTTTACTCCTACCTCTAGATCATTTATGAAGAGGTTGAAAAGCAGGGGTCCCAGTACTGAACCTTGGGGGACCCCACTCTTTACTTCCCTCCACTTGGAGAAGTGTCCATTTAGTGCTACCCTCTGTTTCCTGTCCCTTAGCCAGTTGCTGATCCAGGACAAGACCTGTCCCTTTATTCCATGACTGGTAAGTTTATTCAAGAGCCTTTGGTGTGGGACCTTGTCAAAAGCCTTCTGAAAGTCCAGATAAACAATGTCAACTGGATCCCCCTTATCCACATGCTTGTTGACACTCTCAAAAAATTCCAACAGATTAGTGAGGCATGATTTGCCCTTGCAAAAGCCATGTTGGCTCTCCTTTAGCAGCGCCTTCTCTTCTATGTAACTATTAATTCTATCTTTTAGGATGGTTTCCATCACTTTACCTGGGACACATGTCAAACTGACAGGCCGGTAATTTCCTGGATCACCCCTGGATCCTTTTTTGAAAATTGGTGTTACATTCGCTACCTTCCAGTCATCAGGCACAAAGCCTGATTTGAGGGAAAGATTATATATTTTGGCTAGGATATCAGCAATTTCATCTTTAAGTTCCCTGAGAACTCGTGGATGGATGCCATCTGGTCCTGGGGATTTGTTAGTGTTTAGCTTAACAAGACATGCAAGGACCTCCTCCCTGGTTGTTTCTATCTTGCTTAATTCTTCGGTTTCCCTCCCTACGAAGATAGGCTCTGTTTTGGGCATGTGGCCTCTGTCTTCTTCAGTGAATACTGAAGCAAAGAATTCATTGAGTCTCTCTGCAATCTCTGTTTCCTCTTTAATAACCCTTTGCCTTCCATTGTCATCTAATGGTCCAATGGCCTTCCTAGTTGGGTTCTTACTTCTAATGTACTTAAAGAAGTCTTTGTTATTTCTCTGAGTATTTTTAGCTATACGCTCCTCAAAGTCTTGCTTTGCTTTCCTGATTGTTGCCTTGCATTTGTTCTGCCAGAATTTATGTTTCTGCCTGCTGTCCTCATTTGGACAAGCCTTCCATCTTCTAAATGAGCTTTTCTTGCTCTTGATCACTTCCCGAACAGCTCCTGTAAGCCACATCGGAGTCCTCTTGGACCTGGCAGTGCCCTTTTTCCTTTTGGGTATGCATTCCAATTGAGCCTCTGTTATTGTTTTTGTAAACAGCCTCCATGCCTCTTGGAGTGTTTGGACTCTCTCAATTTTCCCTTTCAGTTTCTTTTTTACTAGTTTCCTCATCTTTGGGAAATTTCCTTTTTGAAAATTTAAGGTCTCTGTGTTAGATTTTATCAGTGACTTGCGGTCTATGATCAAGTTAAACATAATTGAGTTGTGGTCACTGTTCCCTATTGGATCAGTCACATTAACATCTTGCACCAGATCCTGAGTATTACTCAGAATCAAGTCAAGGATTCTTGTACCTCTAGTTGGGTCTTCAACCATCTGTCCCAGGGAACAATCATTTAGCATATCTAGGAACTTTATCTCTTTATCATGTGCTGAACAACAGTTCACCCAGTCTATGTGAGGGTAATTGAAGTCCCCCATTATAACCAGGCTTCCCTTCCTGGATGCCTCCTTTACAACATTCTCCAACTGCCAGTCTCCCTCAAGAGTTTGGGTCGGAGGCCGATAGTATATGCCTACTGTTAGACCATCCTTGTGGCCTGGTACTCTTACCCACAGAGCTTCTAATGGTGACTCCAAATCACCTAGATATTCCAATTCATACGATTTTATCACTTCTTTGACATACAAGGCTACACCACCTCCTGTTTGCCCCTTCCTATCCTTCCTGTACAGTTTGTAGCCTGGGTGTACAGTTTGTAGCCTTCTGATAGGGACTTCTGGGAATTGAAGTCCAAGCACAACTGGAGCACCAAGTTTGGCCACTCCTGCTCTATACTCTTCACTGGATCTCCTGTTTAGTGATTTTATGGAAACTCAGCCTTTCCGGTTATAAAACAAAGTCCCCTCTAGATGTCACTAAAACCCTAGAATGGAAAAAATATTCAATAGGGTGATGAGGTTCAGTCCAAGAACATTTCCATGATTTGAGATCCTAGGGAGGTTCGTCATTAGCTTTCTGTGCCTCATTAAGGCTTTGGAGACTATACTTCCATTAATGCAGCCTAAAAGAGTGTTGGCCTTTTTTTACAACCACACCACACTTTGTGACCGCTCTTACTTGCTCATAAGCACGGTAGGCAATGGGACAATTGAGTCCCCAGTCCTCACAGCTTAAGAGGAGGGTGGAAGCTTCTCAGCCATAGAGTCTGGTGTTTCCTAATCACAGATGTGTTTGAGGTCTGTCATTACTTGGGGCCACTCTAAATGTTTTGATGGCTCCTCCCTGCCCATCTACTTCCAATCACTTCTCTTACAAAAATACTAATATGGTGAGGGTTTGTACCTATGAACATGTGCAAATTTAATGTGTGATATGAAAAGGGTGCAGAAAGCTATTTGCATCTCACCTGCAAGGCCAGCCAGGAATATTTAGCATAGAGTGCCCCTTAGAGTGCCAGAGACATGTCAGAGACACCACCATGCCACTGATGATATGGAGGAAAGAGCTCTTAGATCACACTTTGCTTTGCATAAGACCCTAAAATGGCCATAGGAAGCCTTGTGATGCTCACATCCTCAAACCCAATGCTAGGGCACGCAACAGACTTTGTGTTGTGCAGTTTTATTCTTATTGATTGGGGGGGGGGGAATTGCCAAATTAAAAAAAGTAACATCAGATAGCATGGAGGGCTTAAGGGGTTTCAGCTACCTGTCTTGCTGTCTATCCTTGATAAACAAATCAAACGACCAGGTTGCCTCATGCCCCATATTTTGAGAAACAACAGTGTGGTCTCATCCTAAGGAAAATGTTAGGTTTTTGATGGTCAAAACCTGGAAATGGTGACAGAGAATAAAGAAAGAAACACATCAGCAAAATCCAACATGTGAGGGTCTTGATATCTTTATACTACTTCTTCTTCTGCCATATCCAAATCCAAACATAGGCGATTATCATGGGATCAGACATGAAAAGTGTCCTAAGAATATAACACAGTGGCCTTTCATCTGCCTTCCACCGCAGCATGATACCCATAGCACCACTGATCCAGTTCCGTGAGTCACTTTCTGGTCCTGAGCCCTTTTGGCACGCAAAGTCCTCCTCATCAGCCCCACGCTAGGATGGATGAAGCTGCCGCCCTCCATCAAGATGGATTCAAGTGGGATTTAATCCACTTGGGAACCGACAACCTTCCCTATAGGCTTCAGCACCCAAGGCTGTTGATATTTTAGTGATTAAAAAAAGATAGTCCTCCTGGATTGTCCTCCCTGATCACCCCACCACCAAACTGGACCTGTTGTGTAGAAGACTTTGGAAGTGGTTGTGTCCTTCCCTCCTTCCAGCAAACAATAAATAAATTCCAGCCTCTCCGCTGCAGCTTCCCTTACTTGGGGAGGTAGCAACTAGATCAGTGATGACAAACCTTGGCACTCCAGGTGTTTTTATTACACTTCAGTTGCCAGAAGCCCAAGTCAACACTCCTGCTGATCAGGGCTTCTGGGAATGGAAGTCCAAGAACATCTGGAGGGCCAAGGTTGGTCATCATTGAACTAGATCATGGACCTTCCTGAGGAGGGGGTTTGCTGTGTTCTTGGGATGGTCCTCTGAGTCCAGTGTTGCCAGTACTGTATCCCCATTGATGGGAGGGAAGAGGCGTTTGTCTGGCAATGGCCTTGAAAAGACCTTCTGTGAGTCTTTCGGAAGTTTAGAGAGCTGAGCAAAAGCAGGAATTTAACAAAAGGAGAGGGAGGGAATGGAAGGCATTTTTGCAGCACCATAAATGGGGGAAATAAGGAAAGGAGGGGATCTAGCCCAGAAGAGTCTACTCTGTTTTTTTATGCACGCTTGCCACCGTCAGCTCAGCCTCTATGGCTGTGAGCTCTCACAAACCTCACAATAATCTCAGACTAGACCTAAATTGTAAACTTTTTCAGCTCGGAACTTTCCCCCACTAATTGCGCGTATAGAAGACATGCCAGAAGGGACGCTCATGTATGTATGTATGTAGAGCAGTGATTCCCAACATAGGGTCCTCCATGCCTCACGGTGGGTGGGTGGGAATTTAAATTCCCAGAAGCCTAAGTCAGTGCAATGGTTGATCAGTGCTTTGGGGAATTGAAGTCCCCCCCACCCAAAAAAAAAAAGGTTTGGGAAACCCTGGTGTAGAGCAAAGCTTGTAAAGTTACTTTTGGGGACTGCATCTCCCAGAATCCCCTCTACGCTAGCAAGAAAGATGCGAGAAGTTGTATGTATCCCAATCAAAGTACATTTCCAAGTTCAGATGCAGAGAAGAAAGAGACCGATGGGAATGTAAAGGCACAGCTAGGAAAACCATTCCTGCTTCCCTGGGGAATGAGGGCAGGAGAGGCATTTCTCTCTCCCTGGTCTTTGTGAAGGTGCTATCCTGCATCCCTTTGCTACAGGATAGATACAAGATTGTGTATGGGAAGGATGGGATGAAATGGATGTGGATGTCTATGAAGCCAGGACCTCATGGAAATAAAGGTCATAGAGTCTATGAAAAGGAGCCCCTTCCCCCAATGCCACGCTCTTTCTGATTTTAATATTGTCTCAAAAAATAGAAAATAGGGCTGAAATAACCAAATAAAAATGCATCTTTTGGAATGCTTACTTCACTGTTTTCTGGGTTTTGAATGAGAGGCTCAGGAATTCCCTGTAAGGGGAGTGGGCTTTCACATCGTGTCCATCTATGAGGAGTAGAGAGTGCTGAAACCCATGTGGCTCAAATTATCTAATATGGTTTACACAGTATTAAAAGCCGTCAACATGTTTGTCCTTCAGGCACACAATCCGCTCAGAACCATTCAGACTTGCAAATGAAGCCCATATTTACCTCCAGATGACCAATCATGAAACCAAGGCAGCTAACATGCAAGATGTGGAGGTGAATGAAGTTCTTGGCAGGATAAACAGCCGTCTTCGGTTTCTCAAGGCAGTTCCACTTCTAATAATGTGTTGTTAACCATATTGAATAGTGTGACCCTCAACTGAAGGCTCACCATGTAAACCAGAAATGGGAATTCCTGGTTCTGTTTCAAGGCCTGTCTGCAGAATTTCCAAGCAAGGTGGTCTGTGTCGGTCTCGCTCTGTCTTGATGGCCAAATGGGATTTGGACGGTTTAGTACAGGGGTGCCCAAACTACAGCTTGCAGGCCAGATCTGGCCCTTGACACTAATTCATCCAGTCCATGCCACCCTTGTAGTAAAATGCACCTGTAGAGGTGCGTTTTACTTCCAATTCCGGGAGCGATGAGGGTGGCATGGGCCAGATGAATTGGTGTCGAGGGCCTGATCTGGCCCGCAGGCTGTAGTTTATCCACCCCTGGTTTAAGCAGACAAAAAGGCAGCTTAAAATTTATCTCATCCTGTTGCAAAACCGATTGTAAGGCACATTTTACTCCCGCTTCTGGTGGGAGGAACCACATGACTGGCCCACTGAACCATGTGACCAGCCTGTGGCCCAAAAAGTTTGGGTACCCCGGTTTAGTACAAATAAAAGTGTGAATTTGGGTTCTAAAAAATATTGTGGTTATTTTAAGGGAGGGACATGTGATTGGAGATGTGCATGATGCAATTTCCTTTTCACACATACACAGAGACAGTCTTAGGAAATGTTGAAACCTGTGATCTGCACTGGTAGGGATTGAGAATTGGGCTGGACAGACTGTTTGAAAATAAACACGGAAAGGACATTATGAAACATGAGTGATGGCCAACCTTGGCACTCTAGGTGTTCTTGGACTTAAATTACCAGAAGACCAAGCCAGCACTCCTGCTGATCAAAGCTTATGGGAACTGAAATTCATGAACATCTGGAGTGCCAAGGTTTGCCATCACTGACCGATGGTGTGCTGATGGACCCATCTGGGCATGTCCCACATTGTAGAAGGCATTTGTAGTGTTGCACCCACGAAGAAAGGAGCCATTACCTGGGTTTTGAATGCAAGGGTCAGTCTCAAGATGTTGGCCTCTCACGTTGAACACAACGTGGACACAAAAAGACGCTGCATTGTGACTGTCTTTCCTCCCTGTTCGCCTTCCCTGATCCTCCCCTCCTCCCCACCGACCTCCCACCACCCAGAAATCTGTGATCCACCATGTACTGTACATACATCCACTCCGCCTTTTCCAGTGGACTCCCCCATGGCAAATGGGTGCGAGGGGAGGAGGAGGAGGCCGAAAGCTCTGTATCAAAACTCTTTTTGTATACCACAAACTTTTTGTATATTTTTAATTCTGCTGCAACATGATATTAAATTCATTTCAATTTAAACAAAAAAAGTATTGGTTGGTACATTCCTTCTCCTGTCAAGTGTTTCTCTCAACCTTGCACATGTCAGTGGAGTTCCCAACCCTTGGCCAAGAGTCACGAACGACAGAAAACTGCTACCTCTTCAGACAACAGAGGGTTCACTGACGGAACGCATGGCCACACGATGTGGGCCACTTGCCGAGGTGATTTTGGCAAGAGAATGGGCATATGCTGAGTGGGCGGCATACAAATCAAATACATGAATGAATGAATGAATGAATGAATGAATGGTGCTTCACAGCATTCCTTTCCTGGGATTTGAACAACAGCACATTAATAATAATAATAATAATAATAATAATAATAATAATAATAATAATAATAATAATAATAATAATAATAATGTTTTTATTTATATCCCGCTTCCCTCAATCCAATGGAAGACTCAAAGCGGCTTACAAAAATTAAAGGAACAATATTACAGATACAAAATTCAGAAAATACAGTATAACAACAATATAATCAAAAAATACAATATTAGATACAATTAATAATAGTAAATAACAAGAAATATCCAAGACCCCCCACGAAATCCACTGCCTTTAGAGTCTTTTAAGTCCGAAGGCGAGGGGGAGGACGGGGCCCAAGAACGCCGACCAATGCCAGTGGTCTCTTTGCCCCCACCGGGGTTAGGACGCGCGGCGGTGGCTCACCCAGGTGCCCCCTCGCCTTTTAAGTCCGAAGGTGAGGGGGCGGGGCCAAGGCGGTGGGGTCAGGTCGCGTGGCAGCGTCTCACATGACCTGCTGATCAGGGCTTCTGGGAACTGAAGTCCAAGAATAGCTTGAGCACCAAGGTTGGCCACCCCTACTCTACCTGACCACTACCAGACAGGATGGCTCTTTTGTCTCATCCTACTGGTCCCTGCTTAGGGTTTCATGATGGTTTCATTCCTTAGTTGGGGGGTATTTTCAACTTCACACAGTCCTTCGCCTCAGGTTAAGAACTGGGATCAAGTACGCACACAGCAGAGAGGTCTCTTGGTGTCTGCTAGCGCTTCTTCCTCTTCTTTTGTGTCTTGATCAAACCCTGGACTGCCAAAATGAAGCCACTTTCTTGGATTTTTTGTTGCACAAACCCAAGTCCTCATCGGTGCACCAGGGCCATAGCCTGACCCCCCAGGGGGGGGCAAAAACCCTGAACTAATAGCCTGCCCACCCCAAACCACCCTTGGGATGCCAATGTTATATGTGTGTGTGTGTCTGACATTGTTGCCCCTCCTGAAAATTTTTTCACCCCTCTAAATCTAGAATCCTGGCTACGTCCCTGCGGTGCATGGCTCTGGCAGCAATCGACAGACCAGCAAATGGGCCGGACTCTGTGTCTCTCCACATCCACACCGTGTGTTGCTGTCCACCAGCAGCCCCCACTTGAGCCTGTTGGTCTTGCATTGAGGGACTCCAACTCTCATCCTGTTCAGGCTCCTCCAAATGACGTGGGGGAGATTAAGTCACACCTGTCAAGTATCCCGGATTAGCCGGGATTTCCCGTATTTCAGTGCTTATTCCTCCAATTTCCCGCCACCACCCGCTGCCATCCCATAATTTTATTGGCGGGGGGAAGTAGTTACTGCACATGGGTTCTGCGTAGAAGGGTTCTGCGCATGCGCAAAAGGGTTCTGCACAGAAGGGTCCTGCAGATGTGCAGAAGGGTTCTGCGCAGAAGGAGTTGTTGATGTGCATGCACGGCCGGGCTGGAGCAGTTCCCGGATTTTCCAGAGCTGCGCTTGACAGGTATGGATTAAGTTCCTCAGCCATTTCCTCCTTTAATGCCATTCCTTGTCCAGTGAGCTCCTTCCTCCATCTTCTAATTTGGTTTTTGCTGCTAGCAATGATAACAGTCATCAGCGAACTGGATTTCTGGGGCCAGCAGGCTTGGGTTTCAAATGCCTGGGCTGCCTGCTACTTCGTGCTATATTAAACCAACACATCAGAGGGTAGCAGTTTCTGAACAAGCGGATAATGACCGGCTGTTCTTGCCAGCCTGGGCCAATGTGAGAATTGACAGGGGTGGTCCATGCTTTAAAGTGCAAATGTTTGTGCCACTGTGAGTGCAGGAGACACAGCTAGGTTTTGCCACTAGTAAGAAGGTCTGCCTGCTTGTCGCTCTCTGGAGGGGCAGGAACTTGGCGTATTGACATCTGGGCAAGTCACGGCTGGTGGAGTTTCCTCCGAAACAGGATGGGGAAACAAAGGATGGATGGCGTAGAGGAAAAGCTGCCTTCCTGGGGAGACCAGCAGAGCACGGACAGGACATGGAGTATGAAGCAAAGAAGGGGAGAAAGGTAGGTGCGGAGGTTGAACATTGCTGGTGGTGGGATTTTTCACTGGCGAGCTCCACAGACTCCATGCAGTCTCACACCCTTTGCTCTTATGGAGCAGGTGAGTTGCATCCCACAGACCCCCAGGATCCATTTTAAGATGCTTAGAGACCACAGATTGCTGGATACGCCTTGCCCCAGGCAACTGGGCGACTGGTTTTCTCCGGGTTCTCCCATGCCCCAAAGAAGAGCATGGCTTAGACAAGGATGGAGGAGGTGGACGATAAACCTTTCCTGAAGCCACCGCTGACTTCCTTGGAACACGCAATCTCCTCTTCCCAACAGTAATTCCCATGGTATTATCCACAGTTTGGAAAGTTACTTCTTTAAAATTAAAACCCTTGTTGCATTATTACTTTGAGGCTCACTGGTTGGCTTCTGTGTAGAAGAATTTGCTTACAAACTGCATGGTTGGTTGGTAGATTATATTTGTAAACTGCCAGATTTAGTGCTGGATATTACTCATGGCAGTGAACAGCATAATACAAATAAACAATTTAGTAAACTAAATTAAAAGCAGCATAACAAGAATTAACAACAACATGAGAACAAGACTAGATGATTTAAAAAAAAAAAAAACAGCAACAATAGCATTATGCAAGCCATCCAGTCTGACACTAAATGTTTTAAAGTCTCTTTAGGAAAATCAAACATAGACCCTAATTTAAAGCCCCTTTTTTCCCTAGGAAAGAAATTCTGCAAAATCCTCTTTGAATAAATAGGTTTTTAAAAATTTCTTGAAAACCTGGAGGAATAATTGTCATCTTGTGTTGCTGTTATTAATAATTAACAATTGCATGATGTCAAGACAATTCTGAGCTATGGTGATACTTTCCAGGATTTTCTACTAGCAAAACAAAAACACAGTTAGATGGAAATACTCTACTGGCTGATATTTCACCATAAACACAATAATAATGATTATGTGTCCTCAAGTCAGTTCTGACTTATGGCAACCTTTTCCAAGATTTTCTAGGTATAAAGTCTGCTGGGGTTGTCTCCCAGGCCTTCCTTCTTGTTTGCAGTGGTTAAACTGCTGTACTGCAGCCACAAATGTTGACGTTGTGAGTTCGATCATGATGGGGATTAAGGTTGATTCAGCCTTCCATCCTTCCAAGGTCGGTAAAATGAGTACCTGTCATGTTGGGGCAAAAATGCACATTGCTTTGTGTTCTGCCCAGAGAGTGTACTAAATGCTATTGGGCGATATATAAGTGTATATGTAAGTACTGTATTGTATATATAAGGGTATATACAAGTAGAATTGCTCTGAGCCCTATATGCCACTTGCCCAAGGCCAAGCAAGTGGCAGGTCAGGTCATCCCACCTGCCAGAGATGCTCTAGGTAACTTTGGTTCTCTCTGTGCCCAGAAAGCCCTGCTGAAACATGAACTCTTAGCCCTTGCTCTATAGTTAGATACTCCAACTTACTGGGTCAAACCAGGTTTACCTTGAAAATAATAATAGCAATGGTGTGCCATCAAGCTGATTAGCACCAGAAAAGGGACAGAAAATCGTAACCTAGCCAGGAATGTGGCTTTAGAAGAGGACAGGGCAGCTGTAGATCCATCCCAGTCAAAAGGGAGGCTCTTCTTGAATTTGGCTTTAACTAGAAATCAGATCATTTTGTCCTCTCCCAAATGGTGAGCAATGCAGTTGTGAATCTTCTTCTGCCATATCCGAATCCGAATATAGGCGATCCTCCTGGCAATCAGCCATGAAGACTGTCCTGAGAATATAATTAATGCCTTCCATCTGCCTTCCATATTGCAGCATGACCCCCATACCACTGATCCAGTGCAGCATGTCACTTTCTGGTCCTGAGCCCTTTTGGCACTCAAAGCCCTCCTCAGCCCCAGGCCAGCATGGATGAAGCTGCTGCCTTCCATCCAGATGGATTAAAGTGGGATTTAATCCATTTGGGGACCATCAACCTTCCCAGTGGACTTTGCCACCCAAGGCCATTCATCCTCAGGGTTGTCAGGTTAGTTAACTGCTGCCTGACACTCAGCGTTGAGTCGCTAGCAGTAGGTTTTGCTCTATGACCATAGCAGGATAACCTGGCCAGAAAGGTATGGATGGCTGGTGACAAACCCTGCTTTGTGCAGCTGACAGAATACTGATTGTCCTGGATAGCCACAGGGTACTTCCTTCCATCACCAGATGCCTCCTGATGGAAGGGAAGGACATCTCCCTCTACCTCTCATTCCAGCCTCTGGAGTGATGTGCACCAGAGGACCTTGTTTCAGCTGAAATACAAGGGAAACCCGCTCTTCCCCAGAGAGGCTGCCCGTGGGCATGTGGGACAACCATTCTCAGCATCCGTTGCAACCACAGCCAACGGCAAGTGTCACCCACAAAAGCTGGCCATTGTCGTCTGACCCTTCCAGAAGGTTGTGCGAGAGAAGCCGTTAAAGGGAACGACAGCTGGACATTTCTAGGTGCAGCCCACTGGACTCTGGCGTGCAGTCATGGGGGGGAGGGGAGGTCCCAGTTTTGAATTTGCAAGTAGATAAATAGGTGCCACTTCAGCTGGAAAGGTAACAGCGTTCTGTGGGCTCTGGTGTCTAGTCATGCCTGCCACAGGTCCATGGAAATGTCTGCAGATGCAGACAGCGCTGGCTCTTTGGCTGTAAACAGAGATGAGTCAGATAAGACTGGCTTTCAAACAAGGGAGACCTTGACCTAAGCCAGGGGTGCCCAAGCTATGGGCCGTGGGCCGGATCCAGCCCCCGATACCAATTCAGCCAGCCTGCGCTGCCCTCGTTGCTCCCGGAAGCAGAAGTAAAATGTGCCCTTACAGAAGTGTTTTACTTCCACTTCCAAGAGCGACAAGGGTGGCGCAGACTGGATTAATTGGCGTCAGGTGCCGGATCCAGCCCACAGGCCGTAGTTTGGGCACTCCTGACTTAAGCCCTCCATTGCCCGATGCTCTTTGTCAACTCACGGGTCTCCCTCCCTTCTGTTGCCTGGCTGCTCCCAGGGATTCGTGTCTCCCATCAAGAGGCTGGTTTTCCCCAAGGTGGCCCGGAAGCAGGCTCTCAGGAGCAGCAACATCTGCCGGCGTCCTTTGCACTCGGTCCCACTGTACCCTCCAGACTATCTCATCGACCCCCAGATCCTCCTGCACGACTACGTGGAAAAAGAAGTGAAGGTGAGATGACCAAAGGGGGCTGGAGGGGATGTCTTTGCCCTTTACTCTATCCATGTTCAAGTCATGGCCAAGGACCAGAGGTAGATCTTGGAATGGTTGTAGATCACAGGCTAAGTATGCGTCAACAGTGCAACATGGCCACACAAAAGGCCAATGCTGTTTTAGGATGCATTAACAGAAGTCTACTCTCCAAAACCCGTGAGGTACTACTATGGCCCCTCTATTCAGCACTAGTTAGACCACATCTAGAGTCACTGTGTACAGTGATTGGTTAGCATGTACTTCTATATCTGATGTATATACATTGATGCCATGAAGTCTCACTCACATGTCTGATGAAGTGGACTTGATCCACAAAGGCTAACATTAAAATATAACAGTTAGTGTTCAAAGTACTACAGCGTTTTTGTTTTGTTTTGTTTATTCTCTGCTTTAGCATAGTGGTTTCAGTTAGAGTAGGCCATTTTAATCAAGGGAACTTACAGAGGAGCTCATTTGGCCAATACCCATTGATTCAATGGGCCCTACACTCATGCACTTCACTAGGCTAAACATTTAATTAAATGCTGACCAAGCCATGCATGCTTGACTCTATGGTAGGGGGGGTCCATATCACTTTTTCTGTTGCTGGGTTTCTGGAGAAGCCGCCGGCTGCAGATATTTGGAACATGACCACCAAAGCCTCCTATAAAAGTGCAATGTGTTACCTCTGGCTGTCTTTTCTGGTCATTATTTATACCTTTTAATTGGCCTTTTCTAAACATAAACAATCTGGGACAGCAGTGACTTAATAGTTAAAATGCTGAACTTGATGACTGGAAGGTCAGCAGGTCAGCAGTTCGAGACCTGAGTACTACATAATGGAGTGAGCTTCCCTCTCTGTCCCTGTTCCTGCCAGCCTAGCAGCTTGAAAGCAAGAAATTGCAAGTAGATAAATAGGGGCCACACTGGTGGGAAGGCAAACAGCGTTCCGTGCACTAGTCATGCCTGCCACATGTCCACGGAAGCGTCTGCTGGCTCTTTGGCTATAAACAGAAATGAGCAATGAACCATAGAGTCAGATATGACTGGCTTTTGAGCAAGGTAGACTTTTACCCTAAACCCGTGATGGCGAACCTTGGTACTCCAGATGTTCTTGAAGTTTAATTCCCAGAAGCCCAAGCCCCCGTGAATCCACACGAATGGGTTTGCTGTGATTCATCCGGTCCATGCCGTGTCGCCCTCGTTGCTCCTGGAAGCGGAAGTAAAACGCGCCTGTTCGGGCGCGTTTTACTTCCGCTTCCAGGAGCAACGAGGGCCGCGCAGCGTGAGCCAGATGAATCGCAGCAAACCCATTTGTGTGGATTCACAATGACTTCTGGGAATTGAAGTCCAAGAACATCTGGAGTGCCAAGGTTCACCATCATGGCCCTAAACATAAACATCTTCTCTGCTTGGCTAAGACAGTTGTCCTTCACCCCATAAAATAAAACAAAGCTAGCAGTGTCTTCTAAGCTAGCGCAACCTGCCCTGCTCTCCCAAACACACAATACACATGTACACCTCCAATTCAGAGGTTTGCTTTGGAAATTCAGATCTGGTTCTCTCCCGTAGTAATTTTTTTCTCTCTGTTGGCTTCCAGTTTTTAGGTCATCTAACTTGGGTGAACACCTCCTTGAACCCCTCCAGCCGTGACGAGCTGTTGCAGCTCCTGGACACTGCAAGGGTAACCCCCCCACCTCCCATGCAACATATCTCAATGCACTTTGGTATTATTAAATTAAAAGCAGGGTTGCAGTGACTCAGTGGTTAAGAAGCTCGCCTTGTTGGCTGGAAGGCCGGCAAGTCAGCAGTTCGAGACTTGAGTAGTGCATGACGGATTGAGCGCCCGCCTCTGTCCCAGCTCCTGTCAACCTAGCATTTCAAAAGCAAGAAATTGCAAGTAGATAAACAGGGGCCGGGACTGCAGTGGCTCAAGTGGCTAAGACGATGACTGGGAGGCGGGAGGTCAGCAGTTCGATTCCTGAGTACTGCAGGACAGAGTGAGCTCCTGTCTTTGTCCCAGCTCCTGCCAACCTAGCAGTTCGAAAGCAAGAAATTGCAAGTAGATAAATAGGGACCACTTCGGTGGGAAGGTAAATAGCGTTCCGTGCGCTCTGGTGTCTAGTCATGCCTGCCACATGACCACGGAAACGTCTGCAGAAGCAGACAGCACTGGCTCTTTGGCTTTGAAACAGAGATGAGCACTGAGTCGGATGCGACTCGCTTTCGAGCAAAGGAAACCTTTACTCTAATGCACTTGAGAGAAGGGTGGATGCAAGGCCAATAAAGTATTAGAAGATTGCATTAATGAAGACAGATGCCGGTAACTGTTGCATGTACCCTGTAGGGTTCTTGTGTAGACAAGTGGGAATATCCTTTCAGGCTTGTGTGGAACTGAGCTGTGTTTTGCATGCTGGGATGATATCCCACTAGGCTTACTCCTGAGTAGATGCACCAAAAATTGAACTATGCTAGCAGTGAGGAAACATCCAAATTGACTAAGAAAAACATCTGGTCTCTCTTACCACTACCCAGCATGTTTGGGGCAAAATGCTAATTAACTTGTGAGCCACCCAGAGAGTGCACTAAGCGCTTCTGTGGGGCAGTAGGGAAGTGTGATTGCTTTGCTTTGCACTGCCTCTGCCCCATGTCCTGCCCATAGCCCTAAGTGTTGCTGACCAACAATCCTGGGACCATTTTTGAAGCTGGAATTTGACACCCCACCCCTGACCAAAAATAGTTCTTCTGCCCCAACGTCGCCCAGAGCAAGCATTTGACTTTCTGCAGGGGTTCTTGCTGAGGACCTGGAAAAGGAAGTGGATGAAACGTCCAAGGCTGGATCACTGGACTTTACCCACATGCTGGGTCCATTTCCCCAGGTTGCCCTCCTGTCCACTTCCACAGTCAGCTGTGCCGGAACCATTTCGGGGTCCCTCTGCAAATCCTCACCTGACCTGCTCCTCTGGCATCACAAAGGAGCCCCCTGCGATCTGATTCTGGTCCCCAAATCCCCATAAGTGAGATACAGCTGACCTGACTGTAAAGGCATAAAAGGGTTCACTTCCCCCCTGTCTGACAGGGGGGAGGGGGGAGGTGACCTGCGAGCACAGTGGTTGAACTGCTGTACTGCAAAAAGGTTGTTTAGTGTATGGGACCAAAGACAATGAAACAGCCGAAGGATTGGCTTAACACAGGTTTATTGCATGATGATCCAGAGGAACATGTGGTAATGGTGGATGGGTGGCTCAATATATACAGCTGGCTATACATTTGAATGTGGCTCGTTGACAGTCTATTGGTTGCTGCCTGCGTGACGTTGTAGACGGTCACGCCCTTCTTGTCCAGGTGAGAGATGGCGGGGAATCTTCCCGCGCTGCTGATCCAGGTGAATCTGAGCTATGAGAGCTGGACGCTCGCTATTGCCATCTAGTGGTCACTAGCTCGCGTCCTCTTATAAGGGTTATAGTGATACAGCTGAAGGTTATAATGTTGCACACAGAAAGGTTACATTGTTACCACATGGCTAGGTACATTGTTAAAGGCACAGCTTTACAGAACACAACATCCCTCCCCCCTAGGATGAGACGAAGTCTCTCAGCCAAGATGGCTTATTGCGCGTGCGTTTGGGCCGAGATGTGGGCTGACCTGCCCCGGGGGCGCTACTGCTTCTTTGTTCCCTGGTCCCTTGTCCTGTAACGGGAGAGGGAGACTTGTTAGCTGCTTGCCGTGGCTTGGCGGTTTTGGGTGAAGGGAAAAACTCCATTGTGGGCAGACCGGGGGCGCTCGGGGCTAACGAAAAACCCCTCTTCTCGCTTGGACGGGTGGGGGACCACTCTGAAAAACTCCCCCGGTTCTGAAAATCAAATTCTAACTCAGTAGGGGTATCCGTATTTGTGGGGGAATTCCACGAGATATGTATGGGGTCGGGTTCCTCCTGTGGCGTGGGCTTATCCGCGGTGAAAATGCCTAGGAGGGGCTTGTGGTCCGTCACGATGGTGAACGGGCGGCCATACAGAAAATCGTGAATTTTTTTTCATCCCCACAATTATCGCTAGCGATTCTCTGTCTGTCTGTGCGTAATTTCTCTCCGCTTGGGACAGGGACCTGGAGTAGAATGCTATCGGGGCCTCCCTTCCGTTTTCCAGCACATGGCACAGCACCGCCCCCACCCCCACCGGGGATGCATCACAGATCAGGACCACCGGGCGTTTGGGGTTGAAATGAGTCAGTACGGCATCAGACGCCAGGAGGTGTTTCAGTTCACTAAATGCCCTCTCTTGGTCATCGCCCCACTTCCATGCCTCGTCCTTTTTAAGCAGTTTGTGTAGCGGTTCAGCCACTGCTGCCTTCCGGGGGAGGAAGGAGTGGTAGAAGTTGAGCAGCCCAAGGAACGACTGCAGCTCGGGCTTGGATGTGGGGCGAGGGGCCTTCTTAATGGCGGCTACCTTAGATTTGGATGGTTTTATCCCCTCAGGAGTTACACGAAACCCTAGGAACTCAACCTCGGTCGCGAAGAAGACACATTTGTCTTTTCGCAGTCTCAACCCCGCCTTTTCGAATATTGCCAGAACCTTTCCCAGTCTCTTGGCCAATTCAGCCCGACTCCCCCCCCCCCCGTTATCAACACGTCATCAAAATAAGGCAACACCCCCTCTAGCCCCTTCAGGAGGCGTTCCACAAGTGACTGGAAAATTCCAGGCGCCGAATTTACGCCGAATTGAAGGCGCGTCACCTGGAACGCCCCCTTATGGGTGACTATGGTCTGCGCAGCAGCTGCGGCCGGGGACACCGAAAGCTGTTGGTAGGCCTGTGCTAAGTCGAGCTTAGCGAAACACTTTCCCCCGTGCAACCTGGCGAGCAGATGGCTGACTACCGGCACTGGATACACATTAGGGCGGATAGCCTTATTGATGGTGCACTTGTAATCAGCGCATATGCGGACCTCCCCATTGGCCTTTAGCGCTGTAACAATTGGAGTTTCCCACTCCGCAGAATCAACAGGAACAAGAATCCCCTGGCCCACCAACTTGTCCAGTTCCGCCTCTATTTTGTCCTTGAGTGCAAACGGCACCCGGCACGGTTTGAGTCGTATCGGGCGGACCTCCGGGTCTAGGTCGAATGTCACCGGGGGCCCCTTGAATTTCCCCAGTCCTTTTTTGAAAACTTCGGGGTGCTTGTCGCACACCTCCTGTATCGGGTCAGTCCCAATGGCGTGCACCCCAGTCCCAACGGCGTGCACCCCCCCAATAAAAAAACCCAGGGGCTGAAACCATTGAGTTCCGAGGAGGCTGCAATTCCCCCCTCTAAGCACGACTAGGGAGAGAGTCGCGGCGTGCTTCTTAAATTTGACCTGAAATTCTCCAACCCCCAACACTGGAATACTGTTCCCTTGCACGTCCCGTAGCGTAGACTTCAACGCTTTGAGCTTGGGTCGCATGTGGGGGGCAATCCTAAAAAACTCCCTCTGGGAAATAATGGAAAATGTGGAACCCGAGTCAATTTCCATTCTAATGGGGACCCCTTGCACTAGTACCTCAACAAAGTAACGGGGGTGTCCCGCGGACACGCTGAACACTGGGGCGTCGTCCTCGCTGCCGTCGGAGATGCGGCCCACGCCGTCCCGCTTTCTCGCTGCCTGGGCGCCGTCCTTGGGTCTCGTCGAGCGGTCTTGTCCCGCTGCACGGTCCGTCGAGCTCCTCCGGGCCTCGCGCCTTTTTCTGCATACCTTGGCGATGTGCCCGCGGCGGCCGCAGCTGTGACACTCGGCCTTCCTGAACGGGCATTTGGCGCGGTCGTGGGCCGCTCCACAGCCGTCGCACCGCCGGCCCTCTTTCCGGACCTTCCGGACGTCCTCGTCGTCGCTGCTCTCTGCGGACGATTTCGAAGTTTGCCGGGCTGCATGCACTGCTGTCTCTGCCTTGCTCGTCTTCGGCCGCCAGTCCTGGAGCTCTTGCACCCCAGCCTTTGTGGCTTCCGCGGCCTGCGCCGCTTTCAGGACCTCCTGCAACGTGGGGGGTGGCTCTTGGTTCATCAACGTGCGCTGAGTTTCGGCGTCATTCAGGCCGCATAGCATGCAGTCCCTGAGGGTGATTTCGGCGTTCTCCCATTTACACGGGCCGGCAGCCAGTCGCAGGGCCGCCACGAATGCGGCGACCGTCTCCCCGGGCGCTTGGACTCGCCTCCAGAACGCGCTCCGAGCGGGAAACATCGCCATCGAGGGCCGGAAATACTCGCGCAGCATCTGTAGGAGATCTTTGGCCTTGAAATCGCTCACCCTCTTCGGTGCGATCAGGTCCACCAAGGTTCTTTTGGTATCTGGTCCGAGCATCCTGGTGAAGATGGCCCTTTTCTTTGCCTCATCCGTGACTTCGGATTCAACCAGTGCTCCCTGGAAGTCCATTTCGAAGATCTCCCAGTCTCCCGGTTTCCTGATTTCGAAACCGGTGCATGTCTTGGTCCCGTGGGCAGCCATTATCCCACCTTCATCGCCAATTTAGTGTATGGGACCAAAGACAATGAAACAGCCGAAGGGTTGGCTTAACACAGGTTTATTGCATGATGATCCAGAGGAACATGTGGTAATGGCGGATGGGTAGCTCAATATATACAGCTGGCTATACATTTGAATGTGGCTCGTTGACAGTCTATTGGTTGCTGCCTGCGTGACGTCGTAGACGGTCACGCCCTTCTTGTCCAGGTGAGAGATGGCGGGGAATCTTCCCGCGCTGCTGATCCAGGTGAATCTGAGCTATGAGAGCTGGACGCTCGCTATTGCCATCTAGTGTTCACTAGCTCGCGTCCTCTTATAAGGGTTATAGTGATACAGCTGAAGGTTATAATGTTGCACACAGAAAGGTTACATTGTTACCACATGGCTAGGTACATTGTTAAAGGCACAGCTTTACAGAACACAACAGGTTGTGAGTTCGATCCTGACCAAGGTTCAAAGTGGATCCAGCCTTCATAAGAACATAAGAACAGCCTTGCTGGAAGAGGCCACAGGAGCCCATGATCCAGTCCTGCATTCTGTCTCACACAGTGGCTCACCATTTCCTTCAGGGTATTCCCAAGGAGATGCCTTCACCTGCTTAGGATTCCCTGGAAATGGCATTGAGAGATATCCTGCCTATCTCTCCAACCCAGAGGTTGTCCTTAGGTAGCCATAATTATAGCCATTGATACTCTTGTCCTCCATGAACTTGTCTAATCCTTTCTTAAAGCTGTCAAGACTGACAGCTGTCACCACTTCTTCTGACAGGGAGTTCCATAGACCAGTAATCCTCTGGGTGAAAAAGTCCTTTCTCTTATTTGTTTGAGATCTAGTACCCAAAAGTTTCATGGAGTGTCCCCTAGTTCTAGTGTTATGCGATAGGGAAAACAGTTTTTCCTTATCTACTTTGTCCACACCGTGCATGATTTTATAAACTTCAATCAGGTCACCTCTTAGACGCCGTCGTTCAAGAGTGAAAAGGCCCAACCGTTGCAGCCTCAGATGGTAAGGAAGGTGTTCCAGTCCCCTAATCATTCTGGTTGCCCTCCTCTGCACTTTTTCCACCTCCATAATATCCTTCTGAAGGTATGGCGACCAGAACTGTACACAGTATTCCAGATGGGGCCTCACCATAGATTTATAAAGAGGCAAAATGACACTTGCTGACTTATTTTCTAAACCCTTCCTAATGATCCCTAGCATTGAGTTTGCTTTTTTCACTGCTGAGGCACACTGGGTTGACACCTTCATTGTGCTCTCGTCCACCAGGACACCAAGGTCCCTTTCCTGGTTTGTTGCAGAGAGTTCAGACCCCATCAGTTTATAAATGTAATTGGGGTTCTTTGCCCCAACATGCATCACTCTGCACTTACTAGTGTTGAAGCTCATTTGCCACTGTTTTGCCCACACCCCCAGTGTCAAGAGATCCCTCTGGAGCTCCTCACAATCTCTCACAGTTTTCACTACCCTGTATAATTTAGTGTCTTCAGCAAATTTGGCTACCTTGCTTTTTACTCCTACCTCTAGATCATTTATGAAGAGGTTGAAAAGCAGGGGTCCCAGTACTGAACCTTGGGGGACCCCACTCTTTACTTCCCTCCACTTGGAGAAGTGTCCATTTAGTGCTACCCTCTGTTTCCTGTCCCTTAGCCAGTTGCCGATCCAGGACAAGACCTGTCCCTTTATTCCATGACTGGTAAGTTTATTCAAGAGCCTTTGGTGTGGGACCTTGTCAAAAGCCTTCCGAAAGTCCAGATAAACAATGTCAACTGGATCCCCCTTATCCACATGCTTGTTGACACTCTCAAAAAATTCCAACAGATTAGTGAGGCATGATTTGCCCTTGCAAAAGCCATGTTGGCTCTCCTTTAGCAGCGCCTTCTCTTCTATGTGCCTATTAATTCTATCTTTTAGGATGGTTTCCATCACTTTACCTGGGACACATGTCAAACTGACAGGTCGGTAATTCCCTGGATCACCCCTGGATCCTTTTTGAAAATTGGTGTTACATTCGCTACCTTCCAGTCATCAGGCACAAAGCCTGATTTGAGGGAAAGATTATATATTTTGGCTAGGAGATCAGCAATTTCATCTTTAAGTTCCCTGAGAACTCGTGGATGGATGCCATCTGGTCCTGGTGATTTGTTAGTGTTTAGCTTAACAAGACATGCAAGGACCTCCTCCCTGGTTATTTCTATCTGGCTTAATTCTTCGGTTTCCCTCCCTACGAAGATAGGCTCTGTTTTGGGCGTGTGGTCTCTGTCTTCTTCAGTGAATACTGAAGCAAAGAATTCATTGAGTCTCTCTGCAATCTCTGTTTCCTCTTTAATAACCCCTTGCCTTCCATTGTCATCTAATGGTCCAATGGCCTTCCTAGTTGGGTTCTTACTTCTAATGTACTTAAAGAAGTCTTTGTTATTTCTCTGAGTATTTTTAGCTATACGCTCCTCAAAGTCTTGCTTTGCTTTCCTGATTGTTGCCTTGCATTTGTTCTGCCAGAATTTATGTTTCTGCCTGCTGTCCTCATTCGGACAAGCCTTTCATCTTCTAAATGAGCTTTTCTTGCTCTTGATCACTTCCCGAACAGCTCCTGTAAGCCACATTGGAGTCCTCTTGGACCTGGCAGTGCCCTTTTTCCTTTTGGGTATGCATTCCAATTGAGCC
This sequence comes from Bradypodion ventrale, assembly GCA_035047345.1. NCBI lineage: Eukaryota > Metazoa > Chordata > Lepidosauria > Squamata > Chamaeleonidae > Bradypodion > Bradypodion ventrale. The sequence continues at coordinate 3,082,448 of JAWDJE010000004.1, read as the reverse complement.
TCTGTTATTGTTTTTGTAAACAGCCTCCATGCCTCTTGGAGTGTTTGGATTCTCTCAATTTTCCCTTTCAGCTTCTTTTTTACTAGTTTCCTCAACTTTGGGAAATTTCCTTTTTGAAAATTTAAGGTCTCTGTGTTAGATTTTATCAGTGACTTGTGGTCTATGATCAAGTTAAACATAATTGAGTTGTGGTCACTGTTCCCTATTGGATCAGTCACATTAACATCTTGCACCAGATCCTGAGTATTACTCAGGATCAAGTCAAGGATTCTTGTACCTCTAGTTGGGTCTTCAACCATCTGTCCCAGGGAACAATCATTTAGCATATCTAGGAACTTTATCTCTTTATCATGTGCTGAACAACAACAGTTCACCCAGTCTATGTGAGGGTAATTGAAGTCCCCCATTATAACCAGGCTTCCCTTCTTGGATGCCTCCTTTACAACATTCTCCAACTGCCAGTCTCCCTCAAGAGTTTGGGTCGGAGGCCGATAGTATATGCCTACTGTTAGACCATCCTTGTGGCCTGGTACTCTTACCCACAGAGCTTCTAATGGTGACTCCAAATCACCTAGATATTCCAATTCATACGATTTTATCACTTCTTTGACATACAAGGCCACACCACCTCCCATTTGCCCCTTCCTATCCTTCCTGTACAGTTTGTAGCCTGGGATAACTGTATCCCATTGGTTATCATCCGTCCACCAGGTTTCAGTGATACCAATAATATCAATATTCTTATCTATTGCTAAGTATTCCAGCTCCCCTATTTTGTTCCGGAGGCTTCTGGCATTTGTATACAAGCATTTATATATGCTTTTCTGACACAGTCTTTTGTGTCCAGTTGCATTGTTAGACTGCCTCTTGCATCCTTCTGCTAGAGTGCTGGTGACTAGCTCCTCGCTCTGCTCAGTAAATTTTGCATCCTCCTCACTACTCAAGTACACACTTTCCCGAACCGGATGCTGCCCAGCTCCTGTCGGCTTTCCCCCAGTTATCAGTTTAAAAGCTGCTCTGCAGCCTTTTTGATGTTGAGTGCCAGCAATCTGGTCCCATCATGGTTCAAATGCAACCCATCCCTCCTGAACAGATTTGGCTTGTCCCAAAATGTTCTCCAGTTCCTGACAAATCTGAAACCCTCCTCTCGACACCACCGCCTCATCCACGCATTGAGGCTTCTGAGCTCTGCCTGCCTGGTAGGTCCTGCGCGAGGGACAGGCAGCACTTCTGAAAATGCTACCTTGGAAGTCCAGGACTTCAATCTTCTTCCTAACAACCTGAATTTGGCTTCCAGGACAGACTGCTTGGCCTTCCCAACATCATTGGTACCAACGTGTACCATGACAACTGGCTCGTTCCCAGTTCTCTCTAACAATCTATCTAGATTTCTTGTGATGTCTGCAACTTTTGCACCTGGCAGGTTCCATCCTTCTGAGGTTGGTTAAATGAGGTCTCAGCATGTTCGGGGGCGAATTGCTAATTAACTTGTGAACCAACCAGGGAGGGCACTAGGTGCTTATATGGGGCAGTTTAGAAGTGTGGTTGCTATTGTCATATCCTTGTTAAATGCAACACATTTTAAATATAACAATCCTTGTTAAATAGAACAATGTTCTAATTGTTATGGCCTATCTACAATGTCTATTTCTGCCCCTCCACTTAAGTTCTTCTATGTGGTCTCTGTAAATCCATGTGAATGGGTTTACTGCCTACACACAGTAAACCCATTTGTGTGGATTCACAAGGGACCATGAAGAAGAAGAGTGGTTATAGGTAAGCAACCTGCCATTATAGAGCCCTGGTGGCACAGGGGGTTAAACAGTTGTACTGCAACAAAAAGGTTGTGAGTTTAATTCTGACCAGGATACTAGGTTGATTCCGCCTTCCATCCTTCCAAGGCACGTTGGTCACTCAAGTCTTGCCTTCCTACTATCCTACCCCTGAGTTAGTCGGCATGCCTCCTCCAGAGGAGTCCTGTGCTTGTCTCGACATTGTAGGAGACTGGCCCCGTTTGCCCGACCACTACTCCTGGCACCCAGTTAGGTCCGCCGGCTGCATAGTTATGGCAATGCACTGCCTCACCGATCTCGAAACTCTTGGTGCCCCCCGTTTCTATATTTCTACCTGTGTCCTCCACCCTGGTTGGGTCTAACCTCGAGAGGATCGTGGCGGGTTTCCTCCGCATAAGGAGTTTGGCGGGCAACAGACCCGATGCTAAGGGGGTTACACAATACCTTAATAGGAATTGGCAAAGTTGCAAGTTCAACTCCCCGGGGCCCATCCTATGCAGTGCGTCCTTAGTTGTTCACACCAGGCGTTCCGCTTGACCATTTGTAGCGGGGTGAAAAGGGGCCGCAGTTATGTGGTGAATTTTGTTAATCTCTATGAAACCCTGAAACTCCGCTGACGTGAAAGTTGTGGTGTTATCGCTCACAAGTACGTCAGGTAACCCGAAGCAGCTAAATACCTTCCGTAATTGTTTAATCATTGCAGCTGACGATGTACTGGCCATCGGGATTACCTCCAACCATTTGGAATAAGAGTCCACTATTATAAGGAAAAGGGTGCCCCTGAAAGGACCCGTGAAGTCGACGTGCAGACGCAACCACAGCCCCCGGGCTGTGTCCCATTCTCTGTGCGGAAGTCGGGACTCCTCGGGCCGGGTGCTCTGGCAGCTCTCGCAAGTGCTGACCATGTGTTCTATGTCTGCATCCAGTTTGGGCCACCAGACGTAACTTCTAGCTAGCGCCTTGGAGTGCACGATCCCTGGGTGGCTGATATGCAGCATCTTGAGCACTCTAGACCTCAGAACCTCGGGGATTATTACCCGCTGCCCCCAGAGTAGGCAGCCCCTTTCTAAAGAGAGTTCGACTCTCCGCCTACCATAAACCTTAAATTCCTCCATAGGGGAGGTTGCCGGCCAGCCTTTTTGTACCCATGAACTGACTAGGACCAATGACTTTCTTTCGCTGTCACCTTGGCGATCTCAGCTGGCAGAATCAGGGGCGACTCTAGGGCACCTGGTGGTCCTGCTCTATCTCGCACTCTGGGTCCCCTGCCAGTGGGAGGGGTGACCTGGAAAGGGCATCGGCATGGCTGATCTCCTTGCCGGGATGGTAGGTCAATGCATACTGATACGCATTAAGGGAAATGGCCCATCGCGGCATCCTTGGGGACAAGATCTGCAGGGTTGGCTTGTCTGTGGTAAAGATTCCTAACAGGGGCTTATGGTCAGTCACGACTGTGAATGGTCTGCCATAAAGGGAGTCGTGGAACTTTTTGGTTCCCGCAACAATTGCCAGGGCTTCCCTATCTGTTTGCGCGTAGTTGCGCTCTGCCTTGGACAGGGATCTGGAATAGAATGCCACCGGGGCTTCTCACCCGCCCTCTAATACGTGGCAGAGGACTGCCCCCACCTCCACCGCTGAGGCATCACAAACTAACACAATGGGTTTCCTGGGATTGAAGTGGGTCAAGACAGCCTCGGAGGATAGAAGCTGCTTGAGCCCTTGGAATGCCCGTTCCTGGCTGTCCCCCCACCGTCAAGTCACGTCTTTCTTGAGTAGTTTGTGCAGCAGCTCTGCTACCGATGCCTTTCCCAGCAGGAAAGAGTGGTAAAAATTTAGGAGTCCTAGGAAGCACTGTAGTTCGGCCTTGGTAGTGAGGCGAGGGGCGTTCTGCACTGTCGACACCTTTGACTCTGCTGGCTTGATGCCCTCGGGTTATCCTGAAACCCAGAAACTCTACCTCCTCAGCGAAAAACACACACTTATCATTCCTCAATCTGACCCCCTCTTTTTCGAACACGGTTAGTACCCGGTCTAACCTTTTGGCCAACTCCTGTTCCCCCCTCCCCCCGCCATTATCAAAACATCATCAAAGTAGGGGAAAACACCTGGGAGCCCCTTCAACAACTGTTCCACGAGGGACTGAAAAATTCCTGGGGCCGAATATATGCTGAATTGGAGGCGCGTTACTTTAAAGGCTCCCTTATGAGTAACTATGGTCTGAGCGACGGCTGCAGCTGGGGTCACCGTTAATTGTTGATAGGCCTGTGCTAAATCTAACTTGGCAAAACACCTCCCTCCGTGCAAAGTTGCTAACAGGTGACCAGATACGCATTTGGGCGAGTTGCCTTGTTAATCGTGCACTTGTAGTCAGCGCAGATTCTGACCTCCCCATTAGCCTTAAGTGCTGTAACAATGGGGGTTTCCCACTCGGCGGAATCCACCGGTACCAGAATCCCCTGACCCACCAGTTTGTCCAGTTCAGTCTCAATTTTGTCCTTTAGTGCGAAAGGCACTCTCCTTGGCTTCAGTCTGATGGGTCAGATGTCGGGATCCATGTCGAATGAAACTGGGGGGCCCTTGAACTTCCCTAGCCCCTTGTCAAAGATGGCAGGGTGTGCGTTACACACCTCCGTGATCAGGTCAGCCTGCACGACGTGTATGCCCCCAATGAAAACCCCCTGGGGGGCGAACCACTGCATACCCAGGAGGCAGCAGGACCCTTCCTTTAAGACTATTAGGGGCAGCTGCACGGAGCGCCTCTTGAACTGCACCTTGAACTCCCCAACCCCCAACACTGGGATGCTTTTGCCCTGAACGTCCCTTCAGTTTGGGGCGTGACTTGGGAGGAATGCGCAAAAATTCCCGGTGGGAGATGATGGAGTATGACGACCCTGAGTCGATCTCCATTCTTACTAGGATCCCTTGTATCAGTACCTCAACAAAGAACCGGGGGTGCCTCAAAGGCACACTGTGAACCGCCTGGTCATGGTTGTCGGGAACTCGTTGAGACATGCGGTGCTCCTGGGGCTCGTCGTCGTCAAAGATTCTGCCAACCCCGTCTGCTTTCTGTTGGGACCATTCCGCCTGGCCCTTGCCGTCATCTAGACGCCGCCTGCAGACCTTTGCGATGTGCCCACGCCACCTGCAGTTGTGGC